>JAVLUZ010000223.1:2289071-2897858 GCA_036768485.1 Mermis nigrescens
GACATTGTAGGGTTCATTTCATGCTACTTAGCACTGCAATAAAAGCAGGAGGCGATGTGACATTTTGGATCTTGAAATCAGCTAAAGCAAACAAATGAAATTATAGGTCAAAACGTGTTTCGTCCTTTCTGTGACCCTGTACCTTCCTTAATTCGCATAAGAATAAGTTTCCTTACTCTTTGGTTAAACGATAGATTACTGAATATGACAGAGTTTGTCAAGAACAGCAAGACCAATTTAATAGCTCTGCTAGTCATTTATGTCCCAAAAGCATACATGATCTTGGGAAGGTTTTACCTCTCCGGAAAGGTTTTCATTCCCCCGAAATTTTTTCACTGCCCCTCAGAATTCACTATTTTCCAAAGAAATTATGGAAGAGGTGCTGTTTTTATCGCTTCTAGCCGTCCATTTGTCCTAAAGTCTCAAGTTTTTGATATTTTTTGACCGTTTTGTCCACTTTACTCGAGTTTCTGGTATTTTTCGAATTTTTTAAATGAATGACGCGCTTTAAAACCTATTGTGAGAAAGATATTTTTGTAAAGTTAAATGTTATTATTTTAACGGATTGAGCTTGTTGAAAAATGTCGCAATATGCGGTTTTACTAGCTATCTCAGCGAAGTTGACGAGAGATTTTGCCAATTTATCTTAGGCTCGCCCCCTTGATCGAATCCTGGACACGATCCTACTCAGATCATTTATTATTCCATACATCATTCACAATATGGTCTTTTTAAGGATTAGTGAATTTTAATCTTTCAACTTTTAGCTTTCCTTATATTTTCAGAAATCATTTTAGTGGTTTATTTTTCGCTAATTTTTGATGTTTTTTAATTTTTTCTATAATTTCATTAATGGCATTTCTCATTAACCTTTATCCATAATTTTTCAAAATAATCTTCTAAATCTCATTTCAAAAACTTTTCAAGTTTCCTTCCTTCAGCGCTTAAGAAGATCAGCAAAGTTCCATTCTATATGATTTGATGTTGTGTTCTATGCGTTGGCTTTTATTTTCAGCAGCTTTATGCGCTTTTCTTCATAGCTCTTATTAACTGAGGATATCAATTCGCTTGATTGATTTAAATTATGTATTGAAAGCTAAGAAGTTAGTTATACAAATGAATTGATTTACAACCGATAATATTTCAGGGCGTTCCGGCAGTGATTAGTTCTCTGCTAGCAAACATAAACGCTTTTTATGCTCATGCTACCTCACCAGGCTCCAGTGTCTCAGCCTCAAAGAGATTTGCTGCTTCAAATTTTGGCAGAGATCGTTTTGTCCGATTGTTGGATCAGCTACACAACTCCTTAAGGATCGATTTATCAATGTACAGAGTGAGTTTTGCGTTCAAATTTACAAACTGCTACGGTAACTTACTTTGCTTACTGGGATAAACAATTGAGGAGAAATCCTCGATAAGGATTGAAATGTGGAACGGTTTGCTATAATGATTGTATCGAAATAAGAAGCATTCAAATTTTGCTCGACAGTGTCGCGTCTTACGTTCGATCTCAACTTGGCGCATGTCTTAACTTGGCGTATGTCTGAACTTGGCGCATGTTTGACGTTGGCGCCCGTCTAAACTTGGCGCCTTTTGTTTTCTTGTATGAACCTGGCGCCCATCTAAACTTGGCGCCTATTTTAACTTGGCGCATATCTAAACTTGACGCCTATTGTTGCAGGTCTCGATTGTGACTAAACTTGGCGCATATCTATGTTTGGCGCATGAAAATGGGTAGAGGTGCAGGCATAAGGGGAGGAAACGAGCAGCCCTACCTTGTAGGTTTGGGTAGCGTCTGGTCAGAACAAATAGTGATCCACACCTATATGCAGTGTTCAGAATTTCGAATATCTTATGTCTATCGGATTTGCCATACACGCGCACAAGGGCGGATTTAAGGGAGGGTGCACGGGGCCGTTCCCGCCCCGTAGGATAAAGATTAGACATGTAATTTGCAATGATTTTTGGCTGTTGATGATCACAATTTCTCAAATTGTCCTGGCGCCGGAAATGCCGTTCTATTTACTTTTTTTGCCAAAATCAGACATATTTAATCATTTTCTGCACAGAATCAGCATAAGTCTCGTAGATTTTCGAAAAAATTTCGCGCTAAGTGATTTACATAGAAGTATATGATGCAAAACGCCGGAAAAAGTTTATTTTGAGCGTGTAAGGTATATATTTGGACCTATTTTATAACGGAAATCATAGATCCGCTAAGCACGCACACCACGGAACTTTCGGGAAGGGGTGAAAAACATTTTCTAAAGTAGTTGTTTTGGGGCCCAGAAACGCTGGATACATATCGAAAACGTCGTTTTTCAGCCTTACTTATTAAACTATTTCTTCTTAGGTGATTAAAACATGAAATTTTTTCAAAAATGAGAGAAATTCAATAAAATTAAATTATACGTGAAAAAAGGGCTGCTTGGCGCGAAGCGCCGGAGAAATAGGAAAATTTCACCAAAAATATTGCTGAAAGACTGAAAAAATTGAAATATTATGATCTAATAAATGGAAGCTTCACTAATTCATAACATATAACTATTAAGCTAAATCTTTAGTTTGCATTCAGTGTATACCGATTCTGAGATGGAAAGGCCCTTTATTTATAGAAATGATACAACAGTTATATACATATGTATACCTAGCAGTGTTTTTTTGCACAAGGTCCGTTTGTACATGTACAAAGATGGTCCCTAAAAGTCTTTGTACATTTCGTACACACAAATTTTTGGGTACGATAATATGGTACAGTAGCGATTTTAGTGTGGCAAAAACAGAGTTGTTCGACCTTTGGTTACGTATTCTAGCAATTTCTAGGTTTCTGAGGGCAAAAATCAGTAATAATCGTCTCAAAACGGCGCGAAGCGCCAAAAAATTTGGCATTTTTCCTTTCAAAATGCAATTTCTGAAATTATAAAGATATATAGAACATACAATTGCTCATTTCGGCGTGGAGCGCCGAGAATTTTTGCGAATTTTCGAACCTTTTTTGCAGTTTTTGTCTTCCAAAAAATCTTTGTACATGTACAAAGACGGTACCTAAAAGTCTTTGTACATCGCGAAAAATCTTTGCCGAATACAAAAAAACCGTGATACCAAGCCCAACGGGTCTCCGAATTAAGACATGCGCCAAGTTTAGACAGGCGCCAAATTGAGATTGGCGCCAAGATAAGGCAAGTCCCATGCGCCAACATGCGACGATGCGCCAAGTTCAGACATGCGCCAAGTTCCGACATGCGCCAAGTTCCGACATGCGCCAAGTTCAGTCACAATCGCGTCTTATTGTAATCGGATTATAATGCAGAATTCTAGTCTGTTGTTGTTGTTGTTGTAATTGCCGTCAAATGTTGTCATCCATCGATCGATCAAAGGTTCAGAGAGGCCACTACTAATTGTGGCCCTTTCCATAAGTCACTGACACGAGCTTGTGTTGGTCGGGATGGACAGTTGAAGAGGTGTCGTGTATCTTCTGTTTGCCGCCAAACAACGAGGGCAGGTGTCAGGTATGAGGCCGCTGGAGTCGAGTTTGCTGCGCGTGGACGCCAGCATGTAACTGTAGCCACATCTAAGTTGGGCTAAGGTGGATCTTGTTTGGCGAGGTAGCAATTTCTCTTGTGGGGATATATTGGGAGGGCGTCGGTTTATTAGTGGGTTGCGTTGAATGAAACGAAGGCGACAGGCCTGGATAGCATGCTGATGGAGCTTTTGCAGTTGTTGTTGCAGTGAAGCTGTTGAGGGTAAAGTTGTGAGGTGCCGCTTGACTCTGTCGTTCGAATACATTTTAAGTGTGTTTTTCAGCCGAAAGTTCCGTTGCCGCCGTGTAGGTGGTCCAGGACAACCAAAAAGTTGCCTGCACGGATGTTGGTCGTGGAGGCAAGATGCATAGAATTGGTCTGTCAAAAGTCGATTGTGGACTTGGACCGTCAGCATACGTGTTTCGGCTGTGTAGATGGTCAATTGGCGACATTTGAAGGCAGCCAGTAATAGTTCTAAGTGCGGTGTTCATTTGAGGATGTTAGTGTTGGTGTCCAAACTGGTGCCGCATAATTAAGAACCGATCTACAGATCGCCTTATAAGTGAGGAGCAATGTTTCTTTGTTAGAGCCCCATGATCGGCCAGCTAAAGCTTTGATGATGTTGTTTCGTTTCTGAATACGAGATTTCAGAGCTTCAACATGTTGTTTGAAACAAAGACTTGGGTCGAAGAGAACCCCAAGAATTTCAGGGTTCTTAATGGTTTGAAGTCGAGCATTATTAATAAAAATGTTTAGTTCCAGCGAGTGTTGGCGTGTCTCGGGAGTAAACAACGTACAAGTAGATTTTTCCGTCGAGATTGTGAGGTGGCGCTGCTGAAAAAATGAGGAAATGTCTGTCAGATAGTTGTTCATGTTTGTTTCCATTGTTTTCACATTCGAGTCGCTGGTGAAGATGGTAATGTCGTCAGCATATGATACAATATGAATGTGTGGTGGTGGCAATGGAAGCTCACGAATGTAAGCATTAAAAAGAGCTGGTGAGATCACTGAACCTTGAGGCACACCCATTCTGGTGATGGCGTAACTTGACGATGAGTGTCTAAACTGACATTTGGCTTCTCTTCCGCGCAAATATGCCACCAGCCAGCGACAAGTCCAACCAGGCATCGTGGAGTCCGCCAAGATCTTGATTAACGTCGTGTGGTCAACTGAGTCAAATGCTTTACTGAGGTCTAGGGCTATAGCAATAGTTCTCTTAGCTGGTTTAGGGCACTTGAATCCTTGGCAGATTGCTGTGGACAAGTTAAGCAGGGCAGATGTAGTTGAGTGACGTGGTCGGAAACCATGCTGATGAGCCGCAGGTGGAAGGTGTTCTACGATTATTGGAAGCAATAAGCGTTCCATAATCTTTGCTGCTGGGCATAGGATTGAGATGGGACGGTAAGAGGAGGCTGTGTTTGGTTCTTTGCCTGGTTTGGGAAGTGCGATGATGGTGGAGCGTTTCCAAATAACAGGTAAAGTAGCCGTTGATGCAGATAGGTTCAATAAGTCATTCAACGTTTGGAGGCCACAGGGGCCCAAATGCTTCAAGAATGGCATGGCAATGCCATCTGGACCAAAAGCTCTTGAGTTTTTGGCTGAGGTGATAGCTAATTTCACCTCGTTGATGGTGAAGAGCACTTGTTGTAATTGTTTGCTATGTACATGACGGATGATACGGCGTGTAGCGGTAGAAGAAGAATGTTGTCGAACTGCCGTAAATTGTTTTAAGAGCTTTGTGGCGATTTTTCGATTATTAGTTTCTTCACCACTATCAAAACGAATAGGTACATTGTCAATTCCTCGACTTTTCCCATCCAATGATTTTGCCGTTGCCCAGAGATGTTTTACGTTAGCTGAGCGATGGTCTAGTGAGGTGACAAAATCGTGCCATTTTCGCATTTTTTCTTGGTCACATTCTTTGACAATAATTTCGTTTATAATAGCAATTCTAGCAGAGGATGGATTAACTGCTCTGATCGAGTCACGTTCTTTGACGGGTCCCTGAATATGGTCTGATAAAGATGGGTTGTAAAGTTCATGACGACCATAAGGTATCGACTTCTTAGCAGCAGCGATTATCGCACGTCGGAGTGTAAGTTCTCTTTCATGGACAGACGAATGAGCATTAAGTCGCGATGACAGGAGAATTTGCTCAGTAATGTCCGTGAAAAGTTTCCAATCAGCCTTGCTGAAGTTTACATATGTTCTTTTAGCCGATGTAACATACTCCATGGAGAAGTCGATTTTGACCAAAATTGGTAGATGGTCTGATGCGAGGGTAATTTCTGTGCTCCATTGTAAGGATGATGCTAGATAAGAAGATGCAAGCGAAATGCCTGGAGACGTTGGACGCTGTACGTTTGTTGAGGGGAGACGAGTAACGCATTTTTCATTTAAAGGAGCAGGTCGGATTGGTCAATTAGATCAGCAATTATATTGCCACAGTTGTCATTGATCGTCGAGTGCCATAGGTTGTGATGGGCGTTGAAATCGCCCAATATAATGATGTTATCCTTGTTGAAAATATCTGTAAGTGGCGGACTGTATCCGGTAGGGCAGCTGGATGTAGGCGGGATATAGATGTTGACTAAGGTGAAAACACCCACAGGGAGAGTAAGTGAAATGGCGGCACATTCCATAACATTGTCTTTACAAGAAGTAGGTAGTTCAACGCTTCTGGTGAGAACATCTTCTCGTATTAGAAACGCTAAGCCGCCACCAATCGTAGTGGAGTTGCGATCGAAACGAATCAGACAATAACCATATGTTTTAGGATCCTTCGTTTTTGCGGAGAGTTTGGTTTCTTGAAGCAGTGCGATGGCAATATCATGCTTATTGAGAAAGTCCATTAGCTCGGAGAGTTTGTTTTTGATGCCATTGATATTAAATTGCAAAATATTCAGTGGACGTTTTTGGTTAGGTTGAGGTATTATCACACACTTAGGGCAGCGGTAGTTGTTCTTATTGTAGTCGCGAATGTTCCTCAGACCACTACAGCTTATATTGCTGTGAATCCACAAGTTGCAATTGGAGCAATAAACAGAGCTATAATAAGCATTCTTTCCACAAGAGCCGCAGGGAAAGCGGTTCACATGAGCAAGTCCCGGATTTGACTCGACACCAGCACGTAGTAACAGTAAACGGAGCAGCATGGCTGGTAAGTGCTGCTCCGCATATAAAAACCCAAATCGATCGATGGATTTCTCCATGTGCGGAGAGGTTGTACGTCGTTTGATCCAACTGTAGATATTGAAGTTGGGACAGGCACGTTTGCGTAGATCGTAGTTGATCGACGACGAAAGCGACGTAATTCGTGCCCAGAATTCTAGTCTCACCATGATATGAGCGTCATTGCAAAAATTAAAAAAGACATTAAAGTCGTCGTTTGACTTTATTCAGAATTTCAATTTTATGTCGCCTTGATACTATACATAGCTCCACGCATACATGTAAACGGTGGATGAGGGGATTACCCACCAAGTTGGTCGTCCTCCGATCCCCTTACAGCCAGAAAATTTCGTCCCATCCCCGACTTTTGTTAAAAAAATAAAATTTTTGACCGTTTTTAAGAGTTTTTTCGGCTTTTTTTGTCTAAAATTGGAGGTCATCTTTATTTTTACCCCCTCCCGTAAAAATGGCCGAGGACCATACGTGGGCAGCAAGAAATTTCTGGGGGGGTGCAAGATTTTTTTGAAGGTCAAAAAATGGCCTTAAAAATGGTGGTATGGTAATAAAAACACCATTTTTCGGCGTTTCTCATCAAGCACTATCCATTGGCGTCAAAAAATTGCGAGAAAAGCGAAAAAATTTTCAAAAATTGAGTTCTGGGGGGGTATTTGATTTCTGGGGGGTATTTTGGTTTCTGGGGGGTGCATACCCCCTCAAACCCCCACGCCCAGGTGTGCCGAGGATCTCCCACTAAAAAATTTCACGCCGTTATATGTATGGCTCCACATATTACGCATATCAATTACGTATGAACTTTTTGTTGTGATAAGACTAATTGAATATTAAAAAAGAATGGAATGGACGACACGAGGAAAACGAACAATCGGTGATGACAGATATTCAGAAAACTTAAGCAAAATCGATAGATAAATAGGATCTACCAGTTTTGAATCGATATTTTTTGAAGTGTAAAAGTTTATCTCGCGATCTCTTCAATTTCTAACAGAATTTATATTTCATAACTTGCGCCAAAGTTTAGATAAGCCATATAAATCAAACATCCTACATTAACATACTTCAACACGTAAATTTAGTGGTCGTTTTATGATGAGAAATACTTTTTGTGCCAACGCATAGGATTGGGCATTAGAAAAAGATGTTTTCCTCAAGCGTTACATACAAAATGGCTAAATGAGGTTTTTATTTTTTCAGTATTTTGGTTTGAACCTAATTAGTCGTATTGAGAGCTAGTTAAAATATTTAACCAAAAGTATACAGAAGAAAAGGCAGAAATTTAAAGCATGTCAAAATACCACTCTTTGATGATTTCCATGCGGAAAAATCATTTCACGACTATAGTTTGTCCTGTCGTAAAAAGGATAATTGTCAAATTGAGGAAATAACGTCATTGATGGAACGAATTATTTAATATAAGTTTATTGCTTACATTTCTCCTACAGGCCACAAAGTATTCAAAAACAATATGCGCACTGCTTTAGTTTGATTTTCATCATAAGCTTAGTCGGGTTTACGCCCTTTTGCCTTAGGGCCTGGATAATCGTTTTTATTTTATTAAAATAATCAGATGCAATCGGTAAGTGCGCATACGTAATACATGGCAGGAAATAGCGACTTTGCTTAATTTATTTATTTTCATTCGAATTCTTCATTTCTGATCCTTTTTTTTCTACAAATTTTCAAAACTTGTTAACGCCTTTCTCATTCTTTTATAAAATAATGTCATTTTTTAAAAAATTGTATTATGAAACAGTTTCTTTCAGTCCTTTAAATCATGCATGATTTTATTATAGTTGAAGGCTAGTCCATGAAACTGCATTTTCGAATTTTCACCCGCTATTCTGTTTGATCGGCACGTGGTGTCTCATGCATTGTGACATTTAATTTTGTGCTTTTTCCTCTTGACAATCTAGCTCACATATATTTGCTAATATATTAAAAAGAAGCAGCAGCGTCCTTATTTACTTATACATGTTTCGACAACATATTTTCAATTTTCTTTAAACCTAATGAAGTGAAGGCTTTTCCGGATTTTCTTAAACCTCAAGCAATTATTTAAAAAATAATGATAAATCTTGTTGTATCAGAACTAAATTATAATTACTTTATTGGAAAAAAATGTTAGGAATAGGATTATAATATAATGAATAATATTATAATTATAATTATAATATAAATAATAGGCGAGTAATTTAGCAATTTTTCGTTTGAAGGGCTCTGCTGTCTACGTTGCCTACTTTTTCTGATATTATTATTAGTCAAGGTAAATTAATTTTGCTCAAACTGCGATTTTTCTCGATTTGTAGTACGCGCAAAATTGTTTTAAGAAAAATGCATTCTTAATACATCAGGAATACAGTACGTAATTGCAAAGATGGAAAGGGTTTGTACAATAATAAATGCATGTATAAAGAATTAGGCTAAACGATCTTGAATTTGTTCGTGCTTCAGGCCGCTAACTCGGCCAATCGATTGTATATGTATCTTCATATAACAGCACAAAATTATAATTAGCATAAACCAGAACAATGAGATCATATTAAGCCAGACTTCAGCTTTACAACATAGACTAATGAATCTTTCTCAGTTGCAAAACGAAACAAAACGGACAACTAGTCCGTATTTTTGCGAATGTGCAACTAAACGTGCGAATTTTAAACTGATAATTAAGTAAAAAAATACTTTCCGATGGGTACAGAATGAATAAGGCCACTTGACTAGAAAATTAGCTTATATCCGTATGCTTGATTTTTCAACTCTTATTTTCTATTGACGTCAGTCAATTATTGTTTTTGAGAACAGAAGTGTTTCTCTAGAAAATCTGATGCACACGCTTGTCATTTTTTCTACATAAATTATAACTCACGAAAATATAGACACCTATATTAAAATAGATACATGCATAATGACCTCATGATTTTTTGTCACAATCCGTATGCTTGCATATTATACGGTTATGAATAAATAACCGTACTGGGCGTCTAATTGTCAACTTGTGTAGACCCTGCCCCCCATGCCGGCAAATTTTTTGAGTCAAAATAAATACAGGCTTCCGTTGACCAATTCAGGTCTAAGCGTAAAATTCCATGTCGTGCCAGCTGTAAAGGCTGTTGAGATGTGTGCGTTTGTTCAGATTAGGAATATTATGCGTAGAGCTTATATAATGACATTGATTTAGGTGGGTATAATTAAGTTTGCTTTTTAGGTAAATGAGATATTCGCTTTGTCAGCGATGTAGCCGTTAACTTAAGTTGTTTTGAATGGCAAAACCCAGGGTTTAAAAAGATTGAAATGTGTGTTTATACTCAAGTCAAGCAGCGTGTCATGCTTGACAAATGAAGCATTTATCAAATTTAACGTGGTCTAGAGCAATGAGCGGTCAGATAATTTACTTAGTATGTAAATCCTTATAAGCACTCTTCTAATTTTTAGTTGTTTTTATCATTGTCGGATACGATACGGTATTTGATGGCTAACATCTTTGTTGACTACTTGCTATGATTTATGGCTACCATTTTAGATAATTTTCCCATCATCGCCCGCCAAATTACAAGACTTGAAGTCAACAGTTGGTGCTAACATCGTTACTTTCTTTAGAATGAAGGTGAGATTAGTCAGTCAGATGGAATTATACAGTTAATATCAAAGGTTGACAGCATCGTAGGAGGATGATTGTGTCCCGATTTTCCGACTATTCCGATTGTCCGACCGTTCCGTTTATCCGACCGTCGATTCTCCGACTTTCCCGTTTCTCCGACTGCACATTCAAATATGACAGGTGGCACTATCCACACATAAATTAAACGCTGAGCGTAGCATGAAAGATGAGATATTTTATCTATCACTTTGGTTTAATGGTAGGTACTGAGAATTAATTAGGTAAAGGGCGTATTTGATGTGTTGTTTTATTTAATAAGTCGGAGAATCTCCCGCAGTCGGAGGTGGGATAATCAGAGAATCGGGACGGTCGGAAAAGCAGGAATTTCGCGAATCTAAAAATAACCTGTTTTATCATAAGACGAAGAATCGTGGCGGCGTAATTCGGAGAAACGGGAAAGGTGGAGAATCGGGACCAGGAGTACCTGCTTGTTGGATTTTATAAATTCTACATATTCTGGATTTCTCTAATTTCACACATTTTTTGGAATATGATTCCTGGAACTTTTTTCAATAAATTTTCAAACATCTTTGTGCATTGTAGGATTTTCGGAGAAAATAAATAATTTTCATGCTTTTACGTATTTTCAAGCTGAAATTCGAAAAATATTTGCGTGTACCACTTGGCACTTTATAATAATAACTGTATAGTTCGTTTGAAGTACACAGTCTTAAAACTCCATAATCAAGCTTTTTTACAATCTCAAACATTCAATATATTTATCTGCTGTATTTTAAAGAGATTTGATGCCGTAAATAATATGTATTTGACAATTCAGAACTGCTTTCTGCCTTTCGAAGGTGGGGAAATGCCTATGTGCCTTCTGTTTATGTACGTCACACTGGGGAAAAATGAGTTCTTTCAATTCGATGCTGTGTTTTATCTACTATACTTTCTCCCCAATTTGACTTAGCAAGTCAGTTCTCTTTTTAACTACTGAAGAAACCTTTTTTATGATCTCACAAAACAAAGTAAAGATAAGCGGGTTTCACTAGTTTGATAGTTTGATTCAAAGATTTAGGGGTGTCCTAATCGTAGAATTGGCGATTTTTTTGGAAGTTCCCAAAAAATATTCTAAAAATTTGTAGAAAAGATGTTTTTTAAAGCGTTTTTAGCTCTCTATTTGCTCAAAAGTGTCAAATTTTTGGCGCTTCGCGCCGATACTCGTGTTTTGCCTATATTTTGTTCGATTTGCCCCGACTTATATTAATTTTTTTCGGAACTTTTTATTGTTTCTATGCTCTGGAAAGATGGAGCATCCGTCAGAAACGCTGAAAAACGATGTTTTTGACGCGTACCTGTTCGGACAAAGGAAGGCACTTTATTATTTCACCCCCCCCCCTCTCCTCAATTCCCAAGCAGTGCATGTATGGTCCTAACTTATCCATGGGTTTGGAGTAACTTGGGACATGCTAATATCTAAACTTTCTTGGATGACTAGCAGCCCCACATTATTAAGGATTTATTTTTAGGGGGAATCGCCAAGAGTTTGAAAATGGGGTATAATGCGTTCATGAGCGATGCATATGGCAAAACGACATTTGTCGACGTGTTTTGCGTTTTCTTATAAGTTCTGTAGCTTGTGATAACATGAGATTTCTTAGCTGAAAATTTAAAATAATTTAAGGGGTGAATTTCACCTTTTTTACAATCTTAAATACGTGTCTGCTTGTTATTATTTAATTTTGGTAAGTTTGGACACATAAAGTTTCAAAAAAATTGGCAAGGGAAAAAAACATGATAGAGTCACAGCTCCAAAATTTTAAGGGATTCTAACGCAATTAGGCATGAGAAACGTTGCCTGATTAAAAGGCTCAAGCAAAAAAATATTGGCTTCACAAGACCCGGTATAACATTGGGTACATGGATCGCACATGCTTCTCACCTAATAGAAGTTATAAGCTAAAGATTGGTTACAGCATATCATTAATTTAATTTTTGCATTTACTTTTCCTTTCCCGTTTTCCGTTCTGTCCTCTTTCATCGGTGTGACGACTTTATAATAATTACATGAGGTTATTAAGGACAAAGAAAATACGCAGTATTGCTTGTAATGTTTGCTTAATTTAAGGTACTTGAACTGACTAGTCCTCCCAGAGCTTCGGGCGTTATTAGAGAATGTGCAACTGCGTGCGTGAAATCCACTTATCAGTTTTGTTCGAGAACTGCCACGAGCTATATCAGGTTAGTCTTAATTGAAAGTTTTCTTCCTTTTCCTTATTCGATGTTTTTGTCCATAAATATATGAATGTTTGCTAGACTGACTGTTATAAAGTTTAGCGAGAATTCGAATGCGAAAGCCGTCCGTTGTTGACGGCGAAATCATTTATGGTCCTTCTGTCCATTCCACGGAGTTTTGGTATCGGATGCTTTATCTGATGGTAGCCGTGGTAGAAGAAGACAGAAATGTATACACTGCGGTACTAAACCAGTAAGTTCTTAACCAGAGCCATAGACACAGTGGCGGATCTAAGAATTCTTTGTGGAGGTAGCCCACGTACGCAGTGGAAATGAAATATGGAATAAAAAATTAAGTTGCTAACTAACGTTTTTCTTCGCAATTTCTTGGTTTCAAATTTCAATTAGTATGATTTCTGGTGCACCATTTCTTCGTACAAAAAATTTCGAAGTGCTCGGAAATTTCATTTGAAAAAACGCTTATATTGTCATAATTCCATTAAAATAGATTTACTCGTTTATCATTTTGAGCGATAATCGGACACAAATCTCCGAAAAATTAGTTACGTTTTGGCTGAAGATGGCTAGATTTAACTAAATTACTGTTTTGCACTGTTAATATTGCAAAAGAATTAAAAAGCATCAGGATTTTTATTTTTTTTGCAGAAAAACTCCCTAGAATTTCTACATTTTTTGCTTCAGAACTTTTTGCATAGGCCACGAAATTATTTCTGCCTGAGGTTTTTAGAACCAAGAAAGCCATATGTCATTAATACGCGCAACAGCGGAAAGCACCGAAAAAAATTAAGAAAGTATGACGAATGTGGCAAAATGAAAAATTCATCCTTTCTTTTCCCTTCGACGATGTCAAGCCAATGGAGAGTCCGCTGACCTCTGCCCTTTCACTTCTGCTCTTATACAGATATACTTATACTCATAAGTTCGAAAGAAGTCAGTGCACACATTAGCTTGCTTTTTGATTAAGCCACCTCGTCGTTTTGTCTGATCGTATTGCTTATTTCCTTTTCAATAATTATTAATAGCTTGGTAAAATTCTGCAGAATTATATATTGCATTGATTTTTGAATTTAAGCTACTCCCGTACATGACGGAATATCAAAATATAGTGTAACAACAATTCGTCGTCCTGTTTTTACTTTTTAGTTATTATTTTTTCATAATAAACTATTTATACTGCCACCGTCCCCAACATTGCCACCGTGAGTCTCATCGCCACAATGAGTCTTGGCATACAACCACAAATGGACATTTTGGAAGGGGTTAAACTGTCTTAAAATTCAAACTCTCCAGAATCCGACAGGCTTACCAAAACTGTAAGTAGTAAGGCGGGCCACTCTAGGAGCGGAAAATAGACTATCTCTTAACGTGCGCCCCTACTCGTCTTGTACTATAGCATATGTGTGTAATATTACGTGTACGTATAGGTTGATGTACTATTGGCCGGCGTAGATCGGTGGGGGTGGGTGTATAGTGTAGCGAGCTTGCCCGTTAAAATATCAGCCGCCCCTTAGAATATAGCCCATGTATTAGCCCGCCACGGTATAATGGGCCCGCCCGCTAAATGGAGCCCGCCATGGTATAATGGGCCTGCGTGTTAAACGTGCCCGCCCGTAAAAATTGAGCCCGCCACGGTATAATGGGCCCGTGTGTTGAATGCGCCCGCCCGGTCGTTAAATGAAAAATATAGGTTGCCAGTGGTCACTGTAAGGTCATGTTGCGAAAATAATATGCAGCTAGCCTACCGTGACCTTGAAGTTTTCTTTTCGTTCTACCTATGTTATGACAGACCATACATTTATGGAAATTTTCAACTATTGTTGCAACCTTGACATGAAACAGACTATTCGCTTTATTAGAGTGCGGCAAAATGAAGGCTTTATAGTGATAGAGCAAGTAGAAAACTGACGTGAAGTATAGCGATTGAGCAATTAAGAAGTTTAAACAATACCTGTAAAATAAGAATCAGTTATTCGAGGAAATGGCGTTTAAATAAAATAAAATATAAGTGCAGGCAACAATTAAGTTATTAAGAATTTAAACAAATACATGCAACGTACAAAAAAAGATTGCATGTGGACGGCGATCAAAAAGCAATATCAAAAATAACGATTAAATAGAAAAAAATTACATATAAGTGCAGCAATTGATTAATTCTGGGTTAGAAAAATAAGCGCAAAATAGGAAGAATGCATAGATGTGAGACGGTGATCGAGTGTGTGAAAAGGAAAAAATTTAAAATCGAGTAAGCAAATTACGTTTAGGACAGTTATCAAAAATTATAAAATATGTGCAGAGATTTTCAAAAATGCGGCAAACGAGCTGCAAGTTAATGATTTAAGTGCAATGAATGACATTTCACTGTGAATTTTTTAGAGTTTTTATCAAGAATATTTTACAATTTGAGGCAAAATTTTTCGACTCACAGCCACAGGACTAACTTGTGATGAAGCACAATGTACAGCATGCGAATTTATGATATTGACACTAATACAAAACTCTATAGCAAAAATTTTTCCATTTTGTATGTGCCAATGTTAAGTATCCCGAGGCACATGTGTAAATTCTGCGAGATAAGAGTCTTGGGAAGGCTGGAATCCCAGAATATGATACCAATATTGCTTTTTTGCCAGTTAAATGATAAAAAGGGCAAAAATCTATTAAGTGAAATGTTTTTCAAGCAGTAAGACCGCACTTTTTAGCACTTTTAGTCCTTTTTCTGATTTTAATGATACAAAATATAGAAATTCATCGACCAGAAAGGATCACATTAGAAATGCACATTACTGCGCATTATGTTCGCACTGCCAGAAAGCACTGTGTACGCTGTCCATTTTTTTATGATTTAAATCTTGATTATAGTTCTTTGCCGAATCCGTCTGAATTTTTATTACGTTGTACTGTTTTTAATTCTTGAATCTGCTGGAAATCTAGTGCACAGTGAGTTGGGTATACATGCGCTTCGCCTCTTTGGAGAAAATTTATAAATTGATTGGAAGCTGACAGAAATAGAAAATTTTCAGATTTTAAGTTTACTTTGTTGAATTTTAATGGAAACTTTAGCTCAATCTGGCTCTCTGACTGACCTTTAGGTCACTTCAAATATTCCTAAAATCTGAGCCGAGCCGTTAATTTACCCTCCGTTTAGCATCATGTTCCTGCAGTCCGAAAGGGTACCATCATGGGACGCTGTGCTTGTCTGTGTTAAGCTACACCTTCTCAATTAAATATGTAATGTGTAAATTACTAATTTCATTTTATGCAATTTTGTATGCTCAAATAACATATGTTACTCTTCATGAAAATTATTTTTGAAAGAGTTACTTACTACTAAAAAACTTTTACATTGCATAAGAATAGGCACCTGGTGGACATCCATGCAAAAACAAGAAAATGCAGTTTTTGTTGTGTTAAGCACAACCAGGGGATGCATTTGTAAAAAAAACTTTACTGTTTCAAAATCCGCCAAGATTCCGGCATATTACGCATCTAACATCTAAAAAACTCTATTAATTATGTGCACTGTGCGGCACAGTGCACAGAAAAAGTACAACTGTGAGTCACACATCCTGATAAGCTTGTTACACATTTCTTAAAAACAGTGGTACACATTAATAGTTTCCATCGTAATTGCATAAGACATGGATTCTGGGGCGGGTTAGTTCTAAAAATTTTCTTTCATAGTTGGTACCTTTGGGCTTAAAAATAATATGTGCGTTTTTAAAACATTTTTTTTTAGTTTCTGAGACTTTTTAAACATAAAAAACGAGAAATTGCAGAAATTTCAATGAGATTGAAGGAAACATGATCTAAAAATGACTGTCGAAATTGATATTTTTTAGTCAAACAATCGCTAGAAACGCATAAAAGTACATATTTTCTATATAGATTATAAAAATCGAAAATTATGTGACGTGTACGAGCTTAGTCTACAACCTCCACTAGAATAAAAGGATGGGAAATTTTTATGCAAAAATGATGCAGAATAAAGTCAAAAAATTGATAAAGGCATAAGTTTTATCACGAAGTGCTTAAAAATGATTATAAAATGCAAATTAATTACCAGTTTTACGATATTCTAACATTTATGCCAGTTTTATGGGGGTCAGCATCCGTTCTGGGTGGGGGACTCTCACAAAGGCATTTTGGCCATGATTTTGTACCAGATGGCATTTCATTTTACTTCTTCATAACTAGTCAAACTCTTGTTTTTAAATATAGAATATTTTTTAACGCCTAGAAAAAATAAAAGCTTAACAGTAAGAATAGACCAATTAGTACAACGCATTAATAAGCATTATAAATGTGAAAATATTATGTATTGCACAGAAACGCTAGGCATGTTCAGACTTTATTAAGCAAAATTCTTTTATAGACAGGTACATGTGGGTTTGTGAGCATGTTTATGTGTTTATGTATGTGTGTGTGTATGTGTGTATGTAATGTGTTATACGTGGATTTCACACAATAATATAAAAATAGTGAATCTCAGATGATAGTCATTTATTCATTCTGAATTGGTTAGAGATGGTCGTTTTATACCTTGTGTAACAAATCTTTGTCAAATAATTTCATTAAAAGACACCAGCGTCTATTACATCCATCAATGAATACAGAAAACACTAGTACAGATGACGAAACTGTAACAGTAACATCCGAAGAAGAAGAAGAGGACAAACAGGAGGAGGACGAAGAACAAATCGAACATGAAGAGAGCCAGGATGAAGAAATGTCTGATAATCTTTCTGATAGTGATGATGAACGCGAAATCAAAAGTGGCTGGAGAAATCCTTTCTGGCGCACAATGATGGAAAATGCTCTACAAGATATGGTAAATATCCCAGACAGCGTTGAAAAATTAAGCAATCCACCTTTTTTAAAGCCTTTTTATCCAAGCTTCATGAAAATTATGATGCGCATGCTTTTTTGCAAAAAGCATTAGATGAAAGTGATCTAGATACAAAGTTATCTACAACAGCAAGTTTTTATAAGTCAAAACTTAACTTTGGGAACACTGAAGCGATGAATACAGCATGGAATTCACGGAGCCATTTGTTCAAGAAGCTTATTAGCAACAACAGTGATGTTCTATTTGACACATTAGTAGAAAGGCAAGATCAGGAAGGAGAAATTGAATGAAATGCCACAAAATCATGTCAGTACAAGGCTATCGTGATAAAATAAGAACATGGTGAAAAAAATGTACGATTGTTAGATGTGTAACTAGCTTATCCAGATGTGTGACGCACAGTTGTACTTTTCTGTGCACTGTGCCGCACAGTGCACAGCACTATTAGAGTTTTAGATGTTAGATGCGTAATATGCCGGAATCTTGGCGGATTTTGAAACAGTAAAGTTTTTTTACAAATGCATCCCCTGGTTGTGCTTAACACAACAAAAATCTACTTTTTCTTGTTTTTGCATGGATGTCCACCAGGTGCCTATTCTTATGCAATGTAAAAGTTTTTTAGTAGTAAGTAACTCTTTCAAAAATAATTTTCATGAAGAGTAACATATGTTATTTGAGCATACAAAATTGCATAAAATGAAATTATTAATTTACATTACATATTTAATTGAGAAGGTGTAGCAACACAGACAAGCACAGCGTCCCATGATACAGCCTTTCGACTGCAGGAACATGATGCTAAACGGAGGGTAAATTAACGGCTCGGCTCAGATTTTAGGAATATTTGAAGTGACCTAAGGTCAGTCAGAGAGCCAGATTGAGCTAAAGTTTCCATAAAATTCTAACAAAAGTAAACTTAAAATCTGGAAAATTTTCTATTTCTGTCAGCTTCCATCCAATTTATAAATTTTCTCAAGAGGCGAAGCGCATGTATACCCAACTCACTGTGCACCAGATTTCAGCAGATTCAGAATTAAAACAGTACAACGTAATAAAAATTCAGACGGATTCGGCAAGAGAGAACTATAATCAAGATTTAAATCATAAAAAAATGGACAGCGTACACGAAGTGCTTTCTGGCAGTGCGAACGCAATGCGCAGTAATGTGCATTTCTAATGTGATCCCTTTCTGGTCGATGAATTTCTATATTTTGTATCATTAAAATCAGAAAGGACTAAAAGTGCTAAAAAGTGCGGTCTTACTGCTTGAAAAACATTTCACTTAATAGATTTTTGCCCTTTTTATCATTTAACTGGCAAAAAAAAGCAATATTGGTATCATATTCTGGGATTCCAGCCTTCCCAAGACTCTTATCTCGCAGAATTTACATGTGCCTCGGGATACTTAACATTGGCACGCATAAAATGGGAAAATTTTTGCTATAGAGTTTTGTATTAGTGTCAATATCATAAATTCGCATGCTGTATTGTGCTTCATCACAAGTTAGTCCTGTGGCTGTGAGTCGAAAAATTTTGCCTTAAATTGTAAAATATTCTTGATAAAAACTCTAAAAAATTCACAGTGAAATGTCATTCATTGCACTTAAATCATTAACTTGCAGCTCGTTTGCCGCATTTTGAAAAATCTCTGCACATATTTTATAATTTTTGATAACTGTCCTAAACGTAATTTGCTTACTCGATTTTTAAATTTTTCCTTTTCACACACTCGATCACCCGTCTCACACTTATGCATTCTTCCTATTTTGCGCTTATTTTTCTAACCCAGAATTAATCAATTGCTGCACTTATATGTAATTTTTCTATTTAATCATTATTTTTGTTATTGCTTTTTGATCGCCGTCCACATGCAATCTTTTTTTGTACGTTGCATGTATTTGTTTAAATTCTTAATAACCAATTGCTATTCTGCACTTATATTTTATTTTATTTAAACGCCATTTCCTCGAATAACTGATTCTTATTTTACAGGTATTGTTTAAACTTCTTAATTGCTCAATCGCTATACTACACGTCAGTTTTCTACTTGCTCTATCACTATATAGCCTTCATTTTGCCGCACTCTAATAAAGCGAATAGTCTGTTTCATGTCAAGGTTGCAACAATAGTTGAAAATTTCCATAAATGTATGGTCTGTCATAACATAGGTAGAACGAAAGAAAACTTCAAGGTCACGGGTAGGCTAGCTGCATATTATTTCGTAACATGACCTTACAGTGACCACTGGCAACCTATATTTTTTCATTTAACGACCGGGCGGGCGCATTCAACACACGGAGCCCATTATACCGTGTGAGGCTCAATTTTCTGAGAAGCAGACACGTTCTTTCGCAGGCCCATTATACCATGGCGGGCTCCATTTAGCGGGCGGGCCCATTATACCGTGGCGGGCTAACACATGGGCTCTACTTTAACGGGCGGGCTGATATTTTAACGGGCAAGCTCGCTACGCATACACCCACCCCCACCCGATCCTAAGCCGACCAGTAGTACATCAACCTATGCATTTATAGTAATATTACACCGTATGCTATAGTAAGACGAGTAGGGCGCACGTTAAGAGATAGTCTATCTCTCAACACGCGCCCTAAGTGGCCCGCCTTACTACTACTGTATTTTTGGCGTTTTTTCCGCGATTTTTGCCACATCAGATCTTCTCCCTGTATTCATTTAGTGCCCATGACACAGCAAACACATATACTTTGAAAGCATCTCATTGTGAGAGGCAATAGTGCACATGGTTGGGGTTGTCATGGATAGACAAAATTAAGAATATGTGGTTAAAGAGGGACAAACGCTTCAATTTTCTGGAGCAATCTAATATTGCAGTACATAATTCTGAGAGGATTGGGCGAAAATCGCAAAAAACGCCAAAATGCAATGCTCAGGTCTGCAAAATTCTGGGAGTTTGGATTTTAAGTGAGTTAAAAACTCTCCACTAAATGCCCTTATGGGATTGTACGCCAAGCTTCATTTTGGCAATGTTGAGTTTCAGCGGTAACATTGTTGGGACTGGTGGCAATATTGGGACGGCGGTAATGTTGGGATATTGGCAGTGTTGGGACGGTGGCAATGTTGGGATAGTGGCAATGTCGGGACTCGTGGTGGATTGCTGGGACTCGTGGTGGATATGTTGGGACAAGTTGCAATGTTGGAACCGTTGCAACATTGGGATGGTCAACGACATTAGAGCGCGCGACATTAGAGCGCGCGACGAGTGCGGCATTAGAGCGCGCATTAAAATGCGCGACATTGAGCGCGCGACATTAGAGCGCGCGACATTAAAGCGCGCGACATTAGAGCGCGCGACATTAGAGCGCGCAACATTAGAGCGCGCGACATAGAGCGCGCAACATAGAGCACACGACATAGAGCGCGCGACATAGAGCGCGCGACATAGAGCGCGCGACATAGAGCGCGCGACATAGAGCGCGCGACATAGACGCGACATAGAGCGCGCGACATAGAGCGCGCGACATAGAGCGCGCGACATAGAGCGCGCGACATAAGAGCGCGCGACATTAGAGCGCGCGACATTAGAGCGCCGACATTAGAGCGCCGACATTAGAGCGCCGACATCAGAGCGCCGACATTAGAGCGCGCGACATAAGAGCACTGATATTATGCAAGATAGTTTACACAAATTTTGATCTTTTGCTTATTTACTGCAGTTTCATGATTGTTTACTGCAGCAATAAATTTCACGCTTGATTTGCACAACTTACAGTAAATGTGTACAATTTAAAAGAATTGTGAAAATGAATACCGTAATCTGTGTCAAGAAAATAAGTGAAAAGGGTATACTAAAATGGCGTTACACAAAACCTACTGCTTCAAAAGTTACTGTCCTTTTTCCAAAGGTAAGAAAAAAATCAAAATTTCTACTTTCGTACATCCACTAATTCAACCAGTGTACAACTCAACCAGAAAGTAAAGAAAGAATCCAAAAAGTCTGTTCATTGCTTTACAAAACAAAAGAAACCGCATGCATTTATCACTACCTGACACCAAGATATTCATGCGTAGGTAGTTAACTTTAATTCTGAATTGGAAAGTATATGAATCGTTGCAAATAGTCTCGAGTGTAAGATGCTCGAGACTATTTGTTACAGTTGGATCAAATGACGTACAACCTCTCCGCACATGGAGAAATCCATCGATCGATTTGAGTTTTTATATGCGGAGCAGCACTTACCAGCCATGCTGCTCCGTTTACTGCTACTACGTGCTGGTGTCGAGTCAAATCCGGGACCTACTCATGTGAACCGCTTTCCCTGCGGCTCTTGTGGAAAGAATGCTTATTATAGCTCTGTTTATTGCTCCAATTGCAACTTGTGGATTCACAGCAATATAAGCTGTAGTGGTCTGAGGAACATTCGCGACTACAATAAGAACAACTACCGCTGCCCTAAGTGTGTGATAATACCTCAACCTAACCAAAAACGTCCACTGAATATTTTGCAATTTAATATCAATGGCATCAAAAACAAACTCTCCGAGCTAATGGACTTTCTCAATAAGCATGATATTGCCATCGCACTGCTTCAAGAAACCAAACTCTCCGCAAAAACGAAGGATCCTAAAATATATGGTTATCGTCTGATTCGTTTCGACCGCAACTCCACTACGAGTTGGTGGCGGCTTAGCGTTTCTAATACGAGAAGATGTTCTCACCAAAAGCGTTGAGCTACCTACTTCTTGTAAAGACAACGTTATGGAATGTGCCGCCATTTCACTTACTCTCCCTGCGGGTGTTTTCACCTTAGTCAACATCTATATCCCGCCTACATCCAGCTGCCCTACCGGATACAGTCCGCCACTTACAGATATTTTCAACAAGGATAACATCATTATATTGGGCGATTTCAACGCCCATCACAACCTATGGCACTCGACAATCAATGACAACCGTGGCAATATAATTGCTGATCTAATTGATCAATCCGACCTGCTCCCTTTAAATGAAACATGCGTTACTCGTCTCCCCTCAACAAACGTACAGCGTCCAACGTCTCCGGACATTTCGCTTGCATCTTCTAATCTAGCATCATCCTTACAATGGAGCACAGAAATTACCCTCGCATCAGACCATCTACCAATTTTGGTCAAAATCGACTTCTCCATGGAGTATGTTACATCGGCTAAAAGAACATATGTAAACTTCAGCAAGGCTGATTGGAAACTTTTCACGGACATTACTGAGCAAATTCTCCTGTCATCGCGACTTAATGCTCATTCGTCTGTCCATGAAAGAGAACTTACACTCCGACGTGCGATAATCGCTGCTGCTAAGAAGTCGATACCTTATGGTCGTCGTAAACTTTACAACCCATCTTTATCAGACCATATTCAGGGACTCATTAAAGAACGTGACTCGATCAGAGCAGTTAATCCATCCTCTGCTAGAATTGCTATTATAAACGAAATTATTGTCAAAGAATGTGATCAAGAAAAAATGCGAAAATGGCACGATTTTGTCACCTCGCTAGACCATCGCTCAGCTAACGTAAAACATCTTTGGGCAACGGTAAAATCATTGGATGGGAAAAGTCGAGGAATTGACAATGTACCTATTCGTTTTGATAGTGGTGAAGAAACTAATAATCGAAAAATCGCCACAAAGCTCTTAAAACAATTTACGGCAGTTCGACAACATTCTTCTTCTACCACTACACGCCGTATCATCCGTCATGTACATAGCAAACAATTACAACAAGTGCTCTTCACCATCAACGAGGTGAAATTAGCTATCACCTCAGCCAAAAACTCAAGAGCTTTTGGTCCAGATGGCATTGCCATGCCATTCTTGAAGCATTTGGGCCCCTGTGGCCTCCAAACGTTGACTGACTTATTGAACCTATCTGCATCAACGGCTACTTTACCTGTTATTTGGAAACGCTCCACCATCATCGCACTTCCCAAACCAGGCAAAGAACCAAACACAGCCTCCTCTTACCGCCCCATCTCAATCCTATGCCCAGCAGCAAAGATTATGGAACGCTTATTGCTTCCAATAATCGTAGAACACCTTCCACCTGCGGCTCATCAGCATGGTTTCCGACCACGTCACTCAACTACATCTGCCCTGCTTAACTTGTCCACAGCAATATGCCAAGGATTCAACTGCCCTAAACCAGCTAAGAGAACTATTGCTATAGCCCTAGACCTCAGTAAAGCATTTGACTCAGTTGACCACACGACGTTAATCAAGATCTTGGCGGACTCCACGATGCCTGGTTGGACTTGTCGCTGGCTGGTGGCATATTTGCGCGGAAGAGAAGCCAAATGTCAGTTTAGAAACTCATCGTCAAGTTATGCCATCACCAGAATGGGTGTGCCTCAAGGTTCAGTGATCTCACCAGCTCTTTTTAATGCTTACATTCGTGAGCTTCCATTGCCACCACCACACATTCATATCGTATCATACGCTGACGACATTACCATCTTCACCAGCGACTCGAATGTGAAAACAATGGAAACAAACATGAACAACTATCTGACAGACATTTCCTCATTTTTTCAGCAGCGCCACCTCACAATCTCGACGGAAAAATCTACTTGTACGTTGTTTACTCCCGAGACACGCCAACACTCGCTGGAACTAAACATTTTTATTAATAATGCTCGACTTCAAACCGTTAAGAACCCTAAAATTCTTGGGGTTCTCTTCGACCCAAGTCTTTGTTTCAAACAACATGTTGAAGCTCTGAAATCTCGTATTCAGAAACGAAACAACATCATCAAAGCTTTAGCTGGCCGATCATGGGGCTCTAACAAAGAAACATTGCTCCTCACTTATAAGGCGATCTGTAGATCGGTTCTTAATTATGCGGCACCAGTTTGGACACCAACACTAACATCCTCAAATCTTGCCAAACTCCAAATCTGCCAGAACACCGCACTTAGAACTATTACTGGCTGCCTTCAAATGTCGCCAATTGACCATCTACACAGCGAAACACGTATGCTGACGGTCCAAGTCCACAATCGACTTTTGACAGACCAATTTTATGCATCTTGCCTCCACGACCAACATCCGTGCAGGCAACTTTTTGGTTGTCCTGGACCACCTACACGGCGGCAACGGAACTTTCGGCTGAAAAACACTCTTAAAATGTATTCGAACGACAGAGTCAAACGGCACCTCACAACTTTACCCTCAACAGCTTCACTGCAACAACAACTGCAAAAGCTCCATCAGAATGCTATCCAGGCCTGTCGCCTTCGTTTCATTCAACGCAACCCACTAATAAACCGACGCCCTCCCAATATATCCCCACAAGAGAAATTGCTACCTCGCCAAACAAGATCCACCTTAGCCCAACTTAGATGTGGCTACAGTTACATGCTGGCGTCCACGCGCAGCAAACTCGACTCCAGCGGCCTCACACCTGACACCTGCCCACGTTGTTTGGCGGCAACAGAAGATACACGACACCTCTTCAACTGTCCATCCCGACCAACACAAGCTCGTGTCAGTGACTTATGGAAAGGGCCACAATTAGTAGTGGCCTCTCTAGACCTTTGATCGATCGATGGATGACAACATGTGACGGCAATTACAACAACAACAACAGTGTAAGATACAGCAGGTCTTTTTACTGAGGCATGTTCGTTTTGTCCGTGAAGCTTTAACCGGCGAATTCTTTTATTTATCAGCATAAAAGTTTTGTAAAGTTACATAAAAAACATCTATTTTGGCTGCGCTCTAATGTCGCTGCGCTCTTAATGTCGCGCAATCTAGTGTCGCTGCGCCTGTAATGTCAGCGCGCTCTAATGTCGCGGCTCTCTAATGTCGCGGCGCTCTAATGTCGCTGCGCTCTGATGTCGCTGTGCTATAATGTCGCGCGCTCCTATGTCAGCGCTCTAATGTCGGCTTACCCAATTCAACGTAGAACGATAAAGATACGCATATTGATATTAATTTTTGCGGAAGTGCGCACGCTCAGCTGATGCTGAGGATCAGCAACATAAGCTCAGCTCGCGCTTATCCTTAGCATTACATATTGAACCGGGCCCTGAATACGATTCCAAAGGATTATTATAATTATGTTTGTATTTGCAGCGGTGCTTTTCACTATCGTAAATTATTATTTTCAAGATTTCCTCATGACATTAACATCGGAAGCATAAGTGCAGCCACTATATGGAATGAATATGCGAGAGATTTGAAGTTGGCTCTTGAGGGTAGGTCTCAGATTTTTGTGTAACAGTATTACAACATTATAACATATAAGTTCAGAATACTGATAATTAACATAAAGAATATTAGTTGTGCTAATGTAAGCGATTAAATAATCTTAATTAATAAGCTAAATGTCGCTCTTACTAATTGAAGATATATTCTATAATTATTTTATTCCACTTTTTCTTAGCGAAAAATTTATCTTAGCGTTAGACTGTTTTTAGAGCACGCCGAACATAAGAAATGCAAAAGCTCGGACTATATGAATCTCTATTTCCGAGTCAAGGAATTTTACACTAATTACGTCGCTGACGTACCACCGTACAAGAACACAGTGCCTTCATTTCCCAGGTAACTAATGCAGAAGTTAGAGTAAATAATGGTTTCGTACTGCGCAACTTATACAAGATTCTACAGAAAAAAGTCGTTTATGCAATATTTTTTCTCTCTATCAAAAGCAAGTTTACGACTTGAGAGCCAGCAATCAACCAAATATCAGAATATAACATTAGTTTCACAGCACGAAACGTAAATCGCTTTTGCTTTCGAGAACAACATTTTGCTTGAGTTATCTTATGTTTAACGGTCTAATATAACGAAGCATTTTATATTTAGCTGGTTTATGCCCTTCGTAATGCAGTGGCTAGAAGAAAATGATGAAGTATCCGTGGAATTTTCTCGGGGAGCATATGAACGAGATAAGAAAGAAATGGTACGATTCGTTGTAATGGTACAGTACAGCATAAATCTTTCGATAGAAGCTTAAGAAGCTTTTTCTTTTAGTTCACTCAAAGTACGGAGAGAACTTTATTCAGTAATTCAGTTGTTGATATTTTTACGCAATTGAATCAAGGCTTGGACATTGTTAAAAAGATGGACTGTCCCGATCCGCTTATGTACAATGAAATGATGAACAGACTTGCTCAGGTAAGTTGATTACATTCTAAATTCGCTACATTAGTAGATTGAATAGCCCTGAACCTCTTATGTATAGAGTAAACTAAAATTCATGAAAACTTTTCGTATAGAAAATTTTGAATAAGAAAATTTGTTCTACTACATATACAGGGTGGCTAAAAAGTGGTGCTGGCACTTTTTTCATAGCTCTAGTTCTAGGAAAGATAGGACAATGCGGGTTGTTGTATTCGATGGAGATACCAACATTCGTTTAGCGTTTAGATTTATATTTGTTTATCGCTATCAGCGATTTTCGAATGAAGATTCGCAAATATTACATTTTTGGTCGATTACAAGTAAAAGAATTTATGAAAGCATTTGTTGATTTGGTTCTGTCGATTTAAATCAAAATTTTTTTGATTCGACGAAACTTAGTCCATATCGGCTATCGCCAAGAGTGTACAAATTATTATATAGTATCAAATATGCAGTAAAATTTTAATTTTTTACCGGCGAGACGAAAACATCGAGGAAACTTTTTCGTGTGATTTATCAAAATAGTAATGTTTGCAAACGTGTCAACAAAAATCTCAAGTGATTAAACTTTTAAAGATGTTTCTCGGTCGAATACAGCTAGTCGGATTTTTATATCCTTTTTAAAATCGGAGCTATAACAAAAGGTTTCGTTTCCATTTTTAACCAGTTTTTACCGCTTTTTCGTCTTTGCAAGCTTTGCTAAGGCCATGGATATTTGTCATTAACTATCTTAGCGTTGGGAAAAAATACTGAATTTACTTGTTATTCGATGCTAAGATTTTTTAAAAATTTCATTTTGAATTTATGGTTTTATAACAATCAGAAAGTGAGAAGCGCTTACATAATTCTTAAATTATTTTTCGTTGTTCATTTCCAATGAAGAAGATAGTTTAAAAAAATTGTTAATCAGCTATTGCATTGCGGTACAGCGAATATTTTGCACATCTAGTTGCTTCTGGTAAAATTGACAGCAAAATCTTACTTACTCGCATATTTCTGCTGACTGCTTCGTCATATTAGCATCTGATAAATGGTATTCGTCTTCAAAGCTTAATTTCTAATAAACGAACATATTTTTGCTATTTAACCTTTATTTATTAGTCGCTTAATTTGCATTAACATTGTACTGTTTTGATAAACGGTAATAATTCGATTTGCAGACCGTTAACAAGGTATTACTTAATTACGCTGATCAAGTTCTCGCCGACTTTGCTCAATTTTCTTCGAATGAAAAAGTGGTGCGATACATTTTGAATGCATCTAATCATTGAGTAGCCCATTGTAATTAAGCATTTGATTTTCTAGTCTTGTACACTGATGAATAACATTCAACAATTGAGAATACAATTGGAGAAAGTGTACGAAATCATGGGAAGCGATAGACTAGACACGACGGCGCAGAATTCATTAACCAATTTGCAAGGTCGCTTAAATACCGTTCTAGAAAAGCTATCGCAAACGTTTGCTGGAAGGTTAATGCCTCATTTGCATTAAAAGTTATACATTTTAGTCATAAATGTAACGGCTCGAAAGTTGGGGCGGTGGTCCCCGGCCATTTTTTCGGGGAGGGGTTTAAAGACCTCCAATTTTTGACCAAAAACGGCCAAAAAACACTTGAAAACTGCCAAAAAATGGAGGGACAACCATTTTTGGGTGTGGGATCCACTCGCTGTTACATATCTGATTTTTGTACTCTTACAGTGAAATCTTCTGCAGTTCACCCTTTATATAAATTTTGCACATTGTTTCGAGGTCTTTATTTGTGAATGATTAAAAATAGTAGGCGCGAAAAGATCATTTCATCATTCGACGTCGCTTTTAACAATAAAATTCGCTATATCGATTTGAAAATATTATGATATGCACATACAGTGAACCTTTAAAAAAGGCAACGAATCTCATATAAAGAATAGAAAAAGCGAGTCTTTTCAAATTTTTAGCTTTTCGTTAAAATTTGTTTTTTATTAGTTCGTTATTTAATTTTTGTTGATTGTTCCCGGACGGGACCCAAAGGTCCTGTTCCATCAAAAGTGATAAGCGGAAAATTAGTAACGAGTGACATCGCTTCAATGGAGAAGTCTGCGTAAGTCGTATTCTGCTACGTACTTCTGAAAATGAGTACTTTTTGACAAGTTTTATTAAAACAAAAATTTGGGATAAAATTCGCGAATAATCGCTACATTCGGTTTTCTGCTTTTCCTTACATCATCACCATCGCTGCTATTTTCGGTATCCGAAAAATGTTTTAAACAGAATCAGCGGAATTACTTTTGTAAACACAAATGATTAGCCTAACTGCAACTTGTCAAATTTTTACTCATTTTGACGTTTTTTACTTATCATTTGTGAACAGAGGCGGATTTAGGGGGGCGGGGGCGGCCGCTTCTCATCGGCCCAAAATAGTGCACAAAATTAAGGATTTTTGAGCGATTTTCAGTGATTTTCTGGTTAAAATGGCGAATTTTTCCGCCCAAGTCAGGGTTCCGCCCCCTTAGGAAAATCCTGGATCCACCACTGTTTGTGAAACAGCTTACCAATATACTAGTAGATTATACTCGTTAGAGTGACTTTTTGCGAGTTTTGACAAATGATGTCGCACTGCTGCTTTGTTGGAACTAAAAACTTATCGTGCAAGATTATTAAGGCTTTTCAGACTTCTCAGGGTTCGGTCGAACCGGGCCCTACGGCCGTAAATGAACTTAAGTTCATAATTATTGCATAACGATTGTGCTGTACCTCATTATATCTGCCGCGAGAAAAATAAAGACAATAATTCATGTTTATTTCGTCTTCATTTCATTGATATGACTTATAAAAGTCCAGTAATTCAGGAGTTATATATATTCTTATACGGTTTGATCACATTATCTTGACAGAAGCGTACTTTAACATAGTTTCTGCATAATCGTTATATTTTTAAGTTTGGAGCTGCAGATAAACGCATGCACATCGCAAATGGGGGAATTGCTTAAGAAAGTAAAATCCGCGGGATCCCTTCAAAGTTCTCACTTAACTGACGAAGCTGAAATAATATTAGAGCCTCTGATGCAGTTCATGGATACATCGTTAACGCGATACGCTGCCGATTGCGAGAAAAACGGTCATGAAGAAATTACTCAAGGTTTGACCTCACTATGAATTCTTAGTTACACCCACACATGGGCGTGGGGGAGGTTGGGGGTCAGAAGTTGAAATGCCCCAAATTTTGAAATTTTTTTTGTTTTTTTCAGCGATTTTTTGATGCCATTGGATAATGCTCGATGAGAAACGTCGAAAAATGGTGTTTTTTCGCCATACGACCACTTTTAAGACCATTGTTTGACCTTTGAAAATTTTTTTACCCCCCCTCTCCTAGAATTTCGGTGCTGCCCACCTATGGACACCCTTAGCAAAGGTTTTTTTATTATTATATTTAGTCAAATGCTTTATCTATAAGTCGTGAAGTGCACAAAATTATGCGGTTTCGTTAAGAGGGATCGTGCAGTTTGCTGGATAAGCTCTAAAACAGTTTGTACCTACTGATGAAATCAGTGGCAGATTTGGGATCTTCCAAAAACAGTCGAAAATAGGTCCCAAAATTTGTCCTTCACATGCGAAATAGCGTTTTTTTCGGCGTTTGTCTACTTTTATTTAGAATCGATTCTAGCGCAACATTTTTCAACAAATTTGAAAATGTAAACAATATTGTTTTAAAAAATCATTAAATTTCTTTGATTTTAGCGAAAGTCTGGCGCAAAGCGTCGGAAAATTCGTGAAATCATAGCGGAAGAACCTTTACAAGCTTGAATTACTGTTCTATCTCCTGTAGCATTTGATGCAGAACGTCAAAGATTTTGATAAGTTGTGCTTGAAAACAGAAGAAAACTGTACTGAAAAAGCCGTTTCCGCTCTTGAAATCGTTTAAAATTTATTCTCTGAGCATAAATATGGCTTCAGGACCGCCGAGAAAGTAAATAAATGCTATTAATATGTATTATCCGGTGCGTGCTGGAAAAAATCTGAGAAATTATGAGCACTGACGGCCAAAAATCATTGGAAATTACATATCCTCTCTTTATCTCGCCAATTATTTTTAGCCAATAGGGAAGGGGGTGGTTCTCCGCTCCCAGCCGATAGGGGGCGGTTCCCCTGCCCCCCCCCTTAATCCGCCTCTGACGTGAATGGAATTTCATAAATGAATAGAATCCTTCGTATTAGCACTTTTGTACTACTATTAAATCGTCCAAATATTTTATTGGTCTCTCTATCGGTGTTGATTTGATATCCCTGTATATGCACTTTCATTTCTAATTAATTATAGCGCATATGCATTATAACCACTCGTAGATAGCAAATATTTAACTTCGTATACTGTAAAATTTTCTTACAGATTTAAATGTATTTGCTTACTCAAGCGCAATTTATGTAACCCTTCTGCTTTCCTGCCATTTCGGTTCTAGCTTTTACAGACATACGATGTACATATCGCACGTTATAATCGCGTCTAATACGCATAACCCGAACAACGATAATTAGTATCCTCTGAAAAATCTCGGAATATAGTCGTTCTGGGAAAGCAGCAAGAAAAAAGAATTTAGGATTTATGAAAAATTTTTCATTCGCAGACAGAAGACATAAGAAAATAAGCGACATTTTATCTGGGCTTCGTACGAATCTATGATATCAAAGTTTTTTAGGGTCAATGCGGTTGTGGAGCACTTCGTCTTATCGGCAACCTTAATAATGGCTTCTCAATCAGAGTATTTAATTTCTTAGATATAGCCTACGCGCACAAATATGCTAAGAGAAAACTCACACTTTTGTTTTTTGGCAATATTACTCTTTTTGTTTCGAAGTTTTGTCTTGTTCCTCAACTGGTTCATCTTTACATCTTAAGGATTTCTGGAAGATAGTTTTATGCGGATTCGAGCAGATAATCGTTATGCCTTGCATCGCGGAAAACCAAGTGAGCGACATTTGATTTGCGCAGACAGCTGATCACTAGCGTAATAAAATTAATCATTTTTAGTACAAACGGGGAAAACTGAACAAAATTGGTAGACTGGGGAAACATGAGAATTTGTCGCCATCGCTGCCAAGATTTGAACACGTAATTGATGCCGTTCATAAACCTCAAATATCTGCCTGCTGTACCGTATGCATGAATGCGTATTGTGCACAGCATGTCCGATCTAGGGGAGGGTTAAGCGAAGAGCATTTTATAGTCTGAATGATTTATGCTAAAATAACGCACAGACTACATTGGTTCACTTTCTGGTCGATTATGAGCACTTTCGCAAAGAGTATTGATTTTTATCCATTTTTGATTTTTACTTTACATCATTTTACACCTTCTAGGGAGAGTATAGATCCTGAATAAGTCCCTTCCCACCGCATGCCTGATAACAGCTCATGCAAAACGCTTTAATTCCAAGGGCGTTACAGTGCTCATAGTCAAAAATAAGCAAAAAATATTGATATAAGCCTGGTTCGTCGAGTATTTATCGACTGGCATCAGCAAATCAGAAAATATTAAAGCTCCTGAATGGTATTCTGAAATCCGGTTTCTTCTGACTGTGAATCAAGGCCTTGTGAGACGCCCATCTGTGCATTTAAGCTTTTCTCGGATCGCTTCGTAGTGCTTGAAAGTCCCGATGATTTCGAGTAAATTTAGAGAATGCTTTTGTATCATGCATGCAGCACATGTTTGTGTGTAGTTCATGTTTTCTCGTTAGGCATGATCTGTATAAAAATATACAAAAGATAAGGCAAACGTTTGCGTAACAAATAAAAAATTTTACATTGGAATGAAGGACGGATTTTTTGTGTGGTATAAAGCTTGCTAAAAGTCATAAACGCAAGTGCAGCAATGCGAATGATACTTTTATCAGACGATAAATATTGAATATGGTCATGCTCTGACAAAAAAGTGTTATTTCAGCGTGAATCAAGGTTTTGATTTCGTTTTTAGCTGCATTATACATGAATTTTCCTTTTTTAAGCTTGAAAGAGTTTTTTCATTACTGTTGAATCCGTAGAAAAGTAAATTAAACTGGGTAATAAAATTTGACAAAATTTGAGTGTTCCTAAAATTTTCCAGAACAGTATGGTAGCTTATATTACTTTTCGATTCCTTTTGCTTCATTTTTACTATTGATAAGGAAAAAATCGCATTATTTCACATAAAGAGCCAACTTTTGAAGACTAATTTGCTGAGATAGTTTTTTATGCCAAATAAAACTAATCATGGCTAACGATAGTTATTCCCAAATTTATGCCAAAATTATGCCCATTTTTCACTATTTTCCTTGTGCTTTTAAGCGAAATAAGTGCGCATTGTATGATTTAATTATGTTCATAGGTCAATGGTCAGACAGGAAAATTAACGCCCGATACTCCTACCTCTTTAACATCAATGAAATTCTATCAGAAAGGCGAAGCCTCCTTTGCGAGTTTAGCAGCAAGCAGTTTAGTTGGTTCAGCAGAACGGTATACCTACTTTTATTAAACGAATAAATCAGCTGTGCTCTAGTTAAAACTGCTTCATACTGACAGTGATACGTGAACAGTCTGGAATTTCAGTAGGGTAAGTCTATTTTCAGCGAAGACCTTTTGAGATACATGACTTTAGATAGATACGAGCAGACATGCACTTTGGGGTTTGGGGTCAACTAAACCCCTAGAATTTGAAAAATAGGAAATTTCCTAGGAAACATAAAGCGAAATGAAGGTCGGAAATTCATGAAAATCAATTTTTTTGCAAAAATGCACTATAATGATCGTAACCTTACATGATCTTGGGGAGGGTGTTTCATACCCCAGAAAATTTTCATCCTCCGCAAAAATTTTTTCACCCTCCTTATAATTGGCGATTTTTTGAAAGTTCCCAAAAAAATTTCTAAAAATTTGTAGAAAAGAAGCTGTTGTTTGGTAACACCCATACATGCACAGTATTGGAATTCTGGGAGGGGTGAAAACCTAAAGTGCCTTTTTTGGGCCCAAAAATGGCCGGTACGCGTTAAAAACATCGTTTTTTGGCGTTTCTGACGATACTTCTAGAGCATGAAATCATGAAAAAATTTCAAAAAAGGCGAATGAATTGACCAATATATCGCTTAAAACATGAATATATGGCGCGAAGCGCCAAAATTTGGCAATTTTGAGCAAATAGATAGCCAAAAACCCTTAAATGACACTTTTTCTACCAATTTTCAGGTGAGTTTAGGAAACTTTTGAAAAATCGCCAATTCTGGGGCGGTGAAAAACTTTTTTGCGGGGGTGAAAAATGATTCTGCGGGGGGTGAAAACCCCCTCCAAACCTCCCCCAAGATCATGTATGGTAACACCCGATTTTCTTTTCGTAAATTATTCGGACATATCAGAAATAGATTGATGGAATAGCCAGACTGCTTGAGGATTCATGATGGCTCCAGACATAAGCCATGTCTAAGCAGTGGGATGCAAATTTCTTCGCTCGCTCTGCTCGATGCATCCGAATAATCAGGCTTAGCTAATGTCTCGATACCATCATGAATGTGCATCACTAACCTTAGCCCTAAGGTGAATGAGAGACAAGGAACAAAACGTTATTACTTACTTGCATAATTATGTCGAGCTAAGAATTTTCATGTATTCTATTGACAGACGTCTGCTTTGCACTACCGAAAAAGTGAACATATTTGGGAAGACTGTACTTTCGCCCTCGCTTAACCACAGTTGGGAGCAGACATGCACGTGGGCGTTTGGGGGTCTGAACCCCAGAATGGAAAGAATAAGGCAAAATGAAGGCTAAAAATAAGAGCTTTTTAAATCGACCATAAATTGTGTAATAACGAAGGTTTAGCGCTGGTTAAGCACTTATACCAGTTTCTGAGGTCATTTGGCCCAAAAAAGCTCAAGCTTTGGGACCCTCAGACCGACTGACCCCCTCCCTTCCAAGTCGGCCATGCTGAGCACCTATGGTCGGGAAGGTTGCACGGTAGGGAAGGTTGGATTTCTTTGTAATTACATTTAGATATAAACTTGATTAGTCTGCAAGGCTGCACGATCGGATACTCTGCAGTCGGACAGTCTGGACTGTAGCGATAGCTCATTCATTTTTTACTCATTAATTTATTGCAAGCTACGTATTTGCTTTAAGAAACTTCGTTGAAACATTCAATATTTTACAAACATGACAAGGAGAAAATTCTAAAAATTTCTGAACATGAAAAACTGATGTAATGATTGAAAATTTTATAAAATATTTGCATCAAATTATATTCAGTAGTAGTAGAACAATGTGATATTTTTCTATGAGAAAATAATCCAGGAAACTTCCGGAAATGGAATTCTTGACATCTGACAGTTCTGCCGTGAAATACCGGCTTCAAATATCATTCGTATTTGATTAGAATTTTTATTTTATGCTCATGGTCATTTTACATTATGTTTATTTTATACCATAAGTTCTCATATTTTTAGTTGCTTGTCACATCGACAGTGCCTTGTTTTCGAAGTTGCTTTAGACATGGTCAAATCGTATTTTTACGCTGGAGGCAATGGATTGAAGCGTGGCTTCTTAGAGAAATGTACGAATTACCAAAACTTAAAATACGCTTTATCTCTGTACACGCAAACTACGGACCAACTGATAAAAACATTCGTCGACTCGCAACGAGAGCAAGGTAGATCATGCCAAGTTTCCATTAGCAATGTTTTTTTTAAATCATCAACAACTCGCTATTTTAATTCATTGAGCAAATAAAATAAGCTTGAACCCGCCATTCTGAGAAACAGGCCAAAAATGTAGGAGTCGAATTCTGCAATAATTTCGATTAAAAAAGGTTAATTTTTACATTCAAAAGCTATAGAGGATTAACCTTCTGCCACTCCCAGCGGTGTCTTTGTAGGAACTGTGTATTCTCCTTTAAACATTCTGATTCCGAAGACCATACATGATCTTGGGGGTTTCAGCCCCCAGAAGAAGTTTCCCCCCCCCACAAAAATTTTATTCATTCCCCCAGAACTCGCGATTTTTCGAAAGTTCTCAAAAATTTTCTAAAAATCTGCAGAAAAGATGCCTTTTTAAGTGCTCTCTAGCTATCTATCTGTTCAAAAGTGCCAAATTTTTGGCGCTTCGCGCTATTATACTCATGTTCTGAATATATTTTGTCCAATTTGTTCTGACTTTTTTATTTTTTTCAAAATGTTATTATGTTTTTATGCTCTAGAAAGATAGAGCATCGTCAGAGACGCTGAAAAACGATGTTTTTGACGCGTACATACCATTTGTGGACCAAAAAGGCACTGTATAATTCTCCACTTCCCCCAGAATTCTCATGCTGTGCATGTAAGCCGAAGACCCATTCTTTATAATGATTGTACGGATTATAAAAAGCTTGCATTTTGTCAAAATATACCGAAGTTAAATAAGTCGTCTGTTTTCTAATTAGTAGTGTATTGGTAATCGTGCAATATCTTGAGAAAATAATTAAAAAATTAGCCTTAATTCTTAATTAACCTTTTGAAGGTTATCTGTACGGTTGTTTTATTATGGACTCAATCAGAAGAAAGACGCACGTAGAATCAAAATGTGTCCTTGTTTCAGCAAAATTATCTTAGAGCTCATTGCTCTTCTATATTCCTTTTCATTTTTAAATTTATATAAACTGCGAAACGTCTGCTACGCATACATGATACCAGCTTATTCAATCCTCGTGTTTTAATAAGTATTCCTGTATTTTTCGTTATGGTAGTGAACTGCGTGCTTAGAACGTGTAATAGAATATGCAAAAATTGTCCCCAAAACGACTGACGATCATTGATGAACACCATGACCGGTTGGGGGGTTAGTCAGCAAGAGCGCTTTAAGAGTCAGAATGGCCTCAAAAACTAGAATAAATACTAAAATAGTCTAATACTACGTGATTCCACAGATTCTGGTCCATTTCAAGCAGTTTTCCATAAAATTTTGATTCTATTCCTTTTCTGGCCTTCATCTTGCCTTCTTTGTCCCAAAAATTTTTCCCTTTTTCAAGTCCGAAACCCCACATACATACATGTGCTCATGCCTGTTATCATTCGCAGATGCACTATCGCAAGATGAAGTTACTGGAGAGATTAGTGTTCAAGCAGATCTTTTCACTCATCCTGGAACGGGAGAGCATAAAGTTACTGTGAAAGGTGAGTCATTTTAGAAATAACTTGATGATAAGAAAAGCTAGAACCGGATCTTAATCAGCTATCGTAGTACGTGTGGCGGTATTTTTGCATGTGTCTTTGTCCATAGCGCTGCCAGCATACTCAGGCAGCACAACATTCTGACATACAAAAAGAAGAAATGTGGAAAAACGTTAAACATCGAAGCATCGGTTAAAACCTTTTTTTCCAATATATCTCGCATTTAGCATTATATAGTCGCGAAAAAACGAAAAAATGTTTGGTTAACCAAGCTTAGCCTGCTCTGAGGTCTGCTTGGATTCATGGCCAAAACCTCCAAGCACTATGTCTGTGTTTGCTTTTTAAGTTTTAGACATCGAAACAATTTATTAGTTTACCACTTCGCTTAATTATTCGGATAAATTGAAATATGCAAATTGAGTTAGAAGCTGACACACGCTTTTGAAACTTAAACAATCGATTCACATCACAATACAGAATAACTTCTTCCGTGAATAATCCGATAGGTTGAACATTATCTCAATCTTTTGCTGTTGTAGTGATAGCTGCCAACGACTTACAATGGCCGGTTAGCGTCTTCAGGCCGTTCGTAGAAGTTTGTGTTACCGGACCGCACTTGGTGTCGAAAAAACGCATTTTTACGACGAAAAGCCGATCGAATACCTGCTCCCCCAAATATAATGAAATGTTCGTTTTGTAAGCAGACGCTAAATGCTCAAACTTTTTATCCTTTATTGTTTATAGCATACACTGAAATTCTAATTATCTTTGGTTGGACCTTGTTGATCCCTCTTCTCCGTGAAATCTGTTTTCTTCCTCTACGATTAATCAATATCTCTCCCACACTATTTCGTGTCTCTTAATCCTGCATTATTGCTCACCCGTTTGCAATGTTGAAGAAAGAAATAATAAAAGTAATTCGTATCACTGTATAAAGTAAAAAGAAACTGGCATCTCAATGTAAAATTGACCACAACAAGTCAATGCGAAATTGTAAACAAAAAATGTGTGTCTCAATTGTTTTCAGGATGCGCTTCTGCTCCTTTGAGGCTCAACTACCGCAAAATTATGTAACTCTTGCAGTTTTCTATATCTTTAATTCAAGTAGGTATGGGCATGTGAGAAATCTTAGCGGTCGCAGCAGATCACGATTCTGCATTGAATTAATTGTCAGTCGGTAAGAATACGTGCTGCTCATGCCCAAACATTAATTTGAATTATGATATGAATATTATTATTTATTATGATATAAATATTACAAAGAAAATTCATGTGAAATAGGATAAAGTTTTTAGCGCCGCGATTTTTTCTCATGCAATACAATCAACTGCGTACAATCCTGATTTGTAGTTTAGATCCCGTATGCTAGGATTTTTTGAAAAAAGGGTTTTGGATACGGGAATCAGCTACTCTCGATCGAGAAATCAACTGCTTAGAGTAAACAAAGTGTATTGATTACCGATGGCTTCTTATAAAAAACTAGAGTTATCGTCGCATTTGTGTGTCTTCATAGAAATTATGGATCAAGGAATATGCTCCTAAAAGAGCTTTCTTTATTTTGTATCCAAAATATTGTCCAAGATGTTGAATTCTAAAAATTGTGTTCGTGAAGTTGATTTAGAAGTTGTTTTCAGTATTTAATGAAAAGCTTTTTTCTTCAGCTTACTGGGGAATGAAGAATACCCTGAACACTACGAAATAATGTTCCGTGTTAAGGACTACTGCTTCGCCAGGGATGACAAATTAGTAGGCATTGGAATAATGCAGATTTGCAGTTTCTCAGATCAGGGTTCATGCGCTTGTTGGGTGCCTTTAGTCAGACGCTTATACTTCGATGAAACGGGCGATATTTTGCTGAAAATTTTATTGCAGAGGCAACAGGACGAGATGGCAAGAGAATTTGTCCGCCTTAAGACTGAGTTCAGGTAAGAATATTTATTCTTTAAAGTTTTCCATTCGCTGGAATTGAGGAAAGGGATTATTAGCCCTTCCGAAATAAAGAATGGAAACATTTTTTCGACAATTTTTAAATTTGAGCGAAAATTTTATGCAGGTACACTAAATGAGATTGAGTTCCATAATTTCAAATGAACTCAAGAAAAGGTAAAAAGGGAATTTAGAAATTGATGAAAGCCGAAGTTTTCCTTAATAAAGTGCTTTCCGTTCGGAAATTCTGAATTTCGATAGTTTTTACTCTATTTCAGCATTTTTTAATTTGATTTTTTAAATTTTTTAGTCATTCAATTTTCAAGTGTTCAAGTTATTTAAATTTCAATTCCAATCCCAATCTTCGATTTTTTAATTTCAATTTTTAATTATGCAACTACGCTTACGTGTCACGAATAAGCAAAAAACAGGCAAATCGAGAGATGTCTTGCAGAAAAAAGTAGAGAGCAAAGTACCTGCTTATTATTAAAAACGAATTGAGAATTTCAAAGCGTTATTTTGAGAAACAGCACGATTGGAAAAATTCAAAAAAGTTGCCTTCATTTTAATCAAGCAAATGTGTTCAGCCGTACCAGGAGCATAAACTTGCAGAGTTGGCGCGATTCAGTTATTATTCTCAAACCTTTATTTTCCATAAAATATGAAAGCGATTGCACAAATCAACAAACGATGTGATCAGCAAACTAATTTTTGATTTCCAGTTAGGAAATTCCCGAAATAGGCTTAAAAATTAATATGCGTTCTACATATTTACATTTACTAGCAAAGAAAAATGCTCTCATGGAACAAAAAGGAAGAACATAATTGGAATTACGCTTAATTAAAGAAACAAAAGGAGGGGACTAGGGAAAAGCCACCTATGCCTGTGAAAATTGCATGAATCTGCTAAAAATTGAAATTCCGCCAAAAAAGGCATAAAATCGAAGTATATCCTGCGGCCTCTGAAAAAACGTGCCTTCCCATAACATTGTTCAATGAAAAAGAGATTTTGAAGAAACTTTGATGCGTGTCAATAACCGATGTAGTTTCTTATCAATATTAAATTTTTCTTTCAATATATGAGTAATATTAAATTAATCGTCAAAACCTTGATAAATAGAATATGACAAGTACAACATGTTGTTAATTGCAGCCCAATAGCAATGCATGTCAGCTAGTGTGAAAATGCACACTATGTCGTTTCAAAATCAGTAATCGCTTCTTGTCAAGGAATAAGCTATTCATGTTATTCGTTTCTACGGCAGAGGCGCAACTCCCTTCAGCAGGCTGCTCATTATAATTCGATCTGCTCATTATAATTCGATTTTTTGCATTTTTTTAGCAGAATTTTAATTTTTAGCAGATTTATGAACTTTCACAGGCATGGGTGGCTTTTCCATAGGCCCCTCCTTTTATATTCTTAGTGATGTATAATCCTAAGTATATTCGTCCTTTTTGTTCCATCGGGGCATTTTTCTTTGCTATTACCCTACTTTTAATTAGCAAGATTTGAGTTAACCAGTCAGTAAACACTTACGGTAAACGCCACAATAATGGCAGCAGTCCAAGGACGCAGAAAACAATATTCGTTCTGAACATCAGCATTATCTTTTTTTAAACAAGACAACCTTGTCTTATTTAAACAGATCAAATGTTTTCAGTGTTAACTGGATGCAACTACTGGGTGTAAAGAACACCTACACTCGGATTCATAATCCTGACGTCACGGAGAACATTTTGAAAAATGAGCTTCTGCAACGCTCTGGGACTAGAGCTAATTTTCAGTGTCAACACACAACTACTGGGTGTAAAGAAAATTTACAGTCAGATTCGTTACCCTGACCTATGGGGAATGTTTTGAAAAATTTAGGTTTTGCATCGCTCTGGAAGTAAAATAAATTTGTAGTGTAAACTTAACACCTCAAAAATAATTGAATAGTGTAAACTTTGCACAACTACTGGTATAGAGAAAACTAACAGTCCAATTCGTAATTCTAACGTTACATAGAACATTTTTAACAGAATTAAGCTTCCGCATTGCTTTAGAACTAAACTTAATTTTCAGTGTAAACTTTACACAAGCATCGAGTGGGAAGGAGGTTTCAGCCGGATTCATAACTTTGATATTGCGATAACATTTATGAAAAAATTAAGTCTTCTCAATGGTCAGAAGACAAATAAATGTTAGATGTAAACCACCTTACACCACTGTTGAGTGTAAACAAACGCACCTAAGTGACGTGTGACGTTTGACCCTTGGTACATTTTTAGACTTGAGATCATGCCGAGACTCATGGCCGGAGAAGTTAAGCCCGGTTCAGAAGTCAAAATTGGCGATATCGCCGACATTGCCGACTTTTTTCCCGCTTCAGAAGTGCCCTAATTCTCCCGATTTTCAGTCGGCGATATCGCCGATTTTCCCGATTCTTGTCGGCGATATCGATATTTTCCCGATTTTAGTCGGCGATATCGTCGACTAAAATCGTAAGAATAGAAATCCATCCTATTTTCTTACGATATCGCCGACTTTTAGTGCATTGAAGTATGCGTCAATGCAATATACGTAAATGCGCACATTGTATGTACATGAAGGTGTGTTATGACACAGGTCATTTTTAGCGGCGCTTTTACATAAAAACTCTACATATGTATTTATAGCTTTAAACATGCCACGAATTCTAATTTGCTAATAGATACTGAATTTATTCCTACACTTGCAAGTTTTTTCTTGGATTCTTTTGTGAATCATGAAGTAGAGTCTCGCTCTAATCTCAATGAAAGATTAGTTGGATTAATCCACGAACATCCTTATTTGGACATAAAATGATAATGAAAATTTAATATAAAATCGCGCTAATGCAAAATGGAGTAAATGAAATATAAATGAAGCATGACAATCTTAAATTTCCTAAGACGTGTTTTAAAAAACATACATGAGCCAAAAATTAAAAAAAACACTTAGTGATGCAAAGGCTTTTGGGAACTAATGCTTAGGTGCATACATACCTACCTGTGTCAAAGCTGAAAAGACAGCGGTCTCTGCGATGTCCAGATTGGGATGTGACATTGCCGATTTTTCCGACTTTCCCGATTTTTCGTCGGCGACATCGCCGACTTGCCTGACTTTCCCGATTTTTATCGGCGATATCGCCGACATTACCGATTTTTGTCGGCTATGTCGGCGATTTTCCTGACTGAATCGGGAAAATCGGCGATATCGCCGACTTTTACTTCTCAACCGGGCTTTAGCAGAGAAAACCAAGACATAAACATGTTTAACATCACCAATTTTTGACTTTACACCTTCCAAACTAGCTCAATATTGATGTAAATAAATACAACTTGCAGTGAAGTGTATCCCCTAGAGCGTACTTTATCATAGGTAGCGCGATAGGGCTACCTATGATATACTTGGCCACCCTTTTTACTTATATGTTTATCACAGCGAGTGCGAAATTTATGTCTACTCCCTACAGCTATAATGTGATACATCTGGGAGGTGCGGTTTTTTTAAAAAGATAATAAAAAAATTCGCTGCCGTTGTGTTTTTGTTTTTCCTTACAATCAATACCGACTGTGTAAAGAACGTGTAAAGTTTTTGTGTAAAGTTATAACATGTAACAGTTTTAGACGGTTTTTTCCGTGGCTTGTGAACAGCTCAGTATCAATGCCTCGAACAATTTGATGGTTTTGACTTGTAGAGGAAGGAATGCTCCAGATAACGCTTTTTTTATTTCGTGTTGGTTCTCGAATAGGAGTGTAAAGAATGAATATATGGGGGTGGGATAGCACATTTTAGTCGAGTTTTCGACATGTTTATGTCTGCCAGCAACTCCAGTCATGATTCCAAAATTATGAGTCCAAAAAAACTTTCTGCTTACCAGCAAACTTTTTTGCACTCAATACGGAGTTTTTTCAGGGGTTTTAAGGTTACACTCTAGTGAGTGGATGATGTAAAAAGAGGTTTTGTCTAAGATTTCTCCGCCAACTTCTCCGATTATAAGTTGGGACAAGTAAGATATGATAAAAATAAATTAAGTTTTAAGGGCTACATATCGCAGCAAACTGCGTTTGAAAAAACGCAATATCGAATTATTTATGGGGGTGTAAAGTTCGAAATCAGAGGTGTGACATTGGGCAAAAAACACGTTTTTCCTTATTCTGATTGGTAAATATCTCAAATATTTACGGAACAGAAGGATTTCACACACAAACGTATTACGATTCATAGGCTACAATTTAGCCCAAACCGAATTTCTTTTCACTCAATGGGGAGTTAGGTCAGATTTTTAAAGTTTGCAATGTGGTGGATGATGGAAAAATACGTTTTTGTCTCTTTCTCTATTCGCCAATTTCTCCGATAAGGAGTCGGAATCATTCGAATAGAAAAAATAAAGTACTTTCTGAGGGGACACGTCACAGCGAATTGTGTTTAATTACATCGTTTTTGAGCTTTTTCAGGGAATGTAAAGTCGAAAATCAGGGGCTTTAAACGTGTTTCTGTCTTGTTTTTTTGCCAACTTCTCCTGTTGTGAGTCTGAAAATGGATCGCGTTTGTTTACACTCAACAGTGGTGTAAAGTGGTTTAATTACTTTGCATTGTGATGTGAATCGATTTTTTTCATAAATGTTGATTACTATATCAGACTAATGTCAGAATTACGAATCCGACTAAAATCGTCTTTGCACGCGGTGGTTGTGTAAAGTTTACACTGAAAATTGACTTTAGTTTTGGCATTGCAGAAGCTCAATTTTTTAAATGTACCATGTAACGTCAGGATTACGAATCTGAGTGCAAGTATCCTTTACACCAAGTATTTGCATAAAGTTTATGCAGAAAACATTTAGTCTGTTCAAATACGGTAGGGTTGTCTTGTTTAAAAAGATTATGCTGATGTTCAGAACAATATTGTTTTCCGCGTTCTTGGATTGCTGTCATTATTGTGGCATGTTACCGTATGTGTTTACTGACTGATTTACTCAAATCATGCTAATTGAAAGTAGGGTACTAGCAAAAAATGTTCCTATGGAACAAAAAAGACAAATTTACTTGGGATTGCGAATTATTAGGGATGTTAAAGGAAGGGACTGGGAAAAAGCTCCTATGTATATGCCTAAAGATGCAAAACCTATAAATAATCAAACCTTCTCTAAGCAGCGCAAAAAATTGAAGTACATTCTTCTTTAAATAATCTTCAATGCTTCACATAAGAGTGTATAAACGTAATCTTAAATGTACACTTTTGTAAATTGCTTGCAAGTTGCAACGCTGACTTGCTTCGTATTGTGTTAATAGAAAACTAAATGCAATTGTATTTAAAGGTGTTTTATTTCGTTATCACGAGCATTAACTATAGCAAGCAAACATAGCGTCGATTGTGCAATCCCGAGTATATTCGTCTTTTTTTGTTCCATCTGAGCATTTTTCTTCACTATTCTGTATTCTATTCGTCTTATCCCTACTTCTAAAAGGGACGTAGACGTATTTTTCCAATCCTCCACCAGATTGTAAACTTTAAATCTGAAATTAACTCTCCATTGAGTGTTAAAAAATTCGGTTTGTTTCAGCTTGTAATGCTTGAGTCGTGGTACGTTTACGTATGAAAAATTTTTGTTCCACATCCTACTGGAGATATTGCTAAATAAAAAAGGGAAGAAAAAGTGTTTTTTCACCCCATGTTACACCCCTGATTTCGAAGTTTACACTTCCACAAGTAACTCAATATTGAGTTTTTTAAACGCACTTTGCTGCGAAAAATCGTCCTTTGAACGTACTTTTTTATTTCATTCGACTTGTCCCGACTTATAATTGGAGAAGTTGGCGGGGAGACAAAACCTATTTTTTACACTATCCACTGGATTGTAACTTTAAACCCCTGTAGCTAACTCTGTGTAAAGTTTAAAAAAGTTAGCTCGAAAATCGAAAGTAGGCCTCGAGCTGTAGTCTTGGGACTATATAACCGGAGTTGTTGGTAGACAAAAAAGAGGCCAAAATGTGTTTCTTCATCCTTAGATTCTTTCCACTCTTTGCACTGCCCCTCCGAGACTGAGTCACTTTTCGAAAAAATGAAAAAAGGTTTTGAGCTTACTCATTTATCTACAATTAAAAAAACAGACTGAACAGAATGCAAAACTGAATTAGGGAAGTCGTTTGACCGATCAAAATTTAAAAAATAATGTTATAATGTTACAGTAAAACTTTTCACGCTCTTTACACACCGAAGAGAAGTGTGAAATAGTTGTCTCGAATTTTTCTATTATTTATCTCTTGAATAAGCGCACCTACCAGATGTGTGCCGTTGTAGCTGTAGAGGGGGTGCTCAGCACACCTGAGCGTGGGGGTATGCACCCCCATGAAACTAAAATACCCCCCCCAGAAATCGAAATACCCCCCAGAATTCAATTTTGTTTTCTCGTTTTTTTCGCAATTTTTTGAAGCCAATGGATAGTGCTCGATGAGAAACGTCGGAAAATGGTGTTTTTTCACCAAACCACCATTTTTAAGGCAATTTTTTGACGTTTGGAAAATCTTGCACACCCCATCCCAGAATATTCTTGCTGCCCACGTATGGTGCTCAGGTGTCCGGGGCGCTCAAGCATATTACAGGTTAACGCGCTGCATCCCATTCCGTATCTGGAATTATCATAAACGTAAATTTAGTCAAGATAGCAGGAATCAAAGGTGAAGCGTTAGCGCGTTCCTTTAACTGCCGCTCAAGTCAGGATTCCTCCCCCCTTAGGAAAATCCTGGATCCGCCGCTGAGCTTACTCTAGTTGGGTTTCGGTTTTTACAGACCTTCCATTGACGATACGATTCGAAAAGGCAGTAAAGCGTTAAGCGAACAAGAATATCTATCCGAAAATCGTCGTTCTGCTTCAACACTAAGCAGCACTTCAACATTCGAAGAAACAACTGAAAATAAAGGAGAAGACCATGCTGCCGTAAAAAAATACCGCCATTACCTTAGTAGTATAGGATCAAGTCTATTTTAGGGAAATGTGAAATTGTGTTTGTACGTACAATCTACTCGTTATTTAATTAATAAAGTCAAGCCTATACTGCTGGTTTGTCGTCCTGGTTTTTGTACTATTGTATTAAAATTCGCCAGCTCGATAAAATATGAAACCGCATTGCCATATTTTATGCAGTATCGCTCGCAAAATTTTTTGGTTTGAAGATGGAATTACTTTTTATGTTATCCAGTTGACAATCAGAACAGATAGGTGTATCTTACCTAACTATACCTACTTTTTAAGTTGATTAATTGCGTTTAATTATTTTTGGGCCAGGTGTGCTTGTGGAATTCTTAAGGGCCTATATCTACTTACCCCGTAGTGACCAGATGGAAATTTCATAAACTAATAAACTGAATTATAGAGGCAGGAAAAATAAAAATTGAAATAGCTATTATAGTACGAAAATCATAATTTTTAAATTATGACCCATAATTCTCCTATATTACCTTCGTTTAGAACCATAGGTGGGCAGCACCGAAATTCTAGGGGGAGGGTGAAAAAATTTTCAAAGGTCAAAAAATGGTCTTAAAAGTGGTCGTATGGCGGAAAAATCACCATTTTTCGACGTTTCTCATCGGGCACTATCTAATGGCAACAAAAAATCGCTAAAAAAGCAAAAAAATTTCAAAGTTTGAATTCTGGGGGGGTATTTCAACTTCTGGGGGAGTTTACCCCCACGCCCATGTGTGCTTAGAACCCCTTTTTTGTAGCCAATAGTACAAAATTTCGAACTTGCCTTTTTGTACTTTTAATCCAAGTATGTACGCATATATGTAGGTACTTTCCGTCTCATTTGAATTTTCAATGAAATTGTCCTACATCTATGTACATAAAGTGCAATATTAGCATTTATAATTTGATTGTTGGACAAAAACAGCGCTATTTTGAATCATTCGCTGAATAGAGCTCAATCTGCTCTATTCATTGCCGGGAAGCTTAACGTTGATGCATGAAATGTAAAAGGGCTTTTGCCGTAATCTGAGGGTTTTTAAACCTCCGCCGCCACGCGTGGTCTAGAAAATAATTGGACGTGCGGGGGTTTACACCCACAATCCAAACAATCGTACTTTTTTCACAATAGTACCTGATCAGCATTCTCAATATTTGCTTGCTGTCAATCTACGGAATATGCGGCTTGTGAAAGGCAAGCAGACAAACTTAAAACTTATCTGCCTACTTCAAAGTTTATGTACAATTTTTTACCATTTCCATGTCTGCATTTTCAAGTTTTCTTTCAAAATAAGCACAAAAAGCGATCGTTCCAGCTGAATAGCGGGCAAACATGAAAAAATATTCAAGAAACGCTTCACAACTTCATTTAAATTCTTCAGTCACGCTTTACAAAAGCTACCGGGTTTTGTAGGGACATGAATACAATTGTGGTGTCTGTAATTACTGTAATAAAAACATCGTCTGTTTCACACAAGTTTGGGCATAAATTTTAAAAACTATGCCAAACAATAAGCCGACAGATGCGATTACAGCATAGATTTGATATGTAATTATCGTAATTCGTCGGCTTATTAAAAAAATTAAAAAAATTCATAAAATTAATGCCCAAACTTATATAAAACAGACTAAAGTAAAAGCTTAAAAAACTCGTTCCGCTGTTTACTAAGGTAACGACGTAACAGGTGATACTTTACAACTAGGCAAACAAATGATATAATATAAAAATCGGTCTACGACGTTTTGGCGCCAGCAAGTTATAAATTATTCTAATTAAATCAATTTTTGAGCAATTTTCAAATACATTATATATTCAGAAAGCAGGTTCTACAAGCTACAAAATAGCACATTGTTCTTTTCGATTCAATAAGTATTCATTTCTGTACGACTGAAAAACTGTAGAAAATAGAGCGTATTTTTAGATGCATTTAATTATCTCACTAAATTCAAAGATATTCTAAAAGTAATTTATACCATCACGTAGAGAATTGAATGGGCTTTCAGAATCTGTATCATACTTCAATAATAAATGAAATATAAATAATTAATAATATTACAAAGAGTGAGGCGCCAAAACGTCCCATTCCGTATAAAAATAATTGATAAACACGGACTTCAGATGACTACAGTCACTGTTCGCCTTTCGAACAAAGCAAACAGTAAATGAGATTAAATAGAAAAACTGAATCAAGATAATCGGGGAATTTTTCGAGCCGGCTGGTCACTGTCGACATTATTTGCAGGAGTCTGGCTATTATCATCAATGCTTCCGCTTCGCCTCCGTTCCGAGAATGCTGGCCTTTTGGATGAAATCTATAATAAAAAGACCGGAGCAGAAATAAAATAAAGCTTTTTGATCAAAATTAAGTCTGTAAAGAACACAGAAAATGGTATAGACACGTACCAGCTCTAAATTCTAGGAGAGGATATTCGGCCACCTTCCGGGGGTAATGGGGAGGGACGACCGATTTTGAGTAGAACGATCGCTCATCCACGAATCACATGTACGAGTGTAAAGTTACAGTAAGCTGAACTGCGTTATATAAGTAGATTTGAATTGATAATTTTAAAGAACCTCCACGTGGTTTGTAACGGGGAAGTTTTCTTACTATAAATATCGGGTATTCCTTACGAGTAGCACAGTTTCCTGGTTACTGCTCGTACGTACCGCGAAGACTGAAAAATATTTCACAAAAAATTGTGCATAAAAATCAATTTTCAGTGTTCAAGCAAACCATGAGATTTAGACATAGTAAAACTTCATTCATATGCACATCAATGACTAGTCCATTTCACGAAACCTTTTGCATCAAATCAATTTTCAGCGACTTAGCACACAGCTACAAAAGTGGTTTCTAGGAGGCCTACAGTAATATAATTTTGTACAATAAAACTTCATATGCGTTTCGATCGCTATGCACAGTATCGTGATTGACGCTAATGTTTAAAGCTCTTTTATAGTCGATTTACGTCGACTCAAAAATTGTGATTCACGCACAAGGTTTCGTGAAACAGACCGTAGGTAGGAGCATTATAATTAGTTGTTGCTTCCATTTAAACTGCTTTTATAGTCAATTAAGACCGAGTGATTATAAACTTGAAATTTTATATAATTTTGAACTCCCCTTTTTGAACTCTTAAAAGATTTTCAGAATAATCTAAAACACAAAACTGAAATGATTAATCGAGTTTGATTAAAGACTTGATCAAAAATTGAAATATTCAATAATTGTCAATGAAAATTAAAAAATCTAGATTTTCGGATTAATCATTTGAAAGACGATGTTGTCCATCCTTTCAGTAATGAAAAGCAATAGCATATAGGACAGAAACGCGGCAGTTTTGGGTAATAATCAACCATGATCTTGAGGGGTTTAGGGGGATTTCAGCCCCCTTCCCTTAGAAAAAATTTTCACCCCCCTTCCCAGAATTGGCGATCTTTTGAAAGATCCCGAAAATTTTCAAAAAATTTGTAGAAAAGATGCTGTTAAAAGCGTTTTTAGAAATCTATTTGCTCAAAAAAGCCACATTTTTGGCGCTTCGCGCCACGATACTGATGTTTTGACTATGTTTTGGTCAATTTGTTCTGAAATTTTGATTTTATTGAAATTTTTATGTTTTTATGCTCTAGAAAGATAGAGCATCGTCAGAAACGCTAAAAAACGATGTTTTCGACGCGTACGTGCCATTTTTGGATTTAAAAACGGCACATTATAATTTCACCCCTCCCCAAAATTCTCATGCTGTGCATGTATGGTAATAATTATACGTATTCTTAAAGAGGGGAGGTTTTGACCCGAACAGAATGCCTGCTTTCTGACCGCACATGGGCGTGGGTGGGAAGAGGAGGGTTTGTACCACAGTTGGGCAGTGCCAAAATTCTGGGGGCGAGGTACAAGATTTTTTGAAGGTCAAAAATGGTCTTAAAAATAGTGGTATGGCGAAAAACGCCATTTTTTAACGTTTATCATTGAGCGCTATTCATTGGCATAAAAAATTACGAAAAAAACAGAAAAAATATTCAAAAACTGAATTCTGGGGGGATATTTCGGGTTGGGGGGTTTGCGGCCTTCTAGGTGTGCATAGCCCCAAATCCCCCCACGCCCGCGAGTGATTTATACCCTCCCAAATCCGGTAGACCCCCCAAACATCGATAGAACCCCAGAATTGAATTTTTAGCTGTTTTTTAGATTTGTGCCAGCTTTACACAAGTCAGACCCCTACCCAGAATTTGGTCGCTGCCCATGCATGTTTCTGACCCTCGCAAATGCTGTTGATTCTAAAATTGTTAATTTTTCAAAAGAAAACCTAAGAAAATGTGCTTTTCAAAGTTCTATGATCGATTTTTGGCTCAAAAATATATAAACTTATTCATTGGAAACTTTTGACGTTTTTACGTTCAAGAAATAAGGAAAGTGCATAGTAAGGAACGTCGAAACATGAAGCTTTTGACGCGCACTCGTTGCTTTCAAGCCCAGAAAGTGAAAAAAAATTTGGTCTGACCCCAGAATTTCTATGCTATCATAGGTGAGCAGCACCAAAATTCTGGGGGAATGGGGGTGCAAGATTTTTCGAAGTTAAGAAAATGGTCTTAAAAATGGTGGCATGGCGAAGAAAACGCCATTTTCAACCTTTCTCATCGAGCACTATCCGTTGGCATCAAAAAATTGCGAAACAAATTTGGAAAATTGAATTCTTGGGGGAGTATTTTGGTTTCTGAGAGGTGGATATCCCCTCCCCAAACCCCCCCCCCAACATGTGCATGCTATATGTTACATAGGTATTTTGACTAATAACTATGTGGTGCACTATTAGAATTCTTGCCACCTAATAAAGCATAATTAAGTAGATGAAAGAAACCATAATCAGCAATAAATCCAGATTTGTAAGAGCATAAGAGTCGCATTTGCGCGGACGGAAGGCCGGAGAGATATGTACTATATTACGAGCGTGAGGTTGGATTCCCAAAAAAGAAATTCTCCAACCCGCAGAATCCTAGGATTCAATTTTCAAAATTGGTTTAGTTTTAGTGACTTTGACACAAAAAGATAGTTTGGTGAGAAGCGTCCAAAATATTGTTTTCTGCATAAACGATAATCTTTTATTTTTGACTCGAAAATTTTTTGGATCCTGCAGACCCTCAGAATTAACGATCAGCCCATGCACAATCTAGGACCACAAAAAGAAGAGGGATTTTTCTGCGGATCATACGGCAAATTGGATAATATTCAAAACCTTCTGCGAAAGTGATTGAAACTAAAATTAACTGTGCAATAAAATAGCGTCTGCGCTATTTTGACATAACAACGCTAATTTTAAGGACCGTTTTCGCTTAGCTTTTCAACTGACCCCCAGCTGACTAACTTTTGCTATTTTGATACTATATATATATATATATATATATATATATATATATATATATATATATATATATATATATATATATATATATATATATATATATATATATATATAGTATATATATATATATATATATATATATATATATATATATATATATATATATATATATATATATATATATATATATAGTATATATAGATATATATATATATATATATATATACATATATACATATATACATATATATATATATATATATATATATATATATATATATGTATATATATATATATATATATATATATATATATATATATATATATATATATATATATATATATATATATATATATATATATATATATATATAGATAGATAGATACTACCGTCGCTCTAGAACGGCTTCGCATCTGAGGCAGCTGCCTGAATATGAAAAAGCGTTTTGCAATATTGAACTTACATTAACAGGCTTTTCTTTTTTATTCCACTGCTTATGCAAATATCGAAGAAGAATGCTCGTTTTATCTGGAACAATCAATTGTTCTTTCGGATGCTCGTATGACCAGAGTTCAAGTTTAGGCTTCGAAAGACTGCAAAAAATGGATAAAAAATAAATGATTACTGGGAAACTTTATCAGCAGTTTTTCACCCCCTTAATTGTGAATTTTGAAAAAATTATAGAAAATGCTGTTTCGGTGTTTCGCGCCAAACAGTCATTTTGACCATATTTCGTTCAATTTACTTAAATTTATCTTCTGCACGGATTTTTGAGCAATTTTTGTGATGCCAAAATGCGTTTTAGAGGTCAAAAAATCCTCAAAACGACAAAAATGGTGTTTTGATGCATATATCTATCCATTGATTTTAAGCCCGAAATAGGTACAATAGACATTTTTTAATTTCAACCCCAAATCCCCATGCTATGCACGTGTGACTAGCATGCAAATCACATTCACCTGATGTAGGTATTAAAAATAAATAAAAAACCAAATTGTCAGACATCAAGATTCAAAAATCTTTCGTAGGAGGAAAATCAATCTGAAATTAGGAATAATATGCTTACTTAATTATTTCGTATAACGGAAAAAGCCCTGTATACAAAATTCGACCAACAAGACTCAAAATAAATTCTCTATCAAAAACTTGTGGAGATAGTTCGTAAAAACGATATTTTTCCGAAGATGTTTAACATGCTCTATCCGCTTAGCTCATAAAATTCAAACTTTTCGAAACAATTTTCTCTCCAAATATGTTGCGAAAAGCGTCATTTTTTAGTCGCGCTTACGACAAAACAATCGAAAATACTCCACATTGCGCGCGAAGCACCGAAAAATTGAAGATCTTATGACAAAAACATGAATTCTTCCATCTTTCCACGCATTATCTAACCTATCAATATTTTTTGGTGAAGGGGGCAGGGCGGCCGCCTTTCCCCGCCTCTTAAATACGGGTCTGTCTACATAAGTACGTACTTAAGGCAAATAAGGCTTACACTGCTGCTGTTAGACTTGTTTGAGGCCACTGAATCCAACTTGGAGAAGTTTTCCGTATTAAAAGAAGGTAAGTTTTTTAGATAGTCCATGATGCAAAGCGATCAGCTCTGATGCGCAGCATATACACCGTAAATCTAATCGTTTTGGAGACTGTCACTTTCACGATGGGTAATCTAACAAGTGCATTTAGCTATCAACAGAACCAGTACTAACCTAAAAATATTAATAAAGTAGGTATCTATCTACTAAATATAAGTATACTGTAAATACTTTGATGATGGTGTCTATCGTCAAACATGAGTTTGGACACATTGATTTATGAAGAAGCACTAAGGTATTTTAAGGAACGTCTTTCAGTGAGTTCGGTGAAGGAAGTATGGGCCTCAAGATGTCTGCTAAGCGCTACATAATAGCTCACGGTTTAAAATTTAAAATAGAGAGCATCGTTAGAAGTTTCAAAGCGATGAAAAGGATTAGGTTAATTATTATACATGTAAAATGTGAGGATGGGGATGCCTACCCTAAGTCAAGCAACCCAACCCCAGCCCAAAAATTGAATCTTTTCATCTCATTTAGGAAAAAACCTGTTTTTGACAAGAGACCATTCACCACCCCTGAAAAATCACCGAATACCTCCTCACACAAAATTTTTGAATTGTTAGGCCTCCTTTTAACCAATATACGCACATAAACTTCTTTCAAGTACAACGTAAGACAGTCGACCGACAATTAAATAATTTAGGGTAACCGGATTTTGAGTCATCGATAGATGGATGCATACTTGCTCTATTAATTCATTAATTCAACTATGTACAATAAGAAAATGTAAAAATACAAATATCGCTGCCTTGTTTTCATCGCTTCTATTGATTCTCAATTTCAAATAAATACTATAAGACCCAGATACCCCTGTCGAAATCAATGAAAATAAGACATTTAAGTAGACAATCGAAGAATGAAACGAGAAACAAGCGTATAAGTTTTTATTGCCAATCAATTAAAAATTACAGAAAGCATGAATATCAATGGAAAAAAGCAAAGGTTAAGACAAATCGGCTTTCATTTGTTCTGCAGTCAATTTCACGTTTTCACCGGGCTTGAAAGGCGGCAATCCTCGATAGGGACATGTTGAACATCGAAAAGCGTCTCCCAAATAACACTACAAAAATAGTATTGAAACTTAAGAAGAAAGTTCACTGAATTACTACTAGCTTAGATTAATATGTTTTTACAGATTTCAATATTAGTGAGCAAAAACTTGCTCCGGGTAAACTTAGAACAAAATCCATAAAATGACTAAACACCGAAATTTACAAGAATTTTGAGAAGCAAAAATTTATCAAATCATAAAAATTATCTCAAGTTTAATTTGAAACAGCTTTTCTTACTAGAAAATAATAAAAGGTATAAATAAAGCAATGTAAATACATAATAATATACATATTATATGCCCATATTGCATTAAACAACAAAGTTATTTGATTAAACAATAATCTGAAGTAAGCTGACTGGTTGGTGATTATCGAGCTGATATTCCTGTAGTTATCATTTTATCGGACGTAGACTAAAAGGAAAACCTTCAAAGAAATATTTGCCCGAGCTATTAGATGAAACAATAGGCTATGCTGCAAATCTAAAAATGCGAGTTTATCGCGGTATTAGTGTAGCCTATCTCCACCTTCGAGGAAACGTTTCCCCGTATCAGTAGCATATCTCTACCACGTTTATGAATATAACTTTATGTATAAAAATTATCTTCATATTTTTTAAATTTTTTAAAGTTTTCTAAAAATTGACATCTGTAAGTAACTTTTTTCTGGGTCGGATCTTTGAATTTCCTGCAGACTTTTCTTAAGTGATTTAATTAAGGTTTTATGACCGCTTCATGTTACTCGTAGGCTTGGGCTGTTTTGTGCGTATCCGTAAGCCTGAGCTGGTAAACAGAAACCCAGTAAGACTAACCAACATTTGCCCTCGAGCGAGCGAAAGGGCATATCGTGGTTGGGCTCATTGGCTTTTTGTGCACCAGCTTAAGCTTATGTAGGCTGAGGATCAAAAATTGTCAGCACCAAAATTCTGATGGGTGCAAAATTTTTCAAAAGTCAAAAATGATCTTAAAACTGGTAGTACGGCGAAAAAACACCATTTTTCAACGTTTCTCATCGAGCACTATACATAACATCAAAAAAATCGCGAAAAAAACAAAAAAATTCAAAAATTGAATTCTGGGTGGGGGCAGTATTTTGGTTGGGGGGGGTATCGGCCTTCTAAGGATAGCATACCCCCACGCCCATGTGTGATGAGGATAAGCCTCCATCGTCCTGGCATAAATACAATCGTGATATTTGAATGCTTCGGCATGTTTAATGTTGATTAACAAGTCGTTAAGTTCTTGAAGTATGAGGTCGGCGGCCGAGTGGAGAAAGTGTCGAACTTTGGTGTCAGAGGTCATAGGTTCAATCCCTGCTAGAGTCAGTTTGTCTCAACCGTCGTTTATACCACTAATGTTAAAAACCTTGGAAATCGGCCATAAAGTGCACAAGTATTAAGATAAGCTACACTAATACCGTTTATCGTTCGGTAAAGTTCAAATTGAAGGAGCAAAAAAGAAGTTAAAAGCCGATATTATTGGAAAATGTAAACACATTAATAAGAAACTACAAAAAATAATACCATTATAGAAAAAATAGTAATAGAAAAAATTGTAAATTGTAAAGAATGCATAAACAGGATTTTAATAGTCAGTAGGGAATACCCAAGGTTGCTGTGAAGCCAAAAGTAGTTTTTCAAGATATTCCAATTATTTATTTCATGGTGCTAATAAAAATTTTAGTTTACACTTCCACACGATGACTTTGGCTGAATTGATTCTTGTCCAGCCAATTCTTCGGCCAAACCACATGTACAATTTTTACACGCCTTCTTAACTTTAGTCTCAGTCGTAGAGCAAGCGGCAGCTGAAAAATAAGATGATCTGAATTTCTGAAGTAGCCGTACCTAAATACATCATTACTAAACGTTACATTCACGTTTAATTCAATTTTTATGTTTTATTTTTTCAATTTTCTCCATTTGTGAATATGAAGCTAGCGCGGATCCCAATCAGAGCCGATTGCTCCCTCAGTTCAAGCCTAAATAAATTCACCATCAGACATGCACCGCATGGGAACTCTTGAGGGAGGAGGGTCAAACTTTTAACTTCCTCTTTAAGGCTCAAAAGCAATGGATACGCGTCAACAACATCGTTTTTCGTCGTTCATTGAACACAATATAGTCAAAAATGTGTAAATGGCGCGAAGCGCCGAAAATTTGACACTTATGAGCAAACAAATAGCGAAAAATGCTTGAAACAGCGCCCTTTCTACGAATTTTTCGGAAAATCGCTAATTCTGGGGAGGTTGAAAATTTTTGACCCTCAAACTACCCTCAAATCAAGTGTGCTCATCATATGATTTTCATTCGGAACATAACGTTTTCGATCTACTCACTTCTACTTAGTTGGATACAAATCAAGATATTTCGATTGTCCACTCAAGATTACGCTACTTTATCCTGTCCAATCTAGATTACGCTCTTTAATCATGACTGCATCAAAAAAATTTTTTCAGAAACTTATTGCCGCCTTTTCATTGCTTTTTATGGAAAGTTATGTGAATGATCCATTGACAACACGTAGTAGTAACCATAGGTGGGCGCCACCAAAGTTCTGGGGGAGGGGGATGGGTGCAAGATTTTTTCAAAGGTCGAAATGGCCTTAAAAATGGTGGTATGGCGAAAAAACACAATTTTTCAACGTTTCTCATCGAGCACTATCCATTGGCATCAAAAAATTGCGAAAAAAAAACAAAAAAATTTTCAAAAAATTGAATTCTGGGGACATTTTGGTTTCAGAGGGTACATACACCCTTCCCCCACGCCCAGGTATGGTAGTAACTAATATTTCTAAGTTCTAAGTTAGAATGACCGAAAAATGTATGTGCGAGGATGCTAACCTAATCGCAATGCCAATCCTTCTGGTCAGCTTAGTCCTCATATTTTTCTAATTTTCCAGGGAAAAGATAAATTTTGGCTTAAAACTAATGCAGCACATATATGCTAAACATTCATTACGTTCGCCCATGTTAAAATTTTTTGCACCATTTGAACTAAATAAACGTACGCTTGACGGGTAAAACAGGTTTTAAGAAATCTTCCGCTTCAAGCAGATCATCTTCATTGATCAAATCGTCTTCTATCAAATCATTCTGACCGAGTGTCCATACTTTTTCGACTCGATTCTTATTATGAGCTGAAAATTTTTTTAGGTTAAAAATTAACAAGCACGTACTTTCCAAATTTTGAGAAAAAGCTAAATTTTTAAGCTTAAGTTTCTGTATTTAGCATGAATGAAATTTCGAGCTTACAATCCAACCAAAGGCAAGCGAGATATGTTTACGTACCCAAAGACGATTGAGGTTTATTTAGGGAAATAAATATAGTCCCTGATACCTGATTTGAACTGCAAGATAAAATTGAATAAAACAAATAAATGCATCGACTAAAAACGTACATACAATGTGTGTACATAAAGAAGTAAAATAAATAAATAAATGAATAAATAATAGACCGTTGTTTGCATTATTAACTGCTAAAAGGATTGAGAAAAGTTTAATGTTTCTAATTAATAAGAATGCAATTCTAATTTTCTAGTGTCACGAAATTTCTCGAAATCTGAAGGCTACACTCGATATACTAGTTTATGGTATTGGAAAATCACCAATAATCGATTTCTATAGGTACAAGTAAAATTGAAGCACCGTTAAAGTACAAGTAAAACTAAAGCAGCTAAGGATACTGTTGCTCTGCGTCAAGTCAATTACGGTTGTTTTTTGAACGCGGCGCAAATAAAATTATTTCTGCGCAAATAACAGATTTTCAGCCAGTTGCGTTTTTGGAACATATAAAAACAAAGAAATAAATAATGTAATATATAATAATGAAAATATTGCCAACGTTTTTAAGCAAAAATACATTGAATTTAGCACTAATTAAGTGTTTTCGTATAAAATTTCAAAAATTTCATAGGGTTTCTGCTGAATAGGTACATAAAAATGTGGTAGTATTATTAAGTCATCACTTGTTTTTCTAATAAAGGCGTATTTGTCTTTGTAAAAATGCTGATGCTGGAATTACGGACTTCTATAGAGCTTATCTTTCTTCCCGACCCATATGTTCAATGAAGAATCTAATCTCGATTTTGCTTTTTTACTTTTTTGACCCTGCAGACCCTAATTTTTTCGAAATTCTTTCGCAATTGATCAATGTCAATGGATAGGGCAAAATGAGAAACGCCGATTCGTGTTTTTGGCCAATTTGTGACCTTAAAAAAATTTTCAACTTATGGGCCCTTCAGAATTCTGTTTTTTAACTACAGTCAGGAAGAGGATGTACAAACGTGATCAGTCACTATTATTAACGACGTAAACAAATAGATTCTAAGAAAATTTTCCGTATCAATTCATTTTGAAAATAATAACGAACATTAGGTAAAACAAGTGAACATACATACACATATAGAGTCCACACATAGGCGAGGGGATTGGGGAGATTACACGCCCAGAATCTGAAAGCCCCAAAATCGATGACCCCCAGAATCAGTGTTTTTTGTACTCGCAAAGATTTTTCCCGATGTACAAAGACTTTTCGGGACCGTCTTTGCACATATACAAAGATTTTTGGGAAGAAAAAAATTGCAAAAAAAGGTCTAAAATTCGCAGAAATTTTCGGCGTTTCGCGCCGAAATGAGTAAATGTGTGGTCTATACATCTTTGTAATGGCAGAAATTGAATTTCAAAAGGACCACACTAAAATCGCTACTGTACCATATTATAGTGCCCAAAAATTTGTGTGTACAAGATGCACAAAGACTTTTGGGAACCATCTTCGTACATGTACAAACGAACCTTGTACAAAAAGAAACACTGCCCAATATGACATTTTTGGCGTCAAAATTCTGTATAGGCTCTGATGCTTGTTAAATTTATGCCAGAACTATTACGAACGTGTAAGCGAAGCATAAAAAGTGCAACTACTTACATCTGAACAAGACTTTGGAAGTATCTGAGCGACCGAATTCATAATTTGGTCTCCTAGCGATCAAGAGCACTTCATTAGCATCGATTTCGCGCTGAAAATAACGACTGGGCGAAATACTTTCGATTTATTGGTAAAACAGAGTTGATTACCTGTCTTGTGTCTACAAAGCCGGCAAGCTTTAGCTGACGCGTCAAGTAAGAAATGTCACTAGGGGCTTGAAAAAACAACAATCAATTGCAAGCGTACTTACGAGGAACATGCCGAAAAAAATTTTCTAAAAAAGAGGACAGGTTTTCATTCTCTTATGAAGATAAAGTTTTGACCCATACCCCTGATTTTTGAAAAAATCGAATTTTCTGATCGTTTTTAGGTGTTTTTTTGACCGTTTTTGGCCAAAAATTGGAGGTCATTTACCCCTTCCCCCCAAAATCTAAAAATGGCCGGGGACCCCTACACAAAATTTTGAGCCGTTACAGGTATGCGTCTAAACGTGCGTATTCTTAATTGCACGATATATATATATATATATATATATATATATATATATATATATATATATATATATATATATATATATATATATATATATATATATATATTATTATATATATATATATATATATATATATATATATATATATATATATATATATATATATATATATATATATATATATTAAGGATGCGCCAGGCCCCGGCGCCGGGGCCTGTAAAAACGATGAAAAATTAATGAAAATCGAACAGAATTAATCTTTTTTGCCGAATTACGCAACATAATATTTATTTATTCGCAAAAATAAGCTAAATTTCGTTAAAATTAAGCTTAGGCTACTGTTGTGTTTCGCTTCAGGTAATCTAATAATCAAGATTTGAGTGAGCATTGAAACAATTCGATACATTCTTGAATAGCTTAGCTCAATTAACAATTTTTATTGTGAAAATAAGCACGTTTGACCGATAATTCTTAGACAATAAAGTTTAAAATGCAAGGGACTTTCACCAGTGTCTGTAAAATTGTTTTATAAATCGATGTATGTACTTATGTACCTTAAAAAATGCTAGGGTACGGCAACTTATTTTATCATCCAGATAGAATTCGTTTGCTTTAATATATGCGATTTTTCACTAATTTCGGGCGCTGTGCGCCAAATAATAGAGCAAATGTCTTCATTTTTGTGTGGTTTTCAATAAACTTTTTAAATATTATTTTAATTTGATTATGCATGTTCCCTAATCTTGGTAAATGATTTTTCGTCGTACAAGCATTTTTCGTCCCTATGATTTTGTTGATATTCTAGAGATAAGTTTTTCAAGCGTGTAGTTAATCTCTGGGTTACTTATTTCTCGTGCAATGTAATCGTAATCTTTTGTATTGCACTGTTTTGCTCGTCTATTTCTTTCATCGAATCAGCATAAATACTATAGAAAGTCATATTCTGTTCAGCTTAGCTTATTGTTTTCTATGCCTAACAGCTATATTCACAATTATTTATTAATTTTTTGTTTATTTCTCTTTAATCTGCTTATTTTTAAGTCTTTAATTCATTAAAGCAATATGTAATTGCTTACAATAGTAATACTAAGATGTTAGGTCAGTATAGAAATAATGTGGATGCTTGGTATAGCTTAGTAAGTATAGGGTATATGTTTTGTACAGGCCCCGTCCCCGGCAAAGAAATTTATAATAAATCATAAAAACTTACGATATATTTATAATAAATCGCTATGCGACTAAAATTTATTCAGCTCCTAGAAAGATAGAAAATTTCATAAATTGCTGCTTTGAAATTTCCATCAAGCACTATACCGCTAGGCATGATTGACCACGCTTAACCCCACTCACTAGTTGCTCCAGCGCATACACAAACATTGCCGCCCAATTTAACGTAATCGATAATTTGTGATAACTGTTCGAATCCTAATCTCTTATCATCCGTGAAAACCATACTACAATCTGCCGATGATTTTTCCAAGGTGGCTATAATATGAATGCCACCTCTTCAATGTTTTTATTACGCATTATAAAACATCATAAGTTCAACATTAGCTAAGCTAGTAACAAAAATATGTGATACATCGCTTTTAAAGATTATTTATACCCAATAATAAATGTAAAAGTGCTGACATTACTGACATTTTAATCGGTCAGTAAGAACTAAAATTACAATATAATTCAATCTGGCAACAACGTTTTGACCGTTATAGTCTTTGCTTACAGAATTACATATTGATAGAAGCACGCTTTTTAGCAACAAGCTAATGAAACTTGTCCAGTGCTAATGAAAATTTTGGCCTTTGGCAACAACGTGCTAACATATACCAAGACCTACTTAAGTAAAAATATAGTAATTTTAACGTATTTTTCAGCAAAAATCACCAAATTTTCCGGTGCTTCGTGCCGAGTAGCATAATTACTCTTTATTTAGCCTCCAGCGCGCGGTTTAAACATTCAACACTTAGTCGTCATGTAGTCTAAAAGATTATGCATTTATCTCTCCTATTTGTTAAATGATTTCTAGCACAAAATAATCATCTCATGACAACTTCGAAATGTTTCTGTTAAATTAGCTTCTTTATATTTATTTACCAAATAAAAGACCAAAAAACCAAATAATCAGTGTTTTTTTTGTACAAGGTCCGTTTGTACATGTACAAAGATGGTCCCCAAAAGTCTTTGCACATTTTGCACATGCAAATTTTTGTGTACTATAATATAGTACAGTAGCGATTTTAGTGTGGTAAAACAGGGTTTTCGATCTTAGGTAGTGTATTTTAGCTAATTTCTGGGTTTATGACGCTAAAAATTACTAAAAATTATCTGAAAACGGCGCGAAGCGCCGAAAAATATTGACATTTTTCCATTCTAAATGCAAATTCTGCCATTTTAAAGATATATAGGACAAATAATTTATCAGTTCGGCGCGAAGCGCCGAAAATTTTGGGAATTTTACACCTTTTTACAGTTTTTGTCTTCCTAAAAATCTTTGTACATTTTGTACACACAAAATTTTTGGGTACTATAATATGGTACAGCAGCGATTTTAGTATCGCAAAAACAGAGTTCTTCGACTTCTCGTAGTGTGTTTTAGCTAATTTCTGGGTCTCTAAGGGCAAAAATCACTAAGAATCGTCTTAAAACGGCGCGAAGCGCCGAAAAATTTGACATTTTTACTTTTGAAACGCAATTTCTGCCATTATAAAGATATATAGAACACACAATTACTCATTTCGGCGCGAAGCGCCGAAATTTTTTCGAATTATAGACCTTTTTTTTGCAATTTTTGTCTTCCCAAAAATCTTTGTACATGTACAAAGACGGTCCCGAAAAGTCTTTGTACATCGGGAAAAATCTTTGCCGAATACAAAAAAAAACCGTGCAAATAATACAAATCATTCAAAGATAATATTTTTTCGTAGCGACTACGTGTATTTGCATTTGTATCTGTGAACCATACATACATGCAACAGGGGGATGGGGGATATCCCTCACCTAAAGCCGGACGTCCCCCCATCCCCCAAAGCCGGAAAATTTGTGATCCCCGATTTTTGTAAAAATCAATTTTTTGGCCAAAAATTGGAGGTCATTCAACCCCCTCCCCACCTAAAATGGCCGGGACCCCCAATTTCGAGCCGTTACATGTATGCTGTCAACTATCGCTATTTCTAGCTACTTATCATCTAGAAAAAACGCCGCAAAATGTACATAAACTGGTATTGAGATCGTGATACGAATTTTAAGCATTTAAATTAAAATTTAATCACAAGAAATTCCAGGGTGAATACACACTGAAGTAACATTTAAATATGCCATTCTAAAAACTGCTTTAATGAATTTAAATTAATAATTTTTCCATTTGCTACTTTAAAAAGTACTTTGAGCACACCTGGGAAATAATCCATAAATACTCGTAAGCCTAAAATTGGAAGGGGCGAATTGGGTCATTTGGACGGGGCTGTTTCGTACTACAAAACATGAAAATCTCAATTTTGGACTCGGAAAACGAATTACTTCAAGCTGAACCACTTTTTTGCATAAGTAAAATCCTTTTTGAACCGAGCTAACTATTATCTGGGCCAGAACAAACACCTTTCGAAGCTGGAAAACAATTTCGGAGCCAGAACGATTACTTCTAAGACCAGGAAAACCACTTTTTTAAAACTGGACAACCAGATTTCGAACCTGTGAAGACCATTTTTAAACCGGGAATTGGAAAATCACCTTTTTAAACCAAGACAACCAACCTTTTTTATTCGAAGGTTGGACGGGACGAACCACTGATCAGTGCTCAGCTATGCTAATAAGCTATTAGATTGCAACTTTTTTATGTAGACATATATTAGGTATTTAGAATTTCTTAAAATTCAAATTTTTCAGGTAGGTATTGACTTTGATTATAGGTATTAGTTAATAGAAATACCCAATAACAGTAATACTCACACATATTTAATCTTTCAAGATTTTCAACCTTTACATCCCTCGTTGAGGTGCCTTCCTTCCACTGCAGCAAACAATTCATAATATTACTGAGTTGACCAGAAAATTCACTCGAACCGCTCTTCGAATACCAGATAAAGAGTACGTGGCCAGCTAAAAATTCGTTGAACACCTCATTTTTAAGAGCCATGCTTCTTAGTGAAATTCGTTCGATTCAGCTAAATTCGAGCTAGAAGATGAAAACATCAGTATTTAATGATATTTACAGGAACAAGCTCGGCAATCAAATTATTAGTATAGGTATTCAATTCATGCATAAAATTATTTATGTAATTAGCATCTCAGTATCAATATTATACGCAATCGCATTATACTTTAATGAATCAAGACACACAAGAGCATGGGGGCGTGAAGAGGTATTACCACCTGAACTATTAAGAACTGATAGTTAAACAGCCATTTTGGCCTAAAAAGCATCGCAATATAGCACGGTTTTTTTAGTATTCGGCAAAGATTTTTCCCGTTGTACAAAGACTTTTCGGGACCGTCTTTGTACATGTACGAAGATTTTTGCGAAGACATAAATTACAAAAAAGGTCTAAAATTTGCAGAAATTTTCGGGAAATGAGTAATTGTGCGTCATATATACCTTTATGATGGCAGAAGTTGCATTTGGAAAAGAAAAAGGTCAAATTTTTCGGCGTGCCATTTTAGGACGATTCTCAGTTATTTTTGACTTTTAAAACCCATAAATTCGCTAAAATACACTACCAAAGGTTGAACAACTCTGTTTTAACCACAATAAAATCGCTACCGTACCATATTACAGTACCCAAAAATTTGTCTGTGCAAAATGTACAAAGACTTCTAGGGACCATCTTTGTACATGTACAAACGGACCTTGTACAAAAAAGACATTGCCATATAACCTTTTTTAAGGTCATAAAATGAGCTAGCCTTTTGGGGCTCAGAAAACTAGCCATATAGACTTTCTTGGATCAAGAAACATTCCATGTGAGCTAGGAAATGCTACGTAGTTGTATTTTTCTGAGTTTCGAAAGGATGTACAGCTATTTTTTGACTCCATAAAGGGCTAAATAGCTATTTTTAGTTAAAAAAAGCTATATAGCTATGTTTGTGAGTCCAAAAGGGCTAAATAGCCAGTTTTCTGAGCCCAAAAAGGCTATATAGCTAATTTTCTGAGCCTAAAAGGACTATAGAGCCGTTTCTACGAAGCACTTAGCCAACTAGCAATTTTCGGTTTCCACTCCCTCCCTGAAAGTTTGACCTTGCGTACCTATGCATCAATATATAAGAATAAACAGTAATAAAAGAAAAATAAAGAGCACTAGATGAGAAAATAAACAAAAGAATAGAACAAATAATCATTGAATATACGCTATAGGCATCAAAAAGTAAACGACGCAGTCATGGATTTTATGATGCATAACATTAGTGGACGTGGACCAATACAAAATTAATATAGTTTATTCGGCGCGAAGCGCCCAAAGTTGATAAGTTTTATACAAGGTAGTGACCGGTAAAAATACTTTATATGGCGTATAAGCTTGTCATACCCTAGCATAAATTAATAGAAACTGAACGAACCTTGAACCTTTTAAACTTTGTTGCCTAGAAATAAATATACGATTTTTCTCGCGATCTAAAATTTTCACTTGTTTCAATTTTCACTCAAATGCCAGTCATGGATTACACATATAACGAAACAAATTTGCATATTACGTGTTACAATTAAAATCGTGATCCTTATTCAGTAATTCAAGCCGTATCCATTTTGTTTCAAGCGAAGCTCTCTAAACTACCGGAAAAACCGATATCATTTACCCAATCGGCCTTATAGCCGATTGGGTACTAAAGCCAATCATGAAATCCCTGGTGCCTAATCGCTCCGGAAATGATTTTGTTTAGCGACGAAAGTCTATATCAGTGAATTGAGATGAAACTTTTCGCATCAAGCAATAATGCAAATCCACCAGTAGAATGAAATCAAAACGAAAAATGCTTTCACGACCAATAATAAATATAATTTGTGACAAAGTGGATATACGACTTTCACAAGATGACAAAGCTGTTGGAAATATTTTATTAAAGCCTGGGTTCTGGCTAATATCACAGCGAGAATGAATAATAAATAATACATGGAATGCAAGGACACGACAAACTTCTTTCGCTCGAAATTTAGAAGCGATCGAAAATACTTAGAAGGATACAAGCGGCAGAGCATCAAAATTTTCATTAAAAAAATACAAGAAAGGTGAAAAATTCGATTATTGAGAAAGTTTTGGACAGAAAAAATTTAAAATCAGAATTCAGAAACCTCAAGTCTTCGCAACAAACGGCATAAAGAAACGACTGCCAATCAATCATTAGCGGGTCTGCATACTTCTATTACCATCATCAGCAAAAACTATATCAAAATGGCATCATAAAACGATTGGACGATTGACTCTCGAAGCATGTTTAGGAATTTACCGCAATTGTTTTATACACCATATTTCATTATGTTATGTGATAATGTACACATATTTAAATTTAAACCCACAACTAAGGTACATAGCTAGTCGAATAATATCAGGAAATAAGCTTAGGGATTATTGCACAATCTAAGACTACGCGCATGACGCAGTAAGTTTCCAGAAAATACACAAAACGGAGAACATATTACGCACGCAAATAATAAAATTCCGTTCAGTGCGCAGACTAAAGTTTGTTTCAGAATTCACAACAGTTTTTCCATTACGATCAGTATTCACAAGGCAGATTTTTCCTGATAGCTTTTATAAATTGGACCAGACACTCTGAATTAGGCAATTTTAATTCAGCTAACGTTTCTTATAACAAAATTTCAATATATTTTACGTTATTCTTGCATTATTTTATGTAATTGTTCTCTAAAGAATTTTTTCTATTGTTCTTACTGTAGAATATAATTACTGCACAAAGAGTATCTACTAAAAAAGAAACAAACTACAGCCGAACTAATAAAAGAACGTTTGCCTAAAAATCATTGTCATTATCTTCATTAAGCTCTTTAGCCATGTTAGAATTTTGTTTCCGTTTCAGCGACCCGGGCTGCTGTATTTCATTAGCGTCTCCGTTTAAATGTTTCAAATCGTTATTCAACGTATCCTTAGAATTATTAGCATCGTCCAAAATTTCGCCGCTGCGCAATTCTTTAGCCGCGTCGATTTTATGTTTCTTCTCATTTCGAGTCAAAAGTTCGTTGAGTTTAAAGGAAGCCGGTTGGCCACTAAGAAGTACGTTGCCAAAATTAGACTTTTTACGAAGGCCCATTTGCTGTTGTTTCTCATTTTGATTATTGGACAATAAGCTTTCTTCGTTCTTCGCTGATGGCCGATTCTTATTCATGAGATCAGGCGACTGGAGGACATTTTCTGCTAATTTAGAATCTAATGCATGTTGCGTCGATGAAACTTTGTTATCAGGAGAACTGTCAACATGCAAGTTGTGGACATTCTTTTCTAAAACGAAAAATTAAATACTGTTTTACAGATTGAACTAGCCAGCGATGACTGTTTATACCACAGTTTCCAATTATTTTGAGTTTTTTAAAGTGCATTTTGAACAATATTTCATTTACTCTTCAAATATAATGTTAGCGTTCATTAATGCTCGAAGAGTCAGTGCGTAAAAATCAAATGAAGATATCAATACATGCTCTTGAGGGGAGGGGATTTCAAGTCACAGACATTTTTTCACCCACCCCCCAGAATTTGCTTTGCGATTTTCCAAAAAATTTCTTCAAAATTCGTATAAAACGTACTTTTTAAGCGTCCTTAGTTATATATTTGTTCAGAAGTGTCAAATTTTTGGCGCTTCGCGCCTTCGCGCCATGTTTTGACTATATTTTGTTCAATTTTTTTTGACTTTTTTAAATTTTTTTAGAAATTTTTTTTACGTTTTTAAGCTCTAGAAAGATAGATCATCGTCGAAACACCCAAATACGATGTTTTTGACGCGTATCCACCATTTTTGGGCCCAAAAAAGCACTTAGAAACTTCACCTCCCACAGAAATCCTATGCTGTGCATGTCCGATGATATCGTTGGTGGGATACTGCATAGAATTACCGGAAATCATATCTTTAGCCGCCTCGTCATCCTGTATTCCTCGATTGTAACTCTGAGAAGTCAAATCGGGAGAAAGGGTAGCTATGAGCGAGTCATTCGCGATTTTAATGCGTTTGCTATCGTTAATTCGATCAACACTTAGATTATCCTCAAACAAAGTTAACCAAGAATATATTAATAAAACTATACAAGTATGTCATTGCTGACTCAACTGAATATCAAGAATCGGTTCGATTCAAGAAAAATAATTATTTAAAAAAAGATCACAGAAAGAATTCTATGAGCGTTATTTATTATTGCAGGAGTCCGAGTTCACAAAAAAACTAGGCGAACAAATTTCATAAAATGATGCAAGCTAGATACCATGGAAATGCAGATATGTAATAAAGTATCGTTAAGATTTTGACGAATTATCTAACAAACTAAAAATGGCTGCAGGCTGACATATCCAGAATATTTTCCTGCCGTCACATAAAAAGTCTAACGGCGATAATTAGGCTTCATTGCAGACACTGCAAGCAGTACGGAAAAAGTTAAAATAAATATTTATATGTAGAATTGCCTGCTTGCTTTAAGACATCAAATGAGATTTGAATATTAGTGCATGTTCAATACGTAGGTTGTACAGTAAAGATGCTCCTGAAACATACGTATGCACGCACATGGTCAGACTGGCTACGGAAGGGGTAAAATTGAGAACATGTGCTTAGGGAGGAGCGAAATCTAAAATTTTCACTAAAGTAAGTTGTATTTTCTAGCTTTACATTCTTGCATTTTTATAAATTACATTACTTAAAAATACACTGATTTGGGGTCCAAATTGCTGGACACTGCCTACCTTACCTTACTTTCGAACCCTTTAGAGGAAACATTACCCCACTCCTCACCCTTCCTTGTCCTAAAATATCTTATTTCCTACAATCAATTTTAATTTTCCATAAGAAAAATTCAATAATTTCAGCAGAATTCCATGTTAAACACAACCATAACACGGGCAGCAGTTAAATTTTGGAGGATCTGGGAGGTGTAAAACTGGCCAAAATGCAAAAAACATGATAAAAACTCAATTCTGGGGTCTTGAAGTCTGCTGGACTTTCGGAGGGGTTTAAACCCACACGCCCACTAGTGAACATAGCTCACTGCCGACAGTTGACGGAAACGTAAAGAAAATTGATAAAAAGACTCATGGTTTATCCATCATTTATGCAAGTAGAAGTGCAATTAAGGCATAACAAATTTTCCATTACTTCGCCATTCCTAAGACTATTTTAATTTTGTACTATTCATCACCAATATGATGTACATATGAATCACTTACACATGCTCTGCTCACCTTACTGTCAGTAACAATGCCTTTGGGGAACAAAGCTTGAACTTGTTTCAACGTTTCTAAGCTGGAAGTAAATTTTTACTTAATTTATCAAGTATTAAACATGGGAAATATCAAACTTTACTCGAATAAAACGCATCAATGCCCACAGCAGATGAATGCTATTGAATTATGCACATAACATTCATTGACTAAATAACGGAACATCTGCAACAATGCTGACTTATGGCCAAAAATGACAGTACAGAAATTTATGGCGCCAGCTTAGCATACATGCACATAGAGGGATCACACCTGGGCAAGAGGTTCAACCATGTTCAACCGGGTACCAGCCGGAGCAGGTTCAGTAACAGCCTGAGGGTCCACCAGTTGCACCCTATGTTTTGTACATAAACTTTTTTATGCATCTTACAAGATGAGATGCCACCAACAGTGCAGTCAAAATCGGTTGCTGGGGTCAAAAATTGGTTGCTGAGGTCCAAAAATCGGTTGCAGAGGTCTAAAAATCGATTGCTGGTGTCCAAAAAGCAGTTGCTGGGCTCCAAAAATCGATTGCTGGGGTCTAAAAATAAATTAATGGGGTCTAAAAATCGGTTGTTGGGATCTAAAAGTCATTTGTTGATAGATCCCTGATCCGGTTACTGGGCTCCAAAAATCGGTTGCTGGGGTCAAAATCGGGTGTGGGGTCAACACGATTTTTTTGTATTCGGCAAAGATTTTTCCCGATGTACAAAGACATTTCAGGACCGTCTTTGTACATGTACAAAGATTTTGGGGAGACAAAAACTGCGAAAAGGTGTAAAATTCTCAAAAATTTTCGGTCGCCGAATTGAGTAATTGTTTGTTCCATATATCTTTAAAATGGCAGAATTTGCATTTAGAATATAAAAATGTCAAATTTTTCGACGCTTCGCGCCGTTTTCAGACAATTTTTAATAATTTTTGGCGTCGGAAACCCAGAAATTAGCTAAAATACACTACCAAAAGTCGGAAAACCCTGTTTTACCACACTAAAATCGTCACTATACGATATTATAGTACAAAAAAATTTGCATGTACAAAACGTACAAAGACTTTTGAAGACCATCCTTGTACATGTACAAACGGACCTTGTACAAAAAAATACTAGTGGTCAACCAATTTCTGGAGCCCACCTGATTTTAAGACCGCAGCAACCGATTTTTAGACCCCAGCAACCGATTTTTGGAGACCACCAACCGATTTTTAGACCCCAGCAACCTATTTTTGAGCATCAGCAACCGATTTAAGACCCACCAACTAATTTTAGGATCTCAGCAATCAATTTTTAGACCACAGCAACCGTTTTTGGAGCCCAGTAATCAATTTAGGACCCCATAAACCGATTTTTGGAGCCCACCACCGATTATTAGACCCCACCGAATGATTTTTGTAGCTCACCGACTGATTTAGAAACCCAGCAACCGATTTTTAGACCACACTAACTGATTTTCGAGCCCAGCAACTAATTTAAGACCCCAGCAACCGATTTTCGGACCCCACGAACTGATTTTTGGAGCCCACCAATTGATTTAGGACCCCAGCAACCAATTTTCAAACCACACTAACTGATTTTTTGAGCGCACCAACTGATTTAGGACCCCACAAACCGATTGTTAGACCCCAGCAACCGATTTTTAGACCCCAGCGACCGATTTTAAGACCCTAGCAACCGATTTTTAGAATCAAGACTTGATTTTAAGACCCCAGCAAGCGATTTTTGGACCCCAGCAAGCGATTTAGGTCCCCAGCAACCGATTTTTAGAATCCAGCAACCGATTTCAGCTGCCAAGAAGTGATTTTTGGACCCAACAATCGATTTTTAGACCTAAGCAACCAATTTTTGGAGTCCAGCAACCCATTTTTGAAGCTCAACAGTCAGTTTTCAGATCCCAACAACCGATTTTTAGATCCCAGCAACCAAATCGGTTGTTGGGCACTGAAATCGGCGCATAAGTAAGTAATGCATCATTCAGAGATACTTAAGTAAGTAATGCCTAATTTAGAGATAATAATAATTCGTCAAATCATAATAAAGCACAAGATGTATTTTTGTGATCTTTTACACATCGATGTATTAAAAATACATACTTGCCTGTCCACCTGTATTATGTGTAAATGAACAGTAATCTTCTACACATGCATTACTTGTTATTGATGTTTAGGCCGCGCTGAATTTTGACAATTTTTTTCAATACAAAATTGCGTTATAGAAAGGTAAAATTTCAAAATATTCCGGCTTTCACACCTAATTGAATTAATTTTATTACTGGTTATCATACATGGACAAATCGCACAAGTACATTCAACACGGTATCAATAGGAGCTCGGTAGGTATCAATGGGAAGACATGCCAGTATCAATGGAAAATTTTGAAATGCCATAAAAATCGAAAAAACGATGGAGATGCACAAAAATGACTCTAAAATCAGTCTTGCAATTAGAAAAAGGAATATGAATCCAGGAAAATACATGAAGACCATTTGAAAAATCATCTAACCAATCAAACAATGACCAACCAACCAAAAGTCAACAATCCATCAAACAACCAATAATTATCCCATCAACCACTAAGCAGCCAAACAATCATTCCGTAAAAGGACAACCAACCAGATAATTGGGCAGCAGGTATCAATGAGAAGACCGGTCTTTGTCTATGTATGCTTGTTATTGATGCATAGGCCGCGCTGAATTTGGACAATTTTTGTAATGTAAAGTTGCGTTTCAGAAAGCTAAAATTTCGAATCAATTCGGCGCTAATTGATTTAGTTTTATTAATTGCGGTTGATGTTTATGCCGCGCCAAATTTTGACAATTTTTGTAATGCAAAATTGCGTTTCAGAAAGGTAAAATTTCAGAATTTTCCGGCGCTTCGCGCCGAATTGATTTGATTTTATTACTTGTTATTGATGATTAGGCCGCGTTGAATTTGGACAATTTTCGTGCATTTCAAGCAGGATTTACGACTATTTTACGACATGAAAATGACAAACTCCTTAAAAATTTTATTTCTACACAACATATTGCACAAAAAATAAGCATATTAAATGCGACGAATGTCGCTTCAAGATTAAACGTAAATTGTTGCTAAAACATAATTGCTATGCAAATTACCGCTTGCACTCTTCCTTTACACTGTACTAATTTTGACACACCATTTTTAATTAAAAAATTATATCGCGAGAAATGGTGCGATTTCGCCTGAAATTATGAATTGACTTTGCATGGAAGCAAGGCTACCATGTTAAAAATTCGGCGCATAAATTTTTACACGCAGGAGTTATATGGCACCCACTTTTCTGACTTAAGCAATCAGCCGAAAATTTGGGCTCCGGTACCAGCCGAGGCTTTAAGGCTTGCCCAGCTATGGGGGTAAGGGAGGGATTACCCCCTCCTACCCGGTGAAGGGTCAGCCAGACAGGTAATGTCCGGCGATTTCGTGCTAACAATGTGTTTTGCATCATTTTCAAGGTCAAAAAGTAGAGAAAATGTCAACGTTTTTCCGGCACTTCTCACTTTTACGCACTTTTCGCTAAAATCGATCAATTTCTGTATTTTTTACTGTTGAAAGCGATATACTGCAGTCAAAATGGACTAAAAATGCTTTAAACACGCGATATTACCACGAAAAAACGTTTCATAGATTATTTTGACCAGTTTGGTCGTTTAAACAGCAAACAAATCATGAGCATTAAATTTACTATCTCGGATACCTGGGATTTTACCTCTCCCTGCCGACCCTGATCATGTGCATTGTGTATTTATGCAGCTTATTACAGAAAGTATTTTTAAAGTGACCAAAAACAGCATTTTTTGTTTACTACACGAAAACGCTTTCTCTTTCAGCAAAAGCATTAAAATTTCCGGGAAATTTCGATATTGAAAGTTGCTTGGTAAAAGATAATACGATGCAAAGCGACGAGAAAAGAAAGTGACTCTGTGTCAAAAATCTAACTTAAATTGACTGTGTCAAAAATCTAACAAACACTTAAACAACACATATACATTTTATTTTAAGTATATATGAGGCTGAAATTCTGGGTTAAATCAGCAGCATTCGCCGAGAGTCAACAGTTATTTTGATTGGTAAAAGCCCTTACAGATATTAGCAGCATATGAATCAGGACATAATATACCTACGTAAAATTACTAAAATTAAAAAACACAAATGACACATACAATACAAGCTTAAGAAAAATACAACAAAACATACCCAGATCCTTTGAATGCTAGATCCTTGCCTGCGACAAAAAATTTTATTGACTAGTCAGATAAGAAATATCGACATTAAGTGCAGATGCTCACTCTGTGTGTCATTCATACTTGCAAGCAGCGTGGTTAAATTTGTCGCCAGTACATCCTAAAATTGTCAAAACATATATACAAGCGCCCAGCCTGGCACAATTAAAACATTCAAAAAATGAGAGGATCCAATTTATTTCTCGGAAGGAGATGTTTAGCAAATCATATAATGTTTAATGAAAATTTGGCAAAGAACGGTCTTTTTTAAACAAATGGCGCCTAATTTTAATTAATAGCAAGATGAGCACATTTTCCAGGTCGAGTTGCGACGGAGCTAAAAAACGATTAAGTGTCATTTCGTTGAAACTGCTGAATATTTGAGTAGGTAATTAAGTATATATGTAATTCCATGACGCAAAAACGTTCAAGATCGTTATTAAAATGAAAAATTATATTTTGTGATGCTCAAGCTCACGACGTAAGTGAAAGTTTGCTTAAATAATTTAACTTTAACGATAAAAAGCATTTCTATAATCAATTGCGAATAATTACGCTTTTTTTACAATTTGCGCTAAATTTTTCAAGCACCTAGCGTGCTTATATTTAACTCGCTTCAGAATAAGTGAGCATAATCTACCAACATGGCATTGATACTTGTACGAGACAAAGCATACATGTAACAGAAAGTTTGTGGGATCCCCATTCAAGGATTGTACGTCCATCCACCCCTCCCCAAAGTCAGAAAATTCCTGACCTCTCAAATTTCTAGAAAAAATGCGTTTTTAGCCATTTTTACGCGTTTTTTGCCGTTTCTAACAAAAAATTAGAGGTCATTCACCCCCACCCAAAATTTCGAGCCGTTACATGTACGAGACAAAGATTTTCAGACTAATCATAGATTTTTACGCTTTCTTTGTATAAGTTATGTACAAAGGCTTTTTGGTGAGCAAAAACACATTGATATTTCTAGATTTTTAAAAGTATTCTCTACGAAATTTTGAAAATCTTAGGCGCTTTAAACCAAATTATTTAGATGAACATTATTTGCGCAAGCTCAACACTGCGGATCTACAATTTCGCGTGAAATTCCCGCTAAAAACGTACAAAAAATATTGCCAAACTCAATGAATAAATAAATTCAGAAAGAAGTAAGCTGTACCAGCAAGAAAACTTCGTGCAAATTACAGTAGCACATACAATAAACATAAAGCCGCTCAAAACTCATACAAGTAATACTATTTAAAGTGCACATTACTTAGTGTACAGATGTTCAACACCACTGCGGAAATACTACAAAGAGGCACTTATGTGCATATCATATTTCAAGATATTCACACGATTGACCTCAAGGACTATGTACATGTACCTAAAGACTGGAAGTCTGCTATAAAAAATATCATGGAATGTAAAGAAATACAGCCTAATTTCAAATGAGATTATGTTGTAGCCAATTATATACATTTATAAGCGGATAAAAAACAATAATCTGAAATTAACACGTGTGACAAAATAGGCAGAAGTGAACGTAAGACAAGACACGTATGTAGTATGTAGGCTCAACTTAGTTTATTAGTGAAGATGAATAAAACATTAGTTTTACAAAACAAGCAGAAAAGCCCAAGTATCCGTATCAAAACTGACTCTAGATCATTAATAAGCATAACAGATTTTTAAAAAGCATACGTTTTGAATTTCCAATAGTTTATTCTTTGCTTCCACGCGCTTAACTCGCTCGAATAAACTAACATTATAGGTCTGCATAGCGGCGATTCTATCCGAAGACCTGGCCAATTCTCCTCTCATTTTGTCTAATTCAGCCGTTAATTTTTCGATGCGAGAATCAGCCTGCATCGACTTATCGGTGAGTCGTTCATTGTCAGTTGTTAGCTTCTCAATTTTTAGATGACTGTCACTTAGCTTGCCTTTGCATTGCTTCGCTGCATCTTCAAGCCGAGTTCTGAGACCTAATAAATACGATTACATGTATTACTTCGCTTTAATTTATCCACCGTTTTTATGCTCTGCAAGTTTTAACGATTTCCAGGATGTTAAGAAACTTTGATAATTGAGATTGCATCCTCGCCGCAGAATTACAATAAGAATCGGTCAATATTGTTGACATAGGTGCATGAGGTCAATATCGGCAGGGGGAAATCTCAGAAATCTAAAAAAGTAAGTCCAACTATCACGAATTTTGTTGTTGTTTAAACGACCAAAAAGGGCAAAATAGCCTATAAAACGTCATTTCGTGGTAATTTCGCATTTTCAAAGCATTTTTATTCCATTTTGACTGCATTATATCACTTTCAACATTAAAAATACAGAAGTTGATCAAGTTTGGCGCTTTCTGGATAAAAAAGTACATAAAAGTACTAATCCGGCGCGAAGTGTCAGAAACTTTTGGCATTTTTACTGCTTTTGACCGCAAAAATGATGCAAAAAAACGTATCGTCAGCTCAAAACGCCGAACAGAATCTGTCTGGCTGACCCTTCAGCGGGGGATAATACCCCCTCACCCTATGACTATGTATGACAGCCGAGAGCATTTACATTTGTAAGGAAGAAAGTTTAAATCTTTCGAACTAAAGGATTTAAAACTGGATATCAAAAAAACCAGCTTATGCCAGGAAGACGAAGGGCCAAAAAGCTAGTTTAGGGCGATGGTGCGACCAACTAGAAAGACAGCAAAGAGCCGGGTGAGAAATCCTAAACTATCATTGCAAACTTCGGTCTGAAGTTCATTTAATGAATCGCCGCTTTAACAAAAGAACTGCTTGCCTTCAATAATTATTATGCGGCGCCCATCAACGACACCTGGTAAAATGAAATAATTGTGTACGAAAGCTGTCGACTGCAGAATGGAATTTTAAAAATTAAATTAATATTGTTATTACCAATGAATCTATTCAATAATTGATCTTATTAAGCATTCTCGGTACTAGTTTCTATGACTTATCTGCGAGGAGCAATTGCCCTCACTTTCAGCTGACATACTGTCATGCACGCGTGACTACGATGGTCCCATTTCGCTCTACCAAAAGGCAATAATTAAGTGCGATGCAGAGCCTGTGAAATTTTATTCCTATGTTATCGATAGAACAAGTTAATGGAGCATGATTGAGGAAATACAACAGCAGAATGAACGATTTCCATATGCACGATACAATGATAGAAGCATAAGCTAAATGCGGACTTATTAATGAAAAAATTAGCTGAAATTCACTCTGTATCATTTCAATACCTACGCTCATAACTTTAAACATCCAACAGGAGGTTGGGGAATCCCCCACGCAAAACCGGTCGTTCCCATCTCGCAAAAATTGTAAAATTTTCGACCCCCACCCAATTTTTGGCGAAAGCTTGCGTTTCTGGTCATTTCTATGTAGGTGTTTTTTGTCATTTTTAATTAAAAATTGGAATCATTTCCTCCCATCCCATCCCTCCTAAAATGCTCGGAGACCCCCCGCCCTTAATTTCCAGCCGTTCCGTGTATGCCTATGCTAACTATTCCGAGAATAAATAAGCTACACTCCTCAAAAATTTGACATTTTAAGTAATAAGTAGATAATGAGATAAAATTCGTATTCTTAGTTATAAAGATCTCCCAAGTCATGCTACAAATGCGAAAACAAATGCAATAATGCAGTGAAATACAGTAATATGGTAGAACAAATCGTAAAAGATTACCAAGCACGCTTTCTTCACAGTCGGTCTTTTTTCCACTTAATGCTGCAATTTCATCTTCTAAATCGCTACGAACAGACGAGCTTGTGTACAGATTGTATGTTAACAAAAACACCAATAATGTTATAACAAGCAGAATGAATATCGAAATTCTTCCACTATGCGACGGTCTGAGAAATCCTCGCTTTGAATTAGAACCAGGCGACATTTTATAAAGGTAAGTGATTCTGGGCTATATGCTAAGTAGCCTGCTAATTAAAACACATACTATTAGAATATAAACAAAGCAGGGAAACAATGTTACAAAAATTATCCACACTTCAAAGGAGTGTAATTAAAAACGAATTAAATCCTATTAAAACATTGTAGACGAGTCAAAGACGACAGTCCATGTGAGAAAATATGACGTGAGAGAATTTTTTATTGCTGAGAAAACAGACATTAATACATTATTGAATCGTTAAACAGGATACTTAGGTACATAAAATATAATAGTTGACAAATAATATATGCATCCAGCAGTAACACATGTGAGTCAAGAAAATGACGATTTTTACGCTCACCTAAGTTACTTATTGTTACATAATCTAGTAAGTTTAAATAATGCTTAAGGGGGATAAAGTGGAAAAAATAAAAATATCTCCTTTTCTGTTAGTTTTCTTTACTCGTATTTCTTACGACAGACAAAATACATTATTCACATAAAGAAAAATTTTTGAGTTGAGCGCAATTTTTTGGACCCACTCACCCTGTATAACAGCATGAATAACGTATAGGTACCAACCAACCTATTTTGCAAGCTGTTGAACAAAGTTGAAACGCATAGACAAACGCGAGTACAGGCGTTTACACATGCATATAATTTCAAACCTCAAGAGCACAATGACTTTATAGTGTAAGCAATCCTTGCTATGATATTTTTCGATGACGATTTCATACATAGAAAAACGCTTCTGAAGTAATTATAAAATGCAAATCGAGCAAAGGAAAACTTTGACCTTCGTAAACTGAAAACTCTGCTGCTCGAAAAATAAGTATTTGTACTTAAAATTATATTGTCCAACGTCGTCTAACGCTTTGTCATGGTTCGAGCGATAGGTTTGGTCCCAAAACGGTCGAAGGAGGTATGCCTTTCAAAAATCCTGGCAGGGGATGCCTCCCAAATTACCGGTGCGCATGTGTGCTGACCTTGTTTCATTAAAGTAAGAGGCTGTCTACGGTAAATCAGGACCAATGGATTGACGTCTCAAACATCTTCATTTAGTGAAAGACTATTTAATTAACCTTAATATCTCCAAAATCTCCAACAAGCAGCTGATTATGTTTAAGTTTGGCGGAGTAACAGTAAATGATAAAAATAAGGTAATTCTAGAACTCAACGATTTGCCCTTTAATTGTACGAGTATAACTAAACGTATGAAAAGCAGGTTCCATTTAATAAACTAACATTGTTGCACTTAAATTTCTATGCTTAATTCAAAATAACTTCTTTGACGATAGGAATAAACACAGATACGACTAGAGAACTAAGAAGAAAGGCGTTGAAATAAACGAAGAACTGTTCATAAAGAAAAATTATATTGGTAGTAAGTACCTACATATAACGACAGTAATTAGCATGACTGACATAACTACGAGGTGAATGACCAGTCAATAAACCGCGAATTTAATGTAGCGCGCATACATGTAACAGGTGCGATGGGGGATCCACCCCAATCAAAATTAGTTGTCCCCTTCCATCCCCACTGAAGCCATAAAGTCTTTGGACCCAATCTATTTTTGGAACAAAATGAATTTTTTGGCCATTTTTACGTGTTTTTTGGCCGTTTTTGGCCAAAAATAGGAAGTCATTCCCCCCATAAAAATGGCCGCGGAGGAATACCCCACCCAAATTTTCGAGCCGTTATATCTATGGTAGTACCAAAGAGTATTAACTGCATTAGTTATATGCGAATCAGTACAGTTAGATGACTAACGATCAACAGAGGCTTTATTTCTCAACGTTATTAACGTAATTTGCGCAAAACCAGGCATCTTCATCGGCGCTCCCCAGAAAAAAGTACCTAAAAGTAAAAATACTTTTAGGTAAAAAAAGGTGAGAAGTACAAAAAGTATATAGGCACCCGATGTGACGTATATTTGCGTGCGACCATTTGAATGCTTGTAAAGACCGTAAAAGTACGGCGTTGTGAGGTACATGATTGGAGCTAACACGTACATTTGACCGGCATGTACGTGACCTAGAAAAATAAGCGAAAAGAAATGTGAAAATAACGAAGTTTCTAAATATTTGAATTAAGTGATTTCCTAAAAAATCAACTGATATGATTAGGGGCTTTATCTGCAGGATAAAAAAGAAAAAAAACATCTAAAAATTTATACGCGAACGGTTTCATTTCAAATCGTCAATAAACACGTCACAGGAGAATGATTTTCCGTCGGGAAACGCACGAAGCCTTTTCATGAAAGTGCTCCAATGAAACTGTCTTCAAACAACACTATAAAAGTAACTTAAGTTGATTCAAGTTGATTAGTGTTATTTTACTTTGTTCACTTTTTTATTTGTTTTGCTTTTACTTTACTTTTAACTTTTACTTTGATTCACTTTATTCCGATTGCATGTGTATGCTTATATGTGGGTATCTAAATCTTAATATCGTTCTAACCTACATAGAGCATTAAAAGTCAAGTAATTAATTACTGAAATGTTAAAAACGTAAGATGAACTTCGCAAAGAGATCGCATACAGTGAATTTGATATTTGAAGAGGAAAAAGAATAGCGTAAACTTAAAAGAAAGCAATCAGAATAGACGGTTCTTCTTGAAAAGACTTTCCTAATTTACTTCCTAATTTACTAAATCTGGAATACTCTGGCCCAAAGTATTGTTGATTGTAAATCTTTCAAACGGTTTAAGGGTTTGATTTCTAAACTTTGCTTAGATGAGTTTCTAAAGGGGCGTACGTGGGCGCGATCCGCCTGTACGTCTCAGCCAATACTATGCAATGCTGATAAACTTTCTTTCGTTCTTTCGACATTATCTTTTATTATATCCTTTTTCATGTAATTTATATAGCATTTTCCACGGCAGTAATTGGCTAATAAATATTATTATTATATGTACATGATATGCAAATTTTTCGAATCACATCAATCTGGAATACCTATTTTAAATATCTCATATTTTATTCGCATTGTTCACAAAGAAAGCTTAGATAAGTCGTACCAGACAGAATTAAATCGATACTATGATCAGTTTCTCCAGCAAACTTAGCAGCTTTAGGATTGTGGGCGATCAGAATTTTTGCAGAACCAGCATCACAGCTATTAAAGGCTTTATTAACATCCAAACCGTGTCCTTCTAATCTAAAATACATTATTTTAAGTTTACGACGGTTAAAAAATCGGAAATAGCACTATAGTCAGAATTTGTACATTCACGCCTCGTGGATTACCAACCAATATCAATGGGATGAAAGCTAAAAGACAGGATACAATCGATTTAAACTTAAAAGTTTAAGTGAAATCAGGGAAAATCAAGGACAAAAAATACAGCTTAACGTTAAGAGAAACAAGATTTAAGATGAATAATCAACATTATACAGAATTCAATATTATCAACAGTTAATAATCTTAAATTCAATATATTTTAGATAATAGCGAAGCGAGATTGATTGAAAACAAACACCGCTTTTGCAACATAAGAAAATGAAGTTATAAGAACGTGAGATTCGACAATGAATCGATAAAATTTTTACAAGACTTAGATTAGAAATTTCCTTTTTATCGATTGAGCAGCTAAGAAAAGGCCTAATCTTTTCATTAAAAATTAAAGGAAAGCCACCTTCTTGTTTTAATATCTTTTTTTATTCATATTTTATTCTATTAGAAGAAAATTTAATTATGTAAACTGTCTGCAAATCATTTTTTAAGTCAAATTACGACATTCAAAATGTTGCGTCAAAAGAGCCTTCAATTGACAATAAATTTGACGAGCCGCTTTCACAGAAAAAAATGCAAACTGTATTTCTACTATGACGTGATTTTGCTAGAACAATCAGAGAAACATTCAGAAGAATGCAATTTGCATATGTGGTTGCGAACATCATCAACTTTACTGGCCCTTCGCGTATCCTTCAACGTGTTATTCAAGAAGTAAAAAATATAAAAATAATTAAACAGTCTATTAGCGTATCAGTGCACTCTGAAGAAATCAAAATTAACTCGTCATATTTTAGTCTCTATTCATTAAAAACGTTAGAAATAAAACCATCAGTCAAGCGTTTTCTGACTAATCTAAATTAAGTATGAATTTTAAATACGCGCGAACAAATGAATATTAACGATATACAATCGGATACTACATAATTACATGGCAGTAAAATTCAAATGAGTCGCAATGCGTAAGACAAATTATAATTTCCATTCATTTAGGATAAATAGGTGTAATGCTCACCTTTAACTGAATCAGCAAAAACGCCTTTTGAGGGAATCGTGTACGCAGAGCAGTTTACAAATCATTGTAATTGTTATAATTATTACAATTATTACAATTACAACTATTATAATAATAGGTAGTTATTACAATTATGACTATTAAAAATTATTATATTATTATAAATTATTATATTTATTATAAACAATTCATACACAGAAGTTTCATAAGTTTCATGCTATAAATAGCACAAGACTTACTGTATGTAAGTAGAAAAAATGTCATCGACACCAGCTAAACAAATGTACGAGATCGCTTGTCCATCGTAAAACTTCGTATTACTGTTATGCAGCACTTTAATATTCAACTCCGATTCGAAATAATTAAGCCAATCGTCAACCTGAGCGCAGTATATGTACATAAATCAATGTACGTACAAAAATATAAGAGACAAACTATCATATCAACATAAATCCGAAACTCGACCTTCGTACAAATATATTGGCCGCAACGTGTGAAGTTTTCGGCGCTTCGCGCCACCTACTCCTTTTTGACGAGATTCTGTTCAATGTACGCAAATTTTTTTCTAATTTTTTTGAAAATTTTATATCTTTTTACTAGGGATGTCCCAAGCTTCGGCCCCGGGCCGGGGCAAGGCTTGCCCCGGTCGAGGCTAAAATGTTTGCAATTATTGCAAAACTCTAAGATTCTCTTTCAAAATCAAGCTTAGGTCAATATAAAAACGTTGACTATGCCAGTTGAAATGGCCCGGACATCAGATATTTCGGCTTCTAAACACACGCCTATTATTCACTAATTAATATCGACTCACTTGGCCATAATAGTATTCGTGGTTACCTACAAACAAAAATAAACCGTTATAAAATATCGCAGTAACGGATAATATCGATAATAGATACCGGTAGAAAAATAAACGCCTCTTTTCGACATTAAATGCTTCAAGGGCAACACGTTTTTGTAAATGTCTTTATCGCTGCCATCAACTAAATCTCCAGCTATGACTATTACGTCTAAAACGATATAATACGTGCAATTGTGAGTATAAAAGCGAAGCATAACAAATGGCAAGCTTGATTTCAAATCATTTTTTCCTCATTAATTTTATATCATTCTTCAAAAAACCTATGAATAACGCAGAAATATATGAAAAAATTCGTGAGATCGAGATCTGTTTTGTCCTGATTAAGTTCCGCACTTCAAATCGGCAACAATTTGAATGTCCAATGCTCTGAAATATCAAATCAGTCAACAATGTAGGGAAGAGTTGCACTACGTCCCCTTAGCCGACAAATTTTTCTAAACTTAATTAAATTTAGCAGTAATTTTTGAGCATTTAATCTTAATGAATACTTTAAAATATGCACAATGCAAACATAGGAGTTGTTTCTCACTCAAATAGTAAATCGTACGCAAACTGAATTTATTCGTAAAAATTCGTGAATCGACATTAATCACTTTCAAAACTTTACTTCAAGCAGATAATAAAACTCGCTTATCTTTGCCTATTTGTTAAGAACCATACACGATCTTCAGAAGGTTTGAGAGGGTTCACCACCCAGAAAATTTTCCTTCCTAGCACTCGCGATTTTTTAAGTACCCTAAAATTTCCTAAAAATTCGTAGAAAAGGTGCGTTTGTAAGCGCTTTCAACTATCTATGTATATTTGCACAAAAGCGCCAAATTTTGGCGCTTAGCGCCATATACTCTTGTTTTGACTAGGAATACATTGTTCAATCTGTTTGACTTATTAAATTTTTTCGGAATTTTTTTGTTTTTATGCTCTATAAAGATAGAGCATCGTCAGAAACGCCGAAAAACGATCTTTTTGACGCGTATCCACCATTTTTGGGTCCAAAAAAGGCACATTAAAACTTCACTCCCTTCCAGAATTCTCACGCTAAGCGTGTCTGCTAACAACATTTAAGTTTTAAAATTTTCAGAATAACTTCTATGTATTTCCTGCCTACTGTTATATATGACCTTTCGGCAAATATAACGCTTACCGGCTTTCAAATCGTTTGTTATGTTAACCACACGCCGTAAAGCTGACTGACCAACGGTGGGACCTACATGCAGGTCAGAGAGCAAAACGATTTTAAAATTTTGAAAATTTTGCGGTAATGCGGGTAATGTTATTTCAACGTTTTCAACCGTTAACGAATTGGCTCCATATGATAGAATGCAAGAAAAGAAAGCTGTCAAAGCTAAAGCTATCCACGTCTGTGGACGCGCCTCGGTCAAAATGGACTTTAAGCCTAGAACAAAGCTCATAGAGCACATTATAATAGAGGCAAGCACAGTAAAAAGGTACCTATACTACAGAAAACAGCTTATTCTATAAGCTTGGCAAATATGATGAACATATGCACATACGAGATGCACAAGGACAGGGTCGACCATAGGTGAGCGGCACCAAAATTCTGAGGGTGCAAAATTTTTCAAAGGTCGAAAAATGGCCTTAAAAATGATGGTATGGCGAAAAACACCATTTTTCAACGTTTCTCACCGAGCACTATCCATTGGCATCGAAAAAATTGCGAAAAAACGAAAAAATTTTCAAAAATTGAATTCTGGGGGGCATTTTGGTATGGGGTCGACACGGGGAGAGGGGGAAATTCCATAAATCGAAACCAGTAAATTTAGTGTTCACGATTTTTTTTATTATTTACATAAATGACGGAAATGGTCATAATAGCCTACAAAACGCTTTTTAGTGATAATACCACCTTTGAAAGGCATTTTTAGTCCATTTTGACTGCACTATATCGCTTTTAACACTAAAAATATAGAACTAGATCAATTAAGCGAGAAATTTTGAATTTTTAGATCATTTTGACGCAATTTCAGGCGTTTTTTGATTGAAAAATACTTAAAAATAACAAATCCGATTCGCGTGCAGGAAAATTTTTGACATTAGTAGTGTTTTTGTCCTCAAAAATGATACAAAAAAAGTTCCGCCAGCTCAAAACCACCAGACAGTACCCATCTGACTAATCCTTCAGGGGTAATACCCCTCAACCATCTTACGTATAAATTTGCTGATGGATAATATAATAACTTTTATTGAATGAATTTTATTCATTGCTTATTTTCATATTTTATTATTTTTGCATTTATGTATACATATATTTGCTAGTGATGAAATAAAATACATTTGTACATTTAGGAAGTAGGTATTGTAAATCAGTCAGTCTAATGTTCAATTAGAAAACGTTTATTTATAAAATAAAATACACCTACAAGAATATTTCAGACATGGCTTCAGCAATTCATCGCCTCTTTTAGAAGCTCGTAGCAAACGGACAAGAAAATTCAGCAAACTGAATCCGAATAAGAAAATCACAAGGTGGGTCCAAACGCCGAATAAGAACAGACAGAAATAAGGTAAAAATGTGGGATCAGGGCTACGGAACAAATAGAATGTAAAATGGGACCAATGTGAGAGAGCGGCAAAGAACAAATAAACAATGTTAAATACAGTCCTGCGAGATTTTTGGCGCCTAAATTCGTCGTTATTCGCTTTCTTCAAGTTGTCGAGCGGAAACAAAGCATTCAATCGGGCCCAAACGAATACCGTACCTATAATTACAGATTTTTATATTAAGATTTCACCGACGATAAGTCATTTATACTCGTACATACGTCTAAGTGAAATAGGCACTTCAGAACCAAGTTTAAGGTGACTACATATACAGGTACATAGTTTAATTATACTAACGACATTATTTAAGAAATAAAATGCGTAGCTATGTGCAGAAAGGTATACAAAGGATAAAAAACCCGACGCTAATGCAGACACTTAAACAATAAGTGATCAAGAGCGTAAAGATTAAAGAAATATGGACATCATCATGCACATACTAGATGAGAAGGTATTATTAGCCCTGTAAAGGGTCAGACAGATTGGTACTGTTCGGCGACTATGAGCTCTGCATCATTTTGAGGACAATAATCTTATGTAGGTACTGTTTATTCAAAATTGCCCAAGTGTCTTGCAAAATTGTCTACAAAATCAGAATTATCCCTAAATTGATAAATTTTTATATTTTTAGTGTAAAAGCGATATAGATAGTGCAATTAAAGTGAACTGAAAATGCTCCGAAAAATGCAATGCGTATTACTACGCAAAAGCATATTATTACACAGGCTAATTTGACCATTTCGTTATTCTACAAGCAAAAAAGCGTGAACACTAAATTAATTTGCCTTGATTTATTTACCCCCTACCGATCCTGACCTTCTGCATCTACATATATGTATATAATAGATATCTAACATCTAACCGAAGTTTTACAACAAACGCAGATAACAGCATTACCTCCTCAATATAAAAAAGACTAAGAATGAGAATTAAAAGTTGTTCTAATCATAAATACAATTCAGCACTCGACTTTAATGTTTAATATACGATGTTACAGCTCCTAAGGTTGGTATTGTTAAGAGCAAAGCCTCTTGGGTGTAGAAATCCTATGTACGTTTTGAACAGCGTATTTGTTTCAATAATTCATTTAGAAAGCGGAAGCTGGTTGTTCTAAATGTCGATGAGCATGACTCAAACTATAAAAATTTGAAACCTTTGAGTTAAAATACCAAATATTTTTTCACTCTTCTCATTGTTGCCTCTATTTGGTAGCAACGCTGTATTCGTTCAAAATTATTCTTATTGTTTAGTTTAGTTAGCGCATGAAAAATTGAAAATGCCATCTCATCGGAAAATTTGCAAATTTTCAACACTTTACAATGTATGTAGTATCTTTTAATTATATAAATTTTAGCAGAGGCTTTCTGGACAGATAACAGTAATTTATCACTTTTTGGGTATTTTTCCGAAACGTTTTTAAATACTTCCAGCGCTTCTAGTCAAATAAATTAAAAATATGGCATTTTTGCTTCCTTGTCATCTTTTCATCACCGGAACCGTTGTTAACACCTCAATAGTGGAATTAAAGCTTATTTGCTTAATACTGGAAGTATACAACGTTAATCGTCGATTTTACATTCTACAGTTTAGCGTTAAACCTAATTGATTACCTGTGTTTAAATTCTTATGAGACAACGCTGCAAAATGCATCCAAGTAGCTTTAATCAAAATTCGCACCATTAGGTAGATTGTGCTTCGAAAATACAAATATTTTGAGACAACAGACCTGCTATTCATTAGCAGCGCGGGGAGGTGTTAAAAGAAACTATGATGCTACAAATTTATCGTACCAGTTTGGAAATTTCGCAACCGAAGTATTGAAATCAATGCGTTTCAGTAGCATGTAGGTATTCAGTTTTTTTGTTTGTAATATTTACATGCAGAATGATTAAACTGGCTAAATTCTTGAGAGACAGTGTTCGACGGGAAGCTGCAGACTGTACTCGTAGATCGAAGAAATAGTGCAGAATAAACCTCACCTAATAACATTAGCAGATTGATATCCACGACTTGTGCAAATCGGAAAACGTGTACTCGCTCGTAACCTGAACTCCATTTTTTGATAAAGTGGAATAAAATTTTCGATCCTATGTATAAAATTATGTAAATGACAGTTGCCTTTTTCCAGAAGCCAGGTTGCATGAATGATAAATGAATAAGCTCAAACAAAAATAAGAATACAATAATGTAGGAAAAACATTCAGGCATAATGTGGTAAGTCCTGGCAGCTTTGAGTCACATGCTTTTGCGGCTGGAGACGTCTTAAAAAAGTAGCCAGGTGTCCAATTTTAAACCGAAATTAGGCTAAACATTGGTCATATAAATGTTTTTAAATAAAGCTGTATGCATTCCATATAGATAAAAATTATTTCAAAGCCCTCATAAAAGATGCATAGCGTGTCTTGTTAGCGTTAAGTAATTTCCGTGGGTCAATGCACAATAAAAACAGTTTAGTAGAGCATCATTATCATACATACATTAAAAGAGGGAGAGAGGTACTATCCCCCAGAAAAAAACCAATCAAGAGCCCAAAATTTTGATGGATGGACAAAAACGCATGTTTTTACCAGAAAAGGGGTTAATTTTTGACATTGGATGGACGGTAGACAAGTGGGATCTCCTATCACTCTGTTACTCTTCGATTAACCCTTTCTTAAGGGTCAAACTAAAAGGTACTGTCCGGCGAATTTGAGCTTACGAAACACTCTGCATCATTTTTGAGATAAAAAACAGTAAGGTAAGATGGGGCTACTTTGATCGTAGGGCTACTTTGATTTGCGCGAATATCTAAAAAAATTTTAGCCAGGAGATAATAAAGCTCTATTTTATGCAAGTGTTATTCAAATGGATGTTCCACGTACTAAAAAACCAAAAAAGTGTACTTTTGTAAGCAACGCTGGCTGAGTAATAATGTGTCGTTTTCTAGGCTACTTTGATCACCCTATGAGTTGCCTTGATCAGGGCGGGTAACATAAATCGCACACTAAGTTTGCTGCTATTTTCATTCTCATGTAGTTACCTTGATCGCCCTATTGCTTTGATCACCATTGCTATGTTCACCTTGTTGGATGATCAAAGTAACCCAACACAAGTGAGTTACTTTTGATAATATTAAAGATTTTTTGAAAATAATGTGCAAACAAACCTCAAAATAGTCATTTCAGATTTGAAAAGGTTATATTATTTTAGACGTCAAGTTTTACTGACCAAAAACAATTAAAGTTGAGAAAAACAGAAAAACGTGGCATTTATCAATGTATCCTCACACAAAAAAACCGGTAATTGTATCAAAAAGTTTTTCAGTCCTCATAAAAAAGATTTCATGCTAGTTTCCTTCGTCATCTACTTGAGGATTGGTCGGTCTTTTTATTCAGATCATCTGAAATCATAATGCATTCCCAGCATACGTGGGTAGCACCAAAATTCTGGAGGGGGGTGCAAGATTTTTCAAAGGTCAAAAAATGGCCTTAAAATATGAGTATGGCGAAAAAAACACCAGTTTTCAACGTTTCTCATCGAGCACTATCCATTGGCATCAAAAAAATGCGAAAAAAACAAAAAAAATTTAAATTGAATTCTGGGGGTATTTTGCTTTCTGGGGGGGGTATTTTGCTTTCTCGGAGGGGTGCATACCCGCCAAACCCTCCACGCCAAGATGTGATTCCCAGTGATCAGCAACTTCCGTAGAATTACATATAAATCGGCTTTTGAAAAATGAATACTGCACCCCACCGAAAACATAGTACAGGGAGCCAGGAGATGTCGCAGTACAAAACAGTACCACTATGATCTGATACTAATCTTTTGTAGTAGGGGGAGGCACGACCGAAATCTTTTAAAACACAAGGGAAACCAACGGATGAACACAGAGCTGCACACTTTGCAAATTTTGCTACCCAATTACCTAAAATATGTTCAGAATCCAAGGGATAACCTCTCTTCTAATGTTGGGGCCTGGGGTGGCGCGCTCAAGCCCCCTTCCTTTGCGGAGTCCGAGGCAAAGCAACGGGAATTTTTGTAAAAAGAATACCTCAAAGCTTAATCGTAGCGCCAAAATTTTCATACAACCAGTCGAATTTCGGTTCTGAAGTCAGCATCTAAATTGTCACATTTCATCACTAAAATTCATTATCACCATAAAATTTATGTCGTTCACGCTATTTGCTCGCATATCATGTTCACTGTACAAGCTTTAAAAAAAACAAGACAAAAATGCAAAAAAAGCTTTAGACTTTATAATAAGTGGACGTTGAGCGTTTTAACCATGCGCTTGGGTCTAAATAGATTGCGATTAAAGTGTAATCGTAAACGTTGAAATTTTCATAAAATCAGCCTGATTCCAGTACTGAAATCAATATAAAAATAGTCAAACTTCACTGAAATTATTGATCATCGCCAAAATGTCCATCATTCTCGCTTTGCTTTTTGTAAGGATACCATTTTCTGCGTGAAACATGCAAAAAACAGAAGACATAGATGCAAACCATGATTTAGGTTGTTTAGAGATTGAATATGGAGTGTTTTAACCGCGCGTTTAGGACTTTATATAACAATTAATAATTGAGGAATTCGGCGAGAAGCGGAGACAATTTTTACGATTTTTTGGCCGAAAAAGCAAAAGGGGGTGAGTGAAAGAAAAGAAAATCTCAAAATTTCATTTTGAGGGAAGGGCATGCGCTCACTCTCCCCCTGGATTCAGGCCTGCAAGCAATTAAAGTCAAATTATTTGAATTTTGATTTACCTACCTTAAAAATAACATTCTTCGACATTGGAAAACATAATTGCCGGGTAAAAATTTGTAAACTGTCAAAACTGTCCGAAGACGTCAAGAAATCTGTTTTGTGTGCCCAAAAACTTACCGCCCTGTGCTTAAGCACAGAGACCGAAATAACGAAAGGCTCAAAAACCTACGAAAACGGTAGTAAAATTAAAACTACCAACCTGGCAACACTCATTGTTGCCAAGCTCCAGCTGTGAAAAAACCAAAAAATTATAACTTACCGAAAATGTCAGTCAAAAGTTTGAACCTTGAAAAAAAAATTTTAATTAATTTTTCGAACATTGAAGCAAGAATTTTCGCTTTCGTCAGACATTTAGCAACTTGAATCTCGATTTAAGTAGGCAGGCAAACAGGCCCGTATTCAGAGAAAATCGACTCAAAATGAAATTTTTAAGAGACTCGAAAATATTTATCGTCCAGAAGTATATAATACACGAAATTAGGTAAAATACGAATACATGATAAAATAGCGACTAAACAGAAGGAAAAGATTTGAGAATGATTTTTCTTTATGCTTTTTTAGCTAAAAATCGCGAAAATATTCGGCAAGCGCCGAAATTCACAATTATTCATTGTAATATATTTAGTTCCAAACGCACGTGATAGACTTTTTTAGGCGATGACAAAGAATTTAAGTGCTGAAGCTTGACTATTTTTAGACTGATTTTAGAACCAAAACTAAGCTGATTTTATGAAAAATTTCAAGAAAACAAATAAATCAAAATTGAAATTTTGAAAACCTGAATATAAATTTTACAAATTCTCAGAGCATACCAAAACAATCACTCTGGTGATGTGTAAGCATGTCCTTTTGTTCAAGTGTCGCGTCATTTCGTCTTATGTGCCTATTTACCCGTTTTTGTAGGATATTCTTCTGACAATAAATTTTTTCATTCATTCATTCATTCGAAAGTTTAACGTTACGATCAGACCCGTATCCAGGGGAGATAGGAATGATGTTTTCCTTTATTCCCCATTTGCTTCTTTAGCCGAAAAACTCAAAAAATTTTCGGCGCATCGCACCGAATTTGACAATTATAATTATAGTCTATTTAATCCCAAGCGTGCGATTTAAACACTCTATTTTTAGTCTTCATACAACCCAAAGCGAATTTTGCCCCCAAAATGGGCAAAAGCCGGAAAATGAAGAATGGAAATGGAAAATGGGTAAAATTTGGAGACCAGAGATTGAAAATATTTCATTTTTAGATCTATTCATCGATATCATACTCTCGTGAAGTTTTAGCTTAAATTGTAGAACCTTCGGTGTTTCTTATATTTTTCGGGAAAAGGTAAAATCCGGAACCAGGACCAGGACCAGGACCAGGACAAAACGGGTAAAATCCGGACAATCAATCAGGACCAGGACCGGACTCAGGACAAATGGGTAAAATCCAGACAGTCAATCAGGACCAGGACCAGGACCGGACTCAGGACAAATGGGTAAAATCCGGACAAACAATCAGGACAATGAAAAGATCAGGGACTAGCCAGCAGGCACGTAGCTGTGAGGGACTGGGGGTCCGGACCCCCCAAAATTCAGAAAAAACCGGAAAAATAGGACTTTTTACACGTTATTTTGTGCTATTTTTGGCTTGGACCCCCCAAAATTGGTGTTGGTCCCCCCAAAATAGGAGGGCCAGCTACGTGCCTGCTGGCCAGGACCGGACAAAATGGGTAAAATCCGGAAAATTAATCAGGACAATTGGAGTGGGGTAGTTCCAGAACTAGGCGAGGGTGCCCAAAGGGGGGCCTGATGGGGGTTCACAAGCGCTACTGGGGTTCACAAGCGCCACTGGGGTTCACAACCGCCACCAAGGTCCTGGCCAGTCCGACCATACGTGGGCAGCAAGAAAATTCTGGAGGGGGGGGGGGGTGCAAAATTTTTGAAGGTCAAAAAATGGCCTTAAAAATGGTGGTATGGCGAAAAAACACCATTTTTCGACGTTTCTCATAGAGCACTATCCATTGGCATCAAAAAATTACGAAAAAAACGAAAAAAATTTTTAAAAATTGAATTCTGGGGGAGTATTTTGGTTTCTGGAGGGTGCATACCCCCCAACCCCCCACGCCCAGGTGTGAGTCCGATCCTACATATCTAATACACTGTCCTGATTTTTTCATTGTCCTGATTGTTTGTCTGGATTTTACCCATTTGTCCTGAGTCCGGTCCTGGGGCCTGTTGCACCAAACACCACTGAACCTTTCTAGAGGTTCAGTGGTTCAGAGGCGCAAAAATTCTGTTGCACCAACGTCTACACCACTGAACCTCTAGAAAGGTTCAGAGGACCTCTAGAAAGGTCTAATAAGGACCACTAGAAAGGTTTCTGTTGCACCAAAATCTAGTGGTTCAGAGGTTCAGAGGTTCAGAGGCGCTTAATGTAGTTATTTCTAGTGGCCGATTCGCTCCACTAATAAATAATTTTCTAGCTAAAATATCATTGATTAGATGTTTTCACAAAACAAGTATGAAATTTAGCATTTCTAGCTTCGATTGCTTAAGCTTAATCGCTCCACATTCAATTTTTATTTCATGTGTGATTGTTGATAAAAATGACCATAACATAAATTCGTGCGCTTCTCGATTTCAATAACTGCATGTAATGAATTTTTTGATTACTTCTGCAGAAAATCCGGCGAAAATTGAAAGAAACAACACTTTATGCGTACAAAACGCTTTATTATTCGTCTACATTGTGCGCATAAAAGAAATATCTACACCTCTGAACCACTGAACCTCTAGAAAGTACCTCTGAACCACTGAAACACCAACCTTTCTAGAAGTCGTTGGTGCAACAGAACACCTCTGAACCTCTGAAGCGCACCACTGAACCACTGAACCACTGAACCTCTGAACCACTGAATTGGTGCAACAGGCCCCTGGTCCTGGTCCTGATTGGGCAGTACTTATTTGCAGTCAACTGCAGGTAATATAGCACACAATGTAAAATTATATGCAGTCAAAAACCAGCGGCCTAGACTGCAGGCAATATAGCACACAATGTAAAATTATATGCAGTCAAAAACCAGCGGCCTAGACTGCAGGCAATATAGCACACAATGTAAAATTATATGCAGTCAAAAACCAGCGGCCTAGACTGCAGGCAATATAGCACACAATTTAAAATTATATGCAGTCAAAAACCAGCGGCCTAGACTGCAGGCAATATAGACACAATGTACAACATTATATGCAGTCAAAAACCAGCGGCACTAGACTGCAGGCAATATAGCACACAATGTAAAATTATATGCAGTCAAAAACCAGTGGCTCAGACTGCTGGCAATCTAGCACACAACGTAAAATTATATGCAGTCAAAAACCCAGTGGCCCTGACTGCAGGCAATATAGCACACAACGTAAAATTATATGCAGTCAAAAACCAGCGGCCTAGACTGCAGGCAATATAGCACACAATGTGATATTATATGCAGTCAAGTTGAATGCTTATCGATATGGGAAGCTGGCGCTGTGCTCGCATTTCAACCTGTAGTAGATGGTTTTAGAAGGCACTTTTATTTGAGATGGTCTGGCAGATTTGCTTCCTCATTAGATAATATTTTCTTGCGCTGCATGGGTAGCACATTCAATTGCTGCCCAGTCACCCATTAGCGCATGTTGATGGGCCAGCTTAAGCTCCGGGGCATACATACATACACACATATTTGATCAATCCGGAATAAATTTATAACTACATACATACACAGACTAGCACTATCACAGCCAATTAATCTTATGATGTCAGTTGTATACCATGTCTCCCTAGGGGGCAAAGCTATAACATCGCCTATGTTATAACATAGGCGGAGGGGCTTAGAATCTGCTCCCTGGCTTTTCTCAGGGAGCAATGCTGCAGCATAGGTTGTGTTGTAGCATAGGGGCCTGCACCGGACCTGCCCGGGGAGGGGCACATGCAAGCCCAGGGCCAAGGGAGGGGCAAATTTCCAGGGGGAAATTTCCCTGGGGGAAAAATTGAAAGAGCTATAATTCAAGAACCAGCAGCCAGATCGGACTAAAAATTTCATAGTCTGTTAAGTATATGTTAGGTATGCTACGTACAAAATTTTAGCGCGCAGCCTACAGGATACCAGCATTACTTTACACTTTTGCATAATTCAAGAAGCAATGGCCGGATTTTGTTCAAATTTTCATGACATGATGTATATAGGCGAGTCATGCTATGCACAGAATTTCAGTGCGCAGCCTACAGTATACCAGTTTACTTTACACTTTCTCATTTGGTACTATAACTTTAGAAATAGAGGGCGGATTGGGCTGAAATTTTCATAGTAGGGTGGGTTTATGTTGCATGTGTTATCTTATTGTTATCAACATGTAATCTACAGTATGCCGATTTTAGTTTATACTTCCTCATATAGGGACGTAAATCAAGAACCAATTGCTGGATTTTGTTCAGATTTTCAGGAAATGATGTATATAGGCGAGGCGATGCTATGCATAGAATTTTAGCGCGCAGCCTACAGTATACCAATTTACTTTACACTTGCTCAAATAGTGACTATAACTTTAGAAATAGAGGGCAGATTGGGTTAAAACTTTCATAGTAGGGTGGGTTCATGTTGCATGTGTCATCCTATTGTTATCAGCATGTGATCTACAGTATGCGGATTTTACTTTACACTTCCTCATATAGCACCATATTTAAAGAACCAATGCTGTGATTTTGTTCAATTTGTTAGGATATGATGTATATAGGCAAGGCATGCTATATATGGAATTTCAGCGCGCAGCCTATAGTACACCAGTTTACTTTACACTTTCTCATATAGCACTATTTTTCAAGAACTAGAGGGCAGATTTGGCTCAAATTTTCAAAGTACGTTAGGTTTACGTAGGTATGCTATGTACAAAATTTTAGCGCACAACCTACAGTATGCTGATTTTTGTTACACTGTCTTTACAATGCTTAATTTTTTACCAGTACTTGACTAATGATGCCATTAGGGGTTATTTTTGCCCAAAAATACGCAACCAGTATAGGCGAACATTGCTCAAATTTAATTATCATGCAATTTTGAGCTTCTCAAAGTTTATCAGAAAATGCCTGAAAAAGGGCAATCTTTGCCTGCTGTTCAACTTGTGGAAATTTTTAAGCCCTGAAGCTAGGTTTTACTTTACAAACTTCCACACAAAATTCATTAATGAAAACATAACTTCATCCATGTCATCAGTATTGATCTAAAAATTTGCAAAGTTTGGAATATTTTTTGTAAAGCTTAAAATTTTTTTTGTAAAATTTGGAATATTTTTTGTAAACCTTAAAATTTTTTTGTTGTAAAATTAGGAATATTTTTTGTAAAGTTTGGAATATTTTTTGTAAAGTTTGGAAATTTTTTTGTAAAATTTGGAATTTATTTTACATGCTTAAGCATAGTACTTTTGCAGAGTTTGGAATATTTTTTGTAAAGTTAGGAATATTTTTTGTAAAATTTGGAATATTTCTTGTAAAGTTTGGAATATTTTTTGTAAAATTTGGAAAATTTTTTGTAAAGTTTGAAATATTATGTATCTAATCTGCATTTCTCAAGCATTGTTGAAACTATTTCATATGCTCTGTGCAACTCATGCTCCTGTTTTGCACCTTCAAGGATCAATTTTCCGCTGGTGAACAGCAAAAATGTTATATTTCTGAATTTGTATATTAAGCCAGGAAACAGTTCTACTTCATACATGCATTTTCTTTTCACCAGCTCATAAAATTTGCAAAGATTAATGCGGAACCCTAAATTTGCCGAACCTGCAAACATATGGGGTTTCACCTTTAAATCATCACTTCTAGCATTTAATGCATCTACAGCTGCTTTTATAGCACTTTCACCATCTTTCACTGTTTTAGCTCCAACACATACAATTTCACCCGATTCGAAAATCACTAATGTTGCCTGAGGTAGTCAAAATACAATTCCTGGAAATCTCAAATAATTGTATTGTGCAGTCTTTGCTTTGCTTGTATTTTATGTATTTTGTATTTTATATTGTATTTTGAATTTTATTTTTTATTGTATTTTTTTTATTGTATTGTATTTTACATTCTATTTTTTGCCCTGTTTCAGGACCAACAAATTCAGGCAAAACAACAATTGTCAAGCGATTAATCGAGAATAGAGCATGCCTGATTGATACTAAAATCAAAAAGATTTGGTGGTGCTTCATGGAAAACCAGCCTCTTTATAAAAAATTAAATGATGTTTTATTCATAGAAGGGCTTCCTGATTTTAATTACCTAAAACAATTTAGTCATAAGCCTCAACTTTTGATTCTCGATGATCTTATGCAACAGAGCAAGGGTAATGCCCAGATTGTGCAACTTTTTACAAGGAGTTGTCATCATTGAAACATTAGCATTATACACATTGTTCAAAACGTTTTCTTTGATGGTCTGAGAACTTCACGCATCAACTCTGATTACATAGTTTTATTCAAACACCCTGCTGATCAGCTACAGGCACAAATGCTTTCCAGACAGCTCTATCCTGCCAACGCTAAATATTTTCCACAAGCTTATTCTGATGCTACTTCTCAGTCACATGGTTACCTTTTAATTGATCTAACTCAAAATGCTAGAGATGAGATCAGGCTTAAAACAAATATTTTTAGCAGGCATCCAACTGTTTATATGCAGAAAGTCTATAAATACTAGTAGAGATATTGTGACAAAAAGGGAAAAAATGGGTAAAGAACGATTAACACGCAATATTGGTTGTTTACATCTCCCAAGTCGGGCAAAAAAACCTCAAAGAACTGCTATTATAAATACTGCAAGCAAAGATCAAATCCTTTGTCTCTGTGACTGTGCAAACAACTTTCTGAATTGTAATATTCCTTTTGATAAAAAGGATATAAATAAACTTCACTTCAAAGATATGAGAATCAAATAAGATACCTGGCAAACAAAAAGCAGGCGACTACAAAACAAACGAAAGATATTATAATATGGCAAGGTGGTTTTCTTCCTCTTTTACTTACTCCCATACTTACAATAGGTTTAGTCCGCTCGCTGATTTCAGCAGGTATACAAATAATTTTTTCAGTATGTTTCATTTACTACCAACTATTGCATCAGCTAGCAAACTACCAGCTATTGTAAGCATGGGAGTAAGTGAAAGACGAAGAAAACCACCTTCCTGTATTATAATATACTTGTTTTGTCTTGTAGTCACTTGCTTATTGTTTGCCAGGTATCTTATTTGATTCTGATATCTTCGAAGTTTATTCATATCATTTTTATCAAAAGGAATATTACCATTCAGAAAGTTGTTTGCACAGTCAGATAGACAAAGGATTTGATCCTGTGCTAGCAGTATTTATAATAGCGGTTCTTTGAGGTTTTTTTGCTTGACTTAGGAGATGTAAACAACCAATATTGTGTGTTAATCGTTCTTTACCCATTTTTCCCTTTCTTGTCACAATATCTCTACTAGTATTTATAGATTTCTGCATATAAACAGTTGGATGCCTGCTAAAAATATTCGTTTCAAGCCTGAGCTCATCTCTAGCATTTTGAGTTAGATCAATTAAAAGGTAACCATGTGGCTGAGAAGTAGAATCAGAATAAGCTTATGGAAAATATTCAGCGTTGGCAGGATAGAGCTGTCTGGAAAGCATTTGTGCCTGTAGCTGATCAGCAGGGTGTTTGAATAAAACTATATAATCAGAGCTGATGCGTGAAGTTCTCAGACCATCAAAGAAAACGTTTTGAACAATGTGTATGATGCCAATGTTTCAATGATGACAGCTCCTTGTAAAAAGTTGCACAATTCTGGGCATTACCATTGCTCTGTTGCATAAGATCATCGAGAATCAAAAGTTGAGGCATATGACTAAATTGTTTTAGGTAATTGAAATCAGGAAGCCCTTCTATGAATAAAACATCATTCGATTTTTTATAAAGAGGCTGGTTTTCCGTGAAGCACCACCAAATCTTTTTGATTTTAGTATCAATCAGGCATGCTCTATTCTCAATTAATCGCTTGACAAATGTTGTTTTGCCTGACTTTGTTGGTCCTAAAACAAGGCAGGTAAAAGGATGTTGGAATATCATGGTCTTAGGTATAAATATAAATTATCAAGAAGTATTTATAGAAAAATGGCAACTATACAAAATATTTTACTGACTACAGCACTACCCAATACGCTTAACCTCGAAGAAATCTACCAGAAATTACCAAAGACCGCACAATACAATTATTTGAGATTTCCAGGAATTGTATTTTGACTACCTCAGGCAACATTAGTGATTTTCGAATCGGGTAAAATTGTATATGTTGGAGCTAAAACAGTGAAAGATAGTGAAAGTGCTATAAAAGCAGTTGTAGATGCATTAAATGCTAGAAGTGATGACTTAAAGGTGAAACGCCATATGTTTGCAGGTTTGGCATATTTAGGGTTCCGCATTAATCTTTGTAAACTTTATGAGCTGGTGAAAAGAAAATGCATATATGAAGTAGAAGTATTTCCTGGCTTAATATACAAATTCAGAAATATAACATTTTTGCTCTTCACCTGCGGAAAATTGATCCTTACAGGTGCAAAACAGGAGCATGAGTTGCATAGAGCATATAAAATAGTTTCAACAAAGCTTGAGAAATGCAGATTAGATACATAATATTTCAAACTTTACAAAAAATTTTCCAAATTTTACAAAAAATATTCCAAACTTTACAAGAAATATTCCAAATTTTATAAAAAATATTCCAAACTTTACAAAAAAATATTCCAAACTTTGCAAAAGTACTATGCTTAAGCATGTAAAATAAATTTCAAACTTTACAAAAAAAAATTCCAAATTTTACAAAAAATTTTCTAAGCTTAACAAAAAATATTCCGAACTTTGCAAATTTTTAGATCAATACTGATGACATGGATGAAGTTATGTTTTCATTAATGAATTTTGTGTGAAGGTTTGTAAAGTAAAACCTAGCTTCAGGGCTTAAAAATTTTCACAAGTTGAACAGCAGGCAAAGATCGCCCTTTTTCAGGTATTTTCTGATAAACTTTGAGAAGCTCAAAATTGCATGATAATTAAATTTGAGCAATGTTCGCCTATACTGGTTGCTTATTTTTGGGCAAAAATAACTCCTAATGGCATCATTAGACAAGTACTAGTAAAAAATTAAGCATGGTAAAGGCAGTGTAAAAAAATCAGCATACTGTAGGTTGTGCGCTAAAATTTTGTACATAGCATACCTAAGTAAACCTAACGTACTTTGAAAATTTGAGCCAAATCTGCCCTCTAGTTCTTGAAATATAGTGCTATATGAGAAAGTGTAAAGTAAACTGGTGTACTGTAGGCTGCGCGCTGAAATTCCATATATAGCATGCCTTGCCTATATACATCATATCCTAACAATTTGAACAAAATCACAGCATTGGTTCTTTAAATATGGTGCTATATGATTAAGTGTAAACTAAAATCCGCATACTGTAGATCACATGCTGATAACAATAAGATGATACATGCAACATAAACCCACCCTACTATGAAAATTTTAACCAAATCCGCCCTTTAATACTAGGGTTATAGTACTATTTAAGCAAGCGTAAAGTAAATTGGTATACTGTAGGCTGCGCGCCTAAAATTCTATGCATAGCATGCCTCGCCTCTATACATCATATCCTTGAAAATCTTAACAAAATCCAAGCATTGGTTCTAGAAACATGGTGCTATATGAGGAAGTGTAAACTAAAATCGGCATACTGTAGATTACATGCTGATAACAATAGGATAACACATGCAACGTGAACCCACCCTACTATGAAAATTTTAACCCAATCCGCCCTCTATTTTTAAAGTTATATCACTATTTGAGCAAGTGTAAAGTAAATTGGTATACTGTAGGCTGCGCACTAAAATTCTATGCATAGCATGCCTCGCCTATATACATCATATCCTGAAAATCTGAACAAAATCCAGCCATTGGTTCTTGATTTACCTTCCTATATGAGGAAGTGTAAACTAAAATCGGCATACTGTAGATTACATGTTGATAACAATAAGATTTATTTCTTAAAACTTCTTTTAATGCTATTCAAATAAATCCGCCACCCGCTTTTAAAGCTCCCGAAATTCTAATAACTGATATTTTTGATTCTGATAGGAAGATTAGATTTATTTTGGTTTACCGACTCTCTGATTTTGATCTAGCTTATGCTGAAATTTTATGTAGATGTATTGAATGGGCTTGTTCTGTTCCTTTCCCTTTTGTAATCTTAGGAGATTTCAATTTGCCAAAAATCAATTGGTGGATAAGTTCGGTTCCTACTGATAATCTTAATACCCTTTTTTTGACACTCTTTTGGGCACTGGTTTACATCAATTAATAACAGAAAATACTCATGATAATAATATATTAGATCTTCTCTTTGCATCTTATCAAATTTCTAACGTAAAAGTTGATATTCCTTTTTCTAATAGTGACCATAATTCAATTATATTTGATTGCCTTTTGATGCCAGTCCAAAATCCTAGATCATCTTTTTTTAACTTTCGTAAAGCTGATTTTAATGCGTTAGGTCTAGCACTGTCTCAGATTTCTTGGCCTGATCTTTTTGATACCTGTTCTAATGTAAATGATATGTATAATTTGTTTGTTGGAGTGCTTCACTCTTTAATTTATGCATTTGTCCCATTAACTCACCCCAAGCCCATGAAACGTAAATATCCCAAACTAATTAAAAGAATGTTAACTAAAAAACGTATGCTTTGGAAGAAACATAAACTTTATCACTCCACCGATACAAAAATCAAATATAAATCTTTTTGTGAAAAATTGGATTTTGAAATTAAAAATTTCTCTTCTTCCGAAGAAATTAATCTTCTTTCTGACAGAAGTTTGAAATCATTTTATAAATTTGTCAATAATCGGTTGAATAATCATCGCTCTTTTCCACCTCTTTTTCATGACTACAAAGTCGTTTCTGATCCTTTAGAAAAGGTAAATTTGTTTAATAACTACTTTTCTTCTGTTTTTTCTATTGATAATAATCATCTTCCTTTTTTAGATTCAATGACTGGTTTTGCATTGCAAACCATTCATTTTGACGCTTGGAACGTGCAACTGGTTTTAAATCAAATAAAAGGTTCTTTTTCTATTGGTCCCAATGGACTCTATCATTTTTTCTTGAAAAAACTTTCAAATTATCTTGCTGAGCCTTTAGCTAGTATCTTTAATGTTTCATTTTTGACTAGCACTATCCCCAATTTATGGAAATTGGCAAATGTAACCCCAGTCTTTAAAAAAGGTGACGCAGCTTTAGTGAGAAATTACAGGCCGATTTCTATTTGCTGCTCATCAAGTAAAATCATGGAAAATTTGATAAATTCAAAAATTGTCGATTTTCTCAATACAAACAGACTTTTATCTCCTTCTCAGTTTGGTTTTCTAAAATCAAAGTCTTGTGAATTACAACTACTTAAATGTAAACACAGTTGGACGGTATCTTTGAGTAATAGAACTCCTGTCGATGTTGCTTACATCGACTTTTCTAAAGCTTTTGATAAAATTCCCTTTTCTAAGCTTTTATATAAGCTCTCTAAATATGGAATAAAAGGTCTACTTTTTAATTGGCTCAAATCCTTTTTACATAGTCGATTTCAGCGTGTTTGCATTAACGGAGTTTTTTCTGACTTCATGCCTGTTGGCAGTGGTGTCCCCCAAGGTAGTTGTATTAGTCCTAACTTTATTCTTGATCTATGTAAATGACCTATGTAACTTGATTAAATACAGTAAAATTTACCTCTTTGCCGATGATGTCAAAATCTTTGGTCCATCTTCTGATAATCATTTAATACAAAAAGATCTGGACAATATTTATATTTGGTCTATAAATTGGCAACTTCCTGTTGCTTTGGAAAAATGTGCAGTTTTACATCTTGGTAAAAATAATCCAAAAAAGCTTTATTCTTTGAATAATATAAATATTCCGAATGACATTAGTTCCGTTCGTGATCTAGGTGTTTATATTTCCCACAATCTCAATTGTAAGGAACATTTAAATCACATAATTAAAAAAGCCGTTTCTCGTTGTTTTCTAATACACAAAGCTTTTCTTTCTCGTGATAAAGATATTTTAGTTAGGGCCTATACTACTTATGTAAGACCTATGCTTGAGTATGCTGTTTCTGTATGGAATCCATATTATGCAAATGATATAAATCGTCTTGAAAAAGTTCAGCGTAAATTTACAAAACGTCTTTTTGGTTTTAATAGCAATTTATCCTATCTTGAACGCCTAAAGCTTCTTAACCTGCCTTCTTTAGAACTTCGTTGTCTTCACATATGTCTATGTCTCATGTATCAAATTATTAATGGTTTATCTTGTATTGATGCTAATGAATTTTTCATTTTTAGTCAAGGCATTACCCGATCAGTTAACAGTCGTAAACTTACGTTGCCAATTGTCTGTTCCAATGCTCACCTCAACGATTTTTCGCAAAGATACCGAAAAATCTGGAACTCCTTACCTAATCAAATAGTCTCGTCTCCCAAAATCCGTTTGTTCAAAAAAGAGCTCCTAAACATTGATTTTACAAATTTATTGTTGGGGCATACCTAGTTGTATCACTTCCGTGATCTTTGTATGTCCTTTTGTTCAGTCACTATTTTATCATGTATTTGCGTTTTATCAACTTTCGTGTATTTTTCTGACAATAAACACTTTTCTTGTTCAAAAAAAAAACATAAACCCACCCTACTATGCAGATTTCAGCCCAATCCGCCCTCTATTTCTAAAGTTATAGTACCAAATGAGAAAGTGTAAAGTAAACTGGTATACTGTAGGCTGCGCACTGAATTTCTGTGCATAGCATGACTCGCCTATATACATCATGTCGTGAAAATTTGAACAAAATCAGGCCATCGGTTCTTGAGTTATGCAAAAGTGTAAACTAATGCTGGTATACTGTAGGTTGCGCGCTAAAATTTTGTACATAGCATACCTAACATATACTTTACAGACTGTGAAATTTTTAGTCCGATCCGGCCGCTGGTTCTTGAATTATAGCTCTTTCAATTTTTCCCCCAGGGAAATTTCCCCCTGGGAATTTGCCCCTCCCCTGGCCCTGGGCTTGCGTGTGCCCCTCCCCGGGCAGGTCGGGGCAGGCCCCTATGCTACAACACAACCTATGATGCAGCATTGCTCCCTGAGAAAAGCCAGGGAGCAGATTCTGAGCCCCTCCGTCTATGCTATTACATAGGCGATGTTATAGCTTTGCCCCCTAGGGAGACACGGTATACAACTGACATAAGATTAATTGGCTGTGATAGTGCTAGTCTGCGTATGCTAGTCTGTGTATGTGATAGTGCTAGTCTAGTCTGTGTAGTCTGTGTATGTATGTTTATGCAGTTATAAATTTATTCCGGATTGATCAAATATGTGTGTATGTATGTATGCCCCAGAGCTTAAGCTGGCCCATCAACGTGCGCTAATGGGTGGCTGGGCAGCTATCGAGTGTGCTACCCATGCAGCGCAAAAAAATGTTTTCTAATGAGGAAGCAAATCTGCCATACCATCTCAAATAAAAGTGCCTTCTAAAACCATCTACTACAGGTTGAAATGCGAGGAAAGCGCCAGCTTTCCATATCGATAAGCATTCAACTTGACTGCATATAATATCACATTATGTGCTATATTACCTGCAGTCTAGGCCGCTGGTTCACTCGGTTGTTACTTTTTCTCTTAAATGTTCTATCTTGGAAGAAAAAAGTTCAGCTAAACTTAATTTTCGCAGAGCAAATTATGATCAGATTGAATTATTTTTGTCCGCAATTTCGTAGCCTGACATTTTTTCGGATTGCGTTACTTGTGATGATTTCTACAACAAATTTTTGTCTGTTATAAATCCTTTAATTTCCCAGCAGGTTCCAAAAATTGAAGCTAAACCTGCAACTGTGAAAAGATACCCAATGAACATAAGAAAGCTGGTTGCTAAAAAACTGAGGCTGTGGCATAGTTTATAAACAGAGAAAAACGCCTGAATCTAAAGCTGTTTATAATAACTGTGCAAAGTTATTAAAGGCCGAAATCTATAAATTTCACTCTTCCAAAGAGGATAAACTTATTAAATCTGGAAATTTGAATTCTTTTTATAATTTTGTTAATTCTCGTATTAGTGGTGAAAGAACTATTCCAATTTTAACTGATGGCGATCGTGTGATTGCTTCTACTGACAAAGATAAGGCAAACGTTTTTAGCACACTTTTTGCTTCAGTCTTTAGTGTTCCTACGCAAACGAATTTTGGTCTTATTAATGCTTGTGCACAGCCAAAGTTATCAAACATTCGTTTTTCTGATGATGTCGTTTTTTCTGCTATACGGAAAATTAAGCCATCATTATCGATTGGCCCCGACGGACTTTGCGCATTTTTTGTGAAAAAACTTGCTTTTGTACTTACCTCCAGCCCTTAACCACTATTTTTGAAATATCTTTCAAAACCCATTGTATTCCTGCACTGTGGCGCACCGCTAATGTTGTTCCTGTGTATAAAAAGGGCGACCGGAGTGATGCTAAAAATTACAGGCCGATATCGTTATGTTGTATTACGTGTAAGATCATGGAATCTATAATTAACAGTACGATGCAAGCACATTTACGTGAGAATAATTTGATCTCCTCCGGTCAGTTTGGTTTCCAAAAGGGTAAATCGTGTGAATTGCAATTACTAAAGTGCAAAAATGAATGGACTAAATTAATTGATGAAAAAAACACTGTTGATGTTATCTACATGATTTTTTAAAAGCTTTCGACACTGTAGTTCACCGTAAATTAATTTATAAACTGGAAACTTTTGGATTTTCTGTAGATTTATTGAGTTGGTTAACTTGTTTTTTGAGCGATAGGACTCAAAGGGTTGTTATTAACGGTCAGTTTTCGAGCGAAAAATCTGTCACTAGCGGTGTTCCTCAGGGCAGTATACTTGGCCCGATTCTTTTTGTTTTATTCATAAATGACATTAGCGACCGCTTAAATAGCAAAGTTTGCCTTTTTTGCCGATGACGTCAAGCTTTATAATTTATCTAGCAATCACACCCAACTTCAAGATGATATCGCTAAACTCGTAGTCTGGTCCAAGGATTGGCAGTTAAAAATTGCTACTGAAAAATGCTACGCGTTATATCTAGGTTTTGGAAATCCCAAGCATTCTTATAGAATTTCTGACCTGACTGTAGAACAGAGTGTAAATTCTGTAAAGGATTTGGGTGTTTACGTATCAAGTAAACTTGATTTTAATTTCCACTATAATGATATAACGCGTAGAGCTTATGCTAGGGCTATGCTAATATCGAAATCATTTGCTTCTAAAAATAAACTAAATATGTCTAGGGCTTTTACTGTTTACGTCAGACCGCTTCTTGAGTATTGTAGCACTGTTTGGAATCCATACCGTAAGACCCACGTTTCAATGATCGAAAATGTTCAAAGGAAATTTACACGTAAAATTATTGGATTTCGGGGACTTTCTTATGCTGAAAGACTCAGTTCCTTAGGATTGGATAGCCTGGAGATTCGCAGATTGCGTAGTGATCTGTGTATGATGTATCAGATATTGAGTGGTAGATGCGTTTTCCAGCAAGCCGACTTTTTTACTTTTTGTGAAAACAACACGCGTGCTCAAAATTCAATGAAATGTGAATGCACTCCTTTTCGGCTTGATGTTCGTGGGTATGATTTATCCAATAGGTGGATTCACGTATGGAATTCTCTCCCTGAAGCTGTTGTAAGATCTCCTAGTGTTGCTTCCCTCCGTGAAAAGTTGAAAAAAGTTGATCTAACGGGGTATTTGCTAGGGGGCGTGTTCTAAGTGCATAATTTATTTAGCCTGCGCGCCTACCTTCGTCTTTTGCACTAATCTCGTATAAATGTACTTTAATTAATAATTTCTTGCTTCTAGAATATGTGATTTTGTATGATGATTCATGTCGAATGTTTATTTATAATTGTATTTCATTGTATATTAATGTTTCTTTTCTTATTGTGTTCTTTTTTGTGCGACGAAAATAAAATATTTGTATTTGTATTTGTATTTGCATATAATTTTACGTTGTGTGCTACATTGCCTGCAGTCTAGGCCACTGGTTTTTGACTGCATATAATTTTACATTGTGTGCTATATTGCCTGCAGTCTAGGCCGCTGGTTTTTGACTGCATATAATTTTACATTGTGTGCTATATTACCTGCAGTTGACTGCAAATAATTACTGCCGTCCTGATTGATTGTCCGGATTTTACCCATTTGTCCTGAGTCCGGTCCTGGTCCTGGTCCTAATTGATTGTCCGGATTTTAGGATTCTACCCATTTTGTTCATGGTCCTGGCCGTGGTTCTGGATTTTAGATCCATACCCATATTTTTCAAATTCCGTATGTGCCATCACAATTTCTACAGTAAACTCAAGAATATCTTATTAGGATAAAAAGATAAACGTACGTATTTGATTCATTCATAATGCATGACAATGGCAAGCAACATATTGTCTGCAGTTTACACCTCAGGAGGGCCTCTTTTTTTATTTTCGCATGAATGCTACACCAATAAGGTCACAACAACTTGTAGGTACGTGGGGGTTTGGGAAGATTCTGCCACTGATTCTGGGGCCTACAGAACCCTCTAAGCCCACGTGTGGCTCGGGACTGCCTGCAGATCAGATCTGCTTTACGTCCGTCATTCAGGATGGAAAATGGTTTATTTTCAAAATTTTCGGTCGTAGATGTCGAAATGAAGTCGTTTCTCACCGAATTTCCTTATTTTCGAAGAAATTTTAAAAGCGCAACTAAAAATGGAAAAAAGTTCAACAAAAAAAACAGAAAATTGTTCGTTTCCTCGTCTTTTCACTCAAAAAACTTATCTTTTGCGAACATCGACCTACCAGATTAAAAAATCATCATCATTCACTTCGACTACAACGATTTCGTCGCAGATAGAAAATCGCCGGAAAATGGAAAAATAAGGCAAAACCCGGAAATAGAGAATGGAAAATTTTGCATTTTCAATATTTTTAACAGAAAATGGTTCATTTCCGAAATTCTCGGTCGCAGATGTCAAAACCATGTTGTTTCTCATCAAATTTCCTTATTTTTGAAGAAATTTCAAAAGCGCAACTAAAAATGGTAAAAGTTTGTACAAAAATGGAAAGCACGGAAAATTGTTCGTTTCTTCGTCTTTTCTCTCAAAATACTTATCTTTTGCGAATTTTGACCTTTCAGATCCGAAAAAATTGCCATCCACTTCGACTACGACGATTTTGTCGCAGATGGAAAATCGCCGGAAAATGGAAATATGGGGTAAAACCCGGAAATGGAAAATGGAAAATGTTCTATTTGTAAATAATGCTGCCCCGTCGGATACTTAAATACATACATAAAGCTACCTAGACGGAGACAGATTACATATGTACCTACGGGGCTTACTTAAGTACCTGGCACCTGGCTAACCTTAGCGCTGGTCAGGTTGCTAGGGCGAGACGCCGCAATCAACCTCTAGACCCTTACAGACTTACGGCCTCAATCTCCTCGGTTCTACTCTTGCTGACCGGTACCTAACGGAGATTTTGGCAGCTACGCCCTAACTACCTAACACAGGAGAGTAATTGAGTAATCTCGGAGAGGTCAAATGACATTTTGGGATCAATAACCCAATAAAATTCTCAAGTTAGTGATTTTAACTTGTTCACCAGTTCAGTTCATACGTGGGCAGCAAGAAAATTCTGGGGGGGGGTGCAAGATTTTTTGAAGGTCTAAAAATGGCCTTAAAAATGGTGGTATGGCGATAAAAACACCATTTTTCGACGTTTCTCATCAAGCACTATCCATTGGCATCAAAAAATTGCGAAAAAAACGAAAAAAATTTCAAAAATTGAATTCTGGGGGGGTATTTTGATTTCTGGGGGGGGGTATTTTGGTTTCTGGGGGGTGCATACCCCCAAACCCCCCACGCCCAGGTGTGGTTCAGTTCAGATTCCGAAACGTTTTTGGTTCCTAGCAGCACAATGAACATTGAATACAACAACAAAGAGCTCTAGGCCAGCCAGTCATCTTACATAAAACTTGTGAAATGATTTTTATGGTTTTTGGGTTCGAAAATGGGTAATAGACTTTTCGATAAAAGAAATAATTCTAGAACATTCGCCTGAATAGCTAGGCTATAATCGGGTCGTCCCTCGTAGCCGAACTACCTGCGATATAACTTACATATCTCTAGGCACTTATTATGCCAATTTTATATATACACGAAAAGAAGAATAAAACAAATCGCAATACGCTAAACTAAAGCGCCAGACTGTACACGGCGAGAGCCATCAACAAGAATAATTACAACTACTCGAATGTTCGAGGGACCAAAGAAAATGACATAAGCATAAAAGATTTATAACAGTCAAGATTAAAATACGCGTACTTTTGAAATAACCAATCAATTTAAGATATAGACGGCGTACTAATACAATATTGATTTTTCCGATCTCAACACAGGTTTAACAGAATAGTGGTCACGTCGCCTATGTTTTGAATGTGACAGTGTAAGGGGAAAGGAAAATGAATCTGCAGGCTTAGCTCAGGTAGCATACCTCGAAAGTACGTACTAGTACGTGACTTTGCTAAGGGGACCAAGACAAGCGAGGTAGGCGGATCGCCTCGCTTTCTCAGGGACGATATCCTGGTCCGGCAACGAATATTCTCAACTTTTTCGGCTAGCGCGCCGGATTCAAAACAACTAACGTTAAAGTTCGTAACTAAGTCTGTTTCACACAACTTCAGTCATAAATGTTAAAACTGTTTCCGACAATAAGATGACAGATTGCGATTTTAGCATTGATCTGATATATAATAATCGTAACCCTCGGCTTACTGTCGATAAAAATCCTTAAAATTTATGCACGAAGTTATGTGAAACAGACTATAAGCGAATACTTTACCGATTTCGAACCGATCAAAACTGGCAGGCTCGAAATCGCAAGTTACGACTATCTACACATTTCCGCCTTTTTCAACAGGAAATGGTTCATTTTCAAAATTTTTGGTCGTAGATGTCGAAATAATGTCATTTCTCACCAAATTTCCCCATTTTTGAAGAAATTTCAAAAGTGCGACTAAAAATGGAAAAAATCCATCAAAAATGGAAAAATAAACTGTTAATGGAAAATTGTTCATCGTCTTTTCACTCAAAATTCTCCTCTTTTGAAAAGATTGACCGGTCAGATTCGGAAGAATCCGTCTGTGCCCTGCCGACTCTGACCTTGCGCATCTATATGTACACACATATAATGGAAAGATGGAAAAATCACAAGTCTTTGTGTTAAAATCGTCGAATTTAGGGCCCTTTCCTCCGATCTGAAGTATTTGCCTTAATTCTAACTCAAGCTCTACCAAAATCCGACTTTTTTTTATAGCCCTTTGCGTTGAGAAATTTTTGTCGAAAAGTCCGCATTTTCTGATTTTAATTAAAAGAGCATGTCGAAATAATTCGTAACATGCGGTCTATGCGCTATCACCAACGAATTTGCCCAGATATAGACCAATTTACGTTGAGTCCGCCCCGCCCATTTTGGCCGAATCGTGGATACGGGCCTGCTGACGTCTATGAAGATTTTATCTGACTATTTTTTATGGCTTGAGCATAATACAAAAACACACAAACACATATAATAATATAAGAAATAAGTACAATATTTAAATGTAATTCATTTGAAATTTTGTTTAACGGTCGAGTTACGAAAAACTGAGTGCGTTAATTCCATTCGATGTTGCATGAAGTGCTGTAAGACGAGAATAAATTATGCCGTAAGGAATTTTAATGAATTATCCTTCCTTCCTATGTAGCTACAGTGGTCTCTAAATGACATACAGTAAGTAGGAAAGATACTAATTTATGTAGCCTCGGAAAAGATTGGCTGAAAAAGCTCTTGGATGAATGAAACAGACTATACATTTTCATTGACAATTGCGAGACTATTCTAATGCATTTAATAGAAGAATATGTAGATCGCATGTTCAAATGTGATTCGCAAGCTATGTTAGTTCAATAAACATGATATGTTTTAAATCAAGTATTACGGTAGGTTGAACGCGCTGCCTTGAATATTTTGAACATCGGTGATGCTGCTCGCTGATGAATTGCTAATCTGTTTTTTATTATCCACAGTTTGACAAACATATCATTAGCTTGAGGATTTACAAGCGTCGATCATTATGTCTTCTGACATCTTAACGCACACCGTCGATGTCTCAGGTAGACAGATTTAGTTCATACATAAGCAAATTAGGCTTTTTCGGATGAGAGACACCGTTTTTTCCCAGCGATTTGATTGACATTATAGACCAGAACCAGAATTTTTTTCCACGTCTTTTGGGAGATCTAAAAACGTCAAAAATAGAGCGCCTGTGTTAAAAAATCAGCGTTTTTAAGTAGGAAATCCTATGTACACATGTAATAGCTGTGTTTGATGCTTTTTTTGTATAAAAATTGCGCGCTCTACTAGAAATATCCCGATCAGCGTACGTTATTTCTGTTGAAACTTGAATTTCCTTCCTTCAGTAAAGCATTTTAGCCAATTCTGAAGTCGCTTTTGACAATAAAAACTATAATGTATCAAAATTTAGAAATTTTAGCTCTCTAAAACGCATTTTTGCATTACAAAAACTGACCAAATCCGTGCAGAAGATAAGGATTTTCAATAGTAGTGAAGGGCTAAACTGGCGAATATGTGTACCAAACGAAAAGTTGCAAGCAGTACATCAATCGATAGAGTTTCTGGAGTTGATTTGACAAGACAAGACAAGAAAGTGTTTATTGTCAGAAAAATAAACGAAATTTGATAAAACGCAAATACATGATAAAATAGTGACTGAACAAAAGGACATACAAAGATCACGGAAGTGATACAACTAGTTATGCCCCAACAATAAATTTGTAAAATCAATGTTTAGGAGCTCTTTTTTTGAACAAATGGATTTTGGGAGAAGAGACTATTTGATTAGGTAAGGAGTTCCAGATTTTTCGGTATCTTTGCGAAAAATCGTTGAGGTGAGCATTGGAACGGACAACTGGTAACGTTAGTTTATGACTGTTAATTGATCGGGTAGTGCCTTGACTAAAAATCAAAAATTCATTAGCATCAATACAAGATAAACCATTAATAATTTGATACATGAGACATAGACATATGTGAAGACGACGAAGTTCTAAAGAAGGCAGGTTAAGAAGCTTTAGGCGTTCAAGATAGGATAAATTGCTATTAAAACCAAAAAGACGTGTAGTAAATTTACGCTGAACATTTTCAAGACGATTTATATCATTTGCATAATATGGATTCCGTACAGAAACAGCATACTCAAGCATAGGTCTTACATAAGTAGTATAGGCCCTAACTGAAATATCTTTATCACGAGAAAGAAAAGCTTTGTGTATTAGAAAACAACGAGAAACAGCTTTTTTAATTATGTGATTTAAATGTTCCTTACAATTGAGATTGTGGGAAATATAAACACCCAGATCACGAACGAACTAATATCATTTGGAATATTTATATTATTCAAAGAATAAAGCTTTTTTGGATTATTTTTACCAAGATGTAAAACTGCACATTTTTCCGAAGCAATAGGAAGTTGCCAATTTATAGACCAAATATAAATATTGTCCAAATCTTTTTGTATTAAATGATTATCAGAAGATGGACCAAAGATTTTGACATCATCGGCAAAGAGGTAAATTTTACTGTGTTTAATCAAGTTACATAGGTCATTTACATAGATTAAGAATAAAGTAGGACTAATACAACTATGGGGGACACCACTGCCAACAGGCATGAAGTCAGAAAAAACTCCGTTAATACAAACACGCTGAAATCGACCATGTAAAAAGGATTTGAGCCAATTAAAAAGTAGACCTTTTATTCCATATTTAGAGCGCTTATATAAAAGCTTAGGAAAGGGAATTTTATCAAAAGCTTTAGAAAATTCGATGTAAGCAACATCGACAGGAGTTCTATTACTCAAAGATACCGTCCAACTGTGTTTACATTTAAGTAGTTGTAATTCACAAGACTTTGATTTTAGAAAACCAAACTGAGAAGTAGATAAGAGTTTGTTTGTAGTGAGAAAATCGACAATTTTTGAATTTATCAAATTTTCCATGATTTTACTTGATGAGCAGCAAATAGAAATCGGCCTGTAATTTCTCAAGCTTGATTTCAGTAAAAAAAATATGAGTGGGTCGGCATTATTGATGGAGTTACTGTCGTTTAAAGATATCATATTATCAAGTGGGGACTATATGAAAAAACATCGGAACATCGAAAAAACGTAAGTTGCAAGTAGTGATCGACCGGGGCGACTTTTTTGGCCGGGGCCGGGGCGGTACCGGGGCTGAAGAAAAATCCCCGGCCCCAGCCGGGGCCGGGGCCGGGGCTGGCCGGGGTCAGACAAGGAAAATATTATTGCATGACACATACTTCGGGTGGGCATAGGAAAAAAAATAATGAGTGACTGCTCCATTCAGTAGTAAATGGCAAGCGCAAAGTTGGGTGCGCCTTTTCATATCAAGTTTTATTACTATTTATGTCAAAAGAAACAAATTTAGTTCAGTGTTTCATTGTCTGAATCATCAATAAAGTCTATGTCGCTGCTATTAGCACACTCTACATCATTTGAATCTTCGCCACTGCTACTGCTGCTGTAGCGATTGGATGCAATAGGTATTGGATGTAATAAATGAGGCATCACACATTCCCATAAGGGGGAGGGGTATTACCCCCCTCAGGGTCCAAGACACAAGTCACTGTCAGACGATTTTTGGTGAAAACTTTTTGAATTTTTAGAACTCAATTTTTTAGTATGGCAAAAGTTTACCTAACTATTAGAATTTCACAAAGTGATACATTATTTTAGAATGTGAGCTAGAGTAAATAGATAAACTATCACTATAAAACATGCGTGTAATCGCTTAAAGTTTTATGAGGATCCCTCAGTATACATGTAACGGCTGGAAATCTAGGGTAGGGGTCCCTCATATTTTTTGAAAGAGGGGTTAGCGACTAGATCGATAATGGTAAAAACACATAACAATAGCCAAAAAAGCGCAGGTTTTCGCCAAAAAATGGGGGAGGGTGGTCAGATATTTTTTGACTTTCAAGGAAGTTCGGGGCTTCAAAGCGTGGATGGGGGATGGCCCAAACCCCTGTCACATGTACATTTCTCGGCCATTTTCAGGGGAAGGGGGTAAGCGGCTCCATTTTTGCAGCCGCTTACCCTTCTGAAAATCTTTAAAATGGTAGAATTCGCAATAAGGAATTCTACACCTTTTTACAGTTTTTGTTCTTCAAAAATCTTTGTACATGTACAAAGACGGTCCTGAAACGTCTTTGTACATCAGCAAAAATCTTCTAAATGTGATAATTCGGCCTGAATTTAGTTGATAATATTAGCTCGGCGCGAAGTGCCAAAATTTTTATGAGCTTTTGATGAAATTCACACATAAAACTCGACTGAGAAAGCTAAAACAACTTGTACTACAAAATCCGAAATATTACAAAAATTGTAATATGCGAATTAAATCTTGTAATAAGCAGCACTGCGCTTAGAATGGAAAAATGGAAAAATGTCAAATATTCAGAAAAAACCAAAAATTAGCCAAATATATACACTACTAAAGGTCGAAAAATTATGTTCTACTACGCTGGAATCGTTATTGTACCATATTAAAGTATACAAAAATTTGCATGTACAAAACAGTGTTTTTTGTATTCGCCAAAGATTTTTCCCGATGAACAAAGACTTTTTCGGGACTATCTTTGTACATGTACAAAGATTTTTGGGAAGATAAAAACTGTAAAAAGGTGTAAAATTCCAAAAAATTTAAGCGCTTTGCTCTGATATGAAAAATTATCTGTCCTATATATCTTTAAAATGGCAAAATTTTTATTTAGAATGCAAAAATAACAAATTTCTAGGCGCTTCGCTCCGTTTTGAGACAATTTTAGTAATTTTGGCGTTAGAAACCCAGAAATTAGCTAAAATATACAATCAAAAGTCAAAAGACCCTGTTTTACCACACTAAAATCGCTACTGTACCATATTATACTAACCAAAAATTTCTATGTACAAAATGTACAAACATTTTTGGGGACCATCTTTGTTCATGTATATACAAAGGTACATTGTACAAAAAAACACTGTCACATACTGATAGTATGCGAAAATGTGTATGTTTAAAAATATATTTATATAATATAGCTACAAAAATTTGTTAGCTCATACAAAGACCTTTTCGGAGATCTTTGTACAAGCACAAGAAACTCGTACAACGAAATAGAGTCGGCTAATAATAGTCCACCACTTAATTTTCTGGTCCTCCAATTTTAACTTTTAATCCCTCCCTCAACTCTGGACCTTAGGAAACTATTTTAGACATATTTAGTTTATCGGATCGGACGCGATTCTGCAGCATAGTTTACATTCGCCTATAATTAACCTCCGCCCTAATAACTATTACACAAGAAACGCGTTTTAAAGCACGCGGTTCCCATTCAATTAAATGTAAGTGTTTTTTTGTAAAAATAGTTTGTTGAAAACGTACAATTTCCAACTAGAAATAGAACGTATTTGTCAACTCTAAATCTTTTAGCCAAAGCTATGAATGAATGAATTAAAAGTAGCATTTAGTTTAAATAAGTTAAGTGGAGGAATCGAAAACATGCAGATTTTCCTGAACATTTATTCAGTAAAAGCTCATTTATACAAGTAGCAAAGTTATAACAAGGACTAAGTAAGTATACATATGGTCTAATCAGTACAGTTCTCAAAATTAACACTTGCTCATTGATAAATAAATGCCAGTACAGTATCACAGCCTGTACAAAATACGAATTACACTAAATTTTTCCCGGCCCCGGCCATTTTTTGACCTTGCCCGGCCGGGGCCGGGATGCTTAAAAATGGCCGGGGATTGCCGGGGCCGGGGCCCCGGTCGATCACTAGTTGCAAGCAGTACATCAATCGATAGAGATTCTGGAGCTGATTTCAGTAGAAAAAAATATGAGTGGGTCGGCATTATTGATGGAGTTATTGTCGTTTAAAGATATCATATTATCAAGGAGGACTATATAAAAAACATCGGGAAATGAAAAAAGCGTAAGTTGCAAGCAGTATAGTGCTGGCCTCTAAAAAAAACCAGTTGATTTGTAACCTAAAAAAACCACCCCTTTTTTCATAACCAAAAGGAGATGACTGATGATATTATACTGGCGAACAAGCTATGCAGTGAGGATTACAACTGACCCCTGGTCGCTTTCCGGATCACTCAGAAACTTGAGATATAAATTTGTCGAAAAGTTCCTAAAAATTGCCATTTTTATGATTTTTTAAAGCATTATTGAGGGTCAGTATTTCTACCCGTATTCATATTTGGTGGAATCTTTTATGTTTTCACGTTAGGCTCCCTTGCAGACTAATGTCAGAAAAAAATTTAGTTCTCCTATGTCATCCACATAGCTACAGTATACCTTCAAAGCCAAACCTAAAAAAAACCAGTTGTAACCTAAAAAAAACCAGCGCCAATTTTTGCAAAACTTAGCAGGAATGTGCCTCGTAGCACCTTTCATGATGCCTGATATTTATTTTTCACAAAAAATGAGAATCACCCCAAAAGCTGCCAAAAAAGTTCGATTGTAACCTAAAAAAACCACTGTAACCTAAAAAAAGACGAATGCTAAGTATACGTTGCCATGGCAACGAAATTACTTTTCATCAACTTGCATAATTTTGCACTGATTTCTTGCAGAGGATGTAGAAGAGACTTACCTAGAGTCGTTTTTATCACTTGAAGACTTTATTTGTGAAATTTATAGAACTTTTAATGAAATTCAGAAAAAATTATTGATTCTTATATAAATGTGATAATATGAAGGGAAATATCGTAAAAAATGAATTTTTTTTCAAAATTGTGATCATTTAAGGTCAACTAACTGTTTTACGCTGCCAACCATGCACTTCGCATAACATTGTGGGGGTGGTTTTTTAGTTCCCATGGTTTTTTTAGGAAAAAGTGATTTTTATTCAAAATTCTGTATTTCATGCAAGCTTGCTATGAAATATGGCGCTTAAAAATTCTTCCATGCAGCAAGTTATAGGCCTAGGGCAGCTGTCAAAAATAGGTGTTTGTTGACTTCTTCAATGCTATTTGTTCTGAAGTTATAAGCCAAAAACACGAAAATGGTTTTTTTTAGAGGCCAGCACTATACATCAATCGATAGATTCTGGAGCTGATTTAAGTAAAAAAAATATGTATTAAAGCTTGGTAAAATTGTACGAGATGATAAACTTTTTTTTGTTACTAAATGCTTAGGCTTAGGCTTAGATATGTGCATTCACATAGGTGCCAGTGGATGGTTTAAGCCTACTTCAAAGGGCGAAAATTGCGGAGCGAGCAGACCAATTTATGCCCCACTTTTGATTTAGGCTTAAACCATCCACTGGCACCTATGTGAATCCGCAAGCATGTTATAGTAACGTTGAAGTTCAAATGGCTGTAACTCTTGACTGGGATGAGACCCAATCAAAAAATTTTTTTTAAATGATCGTCTCATCGAGTTCTACCAAAAGGTGTGACATTTGTTAAGTTTGCTTCGGTACACATATTCGCCAAAAATTCCTAGTGAAGTTCTAGACCAGATTGTTGATAAAAATGCTGCAATTGGCGCGGCGTGGCTTGCGCGAAGCGCCGAAATTTTTTTGCAGTTTTATCTCTCAAAAACGCATTCTAACATAAAAATTTTCCGCAAATGCCAACCAAGCCCAAAAATTTTTTCCATTTCCCAAAATTTTGGTTGACAAATAGACCAAAAAGTGGAAAAACACGGTGATGAGAGATGATAGACAAGAGCAAGACAAGACAAGAAAATGGCACTTCTACAGAATAAAAACCTAGGTACTACTGTGTCTGGTGCACACCTACCTCCACTTATACGACCAAAAAATTCAATTTTCTAAAAAAATATGGGGTCAAAAATTTTCTGGCTTTGAAATCCCAGAAATCTGAAACAGTATATAACATTAAGTTCTCAATTTTTTTGTTATTCTAACGATCAAGATGGTCAAAATAGCCTTTAAAAGGGTCTTTCGTCGTAATATCGCATTTTTAGGCATTTTTAGTTCATTTTGAGTGCATTATATCACTTGTAACGCTAAAAAAGCAATAATTGATCAATTTTGGGTGTTTTCTGAGTGCATGTATATATGTTCTATAAATTAGTAACGTCTATTATAAAATGACCTGCTTCATTAAGTATCCTTAGGCTTAGGCTTATTTCATTGGTAAGAGCATAAACTGCTTATGCATCGGCTGCTTAATGGTAAAGGTCATTGCATTGAAAGAAATATTGCTTTTTACTGCGTATTATTATGCTTGGTGCCCACCTACTACCTTTTGTGTGTGGGATTTACCTCCAGTGATCGACCGGGCTCAAAAAATACCGGGCCCGGGCTTTGCTGCCGGGCTTGGTACCGGGCCCAGGCTTATGTACTAACAACACGCCTTGCTTCCAATATAATGTTATGCATAAGATACATATTTAGACCGATTTTACATTTGTTATTTGTCAAACGCAAGGCTTACTGCTGTATCAAGAAGATTTTTGAATTCTTAGCTCTGTTAATTATTCAATCTTTCTAAAAATAAATAAAGTAGTTAGCAACGATTTTGGTAGCATTATTCAAGCAAGAACAAAGTTTTTAATACAATAGCGCGCAATTCTATTATTAAAATGCACGTGCAACTAAACACGGTTTGAAAAAGCACAAGGTTTCATGTAAATATTTAAAGGAAATTGAGCATTAAATTTATGCATTCAGACATAACAGCGACTATGATATGGTCGGATAGAAGATATGCTGTTTGGATTTTAGAACTCAAACTGTAGCGTACATTGACGTCATTTTGAAATTGTGTAGTGTATAGGATAGCACACGTATCGAAGCCATAGGCGTAGCCAGGGGGCTTTGGGGGCACATGCCCCCCCCGAAATTTTTCAGAAATTTTGTTGATTTTTCGAGTGTAATAATTGTGTCCAGAAAATTGAGTTCAAAAAGGCAAAAACGTCAAAAAATTTTCCGGCGCTTCGTGCCGAGTCTTTATTATATTTATTGTTATATAGATCCAATGAGTTCAAAAGGTTAAATTAGCTAAAATAATCGATCAATTCACATCACTTTAGTGATTTATTGCGCTATTTGTTCGTTGAATGAAACTGCGCATGCTTGTTGAGCATAACAGTAAATGTGAGAAAATGATTGTGTACCAGTTTGTCTATTCTTTGCTTTGTTTGTCTTTCTTTTCAAGGACAGGACACATAATCCTATTTTAAATGAAAGGAATGGCCAAATTTTCTTATGTTTTTGCGCATTTTCTGTTTTCTGAATTATATCTTGTTAATAATAAGGCCACAAATGGGCCTGAAAACGATAAGAACAAAGTTGTCATTGATACATCTTTAATGGATTTAAATAGAATCACAGGCTAGCAAATTCATAAGAAATACGGACAACAGCTGAAATAGTAAACATCTAAAATATTAACGATAATTATTTGAGGCCCGGTTGAGGCCCGGTGGTTTTCAGCCGGGCCCGGGCCCAGGCCTGCTATGACCGGCCGGGCCCGGTCCGGGCCCAGGTACCCGGTTGATCACTGTTTACCTCCACTTATATTAAGTATTTCTGTTGCGAATCAGATAACTCATACATTCGATCACTTATATTTGTTTGTTGCTTCAGGATCAAATGTCAATTCAGCAGAAGAGATCGATGGAATACGGTACAAATGCTGACGATTTATAATTTACACGGGCGTAAGAAATGGGGGTCGACCTCCCTGAAATGAAAAATATTTCCATTTTTTTCAAAGGTCGTAAAAATTCTCGAAGTCTACTAAAAGGATCGACAGAATACGTTTTTAGCACACTTGTGAGCTATTAAACTGGAAATTTTAAATATTTCTCTCTTTAAAAACTTTGGCTTCATTTAAAAATAGTGAATATGTCAGCATCATCGATTTCCTGCATTATTTTTCTTTGGAAAACCGCAAAATTAAATGCAATGACAATAATTTCATTCTAGCTTGAACTCGATATTGGGAAATTTTTTGTTTTATATTTAAGTTAGAAGTCGAGCAAAAAATTTTTTCAATTTTTAAAATTTTTAACTTCATCGTGGTATAGATCTGATCGGGAAACGCTGCAAAATTCCATTATTTTCGTGTATCTCCCAATGTTTCTCGAGCTACAAGACTTCAAAAATTCCGGCTTCCCTCCTGATCATTTATATATGCATTCCAACAGTTGCGACCGGTTTTATGCTTCGTTGAAGTTTTTGTATAATTCTATTCTAATTATTTCTTAATTCATGAAAACGAAGATGCAGTCTAATTCAGAATACATTGTTTACATTTAAGTTGCGACTTTTAGCGCTTACTTAACTGGTTTTGCACATGGACTCAACATGGACTTGGGGGTCCGCTTAGAAGTTGAAAACACCCCTTCCCCCGCAGATTACTATAGACTCCCTGCAGAAATATAATTTTAGTAACATTTTCGGCGATTTTTGGCGATTTCACCCAACCAGACTCAGAAATTTCTTGTTGCCCATGTATGCATTAAACTATGCTTAGAGATTTCCAGGAAAGTCTTTGTACGAGCGAAAATTTTTTGTACACATAAGAGTTATGCAAATATAAATTAGAATATACACTTTTTACGTATAACCAACTTCTAATCTACGACTCACTTTCTGTCCAAAGAGTGTCACTGCCTAAATTCAGTTGAAAAAATAAATCTTATATCTTTTAAACTAAATCTGTACATAAAGCTGGCCTCAGAAAGCTGAAAAAATTTGTATGACAATCAGAAATAATACTGCGGTTGCAGTTACACGTTAGCATGGGGCTATGCCTTCAACCAGAAGGCCGAATATTCCCCCTCCCAAAAAAAACTAAAATACCCGTCCAGAATTCAATTTATGAAAAATTTGTTGTTGTTACTGTTTTTTCGCGATTTCTTGATGCCAATGGATAGTGCTCGATGAGAAACGTTGAAAATAGTGTTTTTTAGCCGTACCACTAATTTTCAGACCATTTTTTGACCTTTAAAAAATCTTTCTCTCCCGCCCCCTTACCCCCAGAATTTGGTACTACCCACCTATGAATGCAGTATGTTAATTGAATCTCGTAATAAATGCCACTGCGCTTATGAATTTGGTGTAACAAAAACAACAAGTTAATTTTACTCGTATCTTCAGACAATAAAAAACTGTGCTAAGTTGTCAAATATTGCTTATTGTGTGCATAGAATCACTAAAAAACATAATATATCGATGTGAAAGATGTTTCTGTCTGTAAAAAGATGCTTGAAATTTTAAAAATATCGATATTGTAGCGCTTAATACACCTGCTATAAGCTAAATATACCGTAATAAAGATAGGTAATCGGCGCTGAAAAATCTTATGAAATGTTAGTTGAGAAATGCGCAAAAAGTCTTAAAATATTATCACTTTGCCTTATAAGTCTTTGTGCATTGTACAAAGATGGTTCCAATAGCCTCAAAATCTTTATCTCGTACAAAAAAGCGAGGGCGAAGTCAAGATACTTTGCTATATATACCTTTCCTCATATTTTTATCTATATACTCAATATCTCATAATAATGTAAGCTTTTTCAGATGTACTGCGAAAATAGTCTCAATTTTTTGCTAGATTCAATTTCCCTTAGCTTGCAATCTTCTCAAATTACTTAATGCTGATCAACGAATCAAAAAATCCGATATTTTAAAATTTTCGATGGATGCAATTTTTTGTTTGAATTATGCATTAAATTAAAATAAAATTAATCTCAGATTAATAATTCGTTTCAGGTAGCTTTATGATTTTCATTTGGATAAGAAATGAAATTTTGTTTTTAGTTTGGGAATTTACATATTGCAATACTGAACGTCAAACTTATTTTGGGAAAAAAATCAAAAATGCTGACAGCCTCGAAACCTCAAAAGTCTTCTATCTGTCGCTTTGCATGTTAGCTAGCGCATATTGAGGTAATGAATACGACAAGCTTAATCATGAGGACCACTATCTTTATTTTGTAGTGATCTACTTTAGCTACATGCATACTTAGTTCTGTTTAAAGTATTGCTTTCTATTATGTTTATCTTGACAATGCACGTTTCCTGAATTGAGCAATTAGATTTTAGTCAGTTTGAACATTTGTTTACATCTATTCCGTGCATATTCTAATAAGAGCTATATTTTAAATATGCCTTTAAATTAGAAGACGAAAGAATGCCTTTAAAATCTTCCTTCTTGGAAATCCTCGGACCGTTCGATTCTCCTGCAATCTATTTCTAGAGCTTTACATATTTCTGTGTATCTTACTCGTGTGGCTTAAAAAAGGCTACACCCAATGTTTGGGTAATAATAGACATAGAATTTAAGATCAGCTGCATTAGATAGGTAAAGATGTCTCTATTTAAAACCCCATAAAGAATTTTGACTCATTACCAGTGGTTCGTGCAATAGGACGATTTGTTTACACCTCACTTTGATATGTTAAAAACCCAGTTTCTGCATTGCATAACACTGCTTATATAGGTGTCCTTTTTAAAAATGTCAAAAAAATGAATTGGCATATTGTTCGAACCCATAGAGTTGGCTTGCGCCCTACTTAGTGTAAAAACTTCGAGACATCTGTGCAAGTATATTTTTTGTTCAAAGTGCCGTTATGTATGTACAATAACCATATCCAAAAGTATGTATACATCTTTAGCATAGATAATAATTCATAAAACTGAAATGATTAAGTAATTACGTTTGTTTTTACCACACTCGTAACAATATCGCGGTGCGAAATTAACTTGAATCGGGCGCGATACATACGTTGACAAATAAGAATTTTTGTAAGTCGTATTTTTGATTCTCAAGTAGTAATTTTTCTAACAATGCCTGATGACTTTGACTTCACCCTGTCATTCCACCGAACCCTAAATAGTGTGTAGGGTTTATTTAAATCATAGTGAATGTTAATTCATGCTATCAATTCAGAAACACATTTTTATATTTAGATCATCCATAGATGTAATCCCTGAAACCCAGAATTTCAGCGATAAATACCAGGCCAGCTCTAAAGCGCAGAAAAATTCAGACGCTGCCTTAGAAGACCGATTAAATGAAGTAAGAAGATATATCTAAATGTTTCTTTCACGAATATACACTTTGCAATATATGTTGAGTTATTAATTGCATCTCTTTATTTTTTTGCTGCAGTTGTTAATGATCCGACTTTAATCACTCGTCAGCCAAATACATTCATTTTTGCAGAGCCGCTTTTCTTCATCTATTTAATGACTGTTCCGCTTATTTGCTTGATCTACCAATTCTTTTGTACCTATTCGACAAAGATTTTTCCGGCGATACATAGACTTTTGGCACCGTCTGTGATTCGATGTTTTTTGGAAGGAGGCAAAAGAAGTAGAATTTAAGAAAATAAATTTATGCAAGCAAAGCGGCTGGGGGTAAAAATTACAATATAAATTATGCAAACAATGCAGCTTTGAAAACGAAAGTCATGCTAAGATGAATTTTGGAGAGTTTAAACCGTGCCATATTTGTAAATAGAGTATATTGCTCATTTTTGTTTCGTTAAAATATTGCGCTCGCGTGCTTGCGTATATATAGTGCCGGCATCTAAAAAAACCAGTCGATTTGTAACCTAAAAAAAACCACCCCTTTTTCCATAACCAAAAGGAGATGACTGATGATATTATACTGGCGAACAAGCTATGCCGTGAGGATTACAACTGAACCCTGGTCGCTTTCCGGATCAATCAGAAACTTGAGATATAAATTTGTCGAAAAGTTCCTAAAAATTGCTATTTTTATGATTTTTTATAGCATTTTTGAGGGTCAGTATTTCTACCCGTATTCATATTTGCTGGAATCTTTTATGTTTTCACGTTAGGCTCCCTTGCAGACTAATGTCAGAAAAAAATTAAGTTCTCCTATGTCATCCACATAGCTCTTCAAAGTCAAACCTAAAAAAACCATTTGTAACCTAAAAGAAAACCAGCGCCAATTTTTACAAAACTTAGCAGGAATGTGCCTCGTAGCACCTTTCATGATGCCTGATATTTATTTTTCACAAAAAATAAGAATCACCCCAAAAACTGCCAAAAAAGTTCGATTGTAACCTAAAAAAACCACTGTAACCTAAAAAAAAGACCAATGCTAAGAGTATATATACGTTGCCATGGCAAGGCAACGAAATTACTTCTCATCAAGTTGCATAATTTTGCACTGATTTCTTGCAGAGGATGTAGAAGAGTCTTACCTAGAGTCGTTTTTATCACTTGAAGACTTTATTTGTGAAATTTATTGAACTTTTAATGAAATTCAGAAAAAATTATTGATTTTTATATAAATGTGATAAAATGAACGGAAATATCGTAAAAAATGAATTTTTTTCAAAAATGTGATCAATTAAGGTCAACTAACTGTTTTACGCTGCAAACCATGCACTTTGCATAACATTTTAGGTGGTGTTTTTTATTTCCCATGGTTTTTTTTTAGGAAAAAGTGGTTTTTATTCAAAATTTCGTATTTCATGCAAGCTTGCTATGAAATATGGCGCTTAAAAATTCTTCCATGCAGCAAGTTATAGGCCTGAGGCAGCTGTCAAAAATAGGTGTTTGTTGACCTCTTCAATGATATTTGTTCTGAAGTTATAAGCCAAAAACACGAAAATGGTTTTTTTATAGGTCAGCAAAGGGAAGAAGTTTCACCCCCTCCCCAGAATTCGCGTTTTTCCGACAGTTTTGAGAAATTTCCTGAAAATTCGTAGAAAAGGTGTTTTTAAGCGTTTTTAGCGATCTATTTGCTCAAAAGTCCAATTTTCGGCGCATCGCTCCATATACTCGTATGCTTTGACTATATTTTGTTCGATTTGTTCGGAGCATATTTTCAGAAACGCCGAAAAAGGATGTTTTTGACGCGTACCCACCAATTTGGGCCCAACAAAGGCACCTTAAAATTTTCCTCACTTTCCAGAATTCCCATGTGCATATCTGCTCGTAAACATATATTATCTTGGGGAGAGGGTTTGGGGGATTTCACCTCCCCCTAGCCCCCAGAAAAATTTTCACCCCTTCAAAGAGTTTTCCACCCCTCCAGAATTAGCTATTTTTCGAAAGTTTCCAAAAAATTTTTCAAAAATTCGTAGAAAAGGTGCTTTCCTAAGCGTACTCAGCTATCTATTTGTTCAACAGTGTTAAATTTTCGGCGCTTCGCACCATTGTACTCATGTTTTTGACTATATTTTGTTCAATTTGTTCGACTTTTTTGATTTTTTTCTCGAAATTTTTTTACTTTCTTATGCTTTAGAAAGATGGAGCATCGTCAGAAACGCCAAAACGGTGTTTTTGACGCGTACTCACCATTTTTGGGCCCATAAAAGGCAAATTAAAACTTCACCCCCGCCCCGCTAGAATTGCCATGCTGTGCATGTCTTAGCAGAAAGAAAATGTTTAAAGTCAGAATTATTTAGAAAGATAAATTTTATGATCTTATGTTTTGTTTACACCGGTATCCACGTTTTTTTCAAAGTATCTGACTGAAGCTATTCTCTCTTGTATCTTTTCTCTGCAATCTAGGCCAATGAATGTGAAGGCCATCCAGAAGTCAATGTGACTAAAGGTGGCGTTCAGGCAGACATGCTGCATTCAAGGCTAGAAGCGAGCGACGAAAGTCAGCCTATAAAACCAGGAGTAGTCGGATGTAAGGTTTCTAAGCTATTTTACATTGCTGCTTGTCTCATGGAGTTTTTGCTTTCCACATGCTAATTTTGTATTTATTTTGTGATACTTTTTACTTTCTCGAGATATTTAGCCATTTTTGTATTCGTTAAGATATTGTGGATTTTTATTTCAAATACATATTCGTATTTAAACATTTGTATATTTAGATATTTTTTATTCATGTAAATATTTATGTTTAGATATTTGTCAATTTTTGTGGATTTATGAAGTTTGTCACCGATGCTTCTGATTATACAGTGAACATTAGTACTAAGTAATCACACATGCACACCGGGGGTATGGAGGGGCATCCTTGTACCAGGACTTTTGGAAGGCATACCCATCTTAGGTCGTTAGGGACCAAACCTGTTGCTCGAACCATGAAAAAGCGTTAAATGACGTCTAACTATGGGCGTACGCATAAGAAGGCGGGGGGGGCGGCCGCCCCCTGTCATCCAAAAATTAAATTTGAAAAGGTAAGATAATGCATGGAAAATAATGGAAATAGGCAACTTTTCCGGCTCTTCGCGCCCTAGGATCAGTATTTTCCTTAATTTGGACTCAGGTGCGGCCAAAAAATGTCGTCTTTCATAGCATATCAGGAGAACAAAAGTTTTCTAAAAAGTTTTAATTTTATGAACTTAATGGATAGAGCATGCTCGGAAACGTCAGAAAATGCACTTTATTCTGTGCCCCGGCGAATATGTCCTGAAATATAGGGTCACCAATTTTGGACCGGCTTCTCTTTAAAAAATTCTGCGTACGCCCCTGCATTTAGCAGTATATATAGTTTCAGGTGCATATACTAATTTTTCGAGCAGAAGACTGTCTGATTAATTCATCCAGACAATTTTCTTTCATTAATTTGAACATTTTTGATGTTTCAGGTTATTTAATCGCCCTTATCGTTACAGTTTTCATGAAAATTTAAGCATAAATATTCACGAAGAATGAAGAAAAACGAATTAAGTATTGGAATTCGTATAAATTTGGCATAAAAAATAGGTAAAAAATTACTCATTGACCCCCAATACCCCTAAAAGAAACCCGGTTTACCCTCTCCCATAACTTTTAACCGTGTGCATGTATGTAAGTAATTACTGCTTAAACACTAATTTGAATTGCAAGAAAATTCCGTCAAAAATTTGAATCATTGTGATCCTTCATTTTTGAAAAATAATAGTATGATATAATTAAAATTTACTTTTTTTAAACGACACTGCTATTTTCTTTGTTGTCCGTTTTCGTTCATTATCAGCAGTCCACGAATAACAGAGTATTATTTTCTATAAAATTTCGAAAATAGTTTCTAAAAAAGTATTTAATTTAGTAATGTATGTACGTATGTACGTTCAACGCAGCGCAAGTCGCTTTTAATTTTTTAATGCTCTTCATTTGATATCTCCGAAATTCATAGCCTCTCGTATCCCCCTCGTACATGCAAAGCATAGAATCCTGAGGTGTGAAACCTAAAAATTTCGTAAAGTACCGTCTTTTTGGCTCAAAAACGTCGGTTACGCGTCGAAAACATTTTTGGTGTTTCTGACGATGCTCTTCCTAGACAATAAATACATTAAAACCATTATGAAAAATTGAATAAAATCGAATAAAACATTGTAAAAAATGGTACTCGTTTGACGCGAGGGAGGCCTTGTATAAATTGGCACTTTTGAGCTGCAAGGTCGTTAAAAACGCTCAATTTTTTGAAAATCGCGAATTCTGGAGAGAAATGAGTGCAAGTGTGCAAATTTTTTGGGGGATGACAGACAATTCCTTCCCGAATCCCCTCCTTGAGATCATGAACATTTTTAGAATTAGGGCTTTTTCAGCAGGTGAGCATGGCACTGAAGAGTCTACGGTGAAGATTAATGGCGAAATCGATAATTGATTATCCTTTATAGTGTCAGTTTATTCAATGTGATATCAACAGTAAACCCCGTAGTAAGAGTACAATTGAATTGTTTTTCCTTTATTCGGTTTTTTTATTTTTAATCTCGGCTACTCGTTAGTTGTTTGATGAGAGAGGAACGATGTCTTCAATTTTTAATTCAGATATTTATATTGAACAGAGCTTTTTTGACTAAAATATTCATATTAAAAATCGTTTGAATCACATATATGTACTTGAAATTGAATTAGGAATAACTGAGGAAACGCTTTAGAACGACGTAAACCTTATTTCGAACGAACAGGTACGACCATACGTGGGCAGCACCAAAATTCTGGGGGGGTGCAAGATTTTACAAAGGTAAAAAAATGGCCTTAAAAATGGTGGTATGGCGAAAAAACACCATTTTTGAACGTTTCTCATCGAGCACCATCCATTGGCATCAGAAAATTGCGAAAAAATTGAATTCTGGGGGTATTCTGGTTTCTGGGGAAATATTTTGGTTTCTCGGGGGAGAGTGCATACCTCCCAACCCCCACGCCCAGGTGCGGGTACGATGCGTAGAGGAAATAAAAAGTATGCATACCATAATCTATTGCACGCAAGCTTGTGCTTAGATCACAATTTTTGAATCAATGTAAAATGATTACAAAATCGGTTTAAACTGAAGCAACAACCACGATTCAACCGATATGCAGTAAGCTTACGAAGTTTAATATGGGAAATTGTATTCGTGTAGGCTGTCTTGAAAGTACTTTTGTAGCTTCCCGCTTGAACGCCGAGAATCGAGTTTCATGTGCAAGGTTTTGTGAAATAGACTATAGTCGTAGATTCCTATACATTGAAATCGGTCTGTTTCAATTTGGGATAATATCAGTAGTGTTGGGTTACAATCTGATTATAAAAGAGGTGCGGTTTGAAAAGCTGTAAAATGAGAAACGTGGTAGTTTAAAACAAATGTTACATACAATGTAAAAGAGGAAAGAAATAAGAATTAAAAAAAGAAATAAAAATTAAAAAAGAAATAAGAATTAAATTTAAAGGACAAATGAAAGTTAAAATTAATGTGACTTGTATGTAGGGATGGAGCACCGGCGCCGGTGCCAAATATTAATGCAGGACACGATTCAAGCTAATTATAAGCTTTTTTATTGATCTTTTGGCTCAAGCGCATTAATTTTCTCGATCCTTCGCGCTAAATAGAGATTTTTGACAATCTATCTTTATGAATTTTTCAACAAAAAAATTGTTGTTTCTATGTTTTCTAGACGAGAGTTTAGTAAGAAATGCAAAAAAGCTTGCTTTTGAAGCATACATACTTACTATCCTTCTTTTGAGTCCAATAAAAGGAATTCTCATACTATACATCACAAATATGCGGTGGAACACAATGAGAGAAAGCATAACCGTGGCGAATGCTGATGGATCTTGCATACGTGAATAAGGACATACATAAATTATATATCACCTAAATGTACATATATATGCATTGCGAAACATGTCTACATTGCTCCACTTACCCTCTTGAACACGTTCCCATACACAAAGTGTAGCACTAGCTGCACTGGGGCACCAGCCCCGTGCCTAAGCACCGGCATCGGTGCACCTCTAACAATATGTAAGGATAAAATGAAGCATTAATGTCAAGATCAGTGTGATTATGTGTATATAAAGGGATTTTTAATTAGAAGATGAAGTCGGATGCTTGTTCAAACCCTCAGGCAATCTGCTCAAAAAGGACGATTGCTTATGAATCCTAATCGTCCTTATTCCACTTATTCAAGAAAATTTAAGTCGCTTACCTTCGCTACTTTTAGACAATCTGTTTTTGCAATTTTTAAGTGAAAAAATAGGTCAGTTTTGTTTTTCAAACGAAGAGCATAATTGAAAAACTTATTTAGCCAAGAATCACAATTTGCTGCAACCCTTTTTGCCTCGTCTAAAATTTTGAGCTATTCAATGTAATGGAAGTTACACGTACGAGTACGCGCCATCATTTGCTTCATCAGATCATCTGATAACAGCTTATTAATTATTCTCGCCTGAAAATATTCGTTCGTTACATTGTTGCTATAAGATTGGACTTGGTATGGGGTGATGCAATAATTAAAATCAGGCTCGTAACCAGGATTTCATTTCGGTGGGGGGCCCGGAAATTTTTGAGGCCACATATCTCGAGAACCATTAGGAGGCGAAAATAAAGACACTTTTAAGCGTGTCTCGGCGAGCTTTATGCGATCGTGGAGAAAAATTTCAAAAATATTTCTAAAAATTTTTCACTCCATTTCAGCAAATGTATCATTTAAGCTGATATCTCATCACTTAATCGACGAATTATTTCTCATCTTTTGCCTTTGTATTTAATCATTGTGCTCTATAAGCAAAACAATACAGATAATGAATAATTTGGCGCGAAGCGCCGAAAACAATTTGACATATTATGCATTTATACGTAGCTCAAATTTGAGCGGTTTCAAGAGGGCTAGAAGTCAAACAACATATAATGAATAAATACGGCGCGGAGCGCCGGTAAAATTTCATGTTTTTTGTGTCATGACTCAAATTTGAGCTGTTTGGATTAACCTACAAGGCAAAAACTATAGCTGATCGATGAATCTGGCGCACATCGCCGGAAAAATTGACATTCTCTTTATGTCTAACTCAAATTCGAGCGATTTTTAGCGGTTTAGGAGACAAAACTATACATGAACAACAAATCTGGCGCGAAGCGCCGGAAAATTTTGAGTTAACTAGCTTAGAAGTACGCTAAAAACCTGTTTTGGCGGTCTTTTAGACGTACTTCGCCAATTTTTGATTTTTTTCTTCGGGGACCCCTGGGAGGAAAATTTTTTCCTATTTCAAGGGGCGCCCACCGCCCGCCCTATGGGCGGGATTGATTATAATGATCGGGTTAATCTTGTTAATTAGTGATCTAATCACAATCCTCTATTAAATGTATTAAATTCAGATAATAGTCCGGAATCGAAAAAGTCACTTACTGAAAATCAGGCAACTGACAACGAGGCAGGAACTAGCCAAAGTACGGGACCTGGTGCTGACAAAACTGAGCTAGGTATTCCCGAAAAGTAAGTCGAGTCTGTCACACATACGTGATTTTTTTAATCGATTACATTTGAGAATCATGTTGCCAACTGTAATCTGAACTGAAATCATTTACAGTGATTGTATAATCAAATTCAGACTTTCCTGCATTTGACATTTCAGTATTTATTCATAATTTGTCTGTCCTTTTTCTCTTGTATCGGATGTGAAATTGAAATTTGTGTCTTTCACACACCTATGTACAGGGCCGTATTTAGGGGGCCGCACCCCCTTGGCCGGAAAAAATTTTTTGAAAGGTAAGATAATGCACGGAAAGATAGAAAAATCGCATATCTTTGTCGCAAAATCTTTAAATTTTCGGCGGCGTCGGATGTGAAGTATTTTCCATAATTTTGGATTAAGCTCGACCACAAAAGTGACACTTTTTATATCCTTTTAAGTAAGAAAAAATTTTTCGCGAAAAAGTTCGAATTTTATTATCTCAGTGGATAGAGCATGTCGAGAAACGTCGAAAAATGTGGTTTTTGCGAGCTAACCCGACGAATTTCCCTAGCTATAGACCAATTTATGTTTGTCCGCCCTTCCCCTCTTGGCCGGATCCTGGACACGGGCCTGCCTATGTACAAGAATAGGGAGCTGGCGTCGTATTACCCTAAGTATGGACCCCTGTCTGTTGCCTTTTAGTGTCCTTTCTATTTTACTGTCAAACCTCAGGCTTATTCCTTAGTATTTGTCTGAAAGTTTATGCTTTTCTTCGGTTGTTTTCTGAAAGATTCTTGTCCTGTTATGCACGTGTAGGTTCCCTTCGATTATAGTGTCGAAACAATTCGATTTTAATTTCACATCCGATACAAGAGAAAAAGGACAGACAAATTATGAATAAATACTGAAATGTCAAATGCAGGAAAGTCTGAATTTGATTATACAATCACTGTAAATGATTTCAGTTCAGATTACAGTTGGCAACATGATTCTCAAAAGGTGGATGTTGTAGCAGAATAGCAATTTATTCACACTTTACCTGACATGCACCTATGTATATTCATGTCTTTACCAAGTTATGCGACCGTTGAGGCACGTAGCACGGCCGATCTGACGGCCGATCTGGGGATAAGCTTGTCTTGGGAGTTGGAGATCAGGCAGAGCTATTTTGAGCCTAACGGTCTCAAAAACCGGTATAGTTGCTAAAAATGATGTAAAACCTATATTAATCCACAGCTTCTGCATAATTTCAAGCTACTTTACTAGATTTTCATCTATTTCCGGTCATCATTTTGCCTTATTTTCGCTTAATTTTTTTCCCATTATTTACATTCTAATCATGAAGACCCAGTCCAACCCCCTACGTATAACGTGTGTGAATACGAGCTAACGACCAGACTTGCAGGTGAGGGGTTTGGATGTTCTAAACTCCTAGAGTAGAAAATATGAAATTTTCTTGGAAAATGAGGCAAAATGGCTGCAAAAAGCGGATGCAATGATAAATTTTCTTCAAAAGTGCTTTAAATTAATTAGAAACTGTTTAATAACGTAGTTTTAACACTGTTTTAGCGCTTATACCACTTTTTGAGGTCATTTTGGCCAGAAAAGCTCAATTCTTGACCCCATCGCTAGATCGGCCATGCTGTGGTACATCTATGTATGCTTACGACTGCTTCTCCAATCATTAAATCAAAATTAGAACCCCGAATGACCTTTTTTAAATTGTTTATTTATAAACCATAACTTATTTTTGACTTGTTTACGTGCCTTCGCTTCATCCTGAAACATAATACATACATCAATGCCAATAAAAACATTTAACTTGCATGAATTTTCTTCATAATACGTATTTCATTTTGTTAGGAGCTCAATAGAAAAGACAGCGGAACCGTCGAAAGAACCGTCTATTTCAGATGGATTGAAAGTTACCGTAAGTTTTCAGGACACATGTTGACTCTTTGCTTTACTGAATTTATATGCCCCCTGCAGTATCGTGATTGCTGCCCATAAATAACTCCCGTTTGGTAATTCGCCATTTTGGTGGCTTACGTACATTTCACGCTTTTTCTGTATTCGGCAAAGATTTTTCCCGATGTACAAATACTTTTCGGGACTATCTTTGTACATGTACAAAAATTTTTGGGAAGACAAAAATTGCCAAAAAAGGTCTTAAATTCGCAGAAATTTTCGGCGCTTCGCGCCGCAATGAGTAATCATGTGTTCTGTATATCTTTATAATGGCAGAAATTGCATTTCGAATGGAAAAATGTCAAATTTTCGGCGCTTCTCGCCGTTTTAAGACGATTCTCAGTCGGTTATGCCCTCAGAGACCCAGAAATCAGCTAAAAATACACTACCAAAGGTCGAACAACTGCTTTTACCACACTAAAATCGCTACTGTATCATATTATAGTACCCAAAAATTTATATGTACAAAATGTACAAATACTTTTGGGGAACATCTTTGTACATGTCCAAACGGATATTGTACAAAAAGAAAACACTGTTTCTCTTCGAACGAAATTACGTATGATTTTCATAAACTTCAAGTCGAACAAAATGAGTTTGATGTGGAATATAATCGCACTTTGACTAGCGACATTTCTTGCTACAAAATAAGTTCGTACTCATCTCTGAAGGTTGCAGAGGTTTACTACTTAATGTACCCTAAAAGTTTATTTATGTGTGGCTGGTATTCAGGAGATAAAGCAGGAATCCCCCTGAAATTTTTTTAATTTTTGGCGCTTCGCGCCTTTAATCCAAACAAAATCACTATTGACTACATACTTATATATTTTTTAATATAAACTTTTTGCGAAATCAATTTTATTTCATTTCTGATTTTCGAAAAGGTGCAAAATGGAGAATAAGAGCGTAAAAACGTTTTAGGAGAGAATGGAAAAATTCCGGCTCCTTGTGTCAGATGTAATTTTTATTTCTTGCATTCGGAAAGCTGCGAAAGCGCATAAACCAGTCAATTTTAAGTTAGACATGGAAAACATGTCAAATTTTTCGGGCGGTTCGCGCCGGATTATCCGTTTCCTCTGCTGTTTTTGTTATCAAAATACAAAGGACGAATACAAAAACCAAAGTTGAGAAGTTGTTCATGAATTGAATGATGAGAATCATTTATGCAGACAGTTTTAAGAATAGATTTTGTGTATATATATATAATTATAGAATAAAGCGGAAAACTTTTTAAAGTTTTTTAAATTTTTCCTCGCCAATGTATAGACCTCGTCTAGATCAGTTCAATATTGTCTTTATTTACGCCTACATATCTCCTGATAGTTCTCGAGATATCGGACTTTAAGTTTCCGATTCCCCCTGAAATAAAATTCTGGATATATGGCACATTAATGTTAAGCATACGCAAATGTCTCGGACAACGTCTTATGCATGTTAAATAACAGCCTTGCAAAACTCTGCAAAAGTGAAGGTGAACTTTATCTTAATTATGTATTCTTTTTTATACTCTATTGTGATACACATCCATGCTCACATGCACATATCTTAATATAAGTCACAGTTTTTTTCTGTATTCGGCAATGATTATCCCTATGTACAAAGATCTTTCGGAACCATCTCTGTAATTGTATAAGGATTTTCGGGAAACTAAAAACTGTAAAAAGGTCTAAAATTCCTAAAAAAAATTTCAGCGCTTCATGGCGAAATGTATAATTGTCTATTTATATCTATTGTCTTTATAATGCAAAGATTTGTAATTAAAAAGGTGGAACTGTCGAATTTTGTTTTGAGAAATCGTTCAATGTTTTTTCAAGAAAATCAAAAATTGGATAACTACACTATCGAAAATCGGAAAATCATGTTTTAGGACCTTGAGAGCGCTACTGTACCATATTACACACCCTAAGATTTACATGTGCACAATGTACAAAGACTTTTTAGACAATCTTTCTGCTGTACAAAAACACTGACTGTATCGTAATCGGATTTTGGCCTGTTTGTGGCTGTCTCACACATGCACACTGGAAGGGGGTATATGGGGGTGGGTATCTTACCTACCAAAACCTTTGGGTGCATACGCCGGGCCATTTCGGACCAAAACCGATTACTTGAACCATCAAAAAGCGTCAAATAACGGTTAACAGTGTAATTTCAAGTACATATTCTTATTTTTTAGAGCAATAGACTGCTCAGTTCATTCATCTAGACACTTTTCTTCCGTTGTTTTGTATCTATTTGATCTTAAAAAGTCATTTCATTGCTCTTATTGTCATCGTTTTCGGGCAGATTTAATCATAAATATTGGTAAAAAATATACATACAAAGTTGACATTTAATAGGTAAAAAAATCACTCGTTCACTCCCTTCCTTAGGAAACTTGATTTAATCCTCTCGGAGCTTTTTACCGTGTGCATTTAAATATGAGCTTACCTATTGATATTGATTGCCTTTTTCTTCCACCATGTTTTTACATAATGCCTATTCCAATGATAGAGTTCTGACAAAAGCGAAGCGACTGTTATCGCCCCTTCGCCCATAAAGGGAATTTTGAAAAAGCGTCGCCCCTCGCCACCGCCGGAACCTGAAGAGGAAGCTAGAGCTAAAAGAAGGGTTGAACAAGATCAGGCCGATGGTGAAGACGAACAGCTGAAAAAGAGAAGATCGCGGCGTGGAGAACCGTCAGAAGTATGCAGTGGCGCATCTAGAATTTTCGAAAAAGGGGCGGTACCCCAACTGGTCCAAAAACAGTCAAAAATCGGTTCAACAGTTTGCCCTTCGAGTGTGAAACGGCGTTTTTTTGGCAATTCACGTAGTCTACTTTTATTCAAAATCGATTTTGACTGCAGCATTCTTTCAAACATTTTTAAAGTTTTCGACAATTTTGTGCGGAAAAAAGCATTAAATTTCTTAGTCTTTTGCGAAAATCCGATGCGAAGCGCTGGAAAATTTGTAAAATTTAGGCGGACGGGCGTTTAGGATCTTGACTGCTTGTGTATTTGTAGCGTTTGACGCGAGACGTTGGAAATTTCCAAAAGTTATGCTTCAAAATATTGTTTCTGCTCTTAAAATCGTTTCAAATTTATTGCCTGAGCAAAAACAGAACGTCCGGGCCGCCAAGAAAGTAAATAAATGTAATTAAAAAGTTGAGCAATTATGATCACTTACGTACGTCCAAAGATCGTCGAAAATTATATGCATTCCCATTCTTTATCTCGCCAATTATTTTCGGCCAAAGTGGGGGGGGCGGCCATCCACCCCGTCCGCCCCTTTAAATCCGCCTTTGCGTTTCTGTACATGTGTTTTGCGTTTTAGTCATTTGATTCGTCGGATTTAGTCGGCAGACATTCACTTCGAACGCGCCCAAATCAATCGCTCCCGAAATCGGATACGTTGAAGAAAGACTCGGAGCGAGATGTAAGGCAGTGACTCGGTTCGCACTTTTATATACTTACGCAATGCAGGCGCGTAGCTGGTCGTCCTATCTTGGGGGACCAACACCAATTTTCGGAGTACTAATCCCAAAAAGGCCAAAAATAGCACAAAATAACGTTTGAAAAGTCATATTTTCCTGAATTTTGGGGGGTCCGACCGAACCCCCACCCCATTTCCTTCAGAGATACGTGCCTTTACCTATGTAGAATTCTAAAAAATATTATTCATCCTTTTGATTCTCAGGTTATACGCAGTTATCGCATTAAACTCGTGTTGTTTTGCTATTGCATGCTCAGTAAAATTAGTTTTTACGCAAATCCGACGTAAATGCTGTGCATTTGGTCCGCAATTCATGTTACAAATTTTTCGATCAATTCGTGATAGTCGTTTATTAATTATCGCACATGGACAGGGGTGAAGCTTAAATGCACATGGTCATCAGAACTTGTAGTCAGCGAGGGGTGAATTTCGAGATTTTTTTACAGTAACTTAAGATTATAGAGCAACAAATGTCAAAATTGCCTAAGAATACCTGTTTTTGGACGAATTCGTTGAACAGTACTTAATTTATGATCCACTTAGCGGGGGTGATATATTCCTCACACCCCTCCTTACATTGTGTATGCATCGGGTTGAGGTCAGTGTTTTTTGTACAATATCCTATATATCGGAAAATTCGTCGGGATGGCTCGCACAAAACGCGTATTTCGACGTTTATCGACATGCTCTATGCATATATCTATTAGGATCATAAAATTCGAACTCTTTAGAAATTAAATTTTTACTCAAAAGCCTGTAAAAATTGTCATTTTTTGGTCTTGCTCGAGCTAAACTGATGGAAAATGCATCACATCCGGTGCGAAGCGCTGAAAATTTTAAGATTTTTTTCCAAAGACGTTCAATTTTTCTATCTTTCCGTGCATTATCTTATGTACCTCTCAAAATTTTTTTCTGGCCCCCTTGAATACGACCCTGTTCTCATATGTAAATCATATGTAAATCTAGGCGCATATGCATAACTTAATCCAATCTAGTTGATCGAATCGTCCAAATGTTTGACGTTTCGGTGCAATAGTTTGGTATAAAAACTTTCGAATACTACTAGGTAGAACGCCTTGTCATATAGGGTGTTTTATATTCTAAAAGTCGAACATTATTTATATTTTGTGTAGCAATTCGAGTCGTACAAATGTTATGTAGATGCATTACTCCTTTGGTAGTGTATTTTAGCTAATTTCTGGGTTTCTGAGGCAAAAATCGCTGATAATCGTCTCAAAATGGAAAAATTTTACATTTTCCTTTCGAAACGCAACTTCTGACAATATACATAAAGATATATAGAACACATAATTACTCATTTCGGCGCGAAGCGTCGAAAATTTCTGCGAATTTCAAACTTTTTTTGCAGTTTTTGTCTTCCCAAAAATCTTTGTATACGTGTACAAAGACGGTTCCCAAAAGTCTTTGTACATCGGAAAAATCTTTGCCGAATACAAAAAAACGCTTGGTGAGGTCCATAAAATTTCAAAAATTCGGATGATGTATTGTTGGGAGACTTTCGAACAAGTGTACATAGTTACATACGAGGGGTGTCCCAGAAGTCCTTAGCTTTTTACAGGGAAATTGATTCTGTCAGGCCATTTTTGGTTAGAATGTACCCTGACATCTTTAAGGAATATTGACAAAATTTTGTTTCCGTTCGTTTCCTTTTGAAGGAAATATTGGGCTTAGAAAAATAGTAATAAGACAGGGTGTCTCAAAATGGTTCTTCATTCCTCACTTTGTTTACAGTAACCGTATACAGATTTTTATTGAACACATTGGTAGCAGGGAGTCTACTGTTCTTCACTGTGGAGCCGTTTTAATTAGGCTCATTCTGATCGGTAGAAAATAGGCAAAATATTGTCTCATTCAACAGTTTTTTTCGACTGCAAAAAAGTTGGCTTTTTGGTTTCACAAAAGTTCCTACAGTTTTCAAACTGTTGATCACAGCTAACTGAATTTTGAAATGAGCTGTCCTGAGTGTTTTCTCTATGGAAACCACCATGGCTTTTTAATCGGCTGCTAATATTAACTAATCAGGTGCACCTAACCTCACAAATGTCGCTGAAAATGGGTTGTTTTGATTCTGGAAACCCTGTTCCATACAGAGATGGCGTTTCTATGTGGAATGCCGTTTGAAAAGAAGAGCATTGACCAGGCTACCTTCTTGTATGTTAGTATTCATGCCGATCTTTTTTTTGAAATTTTGGCATCAAAACGAAGAATGTTGTTTTTTCACTAAGTTCAATTTTCAAAAATTGGGGGTAAAATAAGTCGCTAAAAATTCATCAAAAATCTAAATAATTTATAGAATATATGGCGAAATTGACTGAAATTTTGCAAGTTTTGCTAAAATAAGCAAACTAATATTCTGACAAAAAACGGCAAACAATGGTCCATTTTTGCAGAAAAACCTAAGGACTTATGGGACTCCCTCGTACGTATATGTTTGTTCATTTAAAGTTGTGTATTTTATCCTTTCCAGTTAGAGAGAAAACTTGTTTTTAGAAGCATTTTCAAGCATAGATGTGCAAGGTCTGGGTCGGCAAGGGGGTAGAATTAGAAAAATCAAATCACCTAATTTAATGCTCAAAAATTTTTGTTGCTCTTCAAATGAGGAAAATGGTCGAAATAGTCTAGAAAACGCTCGCCTTGTTAGTCCATTTTTACTCATCGTTTCTAACTTATATTATACTCTAAGACTGGCCCTTCAGTGGCGGCAATTCCCCCTCACACCCTAAGTGCATACACTACATGTATGATTTTTATGTCCTTTGTGTTTCCATGTTAATGTAAGATCATTTACGGCCGTCAATGCCCATAGTCAACAGCAACTAGTTTGAGCTCATAAATTTGTACATATATGATCAGATTGATAAATCTAGGAAGACGAATTGTTGTTGCATTTTCTTAGTTCTAAATAATTGAACTGAAAATAAATTATCTAGAAAGAGAAGCATCGTCAAAAGTCGCCGCGCAGAGACGAAGACGTCGGCCTTTCGCGTGAAAAACGCACGCGATCAACGTCAAGTGCGACGAGCGGCGATTCGAGCGACGCGAGCGACCATCGCGCGGCCCGCAGTAAACGGAGCGGGGCGAATAAAAACGCAGAGAAGACTGCTAAAGCGACGCCATCGCGGACGACAAGTACGCATCGCATATCTTGAAGACAACTTTTCACATTTTTATTCACGTCGACTCGTTGAGTAAACGATCATTAGTTCAAGCCTAGGCTAAGCTTATCGTAATGTGTACGTTGTTGTGCATTCTTGACTATTAATTAATGGAATTCGTGGCTCTTCGAATGCTAGTTTGAATCGGCTCTCGGGTAGGAGTCGCTTATATATATGAATTAAGAATGCATTCATTTCCCTTGCTCGTGTGTACATAGCTGTTGCATTTACTGTTTTGAAAATACTTTTATGCTGAGTACCGTATACAACAGCTTGGGCGTCGTTTAAATAAGTTCATTGCCGGTGAATGCTTTACATATCTAAAAATTAGCAGCTTACGCAGTCTAGAAATATTGTACATATCCTAGAAAAACAGTTCGAGATGCAAATCTTGACTATTTGTTGTAGGTTCATCAAAGCACCCCGTAACTCCAGTGCATAGCGGCAACAAATCGAAGACCCCTACCAGCAGTAACAAGTCGAAGCCGAAAGCTGACGTAAGCTTAATCCATGAATCTATTACCCAATTATAGTGTTTTCAATTGATATTATTTCGGCGTTTTTCTGAAAACGTTGTCCTATACATATGTCCAAATTAATATGACGTTCTGCCGACCTTAGCAAACCTGTTGGAAATTTTTTAAGCACCCGTTCAATAAATTCGTTTGTAAATTGCGCGTTGTGAGTAGAATGCATTTTGCTTGCGTGGGAGTTGACATCATATGTGCATAAGTGCATGTGTTGTTTATTAGCTTAAATCTAAATTAAAAGGCTTAAAACCGAACATGGATTTTTGATTTCGCAGTGTTGTACATGGATGAAAATTTAGAAAATACGATATCCAACATTTACCTACATATACTGAATGCAAACAGGCACGTATCTCCGGGGGAATAGGGGTTCAGAAAAATCGGAAAAATGGGACTTTTTAAATGTCATTTTGTGCTATTTTTGGCCTTTTGGGCTTAGTCTTCCCCAAAAATTGGTGTTAGTCCCCCAAAATAGTACGGCCAGTTACGTGCCTGAATGCAAAAAAGCGTGTGTTTGTGTAAACGTATTTATTTTCCTCCATCGCCAGATTTTCTTGAATTTTTTAATAATCAGATTGCGGAAAATGCTCCAAATTATAATTTAAGGAAAATGCTTAAAATTGTAATTTAGCATTGCACTTAAAGAAAATCATTAAAACTTCTTTTCGGTCAGGTCGCTTCTCGTGGTCCTGTGCGAAGTAGTAATCAGACTTCGCGCTCTGGTGGCTCAAAAAAGTCCAACTCGACCAAAGCGTTTGACTCATTCGAATTCGACGATACGGCCGAAACGTCCGCCGCAACCTTGCCTCCGTTAAAACACGTTCACGTTGCTCGTGGCGCTTTCAACGAGTTAAAATACACTAAGGCTGAAGACGAAGCCAGGAGGTATAGTGATTTTAAAGTAATTTGCACAATATTGGCCGTGTGGGATGGAAGTGTGACAGACAGGTAACAGAGGGAGGATGGGGATGTTTCTGCGAAGTTGGCTGGCCCCTTCCTCTAGAGGCAAAAATTTTTGACCCTTCCCCCGATTTTTGAAAAAAAATTTGCGTTTTTCGGTCATTTTTAGGTGTGTTTTTGCTATTTTTGGCCCGAGACTGGAAGTCGGCCCCCCCTCATAAAAACCGCCGACGACCCCATCCGAAATTTTGAGCCACTACATGTTAAGAAAGTTTTTCTCAATATTTTTCACACTCAATTCCTCAGATCATTTTTAAATCGAAAGATAGGCATACTTGTTCAATAAGTAGCGATAAATGAGGTCTTTTTTCAAGCACTTCCTTGCGCAACACATTTCTAAAGTCATCATTTATCATTCTTTCCTCTTTTCTTATTTTATTCAGAAGGGATAATGTAATTCATTCACTCGTCCTTCAATAATACGCATCTTTTCTTTTGTACCCCCTTCATCACGAAGGCTTATTTTAATCCCGAGCCGAAAATCGTGCCATCTGCCCCACTAAACCAAAACTGATTGCTCTAACCATGAAAAAGTGTCACATTAGTCTAAAAGTGTAATTTCAAGTAAATTTACTCATTTTTTCGTGCAGTATACTGTCCAAATATTTCATCCAGACATTTTTCTTCTATTATTTCGTATACATTCTATGCTACAGGTCATTCCATCGCCCTTATTGTAATTGTTTTCATGCAAATTTAGCCATGGATATTCATGAAGAATAAAATACGACGAATTAGGTACCAAAATTTGACAATAAATGGGTAACAAAATTACTTATTCCCCTCCCCAGAAAACTCAATTTACTCCACCCCCAGAACTTTTGATCGTGTGCATTAATCATGTGCGTGTATGTACATAAGTGAACGAACCTTGTACATATGTATGTATTGTATTGATAATCTGAAATGAAGCTGTGGCTTAAATTATTTTTTTCTGTCATTCCAATTACGATCTAACGCGCTGATGCTCTAATTTTACGTAAAATTATATTTTTAGATCAATAGCGTTGAAATTCAAATTCAAAATTTCCTCATTTATCCCTCATTCGCTCTTGTTAATCAATTTTATTGACTGAGATGCCTATTTTTATTATTTTTTCAGTCCAAAGTATGTTGGATTATCAAAATCGGTCGAAGAACGCAGATCGCAAGTCTTTAAATCGCCACAGAGTACGCCTTCTTTGAAATTCACCTCGGTATAATCAATTATTATAGCTTATTACATGTGTATGAACATTTTTCCGCAATTTATTCTCATTTTCAGAGTTCTGAAATAAAAAGTTCGGCGGATAGTTCAAAGAAGTCAAAAAAGTGAGTAGGCATAAATATCACGTGCACACTGTGAGATTTGGGTTGTGCATTATACATGTAGCGGCTCAGAATTTGGTTGGGGGACCCCGGTCATATTCATTGGGTAGGATAAAGACGTCAAATTTTTGGGCGAAAATGGTCCAAAAACACTTAAAAATGGCCAAAAAAATGCACCTTTTTTCTAAGCCACGCGTGTTCGGCCATAGAAAGATTGCGTTCGGCGTTAGTAGATTGCAGCTAGCATATTGCGTTATTTGTCACACAAACGGGAAAAAATTCTCAATCTGCTTTGATTTTTTGCATGCGTGCATCTCAAAAGTGCGTGCATGCTGCAGGTTTAGTCCGAGAAAAAAAGGTAAAAATAGATTGGAATTTTCGTGCATATCATTATAATTCTCGTTTCCTCCATTGGAATCTTATCTAAGAGATAATGGGCATAAAAATGAAAGAAAATAGTATTTCCTGTGTGCGATCAATTGCATATTGCTCTGCCGCAAAAGAGCATTTTAAAATTAATTTCAGGCTGAGAGCGTTCTGCGTTTTAAAACAAATTCATAGCCAATGAAGAGCAAAAGATTCAAAAATCATATAGGCCCAAAAATTTCTTTTGCCATTATTTATATGATTTTAAAAAGCGCATCTTTTTGACTAAATCAAAATTAGAAATAAAATCAAAGCAAATTGCTCTTATCTTTTGGACAAAAAGGTTTTTTAAAAGGTATTTTCATTCTTCTACAAACCATATCTTTCACTATTATATTGCGAAATTGGGAAGAGAGAATGAATAGTGACTGTAAGCTCTAAGCTAGATAGAAAATTTAACAAAATAGTGAAATACAGATGAAAAATAGTTTTGCAAATTAATTGTACATCATCCTTAGTGGATCGCGGATAGTAGAATGAGATGACCTTCTTAATGCGTATTAATACAAACATACGGTATGCGTGTCTTTTTCTTTAACCAATCGGAGAGTAATACGAGCACGCCAGCGTAAATCGGAAAGATAAAAATAGCCAAGCTGGCCGTTCTTTTGACACAGGCATGGAAGAACGAAAATCTATTTTGTTGAAAAAATTGAACTAAATAAGCGTCTGAAGTGATTGGATAAAATAATTATACTTTTATTACATAATTCTATATTAATATTTACATAATGATACAATTAGTAATATTAGAGGGGAACTGACATGGAATACGACTAGACAGGAATTTGAAAATTGATATTTAAAATTAATTTTAAAATGAATGAATCAATTAATTAATGATAAATCTTTATTCGATTCCTTTATAGTTCTGAAAAGAATAATAAAATTAATCATATGTCATACCAGCACAGTATGGGGATTCTGGAGGGATGAAACCTAAATAATATTGTATTAAAAACACTGTTGATGCTCCTTCCTTCTGGCCACAAATGGCCATGGGGGCTGTGACCCCAGAAGTTGAAATACATACCCCTCCAAATTACTGTAGACCCCAGAATTCTATTTTTAGTTATATTTTTGGCGATTTACCTTATTCTGACCTCCTAGAATTTAGGTGCTGCATATTTAAAATTTTTGTTACATAAAATAAACTAAATAATAAATATCATTATGCCTTTAAACTACAAAATTGATAAAAAGTTCCTCATTATCCGCTTTCAAAAATATTTTGTATCTTCGCTTTTTTCATTTATTTATGATATGTACATCAATAATATATTCAGTTCAGAAGTGTAATACATCACATAGTGTCTGTCTCCTCAGGCAAGCATATAGTTCAAAAAATATTGCCCGTTCTATTATTTCGCGCAAATTTTATTCTGACCAGCCAGCTTTCTTCGCAATTTTTCTTGTTCAATTAAAGTTCTTATATATGCGTATCTACCATTTTGTATTTATTCTATTCAGCGGACATACGCCTAAAAAATGTAATAAAGGCAAGGCTTGAAAACAACAACAAATTTTTACCTCCTGATATTTTAATACACAAGCTCACAAAGATTTCGCTCGCGTTCCCTGGGTCTATATGATTTTTAAATCTTTTGCTCTTCATTGGCGATGAATTTGTTTTAAAACGCCGAACGTTCTCAGCCTGAAATTAATTTTAAAATGCTCTTCTGCGGCAGAGCAATATGCAATTGATCGCACACAGGAAATACTATTTTCTTCCATTTTTATGCCCATTATCTCTTAGATGAGATTCCAATGGAGGAAATGAGAATTATAATGATATGCACGAAAATTCCAATCTATTTTTATCTTTTTTCTCGGACTGGACCTGCAGCATGCACACACTTTTGAGACGCACGCATGCAAAAAATCAAAGCAGATTGAGAAATTCTTTTTACCGTTTGTGTGACAAATAACGCAATATGCTAGCTGCGATCTACTAACGCCGAACGCAATCTTTCTATGGCCGAACACGCGTGGCTACGGTAAAAGCGCTTACGTTCTACTGTAGTTGGTCAATCGTAGTAAATCACAGCGGCGCTGCGTTTGCAATTTCCGTGAAAAATCAGGGATCAAAAATTTTTTGGCTCTAGGGGATGGGGGTACGACTAACTTTGAATGAGAGATCCCCCCATACGTGTTCTGAGGATTCCCCCCCCTCCCCCGAATGGCTACTGACCCCTGCAGAATGACCACAACCCCCTAGAATTGTCGATTTTTTTGCAAAATTTGTAAAAGTATGCGTTTTTAGCTCATTTTTGACTCAAAAGTCTTGAATTATCGGCGCTTCGAGCCATTATTTTGTTCAATTTACTCGATCTTTTTTAAATTTTTTAAAAAGTTTTTTATATTATAGAAAAAACAAGTATTGTCCGAAACGTAAAAAACTGTTTTCGACGCGTACCCATCGTTTTTCAGCCCGATGAAGCTCTTTTTAAAATTTTTTGAGTTCGAAATATACGTGTAACGACGGCTCGAAATTTTAAGGGGTTCTCGGTCATTTTTAGGAGGAGGGGATAGATGAACTCCAATTTTTGGCCAAAAAACGGTCAAAAAACGCCTAAAAACGGCCAAAAAATTCTTTTTTTCTAAATATGGGGAGAGGGGCTAAAAATTTTCTGGCTTTTGGGGAGGATGGGGGGATTCCCCATCCCCTCTTACATGTATGGTTTAAAACCCCCAGATTTCCCATGCTGTACATTTGTGATCCCCTGTTACATAATGTGCACCTCGTTATACAGGCTATTTTGATTATTTGAGTCATTTGACTATCAACAAAGGTATGAACTTTAAATTTAATGGTCTCGATATCTGGGATTCCACACCTTATGTGTATGTACATTTCCAAAACTTTCGGCGATCCCCTACCCCTGAAATGAAAACCTGGATACGGAACTCTCTGTACATGTTTACACAGGCCAGTATCCAGGATTCGGCCAAGGGGCTCAACATAAGTTGGTCTATATCTTTCGGGACAGCTCGCAAAAACCGCATTTTTCAACTTTTTTCGTTATATCCATTAAGATCATAATATGTATTTGAACTTTTTTAGAGAAAATTTTTTCACTAAAAAATGCCTTTTTGGTCGCGCTCGAGCCAAAATTATGAAAACTACTTCACATTTGGCGCGAAGCGTCGAAAATATGCAGATTTCACGTTAATGACATGCAATTTTTCTATTACCTTTCAATTATTTTCGGCCAAGAGGGGGGGCGTCTGCCCCCTTAAATATGGTCCTGTGTATGTAGCAGACACGAATTCAGTATTCAGCCGGGGGTTGAGCCAAAATAAATTCGTTAATATCCTGGAAGTTTCGTGAGGATACCTCGTAACCTTTTATATCCGTCAAATTCATAAAATTCGAACTTATCGAAAAAATTTTTATTTCTCTAAACAGACTACGAAAAGTTTCATTTTTGGCCGCTCTTGAGGCAAAACTTTAGAAAAAATTTTGCGCGAAGCGCCGAAAATTCGATAATTTTCTGGCGCATTATCGTACCTGTCAAAAATTTTTTCGAGTCAAGTGGGTGCAGCGCCGACGTCCCCTACCCCTTACCCTAAATACGGCTATCTATGTACATATGTAGTGTGTCGATAAAGTTTATTTGGCGTGCTGCTTGAGCAGTCCAGCGAACCATTTTCATGTGTTTTGTTTGATAATTTGTAACGTTTTACTGATATTTAAGCGGATTATATACACGTCTTAGGTTCAACCTTGCCTCGAAGTACGCCCAGCAGTGCAACTCGTAGATTTTCCTCGGATTTGTCATCAGGCGATAAAAATAGCCCGACCAAACTTAAAAAGTCGCCTATAAAGAGCAGTGGTGATCTGTTCGGTAAGACAATAAAAATTTATTTTGTAGGGGCCAGATCGCTTATAATAGCTAACGTACAATGTACATACGTGTGTAGGATGTACTGTTGTATGTGCGTACTACTCGGGATTTTTTTAAGAGGGAAGGGCGGTTCGAAAATCGGAGAACCTATATTTCGGGACATGTTCGCCGGAGCATCAAATAAAAAGCATTCTCTGACGTTTCCGAACACGCTCTATCCGGTAAACTCATTCAACTTTTCGAAAAAATTTTGTTTTCTTTCAGTAAGATTTAAAAAGTGACGTGTTTTTTGGGGGCGCCCCCTTAAATACGGCCCTATACTAAAAAATCTAGGCGCATATGCATTACTTGATCCAATCTAGTTGATCGAATCGTCCAAATGTTTGGCGTTTCGGTGCAATAGTTTGGTATAAAAACTTTCGAATACTACTAGGTAGAACGCCTTGTCATATAGGGTGTTTTATATTCTAAAAGTCGAACATTATTTTGTGTAGAGATTCGAGTCGTACGTATGTTATGTATGTACATGGATTACTCTTAATGCGGCTACTATGTGCTGAAGGTGTTACTTAATAGTGAATACAAAATTCATTACATGGTCCAAGTTTTTGCGATATGTCAGCTAAACTAACGCATAAAACTATGTAGACTCGGAAAACTGAAATAGAGTGAGATGTTTTGAAAAATGAGCTTGTAGAGCGAGAGTTGTAAACCAAGAGAAACTTAAAGTTTAAACATACCATTAAATTATGAAGAGAATTATAAAAGATTTTAAACTATAAGAAAATGAAAAAGTGGGATTTTAGTAAATTAAAACGAATTTAGAGGATATGATGAAACATTATTGTTGAGAATAGGACGATCACGTGCTATGTATAACGACTCCTTGATTAAAAGATCAAAAGAGTTGGATGCTCGACTAATAACCTTGAAGCAATCTGATGTAATTGAATGATTGCTATTTGAGATATGTTTGTGAATAGCAGATAAGCTATGTATCACCCTGAATTGGCTTTCCTGTAGCAAATGAGATGCCAGTATGCTCTGCAATTCTACTCCCAAGATATCGGCGAGTTTCGCCAATGTAACTAGCCATACAGCTAGAACACGTATACTTATATACTAAATTTGAGAGTAGCTTAGCAGGTACAGCATCCTTGTTCTTGGAAAACCGGCTTATACACATGACAGGTTTGTAAACAAACCTTACTCTAATCTGAAGGTAAAATGCAGATATAAGCTTTAGAATTCTGCTGCGTACGTCGTAGCCATGCACACCAGTGTAAGGCAAAACAAGAGAATAGCATAATTTATCACAACCGACTTTTATTTCATCACTCTTATTATACACCTTTGTCATAAAGTCTGATATGACCTTATCAATCAAGCCAAGGGGATACTCATTTTGCAGTAGAGTCTGCTTCAGCTTGTCAATATCAGAGACAAAAGTCTGATATGAGTTACAAATCATGTAAATGCGACTCACAAGTGTCCTTATTAAACCAACTTTATAGGCAAAAGGAATGAAGCTAGACAATTTGGCATAAAGGCCAGAAAATGTAGGTTTCTGACATGATGATGTCACAATATCATCGGACTTCCTTTCAACAAGAACATCAAGGAAATTTAATTTCTTGTCATATTAGTTTCAAATGTGAACTTCATATTAGGATGTTGCTGATTCATGTGATCACAGAACTTAGTAGGCTGATTTCTGTCAGAGTGAGATGTGTTGAATTAGGTATGATGCTGCGGTGATTATGATGTAATATAAAATCAGCCAGTACTGATTTGTTACGTTTTTTCTATTTCCCGCGATCTTGAAAAAAATGGGAGATTGATGCAACGAATGTTATAGGTTGCGAAACCACTGATTCCGCAGTGGTATTTACCGAATTTGTCGAAAAAGTTATAAAAAATGTTGAAATTATTACTGTATTTCACTTCAAAAAGTCTTTGTAAATTGTATCTACGAAGATCGCTCCAGAAAGCTTTGCACGTGCTTCAAAATCTGTTCTGTACAAGAACCATGCTATTTACTAACTGACGCTTTGCATTCAGAGAAACGTTTTTCCGCAGAAATCATTCATTTAGTCGCCAAATATTGTCTATGAACGTGGTATTTTTAAGACAGCGCAACGGAGGAGGAGTATGTTAGTGGCGGAAGTGGACGCAAATCAAATCAAAAACGATCTGGCTCAAGCATCAAGGGGACGCCAGCGCTGTTTAGCGACGTTGAGCAAAAAATTTGCGATGATTTTGACGCAGAGGACTTTTTGGGTAAATTGGTTTGAATGTTCTCGGACCATGTCTTGTCCTAGAAATTTCTGCTACCTGACCTGACCCCCATGCATTTCCAAGACGGCGGAAGACGTATTATGTATATATATTTAGAGCTTTAAGTGTATAAAGGAGTAAATTGAATGAGTTGTCTGACGAATTTATTGCAGTTGTATATACGGAAAGACATCGTTTGAAAGATCGATTAATACATTCGATTTTTGATGTGTACCAGTGTTTTTTATGTACAAGGTCCGTTTGTACATGTACAAAGATGGTCCCCAAAAGCCTTTTTCCATTTTGTACACATAAATTTTTGGGTACTTTAGTATGGGACAGTAGCGATTTTAGTTTGGTAAAAATAGAGTCATTCGACTTTTGGTAGTGTATTTTAGCTAATTTCTGTGTCTCTAAGGGCAAAAATCATTAAGAATCGTCTTAAACGGCGCGAAGCGCCGAAAAATCCCTTATTTTTCCTTTTGAAATGCAATTTCTGCCATTATAAAGATATATAGAACAACAATTACTCGTTTCGGCGCGAAGCGCCGAAAATTTTTGCGAATTTCAGACCTTTTTGCAATTTTTGTCGTCCCAAAAGTCTTTGTACATCGGGAAAAATCTCTGCCGAGTACAAGAAAAACACTGATGTATAAACAGCTTCTTAAGGCGAAAAGTGTTCGTGAAAAGAATGGCTGACCCCTCATCAAGAATTTTCTTAGAGAAGATAAGATAGTTTTCAATTGAAGTACATTTTCCCATTTTGCTGCGTGAATCTAGGAAATAAATCTGAACATGTCCCGGTTGCTTGTTATTGGTTATTTCTTCGTTATGCGCATTTGACCAATATGTAAGCTTGGAATTGGTTGGTTTACGGGACAGATTTTAAGGCTAGTTAAAAAGGTAAACATAAAACGCATTTTTCCGGCCAAATTCTCTAAATTTTTAATTCATAGGAATGGCTAGCTACACGTACGCAGAATATAAGCCTCCGATTGCAGACCCGTTTACTTTAGAATCTTTTTGTTTTTGTAATTTTTTTGTTTTTTTTTATTTCTTAATAATTTTTTTTGATTATTCCTTTTGCCATTCTTCATGATTAGTTTTATGTACATTTACTCATTATTTCGTGCGTTCTTGACAATAATTGTTTATTTACAGCGCCATACATGTAACGGCTCGAAATTTTGAGTGGGGATCCCAGCCAATTTTAGGGGTGATGGGTAAATGACCTCCAATTTTTTGCCAAAAAGCACCTAAAAACGGGCAAAAAATTCAGTTTTTTCCAAAAATCGGGGAATGGGTCAAAACTTCCTGGCTTAGGGGCAGTGTTTTTTTGTACTCGGCAAAGATTTTTCCCGATGTACAAGGACTTTTCGGGACCGTCTTTGTACATGTACAAAGATTTTTGGGAAGATAAAAATTGCAAAAAATATCTGAAATTTGCTAAAATTCTCGGTGCTACGCGCCGAAATGAGTAATTGTGTTTTCTATATATCTTTATAATGGCAGAAATTGCATTTCAAAAAGAAAAAATTAAATTTTTCAGCGCTTCGCGCCGTTTTAAGACGATTCTCAGTGATTTTTGCCCTAACATACCCAGAAATTGGCTAAAATGCACTACCAAAAGTCGAATGACTCCATTTTTACCACACTAAAACCGCTACTGTACCATATTATCGTATCCCAAAATTTGTGTATACAAAATGTACAAAGATTTTTTGGAAGACAAAAACTGTAAAATGGTGTAAAATTCCCAAATAGTAATTGAGTAATTGAAATGAGTAATTGTATAAATAATAATAATCGAAATGAGTAATTGCTCGTTCTATATATCTTTAAAACGGCAGAATTTGCATTTAGAATGGAAGAATGTCTAATTTTTCGGCGCTTCGCGCCGTTTTCAGACAATTTTTAGTAATTTTTGGCGTCAGAAACCCAGAAATTACCTAAAATACACTACAAAAGATAGAAAACCCTGTTTTACCACACCAAAATCGCTACTGTACTATATTATAGTACACGAAAATTTGCATGTACAAAATTTACAAAGACTTCTGGGGACTATCTTTGAACATGTACAAACGGATCTTATACAAAAAAAAACACTGCTTAGGAGGGATGGGGGCGGCCGGCTTTGGGTGAGGGGATCCCCTCTGACATGGATGTTAAGCGCATCTTTTTCATAATATTTTTAATCTTTCTTAAAAGATCGTTCCAATGGCGCTAAAAAGCCGGTAACAAATCGTCGGAAACGCCCGTCGTCGAAAAAACGCGACAGCGACGTCGATGAAGCTTTGGGCGACGAAGACGCCGATGACTTAAGAGTCGTCAACGTAAGCGGCCAATCGCCGCGTAGAGCGCCGACGACCGCTGCGAAACGCAATCGCGACGGCGAAGACCGTTCGGTCGAGTCGCCCGTGCGTCGTAGACAGCGGTATATAAATCTATTGTTTTTTAAAATCAGTCTCTTCTTTATATCTTTTTAAATTGAAATTTTTATTCTGAAAAAATTGGTAATTTTTAAATTACAGCCCTGGTATCGTCGACGATCTATATTCTGGGCAACCCTTTTTTCTTTTATCAGATAAAAAAGTAGATTTTCTGTTGAACATACATGTTCAGGGGATGAGGAGGTATACCCTCCCCCGCTGGAGGGTCAGCTAGACAAGTAAAGTCCGGCGATTTTGAGCTGACGGAACGTTTTTCGCGTCATTTTTGAGGTCAAAAGCATTGGAAATTTCGAAATTTTTCCGACGCTTCGCGCCACATTAGTACTTATATGTACTTTCTACTCGAAAAGCGCCCAAAATTGATCCATTTTTGTGTTTTTAAGTGTTAAAAGTGATATAATGCAGTAAAAATCGACTAAAAATGCGATATTACCACGAAAAACATTTTAAAGGCTATTTTGTTCATTTTGGTCGTTTAAACAGCAAAAAATCGCTAGTATTAAATTTACTATTTTGGGTTTCTGAAATCTTACCCCCTCCCTGCTGACCCTGACCTGTCGCACCAATGCTGTTGAAGTTGCGCGACGTAATCTGTGCCAAACAGATTTTTCGGTCGATTTCATTCCCCAAGATTCTGCTTCAACGAAGTTGGCATGGAACGGAACATATCAGCGGCGGGTCCAGCATTTTCTGACGGGGCGAAACTCCAAATTTCCCTAATAGTGTCAAAAATTGCCCGAAAATTCCGGTCATTATGCTAAGAGTAGTGCTTTTTAGCCGTCTTTTGATAGTCAGAATCACTTAAGGTGCAAAAAATTAGAAATGTTCAAAATTGTTTTCTATGAATGGCTCGCAAAATTAATGCAAAAATCGACACAAAGCGCCGAAAAATACGCGAGAAATCCATGTAATAACTAGAAAATCAGCTTTTTGTACAAAAAATAATCTTTTAGCGTAAAAAATAAGGTTTTTAGAGCCTAAAGAAAGTCTGTAAATGCCAATAATTATTACTACCTCGGCAAATGGCTAAAATCAACAAATGATGCACGCCCATTATTCATTGAGCCTGAAAATTTTTTGACGACAGTGGGGCGGCCGCTTCTTCCTCCTCCGCCCTTCACCCTAAATTCGCCTTTTGAAAATATTATTGTAGATAGGCTAGAAAGTCGCGTGGTTCAGTTCTCGCCAGTAAATGTGAACGCTTAACAATCCTTAAGGACAATGCATGTAACGGCTCGAAATTTGGGGTGGGTCCTGGCCACTGGGGGGGTGAATGACCTCCAATTTTTTTTACCAAAAACGGCTAAAAAAATTCAATTTTTCCCAAAAATCGGGGGGGGTGTTAAAAATCTTCTGGCTTCGGGGATGGGGAGACGTCCGACTTAGGATAATGGGATCCCCTTTATCCCCCTCTTACATGTATGCTTGACGGTCTTTCGGTCTATGTTAAAGCGCAGGATGTCGTCGTATGTTTTGCATTAATGTGCTGAATCATTGATGAAGTCCTATGTTATTACATAGGCCAAGTAATCCCTAGCCTTAAGGACTACTAAGTTTACAAATTTCATGGCTATATACAGGTCATCTAGAATCTAGATTGAGTTTTCAGTGTTGTTGATGTTTAATGATTAATCTTAATTAATCAAGTAATTATCTCAATCAAATCTGCCCAACAGTTATGTCGATCTCTTTTTAGAGTGTCTCAGCCGCAATCTGTGACGCCCAAGCGGAAAGAGCCGGACATACCGAAGTATTCGCCAGATCAGCAGATTATATGCGATTTTCCTTTGGATCATCATCTTTTACCAGGTGCTGTACACAGATATGCTTATAAAGCTCCTTTTCTTTGGGCTCAAAAACATTGGATGCCACAGATACACAGCCCGTTTTTTGATTCTGACGGTCTAGACCCCAGACCCCTACTAGCATGTCTGACAAATACGCGTTAAAATCGTCGTTTTTCGGCTTTTCTGACAATGTCCTATTTCTCTGGAGCGTGAAAATTCTCGAATACAAATAAAATTTGAGTAAATTGGTCAAAATATATTTTAAAAAATAAGTAAAACTTTACACTTTTGAGCAAACAAAAATCTATTGAAAAGCGTTTAAAACCACGCCTTTCCTACGAATTTTCAGAAAATCGCGAATTCGGGGGTGAAAGATGGTCATGCGCACATGTTTATGTTACAGGGGCTGGGAGATTCGGCGATCTTTGGCTAAAACTTTCTAGGTGATTTTGCAATTTCGGACAAAAAAACTGGTTAGTATGGAATAGTAGTCTGGTTTGGTCATTGACTGTTATGTATGTGCATATGAAGAAGATGACTACAGTCAATCGGTCTAGCAATGTGAGAAGGTATCTTACTCAATGTAACTAGAAATGAGTTAGCAGAAGGCTGTTTTTGGTAGTGAAACTGATTTCTGCGATAAACTGGCCAGCTTTCTGTAAAAATCATCGTACCTACATACATATGTATGTATATACATATAGGGTGCGTAACATGTATATAATGTTTGAACATAGGTACAAACATGGAATATTGAAACGGAGAGTATAATTGGAAAAATTGAATAACTTTCTGATTTTCAGCCAGAACTCGTCTTCTGATGATTTTCAGTTGTTTTTGCAGGGTCATTTATCCTAAGCTTAAAAAATTTCAGTTGTTGCATAATAAAATCTTTTATCAATATATTCAAGTGTAGTTTCGGAATCGTTAGTGCTGTCAAAAAATTGTCCTTAATCTTCGATACTAGGGGATTTAATTCCCTCTGAGCGTACATGTAAGAGAGGGGGTTGTGAATCCTTCCGACCAGAGTCAGGCGTCCCCTCATCCACCCGGAGCCAGAAAATTTTTGACCACCTTCCATTTTTGGGAAAAATCGAATTTTCTAGCCACTTCTACATAGATGTTTCTGGCCTTAAATTGGAGATAATTTACCCCTTCCCCTTTAAATAGTCAGGTTCCCCCACCCCAAATTTCGAGCCGTGAGAATTGCTTTCTTACCTTGTTTAAACATACTCTTATCAGTTTTTTTAGAGTGTCAATTCCCTCGTTGTATCCAGTTAAATCACTTATGTACATATTCATTCGTTAGGTATGTAAATATCTGATTACGCGGCATTTTTTGCAGGTGCTCGAGTGTTGGCTAAATGGCTTGATAACTACTATCCTGGCAACGTGGTTCTCAATCTTGGATTCGGCAGGTACATATATGTACGATATTCATTATTCTTTTTTGACATTTTTGATTTCATGCGTGTTACAAGGGGACAAGGATCTCCACCTAAAATCTGACGTCCTCTCATTTCCTCAAAAGTTGATATTTCCGCCCCCACGCCCACTCTTGGGAAAACACTAATGCTTTTGAGCCATTCTTACATATATGTATATTTTTTGTTAGTTTTAACCACAAATGGTCATTTATCCCGCCTCCCTCCTAAAATTTCGAGCTCTTATGTATATGAAGTGCATACATATGCTTCAGTTAGATCTAAAATTTGGATTATTTCTATAGGTACTGTCCGGCAATTTGGAGCTGACAGAACATTTTCTGCGTCAAGGCAAAAACAGTAACAATACCAACAATTTTCTGGCATTGGAATTTTATGTACTATTTACTCAAAAAGCGCCCAAAATTGAGTTGAAATGGGCTGAAAAAATCGAAATTTATAACTAGATTGATAAATTTATTTTTTTAGTGTTCAAAAGCGATATAATTTAGTCCCACTAAATTAAAATGCTTAAAAGTGCGGTATACCACGGAAAAGCGTTTTATATGTATAGGCCACATAATTTGACTATATTTGTTATTCTACTAGAAAAAAGGCGGAAACACTAAATTTACTATTATGGATTCCTGGGATTGTACCCCCTGCCCTGCCGACCCTGACCTCGTCCATCTATGCTGCTCGTACTTATTATATCCTTTCGCAGTTACATATGTATCTCTTCTGTATCTATAGTACATAATGTTAATAATATACTCGTACTTTTGTATTTCTTGTTCGCAGGTACAAAATTAAGTTTCTGGATGGAGTTTATCGCGATATGCCCCTGCCTGACATTATACCATTGTCTATGCTAAAGCCAGGCAATATGTTGAGCTCTTTTGCATGCAGTCATGTCAGTAATTGTCAATTTAATAAAATTATATTATGAAACGAGGTTTTCCTACAGATAGGATTGGGGACAACTCACCTAGAGTCGGGCGTCCTCCATTTTTCCGAAGCCAGTGAAAATTTGACCCCCTCCCCTTATTTTTGGAAAAAAATCGAATTTTGTTGGCCGAAAATTTGAGGTCATTTACCCTCCGTCCTAATCTGAAATTGGCCGGGAATCCCCTCCAAACGAGCCTTTACATGTGCGCTTGTGGTCTCCTCCCTCTGAAATTTAACCTTGCGTACCTGCCTGTGTATGTCCTCATTGAAGGCTACCAAATTAAGTTCAAAAGAGTAAAAATCCTAAAATTTTTGCCAAATCACTTAGTTTTAATATGTAATGTTTTATCACCAAAATCTGTAAAAGCGATCCAAACACGCAAATTACGTTGAAAAATATAGGAAAATATCGTTTTATCGCGTAAAATACATTTTCACAATTTTGGCAATCCGTCCCCTAAAATAAAATACGTACTATATATACTATTCGCGATTGCCCGAAAAATTCGTAGAAAAGATGCTGCTTATAGCGTTTGTAGCTATTCGTTCGCTCAAAAGTGTCAAATTTCGGCGCTCTGCACCATACACTCGTTTATTGACTTTTTTAGTTCCCTCGAATATTTCTGATACTCTTTCTAATTTTTTACGCTCTAGAAAGATCAAAAACGCCAAAAATGATGTTTTTGACGCGTATCCACCGGCTTTGAGCTCAAAAGAGGCTTTTTCACCGCCCCAGAATTGGAGTATTTCCTAATTATTCGTAGAAAATGTCTCTTATACCGTTTTTCGCTATCTGTTTGCTCGAAATTGTCAAATTGTCGACGCTTAGATTCATTTTTTGACTATATTTTGCTCAATTTAATCGAATTTTTCTGACACTTTTTGAAATTTTTATTACGGTTTTATACTCTAAAAAGATAAAGCATCGTCAGGAATGCCGAAAAATGTTGGTTTTTTACGTGTATCCATGTTTTCTGATCCCAAAACGCGCTCATTCCCTGCTCCGTAAGAATTATTATGCTGTGCGTATCTGCTGACTACTACTGGTATTGTATATACATCGTTTTTCAGTTGATGATTTCTGTAATTGCGGAGGACGATGACGATGAACTTCAGCCTGTTTCGATCTTGAGCGTAAGTTATACCCTGATATGTATGTATGTACATTTATGTATCTATTTAAATTTACATATGTAAGACTTGCGTGCGGGTAATAAACATGCCCTTATGCATGTAATGGGTATCATTGTATTGTGCATCGAGCTAATTATGTTTAACTCTTAGTATGTAACATTGTGTACAGTTGTAAATGCTTACGTACGTACGTACATATACAGTGGTCGCCATGAAAGATGACGCGCCATCACCCTCAGAATTATAATGGATGGTGCGTCGCGAGCGCCGCGTTACGTCCATCATGCGCCATCATCTCTTTTTTCTATTCAGCGCATTTAACCTCCATCATCCCGTCAATCTGGCGATGCGGACGGCGCAATTTAGCTATTAATAGCACCAACAAGAAGGAAGCGCGCCAGCATTCACGTGCGCGCTTCCTTGTTGGCGCTATTAATAGCTAAATTGCGCCGTCCGCATCGCCAGATTATGATGATGGAGGTTAATGGCGCTGAATAGCAAAAAGATGATGGCGCATGATGGACGTAACGTGCGCTCACGACGCACCATCTATTATAATTCTGAGGGTGATGGCGCGTCATCTTTCATGGCGACCACTGTATGTGACAGCTTAAAGTTCCGGAAGGGGAGTTTTCGCGTTGGAGATTGGAGAGGACGCCCGGCTTTTGTGGGGATGCCTCTGTATGCATACATTGTGTGTATGTGTATATATGTACATATGTACATGCTTGACTACTTCTAAATAGGCTCTAATTGATTTTGCAGAAAATTAATAGCTAGCGTTGGTTTGCTGAATCATTCAAGCCTGTCCTTTGTTTATATAATGTGCATATAATCTGTAATGACTTTTTTGTAAGCAAGCGTGGCTCGATCTTAATGAGCGATTTTTCGCTTCGAATACCCATTTCCTGATTAAATAATATTTATTTGTACTTTATCTTACGTTATGTATGTACATCAGTGTTTTTTTGTACAAGGTCCGTTTGTACATACATGTACATGGTCCCTAAATGTCTTTGTACGTTTCGTACGCTAAATTTTTGGGTTTTAAAATATGGTACAGTAGCGATTTTAGTGTTGTGAAAACAGAGTTGTTCGACTTTTGGTTGAGTATTTTAGCTAATTTCTGGGCCTCTAAAGGCAAAAATCACTAAGAATCGTCTTGAACGGCGCGAAGCGCTGAAAAATTTGACATTTTTTCTTTTGAAATGCAGTTTCTGCCTTTATAAAGATATGTATATAAACACATAATTACTCATTTTGGCGCGAAGCGCCGAAAATTTGCGAATTCTAGACCTTTTTTGTAATTTTTGTCTTCACAAAACTCTTTGTACATGTACAAAGACGGTCCCGAAAAGTCTTTGTACATCGGGAAAAATCTTTGCCGAATACAAAAAAACACTGCGTTCCATGCGTATGTAAGTATATAGCTGTTTCAGAAACACCGTTTGTTTTTTTGTCTTTTGGTCTTAAGACGAGCCAAAGTTCTTTAATCTCTTGTATAATAAATTGTCTTGGCTTTCAGACCCCTTCCGCGACAAACAGTCAAGAGTGGTATGATGGCTTATTCGAAGTTCATAATACCATCACTTCTGCAGACGAAAAGTAAGAACGTTTTCAGCTTAATTCGCCCGCAACAATGCTTTTGTATGAGTATATACTCACTTCGTGTTCCAGAAAGTTGCAGAATAAATATCCATTTCTTTAAATAATTGATATCCGTTTGTCGAAAGCTGAAATTTTCGCTAGTTATTCGTGACGTCTAGTAAATAAAACATATTTGTGGTCTCTGCATTGATTTATGGTATATGTGTACCCGTGTGCAGGGGCGTACTCAGGGTTTTATTTTGGGGGGTTGATATTTTTGAAGTCTTATATCTTGAGAATTTTTAGGATATTAGCGAAAATAATGACATTTTTGAGCGTTTGTCAACGAGAACTTTGCAATGGCGAAGAGCATACATGATATTGAAGGAGTTTGGGGGTTTTCACCCCCCCCGCAGAATCATTTTTCACCCCCGCAAAAAATTTTCACCCCTCCTCAGAATTGGCGCTTTTTCAAAAGTTTCCTAAACTTACCTGAAAATTGGTTGAAAACGTGTCCTTTTAAGGGTTTTTGGCTATCTATTTGCTCAAAATCGCGAAATTTTTCGGCGCTTCGCGCCATATATTCATGTTTTAAGCGATATATTGGTCAATTTATTCGACTTTTTTCGAAATTTTTTTCTATGATTTCATGCTCTAGAAGGATAGAGTATCGTCAGAAACGCCAAAAAAAACTATGTTTTTAACGCGTACCGGCCATTTTTGGGCCCAAAAAAGGCACTTCAGGTTTTCACCCCCAGAATTCCCATACTGTGCATGTATGGTGAAGAGAATTGAAAAAATTGAAAAAATTTTTGCTTGATTCCAAACTTTGATCTAAAAATCTATCCTATGTGTATGACTAAGTTTTCAATATCAAGTCAAAGCATGACCCCAAAACATTTCGAAACTCTTGTCTTTGCATTTAATTTTGTGGTTTTACAAATAAAACTAATGCATAAAATAATAAATGGGCGCGAAGCGCTTAAAATTTGGACATATTAGCTATTTTTAAGTCAAATCTGGGCTTCTAAGGTAAGAAATATGATAGAAAATAGGAAATCCAGCGCGAAGTGCCGAAAAATCTTGAGTTTAGTAGCTCAAAAGTGTGCTAAAAACGCATTTCAGCTGTCCTTTTTAGTAGGCTTCGAAAATTTCTAATTTTTTCTCTGGGTTACCCTTCTGAAAAATGAAAATATTTTTTTCATTTCGGGAGCCCCTCCCGCCCCCGACTGGTTAAGCCCCTGACTGTGTACATATGTACACATGTAGATGTTAGCGGTGAGTTAAAACAGCTAAGCTTACTTATTTGTCGAGAATTCGGCAGCCTGCATACTCGTCTGATTAGTATATTTACTTTTCGTCCATATTAGTTGTATTATTCTGACGATTGCGATTTGCTGATTCATTTCTCATTGCTTGTCACGAGTATTATGCAAGAGATACCAAGTCTTTGATTTGTTATTCTATTCTAATATACGGCATAATTTCTCAATGCACGCAGGACCGTATTTTGGGGGCGGGGGAGGGGCGGCCGCTCCCTCCCTTGGCCGGAAAAACATTTTGGGAGGTACTAGTAAGATAATGCACGGAAAGATGGAAAAATCGAATGTCTTTGACGCAAAATCTAGAATTTTCGGCGCTTCGCGCCGAATGTAAAGTATTAATTATCTATCATTTTGGCCCAAGCGCGACCAAAAAATAACTTTTTTCCATACCTTTTTGAGTTAAAGGAACTTCTCTTTTTAAAAGTTCGAATTTAATTATCCTAATGGATAGAGCATGTCGAAAAACTCCGAAAAATTCAGTTTTTTGCGAGCTGTTGTGACTAATAATCCGACGTATAGACCAAGTTATGCTGGTTAGCCCCTCCTCCCGCTTTTGGCCGAAACCTAGATACAGGTCTGTATGCAGTGTTTTTTTGTACAAGGTCCGTTTGTACATGTACAAAAGATGGTCCCTAAGAGTCTTTGTACATTTTGTACACACAAATTTTTGGGTACTATAATATGGCACAGTAGTGATTTTAGTGTGGCAAAAACAGAGTTGTTCGACTTTTGGTAGTGTATTTTAGCTAATTTCTGGGTTTCTGAGGGCAAAAAGCACTAATAATCGTCTGAAAACGGCGCGAAGCGCCGAAAAATTTGAAATTTTTCCTTTCGAAACGCAATTTCTGACATTAAAAAGATAAATAGAACACACAATTACTCGTTTCGGCGCGAACCGCCGAAAATTTTGCAAATTTCAAACCTTTTTTGCAGTTTTTGTCCTCCCAAAAATCTTTGTACATGTACAAAGACGCTTCCCAAAAGTCTTTGTACAACAGGAAAAATCTTTTGCCGAATACAAAAAAACAGTGCCTGTATGTACGTATAAACTTACATACATCTGTGTAGTATCTTAAGTAAAACGTCTGTAATCTTGGAAGAAGCGACTAAAAGGCAAAAAATTAATATTGTAAATAAAATGGTATTAAATTTTCTCAGAGCCTATGCGTTGAATTAATGCTCTAACGAAAGTCGTATACGTAAATTGATACATACAATGCCGCTCAAACGTTTAAGGCTTCCAATTAAAAATTGGCGAATAATGAGAGAGGAACTCCAGGTCATAATTTCGAGTGCATTCTACGAGCGAAAATGATCTAAAAAATGAAGGATATTTAGGGTTCAATTCCAAACGAAAAATGCGTTTAATTGATTAATTCCACGACACTTTGTTTACAAGCAAATTAAGCAGACATGGGCATAGGGGTGAGGGGAGTATTACCCCTACCTCAGGTTTTGGAAAATCATTTACTGTCGGGCGATTTTGAGAAAACAAAAGGTGCGGCAGTACAACTTTCAACTTTCGAAATAATTGTGGAAAAAGACCGAAAATTCTGTCTGAAAACGGTAAAAGTACTAAAATTTTTGATAAATTTCTGTATTTTTTCACATAAATTGACGAAACATCAAGAAGAGTCAAGAAACCCAGTTTGCCGCGCATAACGTGCCAAAGTACCATTTCATCGTCCCTAAAACATATATGTACAGCTTATACATTGACTTTTGGGACCGTCTTTGTACATGTTAAAAGAGATTTTGTCCAAGAACAAATAAACTTAATTTAAACACGACTGTTCGCCATGAAATAGTTTTGAAAAATGAGCTTGCTAAGCGTGAGTTGTAAACCAAGAGAAACTTAAAGTTTGAACCTGCCATTACATTATGAAGAGAATTATTCTTATTATTCTCTTCATAATGTAATAGCAGGTTTAAACTTTAAGTTTCTCTTGGTTTACAATAGTGATGTCCTGGGCACCGGCACCGGGCCGGTGCTGGGCTGGTACCGGCGTTGGTGCCGGTGTTAGATAAAAGAGAAAAATTAGTGTAAAAAGAATAATTGAAGCTCATTTATCACCAATTTAATGAATAAAGGCGCAAAAAGATAGCATTTTGTTAATAAAATCTTCTGATTAGCATAGTGAAGCATTTTGACTGAACTCCAGAACAAGTCTTCGAGCTTTAAAAATGAATTATTCATTTAACGAAACACATCTTATTGCAAACATCAATTAACAGCAAGAAGCGTGGACACTAATAAATAAAGTAAATTAAAATTAAAAACATCGACATATAGAGTGGAAAGTTCTTCTAATTCTACCATCTGTAGGCAAGAAGGATGAGTGCTCCAGAGTAGTTTTCAACTTAATTTCATCAAATCCATTTTTATTTTTCCATTTCGTGAGCAGAAGACCGTAAAACGCAGCTAGAATTTTAAAATAGTTTTTATGCAAAACTTTTTCCCCGCAAATTATTCAGGAAAAGCTTGTTAGAACTTCGTAAATGAACTTCTATGTAAGTCTTTTGCATTACTAATATATCCCATGTTTGTTTCCAGAGGCTTTTAAAAATGTGAAATGATAAACTCAAATAATTTAACCTCAAAAAGTTTTTGTGGCTATTTTCATGTTTGTTTCTTACTAGTTGAATATTTAACTAATGCACTGAAACCAAATTTCGATTTGACTAAAGAATCAACTACTGCACAAGCCAATCTTGATTGCGCTACACTTAAACTTATAATACACTATTTAACTTTTATTTTTCTTCGAATTTCAATTTTATTACAATTTTTTGTTTGTTCAATGCTTAAGTGAGAAAATTATTATGCATTCATAAATTAAAAATAATGAAGTCGTTACTATCCAAATGAAATTTTGCCCTTAATATGTATATCCGGTGAATAATAGGTACAAATTTAAGCCTTTTTGAAGAAGCAGAGTACACTATATAATATGCCAATGTAGCACCGGCGCCGGTACAGGGGTACCGGCACCGGCACCAGTAAAAAAGCAGCACCGGGACATCACTAGTTTACAACTCTCGCTTAGTAAGCTCATTTTTCAAAACTTAATTTACTATATGACGATTTCTGGATTTCAACCCCCTCTCTGACCACGTCTACCTTGCTTATCTAAGTTATTAATTCAGGATAAAGGCTATCGGATCTTTTAATCGATTCTTTTTTTGTTGACTGTTTATTGATGATCCTTGTTATTCTTGATTCTGTTCAATTATGAAACTTTTGATCAATAATTAGTTGGGAATTTACGAGTAAAACAGTCATTGCGTTTCAATCGTGGGTGGCCTTGAACTTTTTAGCGGCACTGTGCATTACGTATTAAAGTAACCTTTACCCTCCGTTCACCGTGCCCTATGCTGGAGGCATAATGAATCACTTTATTGGCATTTTTTCTGTTCTGCCTCATCCATGTGTCCAAAACTTTGTCTAGCCTCGTTTCGGCTTCAATTACATAATTTTTAATATTTTAGCTCGATGAAGAGTTTAAGAGTAATAAGAAATAAGCGTTTGTCGGCCTATTTATAGTGATATCACAAAAGCTTAAGATGGTAAAATAAGGTTCTAATAAACAGATGTAGGGGATTATTCCTTTTCAGCTCTTCAGATGCATCCTCTGGTTGTGTTTAAAACAACAGACATCTACTTTTTCTTGTTTTGGCATGGATGTCCACCGGGTGCCTATTCGTATGCATTGGGATAGTTTTTCAATTGTACGTCTTTTAAAATAATTTTCATAGAAAATAACATACACATCTAGAAAGAGCATAAAAAATTGCACTACATGGAAGTTATATAACTGTCAGAGAATGTTAAAAAGGTATAGTTTAATATGCAGTAGGAGTTTATGCCATGATGATGGTAAACGGAGGGTGAAGTCTGATAGGTATTTCTTCTTATGGCTTTTCATGATCTTAATCAGCGTATCTTCATCATTTAAGAATTTCAAATGGGGAAAATAATTCAGACTGACGATTAAATACAATTGTTATTTATTTTCTCCGTTTATTCAGTGAAAAAAATTTATTTTCAGTTTTTTATCCATATGTTATGTATGTACTTATCTAATTCTTCTTTGAATTGTCGCATCAATTAAGGATCCCTTGGCATAAATTCATTATCGACAAGGATCAAAGTAAAGCGTACATCTCTTCCTTGATCAATATAGCAGCTCAGGATATTACAGCAGGTACATATACCTTCCTTCCGATTGTGTTGGTAATATGGTTTGTTATAATGATGAATTACAGTAAACGTTAAAACGAAATCTGTAGTAAGCAAATCGGTTAATTATCGCTTTGGAATATTAACTATTACTCGAAAATTCCACTGACCTATAACTTTGTTTATCACGTAGATTATGTTGGTAGTGAATAAGATTGAAATCGAGAACAGCCTTTCTTGTTTGACATTTGAGTTGGTTTCTAGTGAATTGGGTATTTAATTCTGTGTTCGACGACTAGGAATGCGTAATAGTTACTGGAATTGACGATACTGCATATGTATTTGTATTTTTTATGCATTTTATTGTACATCTTATCAAGTACATTTTTAATTGTATCAAAAACATTAAACACTTATGTACATATGCACACTAGGGCATAGGGAGGGGTGAAAGGGGGTATTATTACCCTCTCTCTCAGACTTTGAAAAATCTGGTACCTACTGCCAGGCAATTTTGATAAAACATAAGTTGTTGATGATTTCAGAGTCAACCTTGTCAGTTTACTGCGAAAGTCTTAATTTTCCACAGCCTTATACTTGCAGTTACTTTTGATTTGTCACGTAATAGTGAATTGTAGGTACATTTAATTAAACATTTTTTAGAAAATGAACATTTTTGATTTTTTTCAAAAAATACGTATTAGAATTGAATTTATCTACCTTCTGACATCAAGAACGACATTTTGATATAAATAAGTATATATGTAGATAATATCAATATAATAACGGTAGAAACGCATGGTATGATTTTCTGACTCATGCATACTATTTGACCATTTTTGAATTTCACTAACCTCTGGCTGCCACTACCTTGCCCACCTATGCTTATTACATACGTATATGAATTACATATTAATCCTCGGACGGCCGTGGTTCCGGCCGGACCAAACTTTAAAGTCCTTGTAAGTCAATGAGTTTTCAAGATACACTGAAACGGCTTGCAGCATTGAGATTGTCATCGCAGAAATTACCAACAAAATGAGTTTTTGTCAAAATTATTTTTCGAAAAAAATTGGAAGCCAAGATGAAGCTAACTGAATAATCCCAATATTCTAGATTTTATTTACTACATTCTGAATGTTATAGAATAGCGGAAATCAATGTTTCTACGACATTTCTTATTGTAAAATATAAAGGAATGAACGTAGAACAATATGGGATTGTCCAATAGCCACTAAAACGTTTTTCACTGGAAAAAGTGTAAAAAATAATTTAAACTACGCAATTTTTTCAAAGTCATGAAAAAAATAGTTTTTACAGTGATTATGCTTAAAATTAGCTCTTGTAGTATAATCAATAATCTACTTTTCAAGTTATCGTTTATTTTTCGTCAAATATTAGCCACGTCTCAATTTTTTTAATTTCACATCTTTTCGCAATGCTCTCCGAGGGTTAAGCTTTTTTTAGAACCATTTAGTGATCGACATTTTTTAAGAGCATGACAACAATATATTGAGCTCGCTAACCTTAAGCTCGTTTTTCTTAGTTTGACAGACTTCCTTCAAAAGTTTCATATTATTTTTAACAGAACTTTAGCTTTTGATCAAAATGAACTATTCTCAATTGTTTTTCATAAATCAAGAATCATTTCGCCTCATGTTATTGATTTCCCAAATTTTGTCATCGCAGAAATTACCAAGAAAATGAGTTTTTGTCAAAATTATTCTTCGAAAAAATAGGAAGCCAAGATGAAGCTAACTGCATAATCCCAATATTCATATCCAGGAACCGGCCAAAGAGAGGTGGCGGACCTAAAGTAAATTGGATGAAATTTCCTCGGGATAGCTCGTAAAAACCGTTTTTTCCGACGTTAACATGCTCTATCCGTTGAGCTCGTAAAATTCGAACTTTTTAAAGTAAAATTTTTCTTCTCTAAATAGGCTATGAAAAGTTTCATTTTTAGGCCGCGCTTGACACATAACTAGAAAATACTTTACATACAGCCGAAAATTTGACGATTTCGGTCAAACAGATGCGATTTTCTGATCTTTCCGTGCATTATCTTACCTACTCAAATTTTTTTACGTTTAAGGGGGTGGCCGCCCCATACTCTCCCACTAAATACGCTTCTGTACGGGAACTTTGTATATCCAGATAACATAAGCGAATCGCGCGTTCGACTAAATCGTGGTAAACGCGTCGAGGAGACAGAGGAGGTGTCGGTCGAACAAAAACAGACTCCAAAGGCCGCACCTTCAAACGCCACCGTTGTCAAAACGCCGAAACCGAGACGACCAACGCCGTCGAAAATGAAAATGCCGCAAAGAACGCCGAAACCTAAGCCCACAACGACCGGTAACATTACGATATTTGCTTACCTGTCGTTTCAAAATTAGCCAGAGGCTTTAAAACCTGCCTTTCGTGTATTTTTACTGTGCTCGCGTTCATATGTACGTGTTACAGGGTGTTGATGATTCCCCTTGAGTCGGTCGTCCTCTGTCCTCAAAATACTGATTTTCTCCCGCATAAATCCCTATTTTTTTGACAAAAACTTGCATTTTTTAGATTATTTTTACATTTTTGACCAGAATTTGAGCCACCCTTTAAATCGCCGGCTACCCTCTCTCAATATTTTGAGCTATTTGCATGTCCTTTTTGTACTTATGATTTTTCACTCGACTCGATAGGCTTACGTTTTACGAAGTGCAAAATTGCGGATTTGACCATTTTAGATTCTTTATTCTGAATTTACTATTGTTGAAGAAACTAAGTTAAGCTAGACGTTTTAGCAGCGTTAAATTTGTCAAGGCTACGAAGAACCAGTGTTCTTTTTGTACAAGGTCCGTTTGTACATGTACAGAGATGGTCCCCAAAAAGTCTTTGTACATTTTGTATACACAAATTTTTGGGTACTAAAATATGGTACAGTAGCGATTTTAGTGTTTTAAAAACAGTTTTTCGATTTTGGTAGTGTATTTTAGCTGATTTCTGGGTCTCTAAATGCAAAAATCACGAAGAATCGTCTTAAAACGGCGCGAAGCGCCGAAAAATTTGACATTTTCCCTTTTGAAATGCAAATTCTGCCATTATAAAGATGTATAGAACACACAATTACTTATTTCGGCGCTTTTTGCGAATTTGGGGCCTTATTTTTGTCTTCCCAAAAATCTTTGTACATGTACAAAGACGGTTTCGAAAAATCTTTGTACATGCACAAAGACGGTTTCGAAAAGTCTTTGTACATCGGGAAAAATCTTTGCCGTATACAAAAAAAAGACTGCGAAGAACATAAAATTTTCACGGTTCAATCTGTTTTTGTTTAAATACAAATACACACGTAATCTGCAATGGTCAAATTTGGTTTTTTTGTACGGGGCCTCTTTTCGCATGTGCGGGATGGGTACTTAAAAATGCGTTCACTCTGTGATAGTTTTCAATACTTTCCTAACGTTTTTCTCATTTTCGCAATTTTCAAATATTTGCGTACGCATATAGTATATACGATCTCTCAATCCATATTGTTAAATAGCAGTCTGACTGGTTTCTATTCAAAGATTGGAGATTTCTAACAGAAAACTATTCAATCGGTGCAAAATCTTCAAAAATGAATAGTATCAAAATCGATCAATTCAATGACGTACTTTATTCTCTGAACACCCGGGCGATTGCCCATTTCGGCCGAGTAAAAACTTGGAATGGATTTTTTCGCTCAGCAAAATTTAAAAATCTCGCTTTTGGACTCGGACAACGACTTTTTGAATTATGAAATCCCATCTTTTTCGGACATGGGTAACTATTTTTTGACCCAAGACTTTTATCACCTCTCAAAGTTTGAAAAACCACTTTCGGACCAGGAAGTCCTTTCTTAGGAGCTGGTCAACCAATTTTTTGACCTGGACAACCTACATACTTCTAACCTGGACATTGAACAACCGCTTTTTGAAGCTGAGACAGCCAACTTTTTTATATTAGAAGGTTGGACGAGGCGAATCACTGACCACGATACGTACATTTAGTTCCCTAGGTAGATGTGAGGGCTCCAAATTCGGGTGAGCAGCTCCCGGCATACATGTAACGGCTAGTGGATGGGGGTGTCCGGCCATTTTCAGAGGAGGGATAATGACCTTAACGGCCGAAAACACCTAAAAACGGCCAAAAAATTCAATTTTTTCCAAAAATCTGGGGGTCAAAAGGTTTGTGGCTCTGGGGGATGGAGGGGAAGACCAAGTTTGGGCGGACGATCGCCCTTCTCCCTCTTCAGTGTTACGTGCATGGTTCCCGGCCATTTTTCAGGGGTAGATAAACGACCTCCAATTTTTGGCCAAAAACGGGTGAAAAACATGTAAAAACTGCCGAAAATTCAATTTTTTCCAAAAATTTGTGGGTGAAAGATTTATTGACTTTTGTTCGATAGGGAACGACCAGCTTTTGGTGGGGATCCCCGCTTAAGAGTCAATTTTTGTAGGAATCGCCTCACCGCTGTGTTGAGCTGGTACAGTCAAAACCTAAGCCCACATCATTTTAACATACGTTGCACAGTTTTTTTACGCTGACTTCGGAAGTGTAAATCGTTTGGCACAAAGTTTATTTTTCGTCGAGAACGTCGATTGTAAAGTTTGAAAAATTCCCAAATTTAGCATGATGACTTATATACATATGTACGCTGTTTGTCAAATAATTCGACAACCATTAAGCAGATTTTTACCAATTTCGTTTTTATTTGGCTGAGCGATTGATAAGCTACAAAAGTATGTGTTAATTTAATACAACAGCTTGATGTTTATGCTTCAGCTGCATCAATGTGTAATTCCTAAACTTTTACTTTCAAAAAATTTCCACCTTTCCGACTGCTTCTTGCGAAATATCTTCGGGCCAAAGTCCAAATTTTAGTAGAATGTGTAAAACTTATACACAGACATGGCCAAAAAAATTAATTAAAATGCCTTCTTGTGTGCATACATGCACAGCATGGGAATTCTGGGGGGGTGAAATAATAAAGTATCTTTTGTGGGCTTAAAATGGTACGAACTCGTCAAAAACATCGTTTTTCAGCGTTTCTGACAATGCTCTATCTTTCTATAGCGTAACAAAAAAATTTCGAAACAAATTGAACAAATTATAGTCAAAACACGAGTATAATGGCTCGAAGCGCCGAAAATTTTGCACTCTTGAACAAATAGATAAGTAAAATCGCTTAAAAAAGCACCTTTTCTACAAATTTGTATAAATGTTTTCGTAATTTTTCAAAAAATCGCCAATTCTGAGATGTGAAAAAATTTTTGCGAGGGGTGAAACCCACCCCCTCAGAGCATGTATGCTTGTGAGCAGGGACGTAACCAGGATTTTATTTCGGAGGGCGGCCCGAAAATTTTGAAGTCCTATATCTCGAGAACCATTAGGAGGAGATATGCAAAATAATGGCATTTTTGAGCGTTTCTTGACGAGATCTATGCTGTAGTAAACAGAAAATTTTTTTAAATAAAAAAATTGTCTTGCTTGATTTTAAACTTGGATAATAAAAATCTATCTTTTAACCTGTATGACTAATTTCTTATTATCAAGTTGAAGCTTGACTCCAAAACATTTCGAACTTTTTGTCTTTGCATTTAATTTTGCGTTGCAAAGAAAACTAGTGCGTAAAATAATAAATCGGCGCGAGCCGCCGGAATTTCTGACAAATTCGCTCTTGTGGGGGACCCTTGTGAAAAATAAAAATATTTTTCCATTTCGGGGCCACCTCCCGGCTGGTTACGCCCCTGCTTGTGAGTAACGGCGGTTAAGGTAAAGTCAACGTATTCTAAGCAACGTAATTTTGTTCATACTTCTGCAGGGTATAGTGCTTGAATCGGACGCATTAGAGTGACACAAGTAACAGCCTGTAGAATTTACCATGACACTAGCCTTGATGAAATAAAAAAAACATTTTTGATATGGCCATTTTGTGCTATTTCTAAAGATTTATTAAAATGGTATACACAAATGCATAACTTTAGTTGAATATTTTAGTTTTTGCAGTGCTGCTCTCATGCCGTATATAGGCTAGAGCTAAAACGCCGATAAATTATTTAGGATTTACTTGCAGTCCGAATTCTAAATTATGTAAAGATGATGGACTTTTTTATTAAAAATTGTATTGCCGCTTCGCTGAATGCCTTTGCTAATGATACCACAGATAGGTTTATGTAGATGTAGACTAAAAGCTACTGTAAATAAAACCGTTTTGTGAATGTTTTGTCCTCGAAATTCAAAAATGTATGTCTACATATGTTTTTTACCTACCGCATTTCTGATTTTTCAATAAAGGTGCATTAGGTTATGTGCGATAATCATGCATGCAACAAACAAAATAAGAAGCATAGGAATTGACAGATTTTCAGATGTCATCTTTGCATCCTTTTGAATTCGGATTGCAAGTAAATCTTGAATAATTTTTCAACGTTTTAGATTTAGCCTGTTATTCAGCATGAGAGCAGCAACTAAAGTCATGCATTCGTGTATACTATTTTAATGAATTTTAAAAAATAGCACAAAGTGGTCACATCCAAAATGGCGTCTTATTCCTCTAAGAATAAAGTCACTGTAAATTCTAATGACTGAGTTACTTGTGTCACTCTAATGCGTCCGGTTCAAGCACTAGACCCTGCAGAAGTATGAACAAAATTACGTTGCTTAGAACGCGCTAACTTCGTCTTAATTGCCGTTAATCATGAATAAAAACTTTAATTTCTTTTCAATTTTTGGCCATATGTCTGTGTATGAGTCTTACACATTTTAATAAAATTTGGACTTTGAGCCGAAGATAGTTTGCATGCAGCACTCAAAAAAGCTGAAAAATTTTTTGAGAGTTGAAGTGTTCCAATATTACACATTATTGATGTAGCTAAATCATAAGTATCGAGCATCTATTTGTAGCTTATAGATCGCTCTATTACGCAAAAAACATTGATAAAAATTTGTTCAGTGGTTGTGGAATAACTTGACAAACAGTATGCGAAATTCGGGGAATTTTTGAACTTTAAGGTCGATGTTCTCGACGAAGAATCGATTTTGTGCTAAACGATTCACTTTTTCGAACTCAGCATGATGACTGTAAAACGCATGTAAAAGTGAGGTAGGGTTTGGTATTTACTGTACCAAGTCAGGTCGAACCTTACAGACATTGACTTTTAAAAAATTTGCCGATAATATAAATAAAAAGACGATAGTGCATTATTATGCTGTACAGAGGCGTACTCAGGATTTTTTGAAGGGGACGGTCCAAAATTGGTGACCCTGTATTTCGGGATATGTTCGCCAGGGCACCAAATAAAGTGCATTTTCTGACGTTTCCGAACATGCACTATCCGTTAAGCTCATAAAATTCAAAGTTTTCCAAAGAAAATTTATTTTCTTTCAATAAGCTTTGAAGAATGACGTTATTTGGCTGCGTCTGGACCTAAATTAGCGAAAATAATTATATTACGGCGCGGAGCGCTGAAAATTTTGAGATTTTTCTGTGAAAAGATACCAATTTTCATGAATTTCCTTACCTTTTCAAAATTATTTTTGGGATACGGGGGGCGGCCGCCCCCTGCGTACGCCCATGATGCTGTATATCTATTTTCTTGTTCAATTTAACTCAATTTCGCGTCCAATTTCTTCTTATAGAATATGTCCATGCACCGAGTTTGGCTGAGGAAGAGGAATTCGAGGAACGTATTGGAATCTTCGCTGATTCAAAATTCGTTTTGACGTCAGCTAATCGAATGAAAGCAGCCAAAGATTCGTCAGACAGTACCCAAGGTTCGTGTGTTTCACTATATAATTACAGACAAATAGTTTTTTAAATAAGGATTTGTAGCATACATGTAAGAGGGGGATGGGGAGGATCCCCCACCCAAAATTGGACGTCCTCCCCCATCCCTTCTCCCCAAAGTCGGAAAATTTTCGACCCCCTTCTCCGATTTTAGGGGAAAAATTTAATTTTTTGGTTGTTTTCCTGGCCAATTTGGGCCAAAGGTAGGAGGTCATTTACCCCCTCTACGAGTGGCCGGGACCCCCTAATTTCGAGTCGTTACATGTATGATCTGTATATCTGCAGATATACACATATACATACTAAATACATTGATATTTTACTTACATAATTTTGGATGTTTCATCGACTAATATCTATTTTCATTTCATACTTTGCTGATCAGAAAATTTCAAAAAATTGTAAGGGACTTGAGTTGAGCCTGTGCTGTCAGAGAAAATATTCTGAACTGCGATGTGTAGCTTCTATTCAAAGGGTTCTCATATTAATGGACGGAATTTATTTGAGCATTATATGATTTGCTGTTTATTTTTCAGAAGAAAAGCCTTTGATTCCGTTCAATAAGAAACAAGTGCGTCAAATGATTGACGAGCACGGAGGTCAAGTTATTGAAGATTTCGGGGTAAGCAACATATACATTAAGTGCTTGTCACGAAACTTGAACACTTAACAACCATGCATGATCTTGGGCCTTTCAACCCTCTTCCAGAAAGTTTTCACCCTCCTCACCCTAGGATTCGCGATTTTTCAAAAGTTTCAAACGAAAAAATTGTAGAAAACGTGCTGTTTTTAAGCGTTTTTAGCCATCTGTTTGCTTAAAAGTGTCTAATTTCCGGCGTTTCGCGCCATATACAGTGGTGTGTAAAAGTTAAGAGCCACCCTGCGTTATTACTGAATTAACCATTTAATATGCAGTTACCATGTTATTATCCGATCAAAACCATTGAAATACGAAAGCTCAATTTATGGAATATTGTATCTGGGATTGCAGCTCTGTTGCATCAGCCTCAAACATTGAAATGTGCCGAAATAAGCTGCAAACTTAATTTGTCTAAAACGTGTACCACGGTAACAAATATAAGAGCACAACTATCATTTTCTATGCTTAAAGTCTTTTTGGTGCGTATTTGTTTTTCAAGAGTCCGATAGTAAACAAGTTCTTCTAATTCAGCGATAAATACTGAAGTTATATTCATCGGAAAAAACGAGAACATTTTTCAGAACTTTATCGCGCACGTATATTGTGGCAGAGCCAGGTTCAGTGAATTTTGTCAGTTTGCTTTGATTGAAATCGGTATGTTGGCTCAAAATATCCCATGATATCTATCATTTGGTAATCTTAGAGAGCGATTTTTGATTGAAAGTGCACAGAAATGCATAAAAGTTTTCCTTTCTTGAATTTTAAGCTGTATATGCGCTCCAACTATTTCACGAAATTATTCATAGAATATGCGAATGCCAACTGGACAATCCGGAAACCCCACTAGAGAACAAAATAGTCCTGAAACGTCAAAACGATATATAATTTACTAGTGCCTTATGCACAATGCTAAATAAGTTTTAGCTGAATTCAAAATATTTTCTACTTCTAAATTCCGGCAATACTATGAACTATTTGCATAATTTTACGCAATATAGAATGACCGCGAGGCATTTTCAATGCTTAATATCACGATAAATATTCTACTGAGCCTAAAAAGGCTCGCAGGTTCAGATTCAGCTACAAAAACCGGTCTAGAAATTTGTCATAACTTAACTCGCTGCTTTTCTCAAAGACCGCTAAAAGCTTTGCAAAGTACAGTAGCTTCAGCTTCGTTTGAGAAGGGTGGATCTAAACTTTTGCACACCACTGCAATGCATATCTGCCGTTTTTTAGTCCAAAAAAGGCACTTCAGAAAAATTTGAATCTCCAAACTCTGCGTGTATAGACTGGACGTCGTCATACGTTTTATATTGTTGCGTTGAAATATGACGACGTCCTATATACATATGTTATAACATAGGCATACCAATCCGTAGCAAAACTTAATTTCTGACAAGTTATGAATTTCGTGACGAAAACTTCAAGTGTATGTATACAGTGTACGCAGGATTTTTCTAAGCGGCGGAGGGCGGTCTGAAAAATTAATGGCCTTACATATGTTTCAGGGTACCTATGTTCGGCGGTACACAAAATCAAGCAAATTTTTTGACGTTTCTAACTTGCTACATATACCCATTAAGGTCATAAAATTAGAACTGAAAATTTTTTCTCGATAGGCTGTTAAGAAGTGTTTTTTGGCTGCGGTAGGGACAAACTTATTGTAAAGGTATAAAGTATATAAGGTATAATGGGGTGGCCGCCTCCTGCGTACTCCCTTGTAATGTACATGTGTACAGGGTGTAACGAAACTTCGTGTAAGGTGGTACAAAAGAAATGTAAAGTTTTTGCGCAAAACGGTTAGTACCAGCTAAAAGAGCATCCATTTTTGTGCGGGAAAAGTTATATTGTTCACTTCCTAATTATGGCGCCAAAGTTTGTGTTTGTGACTTAATGAATGAGGCGGGCAGATTCATGACGGTTGCTTGGTGCATGGCGATGGACGTTGAGCCACGTTTATCAATCTGCACCGCCAATGGCGGCCACACCTCGTTTTAGCCTACTTTCTTGTTCAGAATTAAATGCCCTTCCTGATGATATGTTCCGTTTCACTTGAAACTTCATAGGTCCTCTCGAACCCCCTCTTTACACGGAGTTTCGTTGCACCCTTCATATAGCGCACTGCTAAAATATTATATAATGTTAGGTATATTGTTTGTATTATTATTATGTTGTATTGAAATATTTTGTCCTAATCTTATGCAAACATATGTGTAAATGCATGTATAGCGCATGCATGTAAACTGGCAATATTCAACTCATATTATCGTTTAATTGACCTCAATGTGCATGCATAAACAATCGTGCAAATATGCACGTGGCTTCTGTGTATCGCAGTTTTATAATCCATTTCTGCAAACCTGGTTCCTTCTTGACTATCTTGGAGTATCTTGTTATGTTATTGTACATACATATTCCTTTTTACATGCAATGCATGGATGATGGGAATGTATTGAGGCTAGTGGTGGTGGTGGAGGAGCTTTCTCTCAAACTTCTTTATATCACAAACGTAAAATTTTCTTTCCATTACGGCTAGTGGTGTAGTGGGTAGCACGCTTGGCCGATAGTCATGAAGTTCGGGTTCGATTCCCGGCTACCTTAATAATTTTCGCTACTTGTCGGCTTGCGTCCTTAAATGTAATTCGAATTTGACTTATTATAATCAAATTTGATGCTTCAGACGCTATATTATTATCGAAGTCATAGTCCTTGCGGGTCATACGTATCTCGCAAGTCTCAAACCTACGAAACAAGAAATCTTATTTCAATTTTTACACATTTTTTCATTAATTACTTATTTATTACAACTGCTGTTTTGTTGTGATACGAAATACCTAATATTGGTCAAGTTTTGAGCGCCATCCCAAATTGCGCCACACCCGTCTTTACTTTTGATCAGGCATTTAGATAACTTATAGGGGTGTTATTAGTTTCAGAGCCTTGATTTATTTACCTGAATATTTTCTTTGATAGATTTTTAAGCACTGAAATGTTGTGTGTATATATACACAGGGACATGCGCATGATTCCTTAAGGTGAGGTGGGCGGTGTGGACATTGGTTGATGCGATTTAACAGTAGAATAGGCAAATAAAAATCATTAATATAGCAGAAAGTTTAAAATTTTGCCACTTTCAGCTAACGTTCAATAGCTAAAATTTCGTCTGGAATTCGCTGATATTTCTCTAATTCAATTTAAAGAGGTATTAAATGGTTGTTTTGATAAAAACGCTGGAGAACGTTAGAAACTCTTCATACTTATGTACACTACTCGCCACAAATGTTTACGCTTTAATAAGCTTCTAGAGCTTGTTAGGGTTATATCTTTAGCACGTCGATCCTATTTCCGCCCACGCACGACCGACGTGTTAAACTAAGCCTTAACAAGCTCTATCATCCAATGGAGCATATTAAAACGTAAACATTCGTGGCGAGCACTGTACTTAGGTGAAAATTTAGGGGGTGGTTTACGGCGAATCCCATTGCCCCCTGGACACGGGCCTTTGTCCATCACCTATATACTTACGTAAGCATTCTAAATACAATTTTAGATTAAAGTTTACCTTGTTTTGGTCTTCGCAACAAACTTTAAAATTAAATTAATTTTAGATGGCTTGAATTTTTCATTGCTGTTTAGTCCCCCAAATATATGTATGTATTTAACTTCATTCTTAATCGTTTGAAGCTGTTATATCAACTAATTTTGCTTTAAAATTACTTTTTAAAATCTTATAATCACCTGTTAGTCTATCCAACTGCTCTTAGACTCTCGAAGCCACGAATGACTGCTTCCTCATCGCTGATCAGTACTACAGAACGCACAAATATTTGTCAGCCTTGGCTCGCGCCGTTCCTTGTATATCACACGTTTGGGTGCACGACTGCGTGAATGCAGTGAGAAAAATAATATAATTGCAAATATATAACCTTAACGTGTTGTCAGAGTAATACTGAATATGTGTGGTAAAATTCAAATTTATTGTCTTGTATTTATATGTATGTACTATACCTTACTACTACATGTATATGTCCAGTAATTGCATACATAGGTACTGTGTGAATTAACGCTAAACTGTTCCAGTAACACTGTGAAACACTTAATATACATACACATTTACATGATTTCTGCATTTTTACTACATTTCATGAAATTTTTGCATTTTCTTATTCACTGATTTCCACTTTCTTACTAATCATATTCTTATTTTCAATAGAATACGAAATTGCCGCATAAAAATTACGTATTGCCCGCCGGACAGAGTCTAGAGACGGATTTAATCGTCGAATGGTTAGTGCATATTTGCCTTTAAGATGTTTGTTAATCGCTGTATAATCCTAATTTGGCTTCTTCGATCGCTGATCGCAAGGCATACACGTTTCCTGATATGTTCTTGCTACATATGTTTGCATAGTTTAGATAATTTATTTCTTGATTGGTAACAAAACTTGGAGTAGAGAGACTTAAAAATTCTAGTTTACTCAATAGGCTATTTAATTTTAATGCTTAAATTAAAGTCCTATAACTTGGAGTGCCGAGTTTAGTACGCAACGTGGTATTTCTAAATTATCGGCGCTTCGCGCCATGATGTTTTTTCGCAATTTTGCCTGAAGCCCCTCAAAAAATGACTTTTTTATAGTAAAGTTAAAAATCACAGCTAACTTGGAGAAACAATTTTTTTGACAAGTCAGATTTTTGTGATCTTGACGAATAACGAATCTGAAAAAAGTCGGAAAATGCGGTTTTCTACTGGCTATTCTGACGAACTTTCCGAGATATAAATTAATTTATTTTAGGTTCGCCCTTCTCTCGGGCGAATCAAAACTTCATACGCCCATCAGTTAATACATGCGCGTGGATGTTGCCTTAGTTTAAACCGCTTTTTAGTCGATTTACATTAGACCGAAAAATGTGAGCACTACACGTTGTTTCGTGAAATAGACTGTAGGTTATGTAAGCTATGTATGTAAATAGTTCTTCAGTTATTTAAATACACAGTCATAGTGTATCCATGCGCTTTTTTAACCACAGGCATCAGGAGTGTCCTCGGCTCTTAGCCGGACTCAACGTTTACGTTTACACACAAAACCGACCCACCAACCCGGGTGCGTTGGATTTCGTCCAAATTTGGGCGCCATTGGTAAAGTGTATGGGCGCAAAGTTGTTGACTGATTTTCCTGACGGTTAGTATGTACCCACATATTTGTATCCATCCCATATGAAAGCAGATTGTTTAGAAATTGTCTGCATAAACGAATGGTTAAAGTATTTCATCCTCTCAAAATGTGTCCTCCGAAACCCATGGTCAAAGCGTTTACAACCTCTTTTGCATGGTTCAAAAGTGTCATTTTCGCACCAAGCGATCATTTTTCGTCTATGTTTTATTTAATTTAACTTAATTTTTTTAATTTTCTATGTTTTAAACGTCTAAGAAGAGAGTATCGTCAGAAACGCTGAAAAAATCTTGTTTTTGGCGCGCATTAATCATTTTTGAGCTTAAACGAGAAGTTTAGAAGAATTTTGTAATTTTAGGCCCGCTCCCCTCAAAACTTGCGAGCTTCGAATGTATACATATCCTTTGAGGTCATTTCACCGCAGTCACATTTCAATAGACGACAAATACAACAGTAGTACTCTGATGCATAAAACGTATTATCTTTGTGGGTTTCTATCTACAAATTTCGCTGCTAAAGTTTTCACTCTTTATGTAGCTGTTTATGTATTTGAAATAGTCAATCGTTTGCTAACAGTGGTATGAAACAGACTATAGCTTTTAACATATATACATGCGAGTACATGCCACTTGCCATAGATGAACAGGGTCAGGGTGGGCAGCATACCTGGGCGTGGGGCGGTTTGCACCCCCTCCCCCAGAAACCAAAATACTTCCACCCCAGAATAATTCAATTTTTGAAATTTTTTTGTTTTTTTCGCAAATTTTTGATGTCAATGGATAGTGCTCGATGAGAAACGCTGGAAAATGGTGTTTTTTTCGCCATACCACCATTTTTTGACCTTTGAAAAAATCTTGCACCCCTTTTTCCAGAGCTTTGGTGCCGCCCACCTGTGGTGGGCAGGGTGGAGAAAATCGATGGGATTTGGGAGCGATGAAATCTGAGACATATTGAACACTACGCTATTTTGGGCCGAGATCACTCAGCAGTACCTAACGCTTCAGCCCTTCAGCAGAGGGTAACACCCCCTATCACCCCTCCCTATTTGCGTGTGTGATACATGTAGGGCGTGGGAATTATGGGGACATTAAATATTTTTCTAATGTGCATTACGGGCTCACAAACGATGGATACGCGTCATAAAGACAATTTGATTATCTTTCTGACAATGCTCTTTCTTTTTGGGCAATAAAAACAGAAATTTGTCATTTTTTATGAGTTTCAGAAAACTAAAAATTCTGGGATGAAATTTTTTTGCGATAGGATGAATCCCATGATCAAGCTTTGTAGCGGGAAGAATGGACTATTGACTTTATCAGCGTACCTTTTCTTGCAAAATGCAAGCATAACTTGTCAGTATATACTTAATCACACATGCACATAGTGGAGGGGTTAGACAGACAAATATTTGTAATTTACTGCACATTTTCGAGAGCCATGGCCATACATGTAACGGCTCGAAATTTCGGGAAAGGGGTCCCGTCCATTTTTGGGGGCGGGGGATTAATGACCTTCAATTTTTGGCCAAAAATGCCTAAAAACGGCCAGCAAATTTAATTTTTTCTAAAATTCGGGGGTTAAAAACTTTCTGGCTTTGGGTAGGAGGATGGGGGGCGTCCGACTTTCAGTGGGAGAGATCCGCCATCCCCCTGTTACATGTATAGCCGTGACAGTTATTATGTCAGTATTTTGCCGGCCCTTAGCACCAGATTATTTATTAATTTTATGTCCAGTTTACTCAAAAGTGTCCGAAATCACGTCCAAAGAGGAAAAAGAAACAAGATTTTTAGACCGGATCGATCAATCTACATTTTTATCATTAAAAGCGGCATAATGCAGCCAAAACGGATTAAAAATGTTCAAAAACACTACCACAAAAAGCTTTTTATGTACTTAAGTTATTTTGACCAATTGATTTGACTAGAAAAAGTAGCATGAACATCAAATTTACTGGTCTTTAGGACAAAACCGGCCATACTTCAATTTTTCCAAAAATCAGGGGAGGCAGTGTTTTTTGTACAAGGTCCGTTTGTACATGTGCAAAGATGGTACCCAAAAGTCTTTGTACATTTTGTACACAGAAATTTTGGGTACTAAAATATGGTACAGTAGCGATTTTTGTGTTGTGAAAACAGAGTTATTCGACTTTTGGTAGTGTATTTTAGCCAATTTATGGGTCTCTAAAGGCAAAAATCACTAAGAATCGTGTTGAAACGGCGCGAAGCGCCGAAGAATTTGACATTTTTCCTTTTGAAATGCAATTTCTGCCATCATAACGATATGTAGAACACACAATTACCCATTTCGGCGCGAAGCGCCGCAAATATTTCGAATTTTAGACCTTTTTTGCAATTTTTGTCGTCCCAAAAATCTTTGTACGTGTTCAAAGACGGTCCCTTTTCCCGATGTACATAGACTTTTCGGGACCGTCTTTGGACCGTCTTTATACATGTATAAAGATTTTTGAGGAGACAAAAATTGTAGGAATGGTCTGAAATTCGCAAAATTTTCGGCGCTTCGCGCCGGAATGAGTACGTAATTGTGTGTTCTACATATATATATTTATAATGGCAGAAATTGCATTTCAAAAGGAAAATGTCAAATTTTTCAGCGCTTCGCGCCGTTTTAAGACGATTCTTGGTGATTTTTGCCCTAAGAGACCCAAAAATTAGTCGAACAACTCCGTTTTTACCACACTAAAATCGCTATTGTACCATAGTATAGTACCCAAAAATTTGTGTGTACAAAATGTACAAAGGCTTTTGGGGACCATCTTTGTACATGTACAAACGGACCTTGTAAAGAAATACTGGTGTAAAGTCATAAAAAATTAAATTAATACACTTATTTGTATGTGTTTTTAGTCGATGCGACAGACTCGCGCGTTGACATTTTGCTGACCGATGTCAGTTGCCCGGATGACGTGCTAAGTCGGGCGGTTGAATTGGGCGCCAATGCGGTTTCGAGCGAATGGCTCATTCAGGCTATTATAACCGGATCAAGGCCCGAACCGAATGCTCATCCAAAATACCGCTACGATTACGTGGAACAGAACGTGGTCGGTTGAGAGAAACGTTGTAAACCTTCTTTCGTGTAAATTCCTTGATCGTTGTTTAAATTGTACGCTAATGGTGTGTATATGCGTTTAGCAGAGTTAATGCGCTACATGATAATCTAAAATGACAAATTCTGAGCTTGGAGTAAATCGAGTTCTGGCGATGCTTTAGTATTTAGTAAGTATTAATTCAATCTTGCAATGCATATCAGTGCATACAAAACCAATGATATCGATTGGTTGGGTCGATGAATAAGACTGTTGGCGTACATGTAGCCTGAGGGAATCTTCGCCCACAGTCGACCGTTTCGTTCCGCATGGCAAAGGTTGAGATGCTTAACCCTCCCCCTATTTTAGAGTGCGAACGCACGCACGTAGCTCATCGGAAATGGGGGTCTGTACCCCCAGAATTCAGAAAAATATGACTTTTTAAATGTCATTTTTTGCTTTTTTAGGCTTAGTCCCCCCAAAATTGGTGTTGGTCCCATCAAAATAGGACGGCCAGCTACGTGCCTGCGCAAACGTACTTTTTTGGCCAGAAATGGACCATAATTTGCCCTCGCTTTCCCATGACCAACTACTCCCACTTAGAATGTCGAGCCGTTACATTTTATGGTGCTGATCAGGGGCGGCCGCACCTCCCCATTGATCCTAATTATTTGGAGATGAGAGATGGATATGTTTTGCAATGATTTTTGGCCATCGACCATCGTAATTTCTCAAATTTTTACGGCGCTTATCGACGGGTACTACCTATTTATTATATTATATTCACTTTTTTGGCGACCTGGAAGCCATGTTTTTTACTGTTTTCTTCAATTTTTTAAGCATAAGTTCTAAAAATTTTCTGTCCTCTTCTGACTTTGCTTCAAATACACAAACGAGAAATACGGAAGTAATTCAAGTCTTCAACGTTTTCTGTCTAATTTTCATTTAAAAAATTTTTTGCGTATTTTAGGTAAGTCTAAAGAAATTGAAACGTTTTTTGCACAAAACTGCTTTAAATTCTTTGAAAAATTTTCGTACCAGAAATCATTTTGACTAAAAATTGTCAATATAAAACGGTAAAAACCTATTCTGCACATGAGCAGCGGATTTTTCGGACCTATTTTTAACTGTTTTAGAGAAGGTTGGAGAACCGCTCGTCCCTCACGAAAAGTTATAGCTCAACTACTGAGGATTGCCCGAGCTTTTAACATCAGTCACCAAGTGTACTTGTTTTAATCTGCACATTAGATGATTGACTGCGCCCAAGTCAAGGCACTCATGCATGCAAAGTCTAAAAACTTCTGGGAAGGGATAAAGGGAGTAAATGAGTGATTTATTTTATTGAATGTCAAATTTTTGTACTTAATTCGTTGTATTTTATTCTTCATGAATATTTATAGTTAAATTTGCATGAAAACGAATGACGATAAGGTCGAAGGAATGACCTGTGTCATCAATCACGAAATAATAAAAATGTCTGGGTGAATGAATTGAACAGTCTACTGCTCGAAAATGTGTATGAACTTGAAATTATATTTTTAGATGTCGTTTTACGCTTTTTCGTGGTTCGAGTAATAGGTTTTTGTCCAAAGTGGTATAAGTGGTATGCCTTTTAAAAGTTTTGGTATGGGGTACCCCCTAGTGTGCATGTGTGAAGGCACTGGCTTTCGATCTAACTCGCTTAGCACAACACTTCGTTTCTTTTTGTATTTCGAGCGCTGTTTTCTTTCTTGGAATGTACATAACGTACCTATATTGTTTGTATAAGCTACCGTCGTTTGTTGTTAATTGCGTAAGCAGGAAATTGCAAATTCGTATGATTTGTTCAAGTTGTGGGTCTTTAGGTTGGACTTTATTAAGTCTGATATGTCGCAGGGATGATATTATGGGGTAGCTACGCGAGCTGGACAACAAAACGATTTTTCGCTCCGCTTTTCTTGTTTTTGGAGGAAATTTATGTTTAATGCTTGCTAGTGTTAGGCAAAATGCAATTCTTTTATTTCCGATCTGATCTTGAGCTGCTACATTGCAGTACAAGTTGTCCTCAGTAACAAAAATAGAGGGAACGTTCTTTTTTCTTCTCGACCTGATATTAGCGACGCAGTTCTTAAGTCACCTTCTGGACATATTCCGTCGTGTCTAAATTTATTTATTTTCGAGAAATGGGTATCAATGAAGATTATTTTTCATACATTGACATTACGAGGTGCGAAATTTGATGTTTGGATGGAACAATAGTTTGAGAAATCGCCATAAACATGCCAAAAATTTAGTTATGGGGTCTGCCACAGTGTGCGGGGATAAGAATGTTTGTGTAAACCACCGCATGCGAGCCGGCGAGTTACGTAGTGATTATATCTACAGCTATAACGTTTCAAAAAGTGACACCCATGGATAACTGAAAGGGTAAAAAATATCAACTTCGAGGAGTTTTCCTCACTTATACCTACATATGTAAAATATGCAACGATCCGTTTCGTACTATGCGGCTGCATCCAGTTGAATTAAGGCTGTTCTTTGTTTAGCAAAAGCGGACAAAATATCCAGCTAAACATAAGCTACTTCAATAAAAATATGGCGAAAGTTGGTTTTTCGGCAATTTTTGTCGTTTTTGACTAAGCAAACCATTTACCCATACGTGTAGCGGAAGATCTTCTCACAAAAAGTTGGTTCATCCCGCCAAAGCGAGAAAATTTTTGACTCTTTCGCCAATTTTTCTGAAATAAATTGAATTTTTGGCCGGCTTTATGTGTTTTCTGGCCAAAAATTTGAGGTCATTGCCCCTCCCCTAAAAATGGCCGGGATCCCCACCTAAATCTTCGAGCCGTTATATATATGCATTTGCTCCTCCTAAAGTGGCCGGCAACTCGCACTGGACCCTTTCAAATTTTTGAGCCATTATATACATGTTGTGGAGCTGTGGTAGTTTTCCGCGGCACGTTTGTGTATAATGTTGTTTTATCTGTCATGGAAAGTTGTCGCGTTGCACGTTGATTGTATTTTTCGATGTTATCTTTCTTCTGCATTGCTGTCAGTCTTTGACTTGCAGAACAAAGCGGTAGTCATGATGCTGTTATCTCAGATTTGAACAGCTGTTGTGGGAGATTGAATGCACACTATTTACTTTATGAATGATTATTTAGGTAGTTAGTTCGTTAATTCCAAAATAAGACCAGTCGTATTTCGTAAAAACGTCCGCTTTATTTTAGAAAGATTAAGTTTGCGTGGAATTCGTACACTGAATTGGATTGTCGCGAAACCGATTTGTATTCGAGTCGTTTCATCTTTATCAGATGTCTATGTTGTGCGGAATGTATTCTGTTGTTGTACTATCAGAAAATAAAAACGCACGTGATATGTATTGTCTGCATTGTACATGTGCAACGAAAATAGAATATGTAGCTTCCTATTCGTGCCTAGAATTGGTTGTGATCATACGTGGGCAGCAATAAAATTCTGGAGGGGATGCAAGATTTTTCAAAGGTCAAAAAATTGCCTTGAAAATGGTGGTATGGCGAAAAAAACAACATCATTTTTCGACGTTTCTTATCGAGCACTATCCATTGGCATCAAAAGATTGCGGAAAAAAATTAAATTGAATTCTGGGGGTATTTTGGTTTCTCGGGGGGTGCATACCCCCACGCGCAGGTGTGGTTGTGATTGCCAGCGGATACGTATTTGTTTGGAATCTAGACCCCTACAAGGACAAAGAAAATTTGGAGAAATTTTAAAAATTGAAAATGAACAACATTTGGATTCGGCGCCGATTTTTTTGGTCATTTCAATTCGAAAATTTGGGAGGACGGTTTGCATTGCATCTCGAAAAAATGCTAAATCAACGTCGAAAAAGGATGATAGACGCTGCAGTGCAGTTTTCAAGATAGTTGTTCATCCATATATAGCTTGGAACGCTTTTTTAGGGATCGTCCACGCTGTGAACATGGATTTTATTATTCACAACAGCAGGTAATAATCTGGTCTCTGTTCCTGAGAGGCGATAAATTTCACAAAATCCGTTTATACATGTATGCCGATCTGCTCTCCGTTTTTTCTATCCTTTATGACTTGTTATCAGCAAATAAACCGTCTTAAAGCTGGAATAGTATACAGCTAATTTATGTATATAAGAATTGATTCATTAGATATATAAAGCGTAAATCGGCTCACTGAGACAGGTGTGAATTGCAATTAGTGCAAACTTTGCTACAGAATGCCTACCGCTGTATTTCAGAGGTATGTAGACTTTTCGAATTCGGAAAGTCAAATCAAACCAGTTCAAAAAGGAAAATTAACCAATAGAAGACGTTACTTCTGCACTCCACACTGCACAACCACACCTGGGCGGGGGGGCTATGCACCCTCCCAGAAGGCCGAATACCCCCCAGAAAACAAAATAACCCCCTAGAATTCAATTTTTGAAAATTTTTCAGTTTTTTTCTCAATTTTTTGACACCAATGGATAGTACTCGATGAGAAACGTTGAAAGATGATGTTTTATCACCATAATACCATTTTAAAGATCAGTTTTTGACCTTTGAAAAATCGTGACCCTCCCCCATAATTTTGGCGCTGCCCACTGTGTGCACAACTATTGGTCGTTTTGTCTTCGTAAACTGGTTCGATTTGTCTTTAGCACTTGGAAAAGTCTATCTCTGAAATATGCCTTCAAATAAAAATTCTTTGTATTAAGAGAAGCATGATCAATGTCAACTGTTTCACGACTTTGTGTCTCCAAAGTCAGCATCTTTACAGACATACTTCTCTAGTGAAAAAGCCACGCTGTTTGAAATTTGTTTTTGCATGGTTATCAAAAACAAGCACTATTCATGATGACAAAAACTTTTTACAATGCAGCTACAAGAAAACCGCAATTAAAAATTTGAGCGAAGCAGCCCGTTGTCTGCGAATCCTTCAGTGATGGAGTATTGAAGAACGTTCACCTTTCGTTTGCTACTTCATTGCAGCCTAATGCATCAAAGTGACAAACGGCGCAACATGCATAATTCACTTTTGAGATGTAATCCTCATTGGCGGATCTAGGATTTTCCTAAGGGGGCGGTATCCCAACTTTTACAAAAACAGTCGAAAATAGGTCCAAAAATTTTCCCTTCGCGCGAAATAGCGTTTTTTCGGTTTTTTACATTGTATACTTTTGCATAAAATCACTTTTGACGCAATATTTTTTCTAAAAATTTTGAAATTTTAGACAATTTTGTGCGAAAAAATTATTACATTTCTTTGACTTTAACAAAAAATCTGGCGCGAAGCGCGGGAAAATTTGTGAAATTAAGGCGGATAGACGTCTAGAAGCATGATTTACTGTATTTATAGCATTTGATGCGAAACATCGAAATTTTTAATTGAAAATAAAAGAAAACTATGCAAAAACAGCTGTTTCTGCTGTTTAAATTGTTTTGAAACCCACATGAACAGAAAATGGCTCCCAGGCAGTTTTTTGTACAAGGTCCGTTTGTACATGTACATACAAAAATGGTACCTAAGTCTTTGTACATTTCACATAAATTTTTGGGTACTATGATATAGTATGGTAGCGACTTAAGTTTGGTAAAGAGTTGTTCGACCTTTGGTAGTGTATTATAAATGTCTCCGTTGTGGTTATGTGTGAAGCAATGTAATCCTCACTTATGGACATGGGAGAAGGGGTCTAAATTCCAATTCCTGGTTTTATGAGGGCAAAAATCATTAAACCTCCGTTTAAGTGCACCGTCATGGCATAAACTCCTAGTGCATATTAAGCTATGCCTTCTTAACATTCTCTGACAGCTATTACTTTCATTTAGTGCAATTTTTTATCCTCTTTCTGAATATGTATGTTATTTTCTGCAAAAATTATTTTTGAAAGAGGTAGAATCAAAGAACTATCACGCAATGCATAAGAATAGGCACCTGTTGGATATTATGCAAAAACAGGGAAATATATTTCTGTTTTCTTAAACATATCCAGGGGATGCATTTAAAGAGCTGGAAATGAATAAACCACTAAATTTTCGTATTCGAACCTTATTTTCCCATCTTGAATTTTTGTGATATCACTGTAAATAGGCCAAAAAAATGCCTATTCCTTACTACTCTATATATAACACCTCTTCGAGCTAAACCATTGAAAACGATGTAACTGAAGCCAAAACGAGGCTAGACAAAGTTTTGAACACATGGATAAGGTAGAACAGAAAAAATGCCACGAAAGTGATTCATTATGCCTCCGGCATAGGACACGGTAAATGGAGGGTAGAATCGTTTTAAAATGGCGCGGAGCGCCGAAAAATTAGGCACTTTTTATTTAGAAATGCGATTTTTGCTATTATAAAGATATACAGGACACACAATTACTCATTGCGGCGCGAAGCACCAAAATTTTTTGCGAATTTCAGACCTTTTCTGCGGTTTTTCGTCTTCCAAAAATCTTTGTACTATATGTACAAAAACGGTCCCGAAGTCTTCGTACATTGGGAAAAATCTTTGCCGAATACAAAAAAAAACGTGCCGAAAAAATGTGACCAGGTCTTCCAGGTCACTAACGGCCAAAAATCATTGCAAATTGCATATCCATTCTTAATCTCGCCAAATATTTTTGGACAATGAGGGGGGCGGCCGCCCCCTTAAATCCGCCCCTGGCAATCCTTTATTTTTTAATGTTTGACGATAAGACTCATGTATGGCGATTCGAAAGCATTAATACAGCCAATCAGCAAAGAGCAGTTTCTTAATTACCCGCTTCTCGCATCAACTAATCGTACAGTTTTGGACACATGGATAAGGTTGTTAAGAAGGCATAGCTTAATATATGTAACATTTTAAACTTCACCGCCGCTCCGCGTGGTCTAGCCGCATTACCACTCACTTTAAAGCGAGAAATAGGGACTTCCATTTAGCGCGTTGTATCTGGTATTTTTCATGTGCAAGGCAGCCGGTTACACTCTCAACAGCTCCTAAGAGCAAAACTGTCCCAGAGCACCAAGGCAGAAAGTTTAAGAGCCAAATTACATACAATAGACGATAACCAACCGGATGAAAGACCTTATGCCGATTTGCTAAATTTTCACTGCTTTCCAATCACCTTACTGTAGAAAGTTTCAACAATTTTGAAACGGACTAAACTTCTTATTTTACAAGCGTAAAAACATTAGATATTTTTAATCAATAAAATTCGAGCAACAAATAAATATTACTAGTATAGGCAGCCATTGTTTTAGCCATCGCGCAAAAATTCAAAATGAAAGAGATAATCCGACGCGAAATAACAATACCTAGACGAAAATTCAAGAAAAATCTTTAACGTAAAATATACACAACCCCGAAAAACCTAAATTGGCGCAACAATTACTTAAAATATACTCGAAATCCTTAACAACAAATAAGACATGACGGTCTTAAGTTACAACTCCTCCTTCGTCTCCTTCTTTTCTACCTGCTTTCGTTTTTTGCCTGCTCGTGTATAGCCTTCCAATTCGTCTGTGGATTTTTCGGCAATGAATTTCAGCATATCCTTCACTTCTCTACCTCCCTGATATTGTTCCGGATTAGATTTGTCGGTTTTAGGCACCCAATAAATGGTCGGAAAACTGAACATAAACAAACATGCGGAAATAAGGCCACTGATAATTTTGAATGCAACCTGTTAATGATTTTGCGCATTATTGTACCAGCGTTAAACTCATGACTTCGTTCGCTTAACAATGGCAACTTAGTCGTAGAAAAATTTTAAATCGAATGAATGATTTAAAAAAGCAGAAACGCAGTGACATCAAACACAGAATAAAACAAACGCTTAATCTTCAGCCTTTAGCGGAGTCATTGCCTCCATCACACTGAACCTCAGGCAAAGGCAGAGCCGAAGTTCTGCAGGTTTGATAACTTTCAATGATCGAAAAAATTGCAAAAACGAAAAATCATAATCTTATTCTCGTGATGAAATTTTCCCCAGCCCATGCTGAACATCCTTACAAATCTCTTACACATAACAGCTATTATTTTTAAGTTTTCGACCTTATTTTTTGATTTTTTATTTAGTACCAAAACGACTTTTTTGCACGACAATCATTTTCGAGCTTGCACATGAAACAGCCAGGTCAGTTACACGCTTTACACCATAGTCAATTATCCTGAATACGTGCATGATTTTTTTACCACTTTATGCAATTTGAGAAAAAATCAAATAAAGCATAGAATTAGGCGCGAAACACAGGAAATTTTGAAGATTTTGTGATAAAAAGGACACTGAGGGCTAAAATTGGACCTCAAACACGAATTTTCTTTCATTTCTGAAAATTATTGTTTGCAACGCCGTGCAAGAGCGCCAGAGTTCATTTGCACGGTCGGTCTATAAATTGCACTGCGCGAAAAAAGCTGTGGTACCAGGCATATTTCTCTGATCTACATATCTACAGCGCATGTATTTCGTACATTGTAAAAACTAATTATTTCGCAATATATACATAAGAACACATCGTAAAACATAACCCATTACTCTTCTAAGTAGTCGTCAAAAATATTAAGGAACACAATACATAAGTTGAGTACATACGATGGGTATCCTTCTCCTTTAAGCATATTAAAACGACCATAAACATACGTAGAACTTGCTTTGATCAGCAGTTATTATAAAATGTTATGCATGTACGTGTCACGCTTTACACTAACCAGATCCATGAATCCGAACTTAAGATTCGTTATTTTGCACACGGTTCATCGACTATAGGCAGTCTATTTCACCAAGCCTTGTACACACAGGTGGGCAATGCCGCGCCACCCGCGCCACCGGGTGGCGCCAGAAGGCGCTTCGGTACCTTCAGAACCCCAGCTGGGTGGCACCAGAAAAACCAGTTTTTGATTGGGGAGTAGAATTTTTGAACCCGAAAATAAAAAACAGAGAAAATTATCCAACCAGCCAACTAGCCAACCAACCAACTAACCGGCCAACTAACCAGCCAACTAGTCAACCAACCAACCAGCCAACCTCAACAAATGGGACCCCGGAACCTTCAGAACCAAAATCCATTGCTCAGGTATGCTTGTACATGGATCACAATTTTCGAGTTAGTGTTTGTGGATTACAGAAGTGATTTAACTTAAAGCGACAATCGCTATGTCATGAGCAATCGATAAGTATATGAAGTTTTATTATGCAAAATTGAATTACTGCTGAATGTCCAGAATCCATTTTTGTAGCTACATACTCGCTTGAGCGATGAAAAGTGATTGCCATGCATAAGGTTTCATAAACTGCAGAGTCGTTATATTTGAAACTTGGAATTTAAATCGTTTTTAAATGTACGTGCCTCCACGCGTAGGCGTGATTGTTGGGGGTATGCACCCTCCCCCAGAAGGCACAATACCCCCCAAAACCAAAATGATCCCCAGAATTCAATTTTTTGAAATTCTTTTCGCGATTTTTTTATGCCAATGGATAGTGCTCGATAAGGAACGTTGAAAAATGGGTTTTTTCGCCATACATACTACCATTTTTAAAACAATTTTTTACCTTTAAAGTTTTGTGCCCCAGAATTTTGGAAAGATTTTATTGAGATATTTGACGTTTTGCAAGATGCACCAAAAACATAATTAGTCGTCATATATGCAATTTCTCAAAATTCCGGGGGGGGTCCCTAGTAATTTTTAAGGGAAAGAGGGTGAATGAAAAAAATTTTCCTCTACAGTAGGTACTTCAGCGATAAATAGTGAAAAATGGCCTATATTAAAATAAATCACGTCAAGTCTTAAGCGTTCGAAAGCAATATGACTATGGAACCAACCTAAACAAAGCGAAATGGAGTGCGATAGGTAGCCCACTTCATTGAGTTTGGTGCGTGTTAATAAACGATAATTAGATGAAGTCGATTACAAGGAGATCGGATCGAAAAACAGCGATCACGATATGTAGATAAGATTGGAATTGAAACTTTTCCCGCAAAATTACATTTATGTACTGTAGCCTTCCTGCAAAATTACTTTACCAAATTATGTGTTTGCAGTACACCCCCCGAGCGCACCCTTTCAAAAAGTAGGTATGCAGTTTATCTTAATCACCAAACTCACCCCTAACTTCGAATGACGGGGGCACATCGTTAGCAGTAGCATCCATCTTTGCGATCATGATTCCAGGCTCATCTTTTAGCTGAAATATAGAGCGTGATTATCAAACCTGGGCGTCGGGGGTTTGAGGTTTGCAACCCAGAGAAATCAAAACACCCCCAGAAATAAAAATACCCCCCCCTAAATTCAATTTTTGAAATTTTTTCGTCTTTTTCGCAATATTTTGATGCCAATGGATAGTGCTCGTTGAGAAACGTTGAAAAATTGTGTTTTTTCGCCATACCACCATTTGAAGACCTTTGAAAAATTTTGCATTCCCCAGAACATCGTTGGCGCCCACCTATGGTGATGAAACGACATATTTAATTCAGTTTCAATGGCATCTTGTTAAAAATGAGCTTACGACGTCACGGCTAAATTAAATTGGTCTGATACTGAATCGCTAACAAACATCACCAAGTAGCAAACACGATTGAAAAGGGGACGGTTCTACTGTGGCTTTCTACAAATGTATTTTTGTAGGCATTTTCTGTGGGTTAAAAATTAGTCCCCACTTCGTGACGCGTGATGTTCGTTAAACCCACAATACTAATGGTAGATGATTCAACATCAAAAAAGCAAAGTATAATTATACAATAAAACATTTTTGCAATTCCATCGTTTGTTGACCACTTCATTAAATACATAAGTTTAAAATCTCTTGCATCTATTATTTTCTTTGATACGCAAATAATTATTTCGTCGTATTTTCTTGTTTTTGAAACGAATACTAACACTTCGCATTAAATGAGATAATCCGAAAAATTCGGAGCACGATTCCATTGAAAATTTAGCTAATCACACATGCACATACGTAGGTGAGGAGCACACATGGGCGTGGGGGTCTAGGGGTATACATACCCCCCCGCAGAAGTCGAAATTCCCCGCAGATTACCGTAGACCCCATAATTCTATTTTCAGTAACATTTCCGGCGATTGTCGGCAATTTTGGGCGATTTCACCCCACCCAAGCCCTTAATTTTGTTGGTGCCCATGTATGGTGAGAAGGGCATTACCCCCGCTGAAGGGCAGTCAGACAGGTGCTGTCCAGCAATTTTGAGCAGATGGAACCATACATAGGTGCGCAAGGTCAATTTTTAGGGAAGGGAGAAAATCAAAATTTTCGATTTGCTACATAAGTGCTCTGTAAAAACGATTCTACAGCAAAAACGATGGTATGGCTTTGAAACCATCGTTTTGAACATTATGGGCAAATGTATAGCCTTTTTGAACTCACAAACATAGCTACATATATACTCGTATATAGCCTTTTTAGAACAAAAATTGCTGTTTCACCGTTTTGAAGTTGGTAAAACAGCTATAACTCCTTTTAAGCATAAAAACATCAAATTACCATTTCTGAACTCACACGGTATGTTTCTGAGCCCAAAAAGGCCGCATAGCTAGTAAGCTAAACCCAAAAAGGCTATGTAGTAATGTCTTTTCGGCTAAAATGGCTATATAGCTAACTTTTCAAACCTCATGGGGGAGTAATACCTCCTCTCACCCCCTCCCATGCCCATGTATGGATGGAACATTTTTCGCATAAATTTTAAGGTCAAAAACGGTAAAAATTTTTGAATATTTTTAATACTTTTATGTGCTTTTTATTCAAAAACCGCCCAGAATTAATCAATTTCTGTATTTTTTAATGTTAAGAGCAATGTACAAATAGACTAAAATGGCCTTTAAAATGCGATATTACCACGAAAAAAAAACGTTTTATAGACTATTCTGACCATTTTGGTCGTTTAAACACCAAGTTATTCGTAAAAGTTAAATTTACTCTTTTGGATTTCTAGGATTTTACCCCTCCCCTGCCGACCCTGACCTTGTGCATCTATGAATAATGGAAAGCGTTAGTTTAGCTGCCAATTCATCGTATTTCGGAGCTAGCTGCTTGCAGTGGCCGCACCACGGAGCGTAAAATTCCAAAAGAATATCTTTATCATTGTTTGTAACCAAGTCTTCGAAATTCTTGGCGACAAGGATCTATGCGAAGCATGTAAGCTTATAAATTCCAGTCAATTAAAGCTTCACTCCAACGCACACACATAAAGTCCTTAGGACGATATCGATTAATAAATAAGCTAGCTGAACAATTTAATGAATTATTATAATGTAAGAGTGGTTCATAAAGGTAAAACGTCACACAACGAAATGTGAAAACTTAACAAACCCTAAGTCTTAATAAGGATTACCACGCCTAATGTCATAACATAGAACATCCTCATATACGTATGTTTTAACATTGCAACGTTAAGAATTATGACGACTTCCTGCTACGTCCTATTTTATAACATAGGCTAAGCAATCCTCAGTGAAAGTCGTTGTTAAGTTGTCGAATTTCGTGACGAGAACTATATTTGCCTATTCCAATGGTTTTTAATGAAATCACAGTGCTCGCCATGGAAGTTGACGCACCATTATTGTAAGATTAATGTAAGATAATGCGTCGCCAACACCGCACTTTGTTCATTATTCTGTATCAACTCGTTTTTTTTTATTATAGGATATCATTCTCTAACATGCCCTTAATGAGGCGACGCAGACTGAGCAATCTAGCTATTAAAAGCATCAGAAAAACGAAGCGCGCACGTGAATGGCTTCGAACGCGCACGTTATTGGCTTTTAACGCGCACGTGAATGCCGTTACGCCATTCACGTGCGCGCTTCGTTTTCTCCATCTGCGTCGCTGCATTAACGGCATGTTAGAGAATATCCTATAATAAAAAACAAGCTGATACGGAATAATGGACAAAACGCGGCGCTCGCGACACATCATCTAACATTAATCTTACAATAATATGCATCAACTTTCATGGCGAGCACTGTAGACTAATGATATTAACTTTCTGGTCTCGCAGTGTATTGTAGTCCTTGAGCATAATTTAAAATAAAGATACTGAGAAAGAAAATTGATCAAGTGCTTACTTTGACGGGTTCATCATTCTTTTCAGGAATGGGTTCAGATTTCAAATATGGTTGGAGTTTATCAGCTAACAAATCTTCGGCGAATTTCAGTAAATTGTCAATGCTGAAAATAAAAAGCTGTTTAGAATGAATTCATAGTATTTACTGAATGCACATACAATGTAAACTTTATTAGCAGCGTAATTATACTTTTAACAGGGCTACCATAAAAAGTGGTCTTGTTAGGACAAATGCACCGATGAATTTCACTAATTAACCAAATTTTGCTAAAATAACGCACATACATAAACTTGAAAAAATTAATGGCATTTATATGAACAAGCATATGAATTGTTACGAAGATTTTGACAATATACATATAGTAAGACCAAAAAACTTAAAATATAAAATGGCTTTTCCATTAACGCGTTACTCCCGTATATATCCTTTTGTACCAATATTTTCACGTCTCATGCAGTGCAGTACAGCATAGGAATTCTGAGTAAGAGTTAAATTTTAAAGCGTCATTTTCGGATCCAAAAATGATGGATACGCGTCAAAAACATCGTTTTTCGGCGTCTGGCGATGCTCTATCGTTCTAGAGCATAAAAACATTTGAAAAATTTCGAAAATAGCTGAAAAATTCAAACAAATTAAACAAAATATAGTTTAAAAATAAGTATATGGCGAATTTGACACTATTTAGCAAATAAGCTGAAAAATTCAAACAAATTAAACAAAATATAGTTTAAAAATAAGTATATGGCGAATTTGACACTATTTAGCAAATACACAGCTAAAGACGCTTAAGACCCCGCCTTTTCTACTATTTGCTTCGAAAACTTCCGGAAAATCGCGAATTCTAGAAGGGGTTGGAAAATTTCTGAGGGGTGAAAACCCCTCAAACCCATGCACGCTCCTCACTAACCTGAATTCATCATTCATCGGGTGTTTTTGTCCTTTGGCTCCTCGGGCAGCCACCAACGGCTTGTCACCCGTTTTTTTATCACCAAGACCAAATTCGTCTATTTCGTGCGAAAACTGTTCCTTGTTGCTAATTGCGAATTGCACTTTGTCCTTGAACTGAGTGGCGCTGGCTACTTTCAGGACACGATTACGCCAATAGTGGGTACCTGCAGAACAATGTTAGTCTACATAGTGTGCATGGGCGTGGGTGGTCTGGACAGTGAACTCCCGGAATCTGGCGGATTCCTACCGAAAAAATCGATAGACACCAGAATTGAATCTCTGATCACCTTTTGACAATTTTGCCCCATCGGACTCCCCAGAATTTGGATGTTGCCCATTGATGGTCTAGACCCCAACCCCAGGCACTTAAGTATCTCTGGGAGTAATGGAAGGGTTCGGACCCCCAAAATTCAGAAAAATAGGACTTTTTAAACGCTATTTTATGCTATTTTTGGCCTTTTTGGTCTTATTCCCCCAAAATTGGTGCTGGTCCCCCCAAAATAGGACGGCCAGCTACGTGCCTGCTCAACCACCACGTGCATGTCCGGAACAAACTTGGAGCCGTGCCGTATACGAAATTCGCTCAGGGAGGGGTGAACCGCAGACATTTTTCTCGATTTAAAAAATTATTTAAGTTAGTAAAGGCACTTTTTTAAATATTCGCATTCCATTAAGACCATGAAAAAATTCAAATTTCTTTTGTTGAAAAAGTTTCTCTGACGCAGTAAATGTTAATGACAAGCAGCGAATCGTCAAAATTTCGTACAGTCCAGTAGAAATCCTTTATCTCACGTTGAATTCATGTAATTTGAGCAAAAAGCTATTGCTTTGAGCAATCAGTGACACAAAATGCTAGAAATTGTTGTATATAAATCATTGATGTCATACACGTATGTACGTAACGGTATGAAATTTTAGGTGGGAGCCGCGGCCATTGAAAAAACAAAAAAAAGGAAGTTTTCGCCGAAAATCGGGGAAGAGTCACAAATCTTCCGACTTTTAGAGAATGGTGACGTCCAAATTTGGGTGGGGATCCCAAAACCCCTGTGTTACCTTTATGAATAATACAGGTAAATCTGACACAATTGACGAACAAACATCCCACTTTTGATTTCCTTGTTAAATGCAGAAAATGTTTATTTGATTGCGTTTTAGACAAACTTGCGGAAAAATACTTCGAATTTATATGTATCTGAAAATTAGAGCTTTCCTGTAGGAAATATATGACTTTTTGTATTTGCGACGATCAAGATATTTTTGATAAAAGTTTTCGATGTTTAAGAGGAGCAAGCGGCCCCATCCTCTCCAAATATAACCCTGACCTTGAAACATATTCGGCATACGTGCACATAGGGAGACGTGAAGGGTATTACTCCCCCCACCGCGCTGAAGGAACAGCTAGAAAGGTGCCGGCTGACAGGCGATTTTGAGCTGTAAGAAACGTTTTCTTGCATCATTTTTGAGGTCTAAAGCAGTAAAAATGTCAAAATTCGAATTAATACTTTACTATTCCCTCAAAAACCGCCCAAAATTCATAAATTTCTGTATTTTTAAGTATTAAAAGCGATATCATGCTGTCAAAATGGACTAAAAATGCTTCTAAAATGCGATATTACCGCGGAAAAACGTTTTAAAGGCTATTTTGACCATTTTGGTATTTCAAACGGCAAAAAATCTTGACCAATAAAGTTACTGTTTAGGAATTCTGGGATTTTACCCCACCTTGCCGACTCTCATCTGGTGCATCTATGACATCCAGGAAATCAGGCGTCTTTAAATTCCTGAATAGGTTTTTAGGTTCAATCAAAAAGTTAGTGACTGCAATGCTCCCAATAGGACTTGCCGACATTCTAATATTACGATCGCTGTACCTTTGGCATCTTTCTCGTAGTCAACGTTGTAATAGACGATAATCAGCGGTTGGCCAAATGTCTCCCTGTTGCTTTCATCTCGCACAGGGCATAAGCCAAATCTGAACATTCATTTTTATACTATTATGATAGAAAGTCATCAATATGATTGAGTTAATGAAAAAGGAGATAAGAGATAAAATAAATAAAAAATAAATAAATAAATGAAAGGTAAATAAATGAGGCATGCTGTTAGTATAAGAGAAACAAAAAGACGCGACAAATAGTACACATGTACATAAAAAAGTACATAAAATTATATTATGAGAAATTACGGGTTTTACGAAGCGCAAGAGTCTAAGTGAAACGAGAAGAAGTAAGCAGGAGTATACAGAAAAAATACACAAAAAACATGAAAAATCATATGAACAGGCGAGGTCATCAGAGGGGAACTAGGTTGCTACAGAAAATTTACTTTTATTCGACGTCAATCAACAAAACGCACCAACTTATGTAAACAAAATTTACCTCATGCACTTTCATATTACGCCAACGCAATGCAAAACGCAATGATTACTTGTCAGATAAGGAAGGGACATACATGTAACAGGGAAGATATGGGGGAATCCCCCACCAAACGTTGATCGTCGTCCGAGCCAGAAAATTTATGACTACTTCACGTTTTCGGAAAAATTAATTTTTTGGCCGTTTTTAGGTATTTTCTGGCCGTTTTCAGCTAAAAATTGAAGGTCACTTACCCCTACCCCTAAAAATAGCCGGGAACCCCATACCCAAAATTTAGAACCGTCAAATTTACAGGAAGGGTTATACAGAAAGGTACTGTTGGGCGATTTTAGGCCGCCGAACATTTTCTGCAAGATTTTTGAGGGCGAAAGTAACAACGATGCCAAAATTTTTCCGACACCTCGTGCCGGAATAATGCATGACATTTTTTTGGTCTGATTGTCCATAAAATGTGTATAATTAGGTTGAAATGATAAAAAATCAAGATTTTCAATGAATTCTTACATGCTTTTACCGAATAAGGTGACGAAACGAGTCAAAATGGGCTGATGCAGTCCAAAGCTCATTAAAGCATTTCCTTCGCGCTACTCTGATCATTTTCGCATTTGACTTGTGAAAAAAGGCCCAAACTCTTAATTTACTGATTCCAAATTATTGGATTCCACTCCCGCTCAACACTAAATCTTGGGAAACTATGTCAATTTATATATTTTTTGATTTGATAAATGAAATATACTCGGCAAAGTGCCTCGAACCATGAACTCACTTCAATTCGAAGACATTATCGATTTAAGTATGACCCTTGAACTTTTAGTATTTTTGCCCTATTTTCTCGATACCAATCGATGGTTGAGTGTCATGTCTTGAACATGACTGAAAGTTTTTCTTACCTATTATATCGCCAAATGTAAACCAAAATAACTTATCACTACTGACTGATAACAGTATTGTTAATTTAGTATAAAGTAGTAGTGAGCCTCAACTTACGCAGCGGACTTGAGGAATTTCTTAATATCATCAGCATTATCATCACCCTTGTACCGTTGCTCAGCTGGTTCGAACTTCGAATGTAGCTTCTTCGCTTGGAAAGTGATAATGTCGCTAAAAAACGAGCAGCTGATAATAATGATTTACTTATATTTTTATTGTTTGTGCAGTCAACTGCTATAAAATAAATATGTGCCACTGCCAAACCAGACCTCCACCCAGAGCCGGAGTTTAGTGAACCCGGCGACAGGTCGGGCCTGGTCCATACATCATCTGGGGGATTAGATTTCACCCAGACATGTAACAGGGGTGGGGAAATCCTTCCACCCAAAGTTGGCTGTCCCCTCCCTTCCACCCCAAAGCCAGAAAATGTTTGACCCCCATTTTAACAAAAAAATCAAAATTTTTGGCCGTTTTTACGTATTTTTGGGCCGTTTTTGGCCAAAAATTGGTGGCCACTTAGCCCCCTCCCCACAGTAAAAATGGTCAGACCACCTCCCAAAATTTCGAGCCGTTACATGTATGGTTTCAACCCACTACAAAACTTTTTCACACACCCACCCAGAGTTGGCGATTTTTCAAAAGCTTCTAAGAATTCGTAGTTAAAGTACCGCTAAATTTACGGCGCTTCGCACCTTATACTCATTTTTTGACTATGTTTTGTTCAACTTGCTCGAATTTTTTTTTAATTTTTCCAGAGCTTTTTAGAGTTCATACGCTTTATAAAAATAGTGCATCGTCAGAAACGCCGAAAAAAATGGTGTTTTTGACGCATACCAACCATTTTTGAATCTAAAAAGGCATTTTAAAAATTCAACCATCTTCCCAGTATTCCCATGCTGCGCATGTCAGGCCGGATTGGGATTTCGGAGTCTTGAGATCTGCGTTGGAATGGTATACGAACTACAATTACGCACAAGATTTTCAAACCTCCGTTATCAGACAAGCACAGAATAAGAATTGGTAGGGGGCGGTAAGGTGAAACAAAAAATTCTTCTTAAGTGCCTTTTTGACGTTTCTGACAACGCTTTATATCCAGAACATGAAAATGAAAAAATTTGGAAAAATTTAAAAAATCAAGCTTATTGAACAAAATATACCCAATCAAAAAATGCATGCATGGAGCGAAGCGCCGAAAATTCGAGACTTTTGAGTCAAAAGATCGCTAAGAACACTTAAAGCCACACAAGAGCATGTGGAGGTGTGAGAATAAGGGTATTATCCCTCCCTCAGGTTTTCAAAAATCGAGTACTGTCACGTGATTCCGGTGAAATATGTTGCTGCTAAAAAATTTGGGTTTTAATACAAAAAAACACAGCTCATTTAACCAAAAATTCAGTATTCTCGTAACTTTACTGCAAAAGTATGATTTTTTCTTCAGACTTACACTTTTTCTATGTTAGCCACATAATAGTGAACTGTCCACTCAATGCATTGCTTAAAATAAACATTTTTTGAGAAAAATACATTTTAGAATCAATTCAATTATCATCTGACCTTAAAAATGACATTTCAATATGCCTAAGTAGATAAAAATATCAATAAAATATCAGGTAAAAACACATCCATGTTTAATATGTGACCGTTTTGATTTCACCCCCCTCTGGCCACTCGTACCTTGCCCACCTATGCTTAAAGCCAACACCTTTTCTACGATTTGATTTGTACCAAAATTCTAGGAGGGTGAAAAATTTTTGGTGGTAGAAATCCTAGCTAACCCTTCTGACTTTTTGCTGATAACGACCTCCCAAAGTTCGATACTCACGATCGCTACTATAAATCAATTTTGACTTAAGGATCGAATAATCCTAGTGTTCTGAAAAAAATTTCAAATGCCCCATAAGCTTAGACGTTAAAGAAAAACACGATTAGATGATTCCTTGACTCCCAAAAACCCTGGAAACGAGCAAACAATTAAGCCCTTACCGCCTTTAAATTCACATCCTAATTCAAATACAGGAGTGCAATACAAATAAGTTGGTCGTGTTAAAAGGATATTAAACTCATATACATGTAACGGCTCGAAATATAGGGTGGACTGCGGGCATCCATGATCTTGGAGGTTTCACCCTCAGCCCCGTCCCAGTCTTTTTTTGTAAAAGGTCTCGTTTGTGCATGTACAAAGATGGTCCCTAAAAGTCTTTGTACATTTTTTACACATAAATTTTTGAGTACTATAATGTGGTACAATAGCGATTTTAATGTGGTAAAAAGAGAGTTTGGAATTGTATATTAGCTAATGTATGGGTTTCTGAGGGCGAAAATCACTAAGGCTCCAAAAAATCTGATATTTTTCTTTATAAATGCAATTTCTGCTATTATAAACACCTTTTTGCAGTTTTTGTCTTCCCAAAAACCTTTGTACATGTACAAAGACGGTCCCGAAAAGTCTTCGTACATCGGAAAAATCTTTTCCGAATACGAAAAAGCGTGCTCCCCCTAGAGATTTTTTCGTCCCCTCCCAGAGTTCGCGATTTTTCAAAAAATTTGATAAAATTCGTATAAAACGTGCTTTTAGAGCGTTTTTAGCTATCTACTTGCTCTAAAGTGTGAAATTTTCTCATATTTTGACGATATTTCGCTCAATTATTCAACTTTTTCTAAATTTTTTTCCAAATTTTTTTATATTTTTATGCTCTAGAAAGAAGAAGCATCGTCAGAAACGCCGAAAAGCGATGTTTTGACCCGACCCACTATTCTTGGGTCCAAAAAGGCACTTTAAATTTTAACCCCGCAGAATTTCCATGCTTTGCATGTCTGGTGGGAAGTTCCCGGCCATTTTGGGAGGGGGGGGGGGTAAGTGACCACAAATTTTTGGCCAAAAAACACGTAAAAATAGTCGAAAGACAATTTTTTTCCAAAAATCAGGGAGGCAAACATTTTCTGACTCTGGGAATGGGAGACGTCCAACTTCGGGTGGTTGGATCCCAAACCCCCCTGTTACGTGCAGATGCTTAAACTAGAAAATGGAACACTGTTACAATCCTACTGATTGAACTTACTCTTTGCATTTGTATTTTTCGACTAATTTTTCGCTGGTAGTATGAGCAAATGTGTAAGAATCGCGTTCAGCCGATGCAACTTTCTGGAAAGTGTCCAACAGTTTTGAGGCTTTCTTGAAGCAGCCTGATCGGAAAATACAATGCACATAATGCTATTGACAATAATTGAATACAACCAAACATGTAACGACTCAGAATTTGTTGCGGGGGTCCCGGCCATTTTAAGGTGGGATAAATGATCACCAATTTTTGGCCAAAAACGCCTACAAACGGCGAAAAATTCAATTTCTTCCAAAGATGGGGAGTGGCAAAACTATTCTGGTTTGGGGGTGGGGGACGTCCGACTTTGTGCGGGGGAATTCCCCATCCCCCTGTTACATATACATATGACAACAACAGAATGTATTATGTAATACGACTCGTTTAGAACCTTCCTCAAAAAGGATAAGCATAGGTGCACAAGGTCAGGGTCGGCAGGGAGGGTGAAATCCCAAAAAACGCTGTTTTAACGATCAAAATGGTCAGAATAGCCTATAAAACGTTGTTTTGGGGTAATATCACATTTTAAAGGCATTTTTAAACCATTTTGACTGATTATATTACTTCTAACACTAAAAAATGCAAAACTTTATCAATTTTAGGCGCTTTTTGAGTAAAAAGTACTCAAAAGTACATATTCGGCGTGACGCGCCGGTGAAATTTTGAAATTTTTACTACTCCTGACCTCAAAAATGATGCAAAAAATGTTCCATCAGCTCAAAAGCGCCGAACGGTACCAGTCCGGCTGACCGTTCAGGGGGTACTACTACCCCCCTATGTGCAAGTGAGGATAAGCCACATTTTTTTCTCTAATTCATACTCATCTTTAGTACCACGCTGAAATAGAACCCTTAACGTACCATTGTATTGCTTTTCACGAAGTACAGAGCAGTTCGATCATACACGTAGGTAGCAGGTGATAGGGGGATCCCCTATCCAGAAGTTGGTCGTTCCTCCCCATCTCCCCAAGGCCAAAAAATTTATGACTCCTCCCCATTTTTGGTAAAAATTGAATTTTTTGGCCGTTTTTACGTGTTTTTTGGCAGCTTTTGGCCAAAAACTGGAGGTCATTTATCCCCCAACAGAAAACGGCTGGGGACCCCAATCCGAAATTTTCAGCCGTTACATGTATGGCATACATTCCTAAAAGAAGAAAAATGCTTGAAGGTACTTATGTACTTCATTAAAAACATATCTCAAGATACCACGCCATTTTTTTGCGTGAACCTATCCTGACATTTATATCAAAATAGAAAAAGTATCCAATCTTGGACCCATATGTATTTGAAGAGGGTTAACAAAAAGTCTTCATCAAAATTTTCGGAGAAATTTGGGAATCTCAAGTTGAACGGTAATCAAGTCTGCGTTAATATTACCATCAGTAGCTATTGTTATAGTATATATGCATAGGTGTACACAGGTCAGGGTCGGCAGAGGAAGGTTGAAATCCAAAAATCCAAAACAGTCAATTTAACGTTCACGATTTTCTTTGCTGTTTTGACGATTAAAATGGTCAAAATAGCCCATAAAACATTTTTCGAGGTAATATCGCATTTTAAAAGCATTTTTAGTCCATTTTGACCGCATTATATCACTTTTGACACTGAAAAAATGCAAAAAATTCCTTAATTTTGGGAGCTTTTTGAGCAAAAAGTACTTAAAAGTACTAATCTGGCGGGAAGCGCCGAAAAAAGTTTTCATGTTTTTTCTGCTTTTGACCTCAAAAATGATGCAAAAAAACAATCCATGAGCTCAAAATCGACGGACAAGTACTGTCCGGCAGACCCTTCAGGAGGGCAATACCCCCCTCAACCCCCTATGTGCATGTATGTATATATGCGAAAGCCGACTGAATAAAAGTTTCTGCTGTTTCAATAAACTCGTTCCTCACCCAAAACGAAGAACTCATCTTTGGCCAAAATTTTCTCTAATTCTTCAAGCGACTGAAGCTCCGTCGAACTTGGACCTGCTCTTGATTTCATATATTTCACCATGCCATCTAAATAAATGAAATAAAACATAAAAATAGTTTTACTTTTCTCAGCACTTTCAGATTCGATATAGCATTTTGTTCAAAGTACATGTTCACCAGGCCATGGAAATTTGGGGGTGGGGTGAAATTTCGAAGTGCCTTTTCGGCTCAAAAACACTGCATGCGAGAACAACATTATTCTTTGGCGTTTCTAACGATACTTGATCTTTCTAGAACGTAGAAACATAAATAAATTTCGAAAAAAATCAAAAAAATTGAATAGAGTACAAAATGCAGTAAAAAAATGAGTAAATGTCGCGAAGCATCGAAAATTTGACACTTTCAAGTAAGCAGATAACTAAGATCACTTCCAAACGTACCTTTTTCACTAATTTTTTGAAAATCGCCGATTCTAGATGATAAAAATTTCGGGAGGGGTTAAAACTTTTCTGGGGGAGGGATGATACAAAATCGCCAAAAATAACACTAAAAATTCAATTCTGATAAGATCTATCGATTTGGAGTGGTGTCCATGTGTGATGAGGAATCCCAACCCCTCCTACATCATGTACGTTCACGTATTAATATACGTGAAGAAATTCACCATTTATTCAACATCTCAAGGCCAAAAATTGAAGTATGAACGATTGCTCTGCTCATTTGATCTCGCAACTTTTCAGCAAGCAAGTACCTAATTAAATCGCTTTAGTTTGTTTACATAGACAAAATAAACTCCTCAAAAAAAGGAAAATAAAAACTCCACAGTCTATTACGAATAATGGAAAACTAATATTCAACAAAATACATTGCATATCCCTAACATAAAAGTCCACGTGTATGCACATAATGTACTGTTTATTAGGGATGGACCGGGTCCAAGTATCCGGACCCGGATCCGGCACTATCCGACGATTTTTCTGGATCCGGACCCGGACCCGAAATTTTCGAAAAGTAAAGATCCGGACCCGGACCCGAAAATTATGAATTTTTAGGAACCGAGTCAAACTATATTCTGAGTAAACTGAGAAATAAGTATTTAATCCCAAAAATTGCTGGTTGGAAAAATTGAAATATGCTTGCGCGAGGGTTTATATAGCAGTGAGTGAGTGAGGTTTAACAAATCGGACCGATGAATGTTTTTTTCCTGAATTTTATTCAACTTAGACGTAGCGATGTGGTTTATGGCATACAACTGTAGTGCTTAATCATTATAACGTGGATGGCGTCGAGCTGGCGGACCTAGGCTGTCGCAATTACCATTTAAATCTAATATCTTTTTGTATTTTCTTTTATTCATGCGGTATTATGCGTCACGTATTTTCTATTGAGGTTAACTGTTTTCGAGAATAAACATAGAAGCGCGGATTTCGGAGCGAAAATATTTTGTATATTTTTATTTGCATCTATTCAAATAGAGTATTAATCATGATGGCAGAGGGACGCTCGAAGGCTGAGTTTTGACATGATGAGATTCGAAATAGCTTATACTACAAGTATTGAAAAATTGAAAGAAACTTTCATGATAAGAATTGATTTAGTAGAGCAGTATTAAACCAGATACAATATGCCGATGTAGCCTTTAATTTATTTCATTGTCTGGAAAAAAACAAAGTTGTTAAGTCATCATAGTTTCACTTCATGAACTTTCGAAAAAAACGTTTTAATGAGCTATGTACATCATGCAAATCCATTTATCATGAGCCAATAGGATCAAAGCTAGCTTAACCTTCTTTTGAACAGTATTATTCATTTTTTATTTATGATTTTTGATCATGTTACCCAGTGTTGTTTTTTTTGTACTCGGCAAAGATTTTTACCGATGTACAAAGACTTTTCGGAACCGTCTTTGTACATGTACAAAGATTTTTGGGAAGACAAAAATTGCAAAAAAAGGTCTGAAATTCGCAAAAATTTTCGGCGCTTCGCGCCGAAATGAGTAATTGTGTGTTCTATATATCTTCATAATGGCAGAAATTGCATTTCAAAAGGAAAAATGTCAAATTTTTTGGCGCTTCGCGCCGTTTTAAGACGATTCTTAGAGATTTTTGCTCTTAGAGACCCAGAAATTAGCTAAAATACACTATCAAAAGTCGAACAACTCTGTTTTTACCACACTAAAATCGCTACTGTACCATATTATAGTACCCAAAAATTTGTGTGTACAAAATGTACAAAGATTTTTGGGAAGACAAAAACTGTAAAAAGGTGTAAAATTCACAAAAATTTTCGGCGCTTCGGCCCGAAATGAGTAATTGTTTGTCCTATATATGTTTAAAATGGCAGAATTTGCATTTAGAATGGAAAAATGTCGAATTTTTTGGCGCTTCGCGCCGTTTCAAGACAATTCTTAGTGATTTCTGCTCTTAGAGATCCAGAAATTAGCTAAAATACATTACCAAAAGTCGAACAACTCTGTTTTTACCACACTTAAATCGCTACTGTACCATATTATAGTACCCAAAAATTTGTGTGTACAAAATGTACAAAGATTTTTGGGAAGACAAAAACTGTAAAAAGGTGTAAAATTCCAAAAATTTTCGGCGCTTCGCGCCGAAATGAGTAATTGTTTGACCTACATATCTTTAAAATGGCAGAATTTGCATTTAGAATGGAAAAATGTCAAATTTTTCGGCGTTTCGGCGCCGTTTTGAGACAAGTTTCAGTAATTTGTGGCGTCAGAAACCCAGAAATTAGCTAAAATACGCTACCAAAGATCGAAAACTCTATTTTACCACACTAAAATTGCTACTGTACTATATTATAGTACACAAAAATTTGCATGTATAAAATGTACAAAGACTTTTGGGGACCATCTTTATACATGTACAAACGGACCTTATACAAAAAAACACTGTTACCAGCCCGATCTTATCTGAAAACAATGAATATAATAATATAATATAACAGCAGATATAAATAATTATCGCACAATTTAGAGTACCTTTGGAACCGGATCCGGATCCGGACCCGGTCGGGTCTAAGGTCAAAGATCCGGATCCGGGACCCGAAATTTTAATTTGTTGAGATCCGGATCCGGACCCGGACCCGAAATTTTGAAAGACTAAGATCCGGATCCGATCCGAAATTTTAAAAATTTTGGAACCGGTCCAACCCTACTGCTTATAATAATTTAAGTCTGCTGATTCTCCAAAGTACGCATTGCTACAAAATTTTTTGCTTAAAAACTATTTATGTACTCAGATGTTGTCTCTCCCGCACACATAAGGTAGAAATTTTGGTATTGGTAAGATATCTGTATACCTGCGTTAACCGTCTGTACATACGATTAGTGCAGTGTGTATTAATATATGTGTCGATAGTTAATCTACGTACAGAAATTTCAGATCTTCCAATGATATCTATCTGAGAGAAGACAAATAACATTAGGTGGTATTAATATATCAAATTATTTGTTTTCTCAATCCTTACTTGCCATTGTTTTGTCGTCCGTTGAGCTTAATGTTTCATCGTGATACAAATATTCGAAAATTTTATCTACAATTTGACGAAAAGTGAAATAGCATCTGAACATTTTGTTAGAGCTAATGATCTCCTCAAACACTTCTGCTACTCAATCGATATAACCGACAATTTATTCAGATAGGTAATTTAATAAATATGTGAATAGTTGTTTGCCTAGAATACAAATTAATGCCTTAAAACCGTTAATCCATTAATTTCATATGTTGCACTAGTTTAATGTACACACAATTAACGCAGGTGTACGCATATTTGCCTTTTACCAATGCCGAAATTTTTATGTAGTACATATTGCCTCACCAGCTTCTCGCGGACCATCATAATCTCTGTCAAATTCGCCATTCCTGAATAATTTTAATGTCGGGAACCCCTGTACCTTGTACTTTTCACATATAGATTTGTGAGCATCGCAATCAACCTATTAGTCAAAGAAAATTTAATTAATTAGTACAAGTTCAATTCAGAAAGCGATAGAATGAAGAACCTTGGCTAGCGGAACGATATCTTTGAGTTTGGTGGCAGCTATTTCATATTTAGGCGCTAAAGCTTTGCAATGGCCGCACCTAAAGCAGAAAAGAATCAGTTAACCCAGGACGACGCTAACAAACAAGGGCGACCTCAAAAGGACGAAAAGAGCGGGCTGTATAATAGATGAACATTGAGCCAAACGTTAAAATTTTCACAAAATCAGCCGAATTACGGTTCTGAATTTACTGTAAAAATGGTCAACGTTCATTAGCGAGTTCATAATCATCGCCAAAAAGTTGCTGTCATTCTTGCTTCTTGAACAATCTCATTTTCTGCATAAAACCTGTGCAAAACAGAATTCATAGATGTAAAATAGGGCTTTGGTTGTATAAAAACTGAAAATGGCGTGTTTTAACAGCACGCTTAAAACTGCATACTCTAATCCTAAACGTGAAAGTCGGCGCGAAGCGCCAAAAATTTTTCGCGATTTTTGGCTTAAAAAGCAAAGGGGGGGAGAAAAATCATTGACATATTTCGTTTCGTGAGGGGAAAGCACGTGCCCCCTAGACACGGGCCTGTAGGTAAGAGGAGTTTATCTGTTTGACACTGTCCGATGATGCTTCGTTTTATTAACTTTCTTGATAGCTTAAAAAAGCCATAGGTAGTTACCTATTCATGCACCCCTGAAAAAATGTTTAGAGCACAGACCTACAGAATATGGGTTCAGTCAGAAATCCGTAAATTGCGTTTAGAAATTAGAAAGTCTGGATTTTTATGAAAAAAGCAGAAATCGTTAAAATAATGCGCGAGAAACAAGTGCGATCGAAAACTGTTCATCGTTTCCCGAAATATACAAGATTTTACAGCGAAAATTCGTGTTTTTCGTGATTTAGCACTACTTCATAAAATTCATGCTTTTATATTTTTTCCGCCAAAAAATAATTCACGGTGTCAATTTCGGTACGGGGCTTCGCGTTAGTATCACTGTTTTAGGAAACCTAGCAAATAACATTTTTTTGGAATCAATTCTTTGGTCCCCCGAGTAATTATGTTTTTTAAAAATTTTATCTAGCCCGCCCCCTAAAAAAATCCTCACAGGCCTGGCCTGCCTATTCCAAGTTTGAATAGAAATTTCATTTTTGATGCAAGCGAACGGCTGACAGACTCGCCTTCAAATCACCGTTTTTTTTCACAGCGATTTGGTCGACATAATAAACCAAACCCATAATTTTTTTCCTTATTTCCGCTTTTTCCCTTCTTTTGGGAGGTCTAAAATCGTTCAAAAATAGAGCGCCCGTGTTGAAAAATCACTATTTTTTAGTAGAAAATCGTATGTGCACTTGTTGGCACGATTTGTACACTTTGTATTGCGTATAAAATTTTGCGTAGAAATAGTGAGTACGCGTCAAAAGCATCGTTTTTCGGCGTTTCTGACGATGCTCTGTAGTTCTAGAGAATAAAAACAAAAAACTCGAAAAATTTAATAAAGTCGAATTAATTGCACAAATTATAGTTAAAACAAGAGTATATGGCGCGAAGCACAGAAAATTTAACACATTTGAGCAAGTAGAGAGCTGAAAATACTTGAAAAGGCATCTTTCCTGCGAATTTTCACGAATTTTTTGGAAACTTCTGCAAAATAGCGAATTTCGGGGAGTGAAAAATTTCTGCGGGGTGATTTCCGCCAGATTATGTATAGTAGCAAATACCAAAAAAAGATTCGGTTTTTTTCCTTTTAATTTCAGCCGAAAATCTTGATGTTCTGTGCAAGCATGCATAGCACGAGAACTATGGGGGTGAAATCGTGAAATTATTTTTTTGGCTCAAAAATACTGGATACGCGTCAAACATATCAATTTTTAGTCTTTCTGACGACGCTTTATCTTTCTAGAACAGAAAAATATTAAAATATTTTGAAAAATGGCAAACAATTGAAATAAATTGAAAATATATTGTCAAAAATGAGTAACCAAGCGCCGAAAATTTGACACGCTCGAGCTAGTTGAAAGCTAAAAACGCTCTAAGCACTACATTTTCTATTAATTAAGAAAACTGCGAATTCTGGGGAATCGAAAGAAAAATACAGGTTGGACCCGGACCCGATACCTGTTTAGGTCGAGTCCAGGTAATTTTTGGACAACCTCGGGTCAGGGTTAAAAGTCCTGTGCAACCTCGGGTCCGGATCCAAAATTTTGGTCGGGTACATGACCATTCGTGTCCGAGTCCGAATACCCGGTACACCCCCAAACACAAGTAATAAAATTAAATCAATTCGGCGTGAAGCACTTAAAAATTTTGACACTTAACCACTCTAAAAAGCGTTTTTACATTGAAAACCGTGCAGAAGATGAGTTTCGAATCGTACAGAAGTTCTGAAGCAAGTTGTCGATAAAAATGCTATAATCGACTCGGTGCGACTTATACATCAATAGCAAGTTATAAAGCGCCGAAAAATTTTGAAATTTCAGCTCTTTAAAACATTTTTGCATTATAAAAACTATCCCAATCCGTGCAGAAGATGAGGATTAGAGCGAGTTGTCGATAAAAATGCTTCAATCGGCGCGGCGCTAACAAAAACTCAAAAAACGTACGAAAAATCGCAATGTTTTTCAAAAACTTGATTTTTTCAGACATCGAAGCAAGAATTTTCACTTCCATCAGACATTTATCAATTTAAATCTCGATTAAGGTAGGCAAATAATGCAAATAAATGTCATTTACCTAACTCAGCACTGAGCTCGGGCTTTCGAGTCCTCAATTTTTGAAAAAAAAACATGCGTTTTTTGGCCGTTTTCAGGTGTTTTTGGTCAAAAAGCACCTAAATTTGCATGGAAACAAAAACTCATTTGCAGTGTAAAATCTCAAATTCAGAAAAAAATCTCAAAAAAATAACGAAAAAACGCAACTCAAAAAAATCTCAAAGCTAAAATAAAAACTCACGTTTTGAGATAAAAACTCACGGTTGGCAACACTAGCGGCGCGGCTTAAACATTACTAACAAGTATTAATTAAATCAAATTTTAAAATTTCAATGCTTAAGATTAATAACAAGCGTGAATTAAATCAATTACATTAAATCAAAATTTAAAATTTTACTCCTCTCTTAAACGCAGTTTTGCACTCCAAAAATATTCCACAAATGCCAACCAAGCCCAAGAAATTTTTTCCATTCTACAAAATTTGAATTGACAAATAAGCCAAAAAGTGGAAAAACTGTGCTTCGAATTTTAAGTACATTCACGACTCAGTGTCGAAGTTTTAGCAGTCCTACCACGGCGCATAAAATTCAACAAGGATAAGCGGATGATCGCCAATTTTGCTATCGAAATCGTCCTCCGTGAATTCTATGACATCGCTTGCCCTGCACAAATTAAATATGAGTAGCAAGGCAAAAGTCGGCAGGAAACAAATCAATCCCATGGCAACGACAAATTTCGGCCAGCCAAACACAAAATTAGGGAATGCGTAAAACCATAAGCTGTGCTTATATTACAGCAAAGAACCAGACGGCTTACTGAGCGTCAGTGTGGCATAATTCAATTGGCCACCGAAATTGTTGCCTTCTTGTGATTCGTCCACGTTTGACAGTCTCCACCCTCTTTATATATTATTACTGTTATGATGCCCAATGATTCGCACGTTCATTATGTAGCTCTAAAGGAAGTGGAAAACCGTGATTAAGTTAGCGTTTCCAGTTTTTATCTATTTGCTTTGGTATAAACTTTCAGCAATTACGATAGCTTAAAATTTCATTGATTTCCGTGAAGTCCCAGAATATAAAACTTCAAAAAAGTTGTCAATAAGCCCTCACACGAGGCTTTACACCAGTTGGATTGCCCTCGTTTTGGCTTTAATTTAGCTAACACATACTTACACGGACTGTTTTAAACAATCTTGCAGTTTTTCTTTAGAATTCAGGCCAAAGTATGTTTCACATATGTACGCTCGCGCCTTTGGCTTAAAAACTTACAGACGTTGTAAACAATATTCTCGGAAACTGCATTGAATCGATCAATAATTACTGTATGCTGGCAATTTATGCCGACAAAAATTCATATAGGTTTCCGCAAGCAAGATTATGTGAAATAGGCTATGTGCAGTAAATATGGATCAATTCAGCGCAGTATTAAAAATTGCTGGTTACAGCTGAATATTCATATAATCTGTATCATGTAGGTAACCTTGCGGCTTTCTTAAGAATTGTTGTCGATGTAAATTGACACAGCATGCGGTAGGTAGGTACGGAACGAATCAATTCAACACAATGATAGTTTGTTTTGCACAAGTTTGGGCATATAGTGATACAACGTTATCTTATGATTTTAGTCTGAAAGAATTGTGTCTTGAACGCTTAGAACTCCGGTGGCTTCACTTTGATTTAAGCATGGTCTATTCCATCGTCAATTTTCAGACTTCGCCTTTTGAAAAATTTTTACCTTCAATATGATGTCAAATCGTGCAGTAAACTCTCGTAAACTGATAATTAACAAATCGAATTTGAATATTAGAAAATAATCGTGTGGTTTCTTTGTGGAATTCTTTGCCTGAGCAAGTTATACAAGCTCGTAACTCGAAAGTGTTTATGATAAGATTGAAACAACTTTAGCTTACCAATTTTCTTAAGGGCCGTAATTAAGCGCATTCATCGTTTGCCTCTAAGCGTCCGCGTCCATCAAATATTATCGTAATATTATTTAAGCAATTATACTATATTTCTTATGTAACATTTCATTAATTTATTTACTTACATTGATGACGAATAAATTTTGATTTGATTTTAAAACACTAGTCCGGCCATAAGCTGCCAGATTGCGATTATAGCAGTGATTTGATACATAATTGTCATAATCAATCTGTCGGCTTACGGTGGAAAATTTCATTTAAGTTATGCCGTGTAGCATAAATGATTTTGAAGAAAAAACATAAAGTTCGAGAAAACTGAAGGGAACTGATCTGTTGAACATATTTCATCAAAAAGAGCATAAAATTTTATGTATGTCTATATGTAAAAATTTGAACTGCATTAGATTAGTCAAAGATCAGAGATCAAAAAACGCAAAAATTGCATATTTTCCAATATGGCGGCCTACATGGCAGCAATATTGAATTTTCCTTAAAACTTGTGTATGCCGTGCAAGTGAATATTCAGTGCAAAGCGCTTTTTAGGCACATTCCAAAATGCTCTCAAACACGAAATAATATAAAGTAGATCAAGAGACATAGATTAAAACGTCATTTTTCTAATATGGCTGCCTCCTTGTTAAAAATTTGTAATGAGTAAATCTAAAGAACGAGAAACTTCTGTTTAAAAAAATTATTGTACAACAGAGCTTGTTCAAAGGGGCATCTATTTTGCTACTGTCGGGCATTCTACCAACAATGTGTGCATAATGATAGCAATAGCAAGTTTTCGTCATTTTCATGCTAAAAAAGTATAAAATTTTGACATTTTTGAAATTTTTTTTTCACAAAATAGTTGTGCCCTAGGTTTTTTTATCAGAAAAACTTTACTTTTTTATAAATAGTCTAATGGATCTTGAGATTTGCTCAAAAAACCTAAAAGGTATGAACCACTTTTTTCAGGTGTCAACAATCACATACACTTTTATTATGCACTGCAAGCGGATTACTGTATTCTCAGTGCTCAATTTGTATGTATTTGAAAGCTCTTTGAAAACTGATCCGAAAGTGCATTTAATCATTACATTTGAATTCCTGGGTCGAGCACAGTAGACCATAAAGAGCAAATTTTACACATTTTGGTGAAAATGATGTGCCAAACTTACAGTCTGTTTTTCACATGTGCATATGCAGAGGTGCTAGCTACACAATTCGAAATGAGTACCTTATAGTTAAACCCGTGAGCTTGATGCTATATTGTTTCTCAACATTATTAAATTTTTGCGCAGAAAGCGAGCAAGAGCCCGAAGTCGGTTAGTAATACACACGCGAGACAGAGAGGATGATACGTGAAGTCGTTGCAGGTTAAATTTCGCTCACGTAACGGAGGGTATGCGGCGCCCCGTTACCGTTGAAGGTCCCATGGAAGTCCCTCTTAGAGGGGTAATGTAAGTGAGGCGGCACTTCTGCATGCTCACCGAGCTCCAAGCTATTTTTAGCTCCTTTTTGCGCTGAATTCCGTAGCTTCGATGCTTCATCTCTAGGTGATGTGGCGCAATTTCTCTTTTGGTGGAGCACTGGTTCGGCTCGCGCAAGGGACCAAACACTGGCCAGTGACAGCACGCAAACTGCCTATAGTTTGTTTCATTTAACTTTGCGGTTTTCTTCTGAATTTTTCAACAAGAATCAGGCTATAAAAGCGGTTTCATTTTTTGATGAAGTAATGCGGCTTAACACAAGCATACGTCTCTATACGACTCGACATACTGTAGAATATCATATTTATAGTATTATTTAAAACACTTTTGTAGTCGCTTCAAACTTTTTCGAAAACCTCAAAGTTAAATGAAACAGACTATAGAAGGACTTTCATAAAATTTAAGAATTTTCATCGACAATACATAGGCCAACATTACGATAATTATATATCAGATCAATACTATAATCGCAATCAGTCAGCTTATGGCTGACTTTTTATAACTGTTTTTTATAGCTGCTTTTATAGCTGTTTTTTATATCTTGCTGCTCCTCTCAAATACCATTACAAGCTTTGCAAAGTAATGTGTAGCTTCCTGCTTTGATTGAGCAGAGTGGCTCTGTATGTACATATAGTCTGTTTCACATAACTTTGGGCATGAATTTTGAAAATTTTTTGAAAGCAAGCCGACGGATTACGATAATTATATATCAAATCAATGCTATAATCGCAATCTAATTGTGAACTTATTGTCGGGTATAGTTTTTAAAATTTATGCCCAAACTTGTGTGAAACAGAGTATCACTGTACGTAAAAACTTTGCCTGAAATGTCACATAACCAGACGTGGATCCGGGAGCGGCGGAGCAGCCATCAAAAAAACTTTTTGAAAATTTGTTGAGCAGCAGATATACGTTGGAATGCTCCCTTGCATTCTTCTTGTATCTAAGGCAATCAAATAGTCGGCTCATGTATAAATTTGTGGCCTGCTGACCCTGGGCGGGACAACCCGATCCCCGAAATTTGCTTCTCCCAAGAGTCCATCAAAAAGAAAAAAATCGAAAATTAAAGAAGTGCGTCTAAAACACTGCCAAAACAGATTTTTATCGTTCTTTCTTTGAGATAGTAAACTCAAAAATTTTCCGACGCTTCGCGCCGGATTTATTGTTCATGTATGAACACGTCTTGTGGACGCTAAAAATCACTCAAATTTGAAGTACATATAGTCCGTTTCACACAAGTTCGGTCATAAATTTTAAAACTATCTCCGACAATAAGCTGACAGATTGCGATTATAGCACTGATCTGATAGATAATTATCGTAACCCTCGGCTTACTCTCGTTGAAAATTCTTAGAATTTCGCGAAGTTATGTGAAACAGACTAAAGCATGTCAATTTTTCCGGCGCTGTGCGCCGGATTCACTGTTCAGCTATAGTTTCTGCCTTCTAGTTCACTCAAAACAGCTTCAAATTTGGGTTAATGACCACATGGGCGTGAAGTTGAAATATGTGCCTACTTCTGCGCAGATTACTGTATACCCGAATTCTATTTTTTAGTAACATTTTTTTGCCCCATCCTGATCCCCCCAGAATTTTGGTACTACCCAGGTATTGTAATGAAATGGAGAATATGGAATTTCTTCCGGCGCTTGGCGCCGGACTTATTGTTTATACATCTTTTTTTGTCTTCTAGCCCGCTCGAATTTGAGCTTGACTTGAAAAGATAAGAAATTACTCGTGAATTAAATGATGAGAAATTGGTTGTGCAGATAGCTTAAATGATAAATTTCCTGTCAAAAAAAATTTAATAAAGTGAAAAATTTCTGAAATTTTCGAAATTTTCCTTCACCATGACTTCAAATGTTCGGACCACCCACTCAGAAATTTTTTTCCATGGATCTGCTAGTGCACATAACGTGAGCACAGTCTGTGTCAAAATTCTTGAAACTTCCTTACAGTAAATATAATAGTGATTAAAGTAGCTATGAATTCAGCTGATCGGCAAAAGGCGTATTCAAACTCTCGCACCATTTGGTTCGCTAATTCATTTCCTACATATGTACGTACATACATACATGCATTTTACTCCTAACAGCCTTTGCTTAATCCAAAACTGCAAAAAAGGCCACGCGCGGCTGGCATCAAACCGCTAGCAGCTATAACAGCTACACTTATATCCTTCATGGCAAAAGCAGACGTCTTTTACACAGGCAAGTAGCTCTGGGGGGAATGGGGCTCCGAACCTCCCCCCCCGAATTCGGAAAAAAACGGAAAGATATGACTTTTTAAACGTTATTTTGTGCTATTTTTGGCCTTTTTGGACCCCGGACCCCCCAATTTCGGTGTTGGTCCCCCAAAATAGAATGGCCAGCTACGTGCCTGCTTTTAGATCTGTAGTCTGTTTCAAAATCCTTGAGAATTCCTACAGTCTGGAGATTCGAAAGTTTTAACAATTTAGCCAATCGGCAAAGAGCACTTTCTCAGTAGGTACCCGCCTTTCGGGCCAACACAGAAAACCTACTACAAGCTTTAAAGGAGTTGGAGTTTTACACATTTTCGATGGATTTCAGGGAGTTCAGGGAGTTCAGAAAAAATTAGGATTTCAGGGACTTCAGGGAGTTCAGGCTGTTTGCTATATACTGTGCACGAAGTGGTAAGCTTGTGTCGTGTGAATGTACTTGACGCAGCTGACGTATACCTACGCATCTAAAGCAATCTAAGCACTCTCCATAATATCCGTGTAATTAAAACAACGTTTCGGCTATAGCAAAGGGTGTGCTTGCACCTTCGCCTGCAGCTGATCAAAAGACATCTGAAACAACTGATGCGGGTGCGCGGCGATGCGTTACACTTCTGCGGATACAAATGGTCAACGGGTCATGGAGGAAAACACGTTTTTTACATAAGCTTCTGGAAAACCCAAAGATAGACAAGTCATAAGCACATATGTACTCACGATTTTATTGAGTCCGATTTTGCGAATATTTTGATCAGGAGGTCGAGCTGAATGGCCTGTCGATCAATTTTTATACAAATAAAAAGTAAGCAACCAACGTACCTACTTAATTCAGATGTTACAATGTGCTATTTCGTTCACAATGTTATTACCTATGTGAAGCGTAAGGAAAAAATTTAAGAAAAATCGAAAAATCTTTTGATTGATTTCAAAATTAGACATAAAAATCTATCATATAACCTATCTGCATGACTGATTCATCTACATCGAGTCCTAGTTTGACTTCAGGAAATTTCGAAATGCAATAATAGTCTAACCCTTGACATATTACCATTTTAAGTCGTGTTTTGACTGTCTTTTTGGTATACTTCGAGGTTTTAATTTTTTCCCTTTGGGGGACCCTTGTTGAAAATTAAAACAAAATAGCAACACTGAACGCACGAGTCTCTATTAAACTTTCTGGATTTCGCGAAACTATTAAGAGTCAATTTCTGTAACGTTCACCCCGGCGGCGGACAGTCAAAAAATAACCTATCCTCATTTTAACGTATGTTGTACAGTTTTTAATTCTAAGCAACATGGTGCAAAGCGTTTTGTACAAAAACCATTTTCCGCTTGGAACATCAACCTCAAAGTTTGAAAAATCGACACTTTTTGTCAAAAAAGAGTAGATTTACTTTTATGACTATAATTTCTTAACAACGCAAGATATCAGAGTCAAATTTTTTTAAATGAAAGAGCGAGATTTTCTCTATGAGTCATTGCTTTGATAAGTCCACAAGATTGACGGGTTCAGGAATTATGTAAGACTAAATATGAAAAAGTTTGACTTTGTGCACATGAAAAATTTCACATTTTGTACTATAACTCCTATACTAGATGCGGGTGATTCTCAAAATTTTGATATAATGTGGCATTTAGATGCGACATGTATTTGGCAAAAAATAAAAAAATTAAAGAACCACTTTTTGAGCAATGAGTCTTCACGCAAGTCCATTTATTGCGAGTTACACAATTGTTCTTGCCCAAAACTTATCTTTTAGACGTTATATCTCGCAAAGTAAGGTAAGACCAACTCTCAAAATTTTGGTTAAATAATTTACTTAGTCTTATGATGTTATTGGCAAAAGAATATGAAAGTTGTCAAATTTCTGATTGAACAGTGGCCCTTAGCGTAAGTGCAAGTCAGGTAGGAATGGCTGATTATCAGCGCACAAAATTCTTCTTTTTCCAATTATAACTCCTGCATTAGACATGGGACATTATTTAAATTTTAACACATTGTTACTGTACGTCCTTTTGTGCAACGGCACTTGACACCTAGGCTAGCTAGCTTAAATGAAATTCTGCAAAATCAATGGCAAACATATTCCACCGACAATAATATTGATCATTTAGAAGCGGGGTGGGCCTTACGGCAGCGCAGAATATGCAAAGCTCTTTCTGAAAAGCAGCGCCAATTCCTTATCCAGAAATTTGACTAAGGTGTGCAGAATCGCCAGAAATATGACTCGGAAGATGTGGCGAAAGAAATGCGAAGCTTGCCACAGTTTAGCTCATCAGAATATCTTACATGGCAACAAATAGCAAATTTTTGGTCGCGTGAAGCCAGAAAACGAGAATCAGAGGGAGCAGCGCAAGATGTGACTGATGAATGCCCAGAGGATGAATTTATGGCTGGCCCAAACTTTGAATTAGAGTCTGTCGAAATTGAAGATGTTCTGCTGCACAGTGACTGTTTTGATGTTTGAATTTGTTGTAACAATTTGTCGCATCATATTAAGTCCTCATAGTCCATTCCTGATCCTAACTCAACTTTTTATGGAATAGCTTTGAATGATAGCATCTATGTCCCAGTAATCCAAAGTAAGATTATATATGTACATTTGTCACTGTTTGAGTAATCTTTTATATGAGTCCATAAGCTGAGTTCTCTAGAGCCAAGCTTGCGTCTTTTTTGCACTTCTCAATGCAAAGTAGATATTGCTTCAAAAATGTTTACTTACAGTATGGCCCTTCTAAAAGCTTGAACTTTATCAACTTGCTATCTTCCTTTGCTTTAAAAATTTTATTTTAATTCTTCTTATGCAAAGAAACTGACATTAGCACATGCTTACATTCACAACAAATCAATCCATACCTACATGGTGAGTAGGTAAACTACAGATGTAATTGAGGCAAAGTGAAATCCCATCAGAATTAATTATCTTCAGATATACAACTGAGCAAGCTAAAAAATAAGACAACTCTTGATAGTCATGCTTCGAGAAATTGGGTGTTGTTCTCTTATTATGCGCTGAATATGGTGAGGTGCAGTAAAATTGTGTTAATTTGCTATAATGAATGATCCCCTAGAACATAGAAAGGTTTTTGAGTGTATCCAGTCATGTGTCATAGTAGTATTCATACGTGGGCAGCAAGAAAATTCTGGGGGGGGGGTGCAAGATTTTTTTGAATGTCAAAAAATGGCCTTAAAAATGGTGGTATGGCGATAAAAACACCATTTTTCGACGTTTCTCATCAAGCACTATCCATTGGCATCAAAAAATTGCGAAAAAAAGGAAAAAATTTTCAAAAATTGAATTCTGGGGGGGGGGGGGTATTTTGATTTCTGGGGGGGGTATTTTGGTTTCTGGGGGTGCATAACCCCCAAACCCCCCACGCCCAGGTGTGGTAGTATTTACTTAATGATCCGTTGCTCAAGAAGTGGTTTAGCAATATTTTTTATTTTTTACCAATGCCACAAAAGGGCTTACAGTAACAATGTGTTGTCCCATGTCTAATGCAGGAGTTATAATTGGAAAAAGAAGAATTTTGTGTGCTGATAATCAGCCATTCCTACCTGACTTGCACTTACGCTAAGGGCCACTGTTCAATCAGAAATTTGACAACTTTCATATTATTTTGCTGATAACATCATAAGACCAAGTAAATTATTTAACCAAAATTTTGAGAGTTGGTCTTACCTTACTTGCGAGATATAACGTCTAAAAGAAAAGTTTTGGGCAAGAACAATTGTGTAACTCTTAATAAATGGTCTTGCGTGAAGACTCATTGCTCAAATAGTAAGTCCTTTAATTTTTTATTTTTTTCCAAATATATGTCACATCTAAGTGCCACATCATACTAAAATTTTGGGAATCACTCGCATCTAGTATAGGAGTTATGGGACAAAATGTAAAATTTTTCAGTGCTAATAGTCAAACTTTTTCATATTCAGTCTTACATAATTTCTCAACCCGTCAAACTTGTGGACTTATCAAAATGATAATTCAAAGCTAAAATCTTGCTCTTTCATTTAAAAAAATATTGACTCTAATATCTTGCGTTGTTAAGAAGTTATAGTCATAAAAGTAAATCTACTCTTTTTCGACAAAAAGTGTCGATTTTTCAAACTTTGAGGTTGATGTTCCAAGCGAAAAATGGTTTTTGTACAAAACTCTTTACACCATGTTGCTCAGAATAAAAAACTGTACAACATGCGTCAAAATGAGGATAGGGTATTTTTTAACTGTCCGCCCTTACTACATCGCTGGGTTGATTCTTACAGAAATTGACTCTTAAACATCGTAATTCGGAATCATCGGAGTCCCTGAAATCCCTGAAATCCCTGAAGTCCCTGAAATCCCTGAAGTCCCTGAAATCCCTAAAGTCCCTGAAATCCCTAAAGTCCCTGAAAACCTTGAAGTCCCTGAAATCCCTGAAATCCCTGAAGTCCCTGAAATCCCTAAAGTCCCTAAAATTCCTAAAGTCCCTAAAGTCCCTGAAATCCCTAAAGTCCCTGAAATTTCTAAAGTCGCTGAAAACCTTGAAGTCCCTTAAATCCTTGAAGTCCAAGAAAAGTTAACATCCCTGAACTCCCTGAAATCTTTGTAATCCGCAAAAAAAGTTTGTATCCGCCTCAGCATGTAGTAGGTTTTCTGGGTTGGGCCCGCCTTTCGCATATTCGCTAATTGTGCAATGCGGTAAGTAACATTTTAAACTTCGCCTCCGCTTCCCTATAGTCTGTCTCACACAAGATTGGGCATAAATTTTAAGAATTTTTTCGAAAGTTAGTCGACGGATTACGATAATAATATATCAAATCAATGCTGTATTCGTAATCGGTCGGCTTATCGTCGGAAGTTTTTAGAATTTATGACCAAACTTGTGTAGGATAGTCTATAAGTGATATATCGGTATTACCACTCACTTCGCATCGAGAAATACGGAGTTCGATTTCGCGCGTGGTATAGGTAGGGAGGTAGGGGTGGGTAAGGAAACGAAAACGGAAACGACAACGATGGGTAAAATCCGGAAACGGAATCGGTGGGTAAAAGCCGCAAACGGAAGTGATTGTGCAATCCGGTTCCGTCGGGGGTTACTCCGCGCTGGGGTGGTCTAAAATGGCTGAGCCGGGATTCCACAAGTAGGTCCCATCCGGGTTAAGACCATACGTGGGCAGCAAGAAAATTCTGGGGGGGGGGTGCAAGATTTTTTTGAAGGTCGACAAATGGCCTTAAAAATGGTGGTATGGCGATAAAAACACCATTTTTCGACGTTTCTCATCAAGCACTATCCATTGGCATCAAAAAATTGCGAAAAAAACGAAAAAAAAATTTCAAAAATTGAATTCTGGGGGGTATTTTGATTTCTGGGGGGGTATTTTGGTTTCTGGGGGGGGTGTATACCCCCCCAAACCCCCCACGCCCAGGTGTGGTTAAGACCCCCGACCCCGTTTCCGGCAAAATTTCTCCCACTGTAGAGGGGTTCAGGAGTTCGGAAACAGAGGAACCCATTTGTACATGTGAAGGTGACCCCTGTTCCGTCGGGGGTTTTACCGCCCTGAGGGTGGTCCAAAGTGGAAACGCGGGGTTTCTCAAGTAGGACCTATCAGGGTGAACATCTCCCAACAACCCCGTTTTCGGCAAAATTACTCCTACTAAATGGGAGTTTTGGGGCTCGGAAACGGGGTATCTCGGAGCGACGGCGCACTCGATGTGATCCTTAAAATGACGATCTGCCACTGTTCGATGCACAGATTTCAAATTATTTAAAGTTCAAATGACAATCTTAGCATCACTCCCATTGAAACCGGTCTTACTTGTGCATTTATTTGTCATGTAATATAAATCACAGGTAATTTTCCTGCAATTTATCCATATTTCATACAGAAACGGAAGTATGTACATACAACACGTGCATAACTGGAAGGACAAAAAAAACATTACCTAAACCTCAAAATAAGGAAACATAACTTCGAGTAATATGAACATACGTAGAATTGTGATTGGTATGAATTGCTGCTGTTTGAAATCGCTAAATGTTTCGGCCACATATCGACTTTCCATAATTTGCAATGGCTTCTTTACACCCATTTTGTTATTGCCTAAACCCCAGAGTATTTGCAGTGCATCATTGCTAAGTAGGCTTCTTAAGTCGTAAGGCAGAAAAATATGACCTTTGGAATGGAACAAGCTATAGATTATAGTCCGTTTCACATAAGTTTTAAAAGGTTCCTGCGACAATAAGCGGACATATTGCGATTATAGCATTGATCTGATACAGTACATATAATTATCGTAATCTATCGGCTAACAGTAAATAAACATTCTTTAATATATGCACAAAGTAAGGTGAAACAGACTATAGGATAGCGTGTAAAGTAACTGCCCTGGCGTATGAACCGCTGGCAGCTGGCCATAATTTTATGCACTGTTCAAACAAAGATATTCTTACATATCTGATGCTTGAAAAGATGTCTCATAATTTTATACTCATGTTAGTCGAAGTTATGACGTATTAAATCAGGGTACAGCCTTCTTTTGGGCCACTCTGTCTTATCGCGAATGTAAAACAAAACGTGACGTTAGCTTTTTTATCCATTAGCATTTAATCCTTCATTTTGTTCATGCGTTCGCAGAGTAGGCTAACTTCCTTCTCAATTTCGCTGTCGATTTCATCGTACTCTGCATCCACCTCTTCGTCCTTTACATGATTTTTAAAAACAAATATCGCACGATCAAAAATTATTATATCAAAACGGCAGGATAACAATTCGATTAGAAAAAATGTTCTTTTTCTATTAAAAAATTGCTATATTCTTTATTTCACGAAGGCTAATGAATGAAAATCAATTGTCAACGATCAAGTAGCTACAAGTCGTTTTTAGGCAGTCTATTTTAATATAACTTATATTGAAATTTCACATACTTGTCATTTGATACACTGTATGATTGTTGATTCAGTGTAAACATTTTCAAGAAGCCATGTGATCTATGCACAAGGTTTCGTGAAACAGACTATAGAAAGGTACGAAAAGCCTAAAATCCGTTATTTATCTGACAAGTCGGTTAAGAAGCGCAGAAGATCCATAAAAACCTGATTTCAAGAGAGAAAAGTTCATTCTTTATTTTTCTTTCTTAACTTTGTTTCCTTTCTTTTTTCTTGGTTTTTCTTTTTCTTAGACTAGGTGTACCAACAATAAAATGAAGCGAAATTCAGAACTGAATTTAGCAATGCATTACATCGGTACAAATCATAAATAAAGGCAGGTAGTTTATGTACTATTCAAATAATTATAATGATTTTCTAAAACCAATCCAGCTCTTTGAAAAGTAGAAATTTCGTGCTTTTTATCTCCTATTGACCACCCTAAATCGCGCTAACTTTCTGACTGGACTTACCATAATTAGGCTTTTTATACAGGTTGCTCAAGTAGTCTCATAAATCCCGCTTTGAACAACAAGCAAGACTATACAGTCTTAACTATTGCAATTTATTAAAAAATATATATAAAAAAGTGAATAATGAAAACCGGATGCCTATGTACAATAGACTGCAATGCAAAAAACGAAATTAAGCTAAGCGGAAATGGATTTTTAGAACTACACTGCATTGTGCTAAGCTGAATTTTTCAGAGAAGCAAATGCCTAAAACAGATAGGCGAGGATCCAGAGGGCGGCCGGCCCCAAAACCCTTTTTGAAAATTTTTAAGAGCAGCAGATATACCTTGGGATGCGCCTTTGGGCTAAAAACACAAAAAACGTCAAGAATTTTCGGCCGAATCATCATTATTTTTCATTATAGTGTTCCTGCAACATGTTCAGAATCTTGAAGCAGCTAAAATATCCCAGTGCTTCACACCAATTTAGTGATTTAATATACTATTTATCGGTTGAAACTCTAAACGCTGCTTGGACATCGTGATAAAGGTGTTTGTAAATAATTTTGTGCCAGTTTAGTAATTTTTCGGTTCGTTTTGACGCTTTTCACACCAAGAGCCTGAAATGCTTTGTACGTAGAAATATAGGCTGAGTTTAGTACCATAATTCGGCCGATTTTGTGAAAGTTTCAACGTTACAATTCAACGTTTCATTTTACAAAATTGTCCGAAGCTTCGCCCCGAACCCCGCTGGGGGCGTTTGAGCGCATCACCCCAGATACCCAGCTGTAAAAGCGAGGTTATTTCTTGTATTTTCTTTGTATCCAAGGCAATCAGTTGGTCGGGTTATGCACATATAAATGTGTAACTTGACCCATGGGTTGGAACCGCCCCATCCCCACAACAGAAAAAAAATTTTTCTCACAAAAGTCCGAAAAAATGAAAAATTCTTGAAGTGCGTCCAAAACTTCGCCAAAACAGGTTTTTAGAGTACTTTTAAGCTACTGAGAGCAGAATTTCCCGGCGCTTCGCGCCGGATTTAGTGTTGCTGTATATTCTAGTTTTTGTCCTCTAGACCGCTTAACAACGCTCAAATATGAGTTTAACAAAGAGGACATGATAATTTTTTCGGCGCTTTGCGCCAAATTATTCCTCTTCCAACTTATTTTTCTTCGCAAAACAAAAAGATTGATTACAAACATCAAGATTAAGAAGCTAGTAATAAACAACAACACATTGACAACACGGACTGCATGAACAAAAATCACTTGCATAGATAGCTTGAATGATTGATTTCTTGCACGTGAGGTTAAAATAAAATAAAATTTTTGACTTTTTCGAAATCTTCCCTTGACATTGTATAGAGCTTGTCGAAAACTGCTCAAAAATGCCTTTATTTTCGTCAATGTCCGAATGGTTCTCGAGATATTTGATTTCAAATTTTCGGACCGCCCCTCAAAATTTTCTCTCGGATCTGCTAATGAAAATAGATAAGCAAATTATAAATTAAGCTTATGTAAAAATCATTCGCTTACAATGACGTAGTCGTCAACAGAGGCAGAAAAACTATTGTCGTCGTAAGTCTCGATATTATCGTCAATTCTGCATTCTTGTTTGAGATCAAGAGCGGCATCAGTTGACACCGAAGCATTGGTGGATTTAAAGTCTTCTAACTAAAGCAAAATGGGAAGGCCCTCAGAACACGTCATTAACACAGTAATGAAAATCAGCATATCTCATAATTTCGAAGCATTTCCAAGCATTTCGCAAACATCGGAAACTGAAAAGTCAGCGTTTTTTCTGCTCAGATGTATAAAATTATAATCAGCTTGCAATTGAAATAAGAGCAATAATATGAAGACCTAATTTTTTTACACAGAGTATGTATGATTCATGCAGTAGGTATTCTTACTTGAAAAATTAATTTAAAAAACAAATATTTGAAAATAAATATTAAAAAAATAGAAAAATTAAATTTAGAATAAATATATATTAAAAAATAAATACTAATTTTTTATTTTCAGACACATACGCGTCCGCCATTTTTTATCTATGACCTTTTAGAAACATTCAGAAAATTCGACTCAAACTGTGATGCAGTCACAAGCAGACATCTTTGTAGGAGGTTTGAGGGATCTAGACCCCGAAAGATAAAAGGCAAAATTTTCTGAGAAAATGAGGTAATAAATAAATAATAAAATTAATTTGTTGCAAAACTGCTTGAAATCGACTAGAAATGGTCAATTATGATACTCTTTACGCTATTTTAACATCTATAACAAATTTTATATCATTTCAACTCAGAAAAGCTCTCCCTTCGACCCCCAGACCGCTAGACCGACACCGATGTGCATTTGGTCGCACAGAAATAAGATTTAAATTTACAAGCGACATAAATTGGATTTAAAAAATGATAAATTAATTGTTCGTGATCAGTTTTTGTTTTTTATGAGTTTATTTGATGAAAAAATTGTTTTTTTCGGCTAAAAACACGTTTAAAATCAATCGTAGAGCTCGCACAGAAGCAACCAACGTTAGATGATCTGAAAAACAATTAAAAAAACTATTACTTCTTCGATCGCAGCCTGCTTTGAAGCTTCCAGCTCTTCGCACTTTGCCCTTAGCATATTTATTTCGGATTCTAGGCGTTTATGCGTTTCTTTATGTGCCAAACCTTCACTGAATTGAAAGTGAAACCAATAAAAGTTTTCAATCATTAAAATTTTTTGAATATTCTTCAAACCTCTGTTCTGCTTTGAGTGATCGACTGGTCTTTCCGAGTTTCGTCTTCAGCACGTTAGCATCGTTTGATGCGCTGTCAAAGTTTCTGTTCATTACAGTGCATCCAGAGAACAATTTTGATGGAACACACAGTTGATTTCCTTTCTGATCGTTACTGTAATTCTCAGTGTTACAGGCAACTTCTTTGAGTAAGCCAGCTCTCGCAAACGAAATTTCTTAGTGCATTTGAATCATAAACTCACTTCATACTGTTTCATAGAATCTGCCAAAAAATTTTACGAACAGTAAGCTGCATGCGACTGATATAGTTTACAGCTTAGCTAAAGATTCATTAACGGATGAGCGCATGTTCATAAACTGAGTGCAAAACTTATTATAACGCGTCTTTCTTACGGATAATTAGCATGCTGAGATTTTTTCATTACATTTTTAGTGAATTAAATGCATTTGTAAAATTACATTAAAGACGGCAGCAATGAAAAACAAATTGGCGATCGCCATTGTTGCTAAAGGCACTAATATTGTAAGATAAAATTGATGATTTCATTGTAGATCAACTCTTAAATATTTTCGAGGCGTTTTTCTGTTGAAGGCGAGGTAAAAATGCCAAATTATAAGCAGCTTATAATTCGCATTTCTGTGAATAATATTACATTTTGTACTGGTCGAGTTACACGCTGTTACATATGCTCTCTGTCAGTGGCGGATCCAGGATTTTCCTAAGGGGGGCGGTACCCCTAAGGGGAGGCGGAATCCTGACTTGGGCGGAAAAATTAGCCGTTTTAACTCGAAAATCGCTAAAAATCGCTCAAAAATCCTTAATTTTGCGCACTATTTCTGGCCAATGAGGGGGGCGGGGGCGGCCGCCCCCCCCGCTTCCCCCCTAAATCCGCCCCTGCTCTCTGTAGACTTAGATGACTCTACACAGTGACGGATATAGGGTTTGCCTAACGTGGGGAAGCGGTAGCCCAACTTTTCCAAAAACGTTCAAAAATAGGTCCAAAAATTTGCTCTTTACGTGCGGAATGGCGTTTTTTAGGCGTTTTATATTGTCTACTTTTATTTAAAATCACTTTTGACGCAATATTTTCTCAAAAAAATTCAAGATTCCGAGAATTTTGTCCGAAAAAACCATGAAATTTCTTTGACTTTAATTTGCAAAATTTAGGCAGAAGGACGTTTAGAAGCTCGATTTACTGTTCGATTCCCTGCATTTGTAGCATTTGACGCGAGACGCCAAAAATTTTTAAAAGTTATGCTTGAAAACAGAAAAAATCTATGTTGAAAAATTTTTACGGTACACATTGTTTTAAAACCTATCCTATGAGCTAAAACTGTCTCCCAGGCCACTAAGAAAGTAAATGAATGTTATTATAGGTGTTATCCGGCAAAAATGAGAGAAATTATGATCATTGACGGCCAAAAATCATTGCAAATTACACGTCCATTCCTTATATAGCCAATTATGTATTTTGGGCCAAAGAGCGAGGGGGCGGCCGCCCCTCGCCCCAGCTTAAATCCGCCCCTGACCTTGCGGAAAAAGCCCTATCTCTTCAAGGATTTGAAGCTGCTTTATTGTATACTCATTATTAGTCAAATCTACCAACAACTATAGTCCATTTCACATAAGTTTGGACATAAATTTCAAGCATTTTTGAAGACAGTAAGTCGACAGCTTACGGTAACATGGATCGATTCAATGCATTCAGCGCAATCTGTCAGTTTGATGTCGATGAAAATTTTTAAAGTTCATGCCCAAACTTATGTGAAACGGACTATGAATGTCAGCTCACCAGAGATGATATTTATTCATTAGATATCGAAGCTCAGTGGGAAATGGCATCCAAAACGTATCAGAAAGTTAAATTTTGCATACCTCGCAACTTGCAGCGGTTTATCGGATATATAGCACTGCGTACTTATATCCCGGACAACCCGACTGTCAGACAAAATGCGAGGAGCATATTCACTCGATGACATCGGGGAAGCTTTGCGAGCAATCAGATCTTCCAGTGATGCCTGAGAATAATAGTATTTCTTGCAATAAGAAGGCAACAAAACAGAAATCAAAGGGCATGAATTAGAATGTGGTTTGCGGGATTTAACGGGCGGATTCAAAGGGAGAGATGCCAGACCACCCATCCGTCATCATTGATAAAAACATAGATATCAAATTATGATCTTTTTTCGTCATCAGTACAAATTTTATAATTTTCTTCAGTAATCTAAGAGAATTATGCGAATGCAATATTTATGACGTCTAATAATGGACGAACGACATCGATCAAATCGTACATATGTATTTTTCAGCTTATTTCGTGGGCAAGCCACCCACAGGACGAAAAATCAGCCGACAGAGGCCGTATTCATAAATGCAGATAGATGCTTACCTGTTGGTAGAGGCAGATTATATAGTCTAATCTTAAGGTAAAGTCATATTCACAAAGCTAGGGAGAATGTTTCAGTGGTAGGAAATCTTCCTCAAGGTAGGCCTGATTCTATCTGCAGGTAGACCCTTCCTCAAGGTAGATTTTAAGACTACGACCTCAGATTCAAAGCGATTATGTACGTACATGGTCTGGACTTGTTCATACGAATTTTTTAATCAGTTTAAAAAACCGATGTTTTGTCTTTTGAGGCCAATAAAAACATAAATTCAATTAAAAACTTTTAACGTTCCATTAGTACCATAGATGGGCAGCGAGGTAGTTAATGCTGTCACGCCTAAACAAATTTCGGATGAAAATGCTATTTGTATTACTTTTATTTGATATAGTTATAGCAAAACGATAGTAAAATTTTTCTCGACTAAACCTTTCTTTTTTTGTTACACTTTTCGTACTGTCATTTTTGCCCTTTGAAATCCGGTCTTTAGTAATAATAACTTTGATTAAATTAAAACTTGTCGGCTTTTACTGGCGCACTCTTTCACTGATATCGGCTTTCCGATTTATTTTCTAAAACTTAGTCAACTTTTCATTACGCGTCACATTCCAAATAATATTTTCTGAAATCTGGTACCTGTAGGTCAAGTTTTTCTTGCAGCGAGTTGACGTGCTCTTCTCTCAATTTGTTATAACTCGACTGCAGTAATTCGCATTGTGATTTGTAGCGTCGGGCTTCCTCCCTATATTTGTTCCTTTCGTCCCTCACATGACTCCACTTTTCCCGCCAACTGGCAGTGCAATCAGCCCACCATTTCATTGTTTTTTCCATTTGTGCGGCTCTTGTTTTAGCCTAAATATGATTTTCATAAAAATCAATGCCCTATGACTTCGGCTGATAAAGATGATATTGCTTACAGTAGGTACACTAGCATTAAAATCGCTCTGAATCGCTCAGGCATTGATTTGTTCAAGAACAGTTCGGCGCCGCCAGTTCGGCGTCAGCCGATTCGGCGTAGGCGCCAGATGAGCAAAAAAATTTTACAATAGGCACCTAACCACTTACGTATATTATAAGTTTAATCCTTTCTTCTCATAAGCCTTATATAAATAAGATACCAGTAGGACTTATAGAGGACCTCTGTGACCCTTTGTATTAATGCAGATCACGCATGCGGAATTATGGGAGGTAAATTTTAAAGTGCCTCTTCTGTGCTCAAAAAATGGTGTATACGCGTCAAAAACATCGTTTTTGGCGTTTATGACGGTCCATAATCTTTGTGAAGCATAAAACATAAAAAATAGAAAGAAGCCAAAAAATTCGAATAAGTTGAAGAAAATGTTGTCAAGAAATGAGCAAATGCGTACTGTCTACGCCATAATGCACAGCATGGCCGATCTGGGGAGCGGAGGGTCAGTCGGCCTAAGTGGGGGTCAAGAATTAGGCTTTCTGGGCCAAAATGACCTCAAAAATTAATAAAAGCGCTAAAATAGCGTTTAAACAACGTTATTACACAATTTCTGGTCAATTTTAAGCACTTTTGAAGAAAACTTTCAATCTTTATCCGTTTTTGCCTTCATTTTGCTTCATTTTACCATAAAAATTTTCCATTTGCGGGTCTAAACCATAGGTGGGCGATATAAAAATTCTGGGGGTGCAAGATTTTTCAAAGATCAAAGAAAGGCCTTAAAAATGGTGGTATGGCGAAAAACACCATTCTTGAACGTTTCTCATCGAGCACTATCCATTGGCATCAAAAAAGTGCGGAAAAAATTTGAAAAATTGAATTCTGGGGGGTATTTTGCTTTCTGGGGAGATAATTTTGGTTTCTCGGGGGGGGTGGGGGTGTATACGCCCCAAAATCCCCCCACCACCTAGGCGTCTTGTGAAATATTTTAAACATTGTCAAACTTATCCGACTGCTTAATATACGGTTGAAAAACTGATAATTTTGTGCAGTTAATGCAGGCGCCAATCTAGTTGGCGCGCGGAAACGGCTAGCGCCAAATCAGCGGCGGCGAATAGTCCTTTAGTTTAATTTAATAAATGAGGGAATTTTAATAAATTGGGAACTAGAATTTTTCTAAGGAAGATGGTACCCTAACTTGTCCGAGAATAGTCAAGAATAGGTTAAAAGTTTGCCCTTTACGTGCGAAATAGCGTATTTCGGCGTTTTACACAGCCTACTTGTATTCCAAATCTCTTTGCCGTACCATTTTTTTTGTTGAAAAATTCAGTAATTTTTCAAACAATTTTGTGCGAACAAATCATTGAAATTCTTTGACTTCAGCGAAAATCCGGCATGAAGCGCCGAAAAATTTGTAAAATTTAGGCTGAAGGACGTTTAGAAGCTTGATTTACTGTATTTGGAACATTTCATCCAAGTCAAAAATTTTTAAAAGTTATGCTCGAAAATAGATGAAATCTAAGCCGAAGTGGCTAATTCTGCTCTATTGTTTTGGAAGCTATTCTTTGAGCAAAAAATGGCTTCCAGGTCGCAAAGAAAGCAAATAAATGTCATGAATAGGTATTATCCGGTGCGGAGCGCCAGAAAAATTTGAGAAATTATGATCCTTGACGGCCAAAAATTATTGCAAATTACATATCCATTCTTTATCTCGCCAAAAATTTTTGACCAATGGTGGGCCCCCCTCTCCCCTTAAATCCGCCCTTAATATCAATGTAGACATAAATGTATCTATGCAATAAAAGGACAAAAAACAATCAAAAAAGCAGGACCACGGCCTACGATACTCTCTGAATACGTGCTCAGAGCGGAAAAATCAAACAGATAAAACAAAAACAAACCAAAGAAGAACGAGCAAAAAACGTAAAGAAACAAACCTCCTCAAGTTCCTGAACCCGCCTCTCTTCGCATTGTTCCCAATCAGTGTGTCTGCATCGACCTACGACTTCGTAGCATGTTTTGCGCACCGTGTTCATCGTCGAATTATTCGAACGACCGCAGGACGATGAAATGGACGGCGAAATATTAGCAGCAGGGACAGCGGCGATTCCCAACGGCGGACGACCCAGCGTTTCCTCATCGGCGGCAGCTACTCCCCCGTCCGCCGCAGGAGGCTGAGATAACGACGAATCGTACTCCCTAGGCTATAATATACGCACATCGATATAGTATGTACACATGTACAAGACTGTCATATTGTTTCTGGGGGCGAGGGGCTTCGAGTTAATTTTTCACCTTGAGGAAGTGATCGCCCAAAAAGTAATTTCACTTGAGTACGATAAAACGATAATCGGAGATTAAATTGCAACTTTATTTCCGATTAAATTTATCGGTATGCAAAAAGGCCGATTAGTGGTAATCGACGATTTGCTTAATCGTAGATTTTAATCCTACCCCTCCCCAGGTTTAAACGTCGATTAGTGTGAGTTTCTTTCGTTTTGTAAGCCAGTTGGTTTCTGTTTTCTTTGATATGGACGTTCTTGACTTTCTTGACGATTCGGACGAAAATTATGACGAAAATTTGGAAAACGTGATTCCATGGAGGGGATTTTTGGAACGAGCAAAACCGCAAGAAAGTTATGCTGATGATAAATTTTGGTCGCAATACAAGTTGCACAAAAACAGCGCTAGGGAATTAATCAATTTACTTGAAAACTTTGCTGCGATCTTTCACGTTAGGATTCGCTTTGAAAGCTTCTTTAATAGCACCCCATGCCTTGCTTTTAGCAGTCGCCGTTTTTGAATCCGTTCTTTTTAATTTCGATAATTTCAGCATTCTCGGAAGCACATTCAGAGAGAAATTCGATTTTTTCATCGTCAAAATTTTGCATTCTTTCGCGAAGGTTATTATTGATGTCCATTTTTCGCAGTTTTAATAAATGCGATCAAATATGACAAAAAATTTCAAAAGTACAGCTTCCCACTGTAACTGCTGTCAGTAGTTACACGCCTTCTGAACTCCGGTTCAAACGCCTATGACGGGAAGGTAATACCCCAACAGGCATTAAAGCCGATGACGAGCTAAGACGGGCTATAGCGGTATGCCTACCACGCTCACCAGGCAATTATGCAAGAGCCCCATGTGTTGCTCTCTTGGTTGCATTATGCTCACCAATCGATCAAGCCTAAAGTGCTCTCTTGGTGTTGCATTCGATCGGTATTGTACGTCGCCTTTTCAACGGCGCTGCAGTCGGGTGTTAACCCGTGGCGGACCTTCGGGTCTGCCCAGTTTTGTGAGACTCTTACACCACCCAACCTGTTTTTACTTTTGTACTTTTATCAATTCTGTCCAGGCATGCCAAGAAAACAACCGAAACAAACAGAAAAACCACTGACCTGCATAGGTACTCGTTTTTCTATTGGACTTGTCAGTACCCGATATTCCAATCAAAATTGCTGTTAATCGGCGATTAATCGACAATTAGAAATTTAATATACGATTAGCCAATCGGCCTTTAATCGGCGTTTTAGCATACGAATTTTAATCGATCGTTAATCTCCGATTGATTAATCTACGATTAGCCTTGATCGCCGATTAAAATTATCGGCCTTTCTGCATACGGGCCTAAGAGTCCTGGGCCCGGTTTCAATATGTTTAGGCTTAGACAGGCTTAAACATGACTTCAATGTTAAAACATATGTGGCCTAGCCTAGCTTAAGCCAGGCGTAAATCTGGCAACGTATGTTTAAACATTGAAGTCAGATTCAAGCCTGGCCTGAGCCTAAAGATATTGAACCGAGCCCTGTTCATCTATCATAGGTAGCGCGTTAGCGCGTACCTATAATATACTTAGGTACCCCCAACATATGTCCCACCCCTCACAGCTATAACGGCACACATCTGGGAGGTGCGGTTTTTTTAAAAGGTAGATAATAAAAAAACTTAGATACCCTTTTTTGTTTACACTCAATACCGAGCTAGTCGTGAGTGTGTAAAGTTTACACCAAAAATTCAAATGATCGGCGGAGGGCCAATTTAAAAAAAAATGTTTTCCCTGATTAGTAGGTTACGAATCTGGTCTTAAAATTTCTTTACACTCATTAGTTGTTGCACAGGAGTGTAAATTAGACGGTTTTTACTGTTTTCATGTGCACAAGCATATCTAACTCAGTTTTACATTCTATGCAGTCTGATTGGTTTCAAAAGGTAGACGGTTATAAAATCTAGGGGAGCCTTTTTTATTTTTTTTAAAGTAATATTTTCAAATTTAGAGGCGGTTTATTGTAAAGAGTCTGGGACAAAAAAATATTTTTTCCTGCCATATTCTCCACTTAGTAGACAGAACGTGGTAATTATCTTTAAAATGTGCCTCGTCCTAAGCGCTACACGTCAAAATTTATTTTGTTTCTTTACAATCAATATTGCGTTATTAGTGCAGGTGTAAACTTTACACTAAAAAATTTTTTCCGCCCAGAGCGTCGTGGATGATGAATTTAAAAAAATGTTCTCCGTAAGGTCAGAATAACGAATCTGACCTTTAAACTTTTCTACAGCCAGTGTTTGTTGAGGTATGAAGAGGTGAACTTTGAATTATACATCTATTTTCTAATGCCGATAGATAACTCCGTATTGCATATTGTTTGATCAGATTTTTCTTATTTCAGAGGTTTTTGACTCGTCTTTAATAAATAATTATTTTTATTATCATAAATGCACTATTCTTAAACTTCAGTAGAATGATGAATATTTTTCAATATAGTATAATCAAGCTGAAATCTTGGCTGCGAGTTGAGTTGGTGCAATGGCTGACGTATCCGTTCTCGCATGTGGGTTTAAAAAAGAATAATGGGTTCAAGTCTTCTGAATACTGAGTTTTTTCATTTTTTAATTCTTTTGGCAAAACCATGCACTTCATTTGACTTATTCATCTATTTAGGTTCTGCAGATGACACTTTTTTGTTTTTTGAATTTAGCCTTAGTTCTCGAATGGGAGTGTAAAGAGTGCGAAAATCTGGGGGTGAAAAGACACATTTTGGTCGAGTTTTCGACTTGTTTATGTCTGCCAACAACTCCGGTTATGAGTTTTAAGAAATTTTTTCTGACAGAAATGTACTACGGATCAAGGGCTATCTTGTGCTTACCAGCAAACTTTTCTACAATCAATACGCAGTTAGTACCAGGGGTTTAAACTTTACACTCTAGTGGATGAGTAAAAAAACAGATTTTGTCCAAGATTTCTCTGCCAACTTTTTCGGTTATGAGTTGGGATGAATTGAATAAAATAGAAATAAAGTAACTTCTAAGAGCTACACGTCGAAGCAAGCCGCGTTCAAAAAAACGTAATATTCAGTTGTTTATGGGAGTGTAAAGTTCGAAATCTGAGGTGTAAAATGGGCGAAAAAACAGGTTTTTTTCGTATTTTGATTGGTAAATCATATCAAATATTTTGCGGAACATAAGTTTGGCACATACAAACGTACTACAATCAAAGGGCTACAAACTGGCCCGAACCGAATTTATTTACACTCAATAGGGCGTTAGGTTCAGATTTTTAAAGTTTACAATGTGGTGGACAGTGGAAAATACGTGTTTGTCCATTTTTTTGTTCGCCACTTTCTCTGTTCAGAAGTCGGGCGAGGTCGAATAGGATAAAAATAAAGTACTTTCTAAGGGGTACGCGTCACAGCGAATTGCGTTTGTTTACATCAATATTTAGCTTTTTCGGGAGGTGTAAAGTCAAAAAAATGGGGGAGTTAAACGTGTTTCTGTCTTGTTTTTTTCTGCCAAGTTCTGGGTTATGAGTCTGGACATAATCTCAAGTCTAAAAATGAACCAGAAACCAAATGTGATACGCCAGTTTGTTTGCACTCAACAGTGGTGTAAAGTGGTTTACATCTGATATTTATTTGTCCTCGGGCCATTGTGGAGACTTAATTTTTTAATAAATGTTGATCGTAATATCAGAGTAATATCAGAATTACGAATCCGACTGAAATTTTCTTTACACTCTGTGGTTGTGTAAAGTTTACACTGCATATTAACTTTAGTTCTAGAGCCTTGCGGAAGCTTAATTTTTTTCAAAATGTTCTACGTAAAATCAGAATTGGGAATCTGACTGTTAGTTTTCTCTACACCTAGTAGTTGTGTAAAGTTTGCACTATTCATTTGTTGTTAATATGTAGTTTATACTACAAATTTATTTTACTTCCAAATCTGAGCGTTAGTGTTCCTTACACTTGATATTTGCGTAAAGTTTATGCTGAAAAACTTTGATCTGTTTAAATAATGTAAGGTTGTCTTGTTTAAAAAGGATAATGCTGATGTTAAGAACAATATTGTTTTCCGCGTTCTTGGACTGCTGTCATTATTGTGGCATGTTACTGTATGTGTTTACTGACTGATGTACTCAAATCATGCTAATTAAAAGTAGGGTACTAGCAAAGAAAAATGCTCCGATGGAACAAAAAAGATGAATATACTTGGAATTGTGGATTGTTAAGGATGTAAAAGGAGGGGACTAGGAAAAAGCTACCTAAAGTCGCAAAATCTGATAAAAATCACACTTTCTCTAAGCAACGCAAAAAATCGAAGTATATTCTGCGGCCTCTAAAAAGTGTCTTTTTTAAATAATTTTCAAAGTTTCAGATAAGAGTGTATAAACGAAATCTATAATGTTTACTTTTTTTAAATTGCTGGCAAGTAGCAACGCTGACTAGCTTCGTATCCTGATTGATAGAAAACTAAGTGGTATTGTATTTAAAGTTGTTTTATTTTGTTATGAGCATTATAGCAAGCAAAGCAGGGGCCGATTGATTAGTGCACACAATCGTTACGGGCATGCTAGTGTACCTACATTTAGTCTGTTTCAAGTCAACTCACGCGTTTCCTACTGTTTTAAACCAACAATTTCTTCAATTGTTTTGGATGCATCGATGTTTGCTATTTCATTCAATTGGCTTAGAAAGACTGTTACTCAATATCATTTCCCATAGCTACTGCATAGCTAACGTGCTGCTTTTTCAATCATTTTTATGGTTAAATATTTATTTTAATGTGTTGGCCGCAGAATATACTTCGATTTTTTGCGTTGCTTAGAGAAAGTGTGATTTTTATCAGATTTTGCGACTTTAGGTAGCTTTTCCTAGTCCCCTCCTTTTACATCCTTAACAATCCACAATTCCAAGTATATTCATCTTTTTTGTTCCATCGGAGCATTTTTCTTTGCTAGTATTACAGATGAATGTGTACATAGGTACCAACCTAAACGGGTTTTTGAGTCGTTAAAGCAGTTGATGCGTGCGTGCACGTCACATTAGCATTACAAAGCAAAAGTGCGCTTCATATCGGTGCGCGAAACTTAAATCGTAAGTTTTGATGGGATAGCGAAATTAACGAAAAAACGTGGAAGAAGTCGTGGGACTCGGACCATACGTGGGCAGCACCAAAATTCTGGAGGTGCGCAAGATTTTTCAAAGGTCTAAAAACGGCCTTAAAAATGGTGGTAGGGCGAAAAAACACTATTTTCCAACGTTTCATCGAGCACTATCCATTGGGATCAAAAATTGCGAAAAAAAACAAAAAAAATTAAATTGAATTCTGGGGGTATTTTGGTTTCTGGGGTATTTTGGTTTCTCGGGGGATGCAAACCCCCAAACACCCCCACGCATAGGTGTGAATCGGACCCCTTTTTATTTGAATGCATCACAAACAACGGTTTCGGCAACCGCAGCCTACAAAATGAGGATCAACTAATGCAAAAACGGTATATACCACCTAATAAGTAGCATGGTCATCTGTGATACGTATGAGAGGAAGGTATGCATCTTTTACTTCTGTATACTCTGCTAGCTACACAAATTGCTCACATCATTGATATTTAGGTCGTGCTGCGCTTTCCATATATCAAACCCAAATTTTTAAAACATTGCAAAATTATAAACTTCATTGGAAGAAACTTTTCTACAACAATAAACAGCATGTTTAATGCGAAGCAGTGTAATAAACTATCTTGATTCATACTCTGTGGGTGCTCTCGAGCAAATTATCAGAAGACATGATTTTATCGTCCATTTTTGGCCTTGATTCCGTCACATTTCCTCAAAAGTTTCCCTTATTTTCCTTCTTTTAAAGCGTAGCCTCCAACCCGCTACGTGCATAATTTGGACGGTAACTACTCGCTAAATTTATCCACTTACGATATTGTTCCTGGGTCCTCCCATTGTGCGCTCGTAATCCGTTGGAACACTATATCTGCTGTAGGATGAACTGTGAAGCGATCTCATTGGTCTCGGTGACACATTTCTGCTATGGCCTTCAGGACCACCGGCTAAAGTATTATTGTTATTTTGCGATCCAGAATGACTGCGGTCAATGCAAGCACTCATTGCGCAGTCAAACGGATAAAATGTCAGTGATCCTAATTGGAAAAATTTATGCAATGTATGTAATGACGACAATTCTAAGAAATAGAAATTCATCCGCACATCCTAGGATGTTTATAAACATATGTAGGTTTGTACATTTCAGTTCATATAAAATAGTATTCTTGATTCAAGTTACAACAAGCCGTTCGAAATGATTACCGGAAAATTGCTCGCCAACAATTGTTCGAGTACAATTGCTCGCAAACAATTGCTCGCCTAGCAATTGCTCGCCCAGCAATTGCCCGCCCAGCAATTGCTCGCCCAGCAATTGCTCGCCCAGCAATTGCTCGCCCAGCAATTGCTCGCCCAGCAATTGCTCGCCCAGCAATTGCTCGCCCAGCAATTGCTCGCCCAGCAATTGCTCGCCCAGCAATTGCTCGCCCAGCAATTGCTCGCCCAACAATTGCTCGCCCAGCAATTGCTCGCCCAGCTATTGCTCGCCAAACAATTGCTCGCCAATCACCAACAATTGTAGCCATACGATTACTTGCTGAGCAATTGCTCGCCAGTGAATTGATCACATGGGAACCGCTCCCAGGGCATTATTGCTTCTCATTTATTTGAATCAGCAATTGTCATTCTATATCGGAATCACGCTATAAAAATGGAAGGTGTGTTAACTCCAAAAATCGACCGCCCCGGATCTTGTAATCATCCGGTGTGAACAAAATGGTATAATTAAGTACAATTCAGTTCTGCTGTGATGTTGCATACATTTGCGCTCATACATTTTTCTATGTACAGATTGTTTCGTTTTTGGTAGGAAAGAGAGAAGAAGCAGTAGTTTCAGTTTGAAAGTATTCATTTTTAGTGTACTAAAATGATTTTTAATTCGTTCAATCTTAATTTTCAGTTTTAATGCACTCAATAAAGTCGACAGGTGCTCGCCACCGCCAGGCGATTGCTCGCCAATCACCTGTGATTAGTCGAGAAATGAATTTTTAAGTTTTTTCAATTCGTTCGATCAGTTACAAGCTGATCATTGAAGCAAAGTAATTCAAGTCGGAAATTTTCCCGATCACAGCAGAACTAAATTGTACTTAATTACACAATTTTGTTCAGACCGGATCATTACAAGATCCGGGAACGGTCGATTTTTGGAAGGAACGCACTTCCATCTTTATAGCGTATATGATTCCAATATATGTAGAATGACAATTGCTGATTCGAAGAAACGAGAAGCAATAATGCTTAGGGAGCGATTCCCATGTGATCAATTCACTGGCGAGCAATCGCTCAGCAAGTAATCGTTCGGCTAGCAATTGTTGGTGATTGGCGAGCAATCGTTAAGCGAGCAATTGTTCGTCGAGCAATCATTTGGCGAGCAATTGCTAGGCGAGCAATAGTTGGCGAACAATAGTTGGCGAGCAATTGCTGAGCGAGCAATTGTTGGGCGAGCAATTGCTGGGCGAGCAATTGCTGGACGAGCAATTGCTGGGCGAGCAATTGCTGGGCGAGCAATTGCTGGGCGAGAAATTGCTGGGCGAGCAATTGCTGGGCGAGCAATTGTTGGCGAGCAATTGTTCTCGAGCAATTGTTGGCGAGCAATTTCCCGCACACGGTTCGAAATAGGATAGGACGCATTTGTTTTGGGTTGATACCGTAGGTGCATGGTAGCAAGCGTACGCGTAACAGCGGAAACTGTGAGATCGCCACAAAGCTGAATGTCCATCCATCTCCCAGAGTCAGAAAACATTTTAATCAAATTTTTTTGGCAGAAAACTTTGCGTTTTTCGGCAATAAGCAATTTTTTTACCATAATGGGCCATAAATTGGAGTCATATACCCTTCTCCTAAGTGGCCGGGGGACCCCGCCTTCGCTTTCAAGCTGTTACATGTAATGACAGCACATCATGGTCGGTCATGCCAGTCTAAAGGAAGTCTAAAATGGAGAAAAACGCTTTTAACCGTAATTTTGGCTCATTTTTTGCAAAAAGATTCTTTTGTTTTAGACTTAAGATACGTAGCATGGTCGGTCTTAGGGTCAGACAGGACGGCCGAGGAAGGGAGTCAGCCATAGAGCATTTTCGACCTAAATGAACAAAAAAAACTGGGATAAAATTTTAATAACGTAAAAACTCAACATTTTCTGGTCAACATTAAGCACTTTAACCGGAAGTTCTGATGTCAATTTTTATCCTAAATTTTGCCTTATTTTTCACATAAAATTTTTTGTGTTTCTCTTCTATGGAGTGCAGACCCCTAAACCCCTACCTCTAGACACCAATCCGCATGTGCATGTCTAGTGGATAGTAATACGGAGAAACGGTGCATAAATTTTTGCTAGTCTCTTTCAAATAAATTTGAGCATGTATTTTAAGAAATTTTTTCGACAGCGAGCCGGTGTCACACCTCTAAGTGTCCGGTACCTCAAAGTGTCGGAGTACCTCAGAGTGTCCTGTCGGACACATTGAGGTACCTCAAAGTGTCAGATGTATCTAGCTGCACTCCAAAGTATCCAAGTTTTCTTCCTCAACAAATTAGACTGATAAGAATTGAACGAAACTGAAAGGGTCGTCAATTCCCGCACTAAATAACTGAAAATTGAATTTTGTGGGGGGGGGGGTCAGCCGTATGAATTTTTTATAAGGTGCTTCCTTTGATTAAAAAACGATAGATACTTGTCAAAAAAACTGTTTTAACTGTAAAAATGTAGAAACAAAGTTGAAAAAATTAGAGTAAATTGAAAGGGATATAGTCAGAAGCTGAATTATACGTCAATCAGTCAAAAGTTGGCTAAATACGCATAAAACAGCAAGCTTTCTACGATTTCTTGAAAAATCGGGAATACTGGGAGTCAGCAACCCTTCTGCGGCGGGTACAACCCCTCCAGGAACACGACTGGTACAAACGTACTCGAACACATGCGAAATTAGTTAAACAATTAATTATATCAGCGTTATGCTAATTAAGCCAAGAAAGAAGGAAAAACACACATATATTTAAAAAAGAAGGAGGAAAAGAATACATATTAAAATAAAAAAGACCTCCACCAGTGTGCCAACTTTGCCAGAAACCGGCGAAAGTTCGCCGGTTTTGCCAGCTGGGCAAAAATTTGGCGTTGTTTTCTGCAATAAAAACGTGGGGTTCGCCGGTTGTCAAAATTGGGCTACACTTTGTACTTGGCTTCGCCGATTTTCAATTCCCTTTCGCCGGTTTTCAATTTTTGAGTTGACAACACTGTGGACCTCCCAAATGAAATTTTTGACGCATTTTCGGATTTCTGCGGTTTTCAAGCACCACATTCCCAGAATTCAATAGCTACCAATTGGCCACATACAATTAATCCCCAGCATTTCCGCACTGTTTATAATGTGCACGTTCCTCCATCTGTTTCATTTCGTTACGAATTTTTCCACAAAATTCAATCGGAATAAATCAGGCAACAAAAGTGGCTTAAAAATCTCGGGTAGGTGGCACTACTGCCAACGTGGGCACAATTGCTAACTACGAGTAGAGCACAACCGCTAAATAGTGCACAACCGCTAACGTAACCATAATATCAATCTAAAGCCATGTAATGTACGAGTAGTTATACCATTCGTTTTGTATTTATGAGTCTAAAGTTGAAAAAAGAAGCCATTTTGTACAGAGACTTATTTTTTAACCAAGTAGTTATATGACTTTAGTGTCAATTTCATGTTCTGAATTTCTCAATTCATTAGTATGGTTCATCAGATTGAAGGCTCTCATTAATAAATGAAAAGGTTTCAATGAAACGAACCATCACAACATTATCATGACCACTTGAATTCGACTATTTAAGTCCGTAACATGTATTTGGCAATAAAAAATTAATTGAATCTATTTCAGCTAATGAAAAAATTCGCTTAAGAAAGTTGAGAGCGGCGTTTATGCACCATTGTGAAAATCCGTCTACCAGTCAGTAAAGTGCAGACCTCGGTTTTTGTCTCGTTGGGCTGCAATTTGAGTAGCACTCTCAGTCTGCATGCATTATGCAGTGGCCGTGTTACGATCAAAATAGTACCGACAACGTATAATAAACAACTCATCGTCTTCATACTAAAATTATTTCATCACACTATTCTCTTCTTAAGTTGAATAAACATGTATTTTAGATACTGTTAAGATCATTTTAACCCTACTTTTACCGAGCTCTAGATCCGTGATCTAGTTGCCTGTTTTTGCAGTTTACTGTAAGGCCATAAATTCTTATGTGGCAAGCTTCTCAGTACCCTCTTTTTTTACTGCAACACATGTTTTATTGAGCAAACGAAAACTTATTGACCTATATTTTATTAGAAAAGCTTGATTTCATGATTTTATAACATGTGTTACGCGTGTTGCAGATCGTATTCCTTACACATTTTTGAATGTTCAAATACGTTTTTTTCAATTGGTTTTCAATTTTGTGCAAACTTAATGGCATTTTTGAATTTATCATGCTCTTGGCTACCAGAAATATGTATTTTTATTCATTTTTGTTATCTCCCCAATGACTAGATTTTCGATCTAGACCTTGGTAAGACTAGGGTGCGTGACCCCTTGGTAACAGGAGGGTTAAGAATTAGCGGTAGTGTACTAGTTGGCGATTGTGCACTAGTTAGCGATTGTACCCACGTTAGCGGTTGTGCACCCCAATCGAAATCTCGAATAGTTTTTCTAGAATGTAATCCCTCGTAATATAATAGTTTATAACACGTTAGTGTGGCCATTTAAACTTTTTCAAAAAGCTCTCGAACAAATGCATGAACTTATCAGCAAATCGAAATCAGATTTACTTTCTTGTCACTGACCGTTCTTTAGAAGGTATTAGCGCTACTATTAATTGAATTTTGCAATCGAAGATGGGAGAGTATTTTGCACTTAAAAGCTTACCCAAGTTCATGCTATAATCGGATTGAAACAATATCTTTGTAAAAAAGGTCGAGCCAGTTTTTCATCAAGTGATGTGAAATGACCTACACTTACACAGTACTCGTTTATGCGGTGGATAATCTAAAGATAAGAGTTCTCTTTTCAGTATGAGAGATCATCGAACTTTCGTTTATTTGGAGTCTGTTTCAGAAAGAAACAAGTCTCTCAACTCTCTGAATTCATAACCCATATTTTTGACTAAGCAGTGATAAGGGCTACAACAGTTGTTTGATAAAAAACTTAGTATCGCCGTGAGTAGAGTATATCAGTAAAAGTAAACATATTTTTACTAGCTTTAGAAATTCAAATTAATCTATTCCAAAGTGAACAATTGCTTACTCTTTCTACAGGATAAATGGCACATATGTACAAGACAAGATATGAAATTTAATGTAGATTGTGCTAAATATGTATAGTTTCTCCGCTACTTTAAGGATCAATTCAAAAAGACAAAGTTTACATCCCTCTTTCTTAGATGCTAGAATGTAATAAATGTACCTTGTGTACTCGTACATTATTCTCCTGAATTTTTTAGGTCAAATTCTTTCGTTATCAAGTGAAAGTTCTGAAAGTTTCTCAAAAGCGCCTTAGTTAAGCAGACTTAAGGAACAATGACGAAGATAACAAATTAAGTAGCTGGAATCTATAATAATCACAAAAGATGACAACATATGTTGTACATAAACCGCACGAGCGATGCACACGCATATGTACATACATGCATAGTAGTACATACATATGCATTTTACATGTTTGTGGTCCAAAAACTTTCACTGATTAAGTTGCGAATTTCACTATTCTAAATTTAAAAATTAGACCGATGATTAGGAATCACCAAGTGTACCTAGCTTAACAACGGCACACAAAAGAAATTACTGGAGGAACCATAAGCTGAAGTTTTGGCCTGCTAACTGCTAGCTTTCGATACATGCAATGAAAATGAAATAGGTACCTGCATAGACAAAACGGACTCGAAAGCTTAAGCTATGTACATACATAAATGCTGATCATTTGAAGTCAGCTGCCATTGAATTTTTACGTTCAGAATATTCGTCGAGCAAGGTTCTACGAAAGTAAATTGAAATTTGTATGCATTGTTTCTTCCCTCGGGAAGACGGGGTAGTCACGTTACAGCTTACTGGTACGTGCGTCACTATAACATGTTCAGAAAGCCTCCACGGAACTTTGGTGTATTAGTAGGTAGCATCTGCAGTGAAAAAACAAAACTGAAAAACTAATTAGTCGTTTGTCTCGGCTTAAAAGCGCAGCACTTGGTTTAGCTTCGCACTGATTGTATGGGTGAATTTTGCGAATTTTTGTTTTGCGCATTGAGCTGCACAAGCTCAAACTCGTAACCACGAGTACATTTACGTATTTGTAGGCACACAGTCTCTTTCAAATAAGACTTAACACGACTTAAATAATTTTTGAGGCATTTAGCTGACAGCTATGTACGATACCTTTATGCTTAGCTGATCCATAACACTGTGAATCGCCAGCGGAAATTCTCAAAATGATGCCCAAACTTATGTAAGTCATTCATTCATGTATATTCTATAGTCCGTTTCACATAAGTTCGGGCATAAATTTCAAGAATTTTTTCGAAAAATAAGCCGAATAGTAAGCAACGCAATCTGTCGGCTTATTGCCGAACATAGTCTTAAAATATATGCCCAAACTTGTGTGAAAGAGACTATAGTTGGTAAGTTAAGTACCTACTGATTATGTACATTCATTCTACATAAACATACATGCGTGCAACCAAAAATGCTCCGATGGAACAAAAGAGAACGAATATACATACTTGGAATTAAGAAGGACATAAAAGGAGGGTACTAGAGAAAAGTTACAAAGTTGTAAGAATCTTTCGCTAAGAACGTCAAAAATTTAAATATGTATATTCAGCGGCCTCTGAAAAACGTGCCATCACAAAACATTGTTAACTGGCCTAGAAAAGGATATATGAAGTAGCTTTGATGTGTTTTAATAAGCAAATTAGTTTCTAATCAATATCTAATTCCACTTTCAATGTAAAACCAATATTTATAGTCTGTTTCATTTATCAGAGAGCCTTTTGAGCAAATCTTTTCCGAGGCTACAGTATCGATCTTTCCTACTTACTGTAGATTGTTTCGAGATCACTGTAGCTATATAAGAATAAAAAATTTTCAATAAAGTTTTTTACGGCATAATTTATTCTCATCTTCCAGCAGATCATGCAACTTGCGGATGAAAGTTGCGCATTCAGCTTGTCATAAATGACCTCTAAACACAATAGACTAACATTTTAAACATCGGCGCAAAGTTCTGCTTTGCTCATTTATAGAACATCTGATTGTCGTCGAAGCAACCTGGGTTCTATTCCAGCTTCGAGATTTTTATGTATTGCATTTACTATAGTATGTCCGAGCACTGTTTAGATGCTTGAATTAAGTTTATTTGGATGGTTTACTGCATAAAAATGAAAGAATTACAGCCGCTCGCCCCACTCAACCTTTCTATCGAGTTACAGTAAATCAACTAATATGGCACACTGTAATCTTCAAAAAATTCACTGAAAATGCATTCGAATAAATGAAACAGACATCTTGTTGCTACTCTATAGCAATGCAAGACCTGCTGGGCCCGGTTTCCGAATGAAGGGGTCAACTAACTCCGGGGTTAAATTAACCCTAGGGTTAGTTAATCCCGGGGTTAAGTTAACCCCGGAGATAACTTTAACTCCGGTTTCCGAATGAAATTTAACCCCAGGGTATATGAACCTCAAGGGTTAAAATTAGTCCTTAGGGGTTAAATACTCCATGTATTCAATGTGCACATATTCGTGTAGCTATGCATTGCATTTGTAGTAGGGCAAAGCCGGTTGAAAGTTTGCATTGTACACAACTAATCGATATTTCAAAAGATCTGATTAAATCCGAGCATGAGCAAGCACACTTTGCATCTATCACTATTGGAATGTACTAGTACTTGCGATCGACAACACCGGTTGTGCAAAAAATATCACAGTTTCAAACAGTTTTGTGCAAAAAGTGCTTAAATTTCTTTAAATCTAGCTAAAACTAATTTGTGAAATTTTGACAGAAGGATACTTCGAGAACTCGAATAATTTGTTAATTCCCATTCTTGTGCATTGATGCATTTAGCACGAAGCGCAAAATTTTTATAGAATTTACGCTTAAAAATGGAAGAAATTACAAAAATATGGCTTAATGTAATAAATAGGTAATGAATTTGAGAAATTACTATGGTTGACGGCCAAAAATTGTTGCAAAGTATACAAATATCCATTCTTTACATCGCCAAATATTTTTAACCAATCGGGGCAGCCGACCCCAGCTTCCCCTTAATTCCACCCCTGTACATATTCTAAAAATGGAATCATTAAACTCGGTATAGAACATGTACGATGAAATGATGAAACGCTAGATAGTCAGGCTTAGAATTCCTATAATGAAAAGTTTGGAATTGACCGATCGACGATTTCCTGATATCGGCAGAGTGTTATTTAAAAAGACATCAGAAACTCTGGTATCTGTTCTTCAGTTTATATCAAATGTGTCACTGACTGAATTCTCTTTTGCTAACAATAGCACAAAATTTAAAGCCATTTAGATTTCTTATACACACCAAAGCATGAGAGCGACCAATAACATACAGTTTGCAGATATAATCCTGATCGGCATCAGGGTTAACTTTTACAAGACAAAATAAGGAAAATTAACCCCAACAATTTAATCCTTTCATTCAGAAAACCTGAGACATAAGTATTGACATCAAATACATGTTATAACTATACAGCGCACTTAACCCCAAGGATTAAATTAACCCTGGGGTTAAATTAACCCCAAGGGTTAAAATTAACCCCTTGAGGCTTAAGTTAACTCCTTCATTCGGAAACCGGGGATAACCCTCATCTCAACAAATTTTATCGAATTTAACCCTGGAGTTAGTAGCTTAATGAAACGGACTGGTGGTACCTACTTTTTGGGGTGGCCCATTGCTATATTACATTAAACTTTGTGCTTTGGAAATCGGGAAGAGCAAAATCTGGAAACGGAAACGGAAACAATGAGTAAAAGCCGGAAATGGAAACAATGGGTAAAATCCGGAAATGGAAACGTTTATTATTGTGCACACGGTTCCGTCGGGGGTTCCTCCGCCCTAGGGGTTGTCCAAAGTGCCGGAAATGGGGTTCTTCAACTAGAGCCCATCAGGGTGAACAACCCCCGACCTGTTTCCGGCAAAATTTCTCCCACTGAAGGAGGGTTTAGGGGCTCGGAAACGGGGTACCCCATTATTCATGTGTGAAGTTGACTTCGGTCCTGTCGGGGGTTTCTCCGCCCTGGGGGTAGTCGAAAGTGCCGGTATCGGGGTTCTCCAAGTAGGGCCCATCAGAGTAAACACCCTGAACCCCGTTTCCGGCAAATTCCTATCATGGAAGGGGGTTTAGGAGCTCGGAAACGGAGTACCCCATTATTCATATGTGAGCTGATCCCGGTTTCGTCGAGGGTTTCTCCGCCCTGGGGGTAGTTCAAAGTGCCTGAACCGGAAATCCCCAAGTAGGGCCTATCAGGGTGAATCCCCCATCCCCGTTTTCGGTAAATTTTCTCCAAATGAAGGGGGTGAGGAGCTTGGAAATAAGGTACCCCATTATTCATAAACCCCCAGGGCGGAAAATCCCCGACGGAACCAGGGTCAACTTCACATGTAAATAATGGGGTACCCCATTTCCGAGCCCCTTCACATCCTTCAGTCGGAGAAATTTTGCGAGAAACGGGGTTGGTAGTGCTCGCTCACCTTAATGGGCCCTACTTGGTGAACCCCACGTTCCAGCACTTTGGATTGCCCCAGGGCGGAGAAACCCCCGACGGAAACGGGGTCAGCTTCACATATGAATAATGGGGTACTCCGTTTCCGAGCCACTATATAAACCCTCCTTCAGTGATAGGAATTTCGTTGGTAACGGGGTTAGGGGCGCTCACCCTTATGGCCCTACTTGGGGAACCCGGTTCCGGCACTTTGGACTATGTACCAACAGAGAAGAAATCCCAGACGGAACCATGTACACAATAATTTACGTTTACGTTACCGGATTTAACCCATTGTTTCCGTTTCCGGCTTTTACTCATCGCTTACAATTCAGTTTCCGCATTTGACCCATCGTTTCCGTTTCCGTTTACGGCTTTTACAGTACACACACCCTTTAGAAATCTGGGTCAGTTTTACTCTGAGGAGCTGTGAGAGCGTATCCGGCAGCCTTGCGCTAGAAAATGCCTATACACGCGAGGAGCTGAGCTCCGTATTTCTCGCGGTGAAGTGAGTTGTGATAAGAGGGACTGCAGATAAGGGTCGACCGACTCGGGCCGATCGATAGTCACCGATTTCACTCAAATTTTCACCGAAGGTAGCACTCAGTTGATAATGAAAAAAACGTAAAGGGAATTTTTATAATATCGCGCGCTTCGTGAGATATAGCGCCGTTTATACCTACAGTATGCCCAAAATCCGAAAATTGACTGCTCGAACATTTTTTAAAATATCTTCTGCAATACTTAACATTTAAAAAAATTTTTTTCTGCTTAACGTATAAATAAATAACCTATGCAATAAACGTAAAATTTTGTATGTACGTTGCGAATATAGGCTACAGTATGCCAAAAACTACAAATTTTTGATGTGTGACTTTGACGCAGAATATCGGAAGGATCGGACTCGATATTAAATATTTCACGTATACCATTAAAAAGAGCTTTTCTTTGTCTATGAGTGAGCAAACGGGCAAAGTTGCCCGGATTTTGGTTAGAGAAGTAGAGATTGTCATTCAAAGGTATGTCTCTACGTGTTTTGCGCATCCTAATTATATAAAGAGCATTAGTAGGTAGGGTGTATACATACTTGTCACTTCACTCTCTCCATACGTGGGCGTGGGGGTTTAGGACGCATGCACCACACGTTGGCGTGGTGTCAAGGGAATCTGGACCCCCCAGAATGTGGCGGATCCCTGCCATCAAAAATCGATAATTACATCTATCTGGTAAGCCGAGAATTTAGCATACTACAACTACGATGATATCAAAGCCACAAATTTGATTTTAAGGACGAGTACCTAGGTATCGCACATGCACAGCATGGGAATTCTGGGGAAACCAAAAAATTTTTTCTAATTTGTCTTTATGAGCAAAATCGATCAATAGGTGTCGAAAACATCGTTTTATACGTAGCATTTCGACGATGCGCTTTCTTTGTAGAAGATAGAAAGCAAAAAATGTCAAAAACAAAAAATATCAATGAAATTTAATACAAAATAATATAAAACTAGCAAAGAAAAATGCTCCGATGGAACAAAAAAGATGAATATACTTGGAATTGTGGATTATTATGGATGTAAAAGGAGGGGACTAGGAAAAATCTACCTAAAGTCGGAAAATCTGCTAAAAATCACACTTTCTCTAAGCAACGCAAAAAATCGATGTATATTCTGCGGCCAACAGATTAAAATAAATATTCAACCATAACAATGATTGAAACAGCAGCACGTAAGCTATGCAGTAGCTATGGGAAATGACATTAAGTAAACTAACAGTCTTCCAAGCCAATTGAATGAAATAGCAAACATCGAAGACAATTGAAGACATGGTTGGTTAAAAACAGTAGGAAACACGTAAGTTGACTTGAAACAGACTTAATGTAGATACACTAGCATGCCCGAAACGATTGTGTGCACTAATCAATCGGCTCCTGCTTTGCTTGCTATAATGCTCATAAAACAAAACAACTTTAAATACAATACCTCTTAGTTTTCTATCAATCAGGTGCCAGCAATTTAAAAAAGTAACCTTGCTAGATTTCGTTTATACACTCTTATCTGAAACTTCGAACATTATTGAAAAGACACTTTTTTAGAGGCCGCAGAATATACATCGATTTTTTGCGTTGCTTAGAGAAAGTGTGATTTTTAGCAGATTTTCCGACTTTAGGTAGATTTTTCCTAGTCCCCTCCTTTTACATCCATAATAATCCACAATTCCAAGTATATTCATCTTTTTTGTTCCATCGGAGCATTTTTCTTTGCTAGTACACTACTTTTAATTAGCGTGATTTCAGTACATCAGTCAGTAAACACAATCAGTAACATGCCACAATAATGACAACAGTCCAAGAACGCGGAAAACAATATTGTTCTTAACATCAGCATTATCCTTTTTAAACAAGACAACCTTATTGACACCATCCATTTTCAAATTAAAACTGCATTAAGTTATTTCTTCTTAATGTACAGTTCACTTATAATCAAGCACAAAAATTTAACCAACGAATTCACATTGCAAATCCTCACTCAATCAATACACAAGCACAATGTGTTGTGACTTTTGAAATTGAAAACACCCAATTTTCAATTTTCAAATTGAAAATTGGATCAATTTTCAAATTGAAAATTGGGTCAATTTTCAAATTGAAAATTGGGTGTTTGAATTTGCGATGAAGAAAATAATCAAAAGATAGTCACTTGGTTTATTTAAGCCGAGTAATAAAATAACGACCGTCCACCAATTCCAAACTAAACGCAACTAATCTGATCACTATGAAAAAGTTTTGAAAAATGAGCTTGCTAAGCGAGAGTTGTAAACCAAGAGAAACTTAAAGTTAAAACCTACCATTAAATTATGAGAGAATTATAAAAGATTTTAAACTTCAAGAAAAATGGAAAAGGCGGGATGTTGGTAAATTAGAAGGCAAAGATTTTCGGCAAAAATTCAAAAACTTCACGCAAATATCAAATGTAAGGAACACTAACGCTTTGATTTGGTAGTAAAATAAATTTGTAGTATAGACTACATATTAACAACAAATGAATAGTGCAAACTTTACACAACTACTAGGTGTAGAGAATACTAACAGTTTACGGCTTATTAATGTACATGATTACAATAAAGCTGTATATCTTTGTCGACTTCTGTGCACAGTAGTGTGATTGCTGGTTCATTTTAAACCACTTTTGCAGGCAATTTACATCAATTAAACGATAGCTCTCCATGTGCAAGATTTTGTGAAACATATTATAAACACGGCTAAGAAAGATTTAACTTTAATGCAACCCATTTAAGACAAAATTACATCTCTTCAATGATCTAAGGACACTTGAACATAATTTTTAAATCACTTTAGATTACTTTTGAGGGTAAACAAACTCACTTAATTGATGTCTCACATATGAATCCTTGAAAATTTCTTGACTTCAGTTACAAAGTCTCTGCAAGTCTATCGAATTAGGGTAACACGTAACGTAAACTTTACACAAACACATAGCGTAAAGAATATTTTAGTCGGATTCGTAATTTTGATATTGCTCCGATATTTCTTTCAACATTTATGGAAAAATGAGTCTCCATAATGTTTTAAAGACAATAAACATTAGGTTTAAACCACTTTGCAATACTGCTGAGTGTAAGCAAGCGCGCCCAATTGACGTATATATTTCATTCCCTGTAAATTTTTATATCTCAGGAAAAAATTTCGATTTTTGCAATGCTCTAGAACAAAGGCTAACATGCAGTGTAAAAAATTACTCGGATATTATGATCAACATTCATGAAAAAATTATGTCTCTACAATGGTCTGAGGACATATAAACAATGAATGTAAACTACTTTACATCACTGTTGGATGTAAACAAACGCGCCTACGTGACGTCTCACATTTGATCCTTTGAAAACTTCTAGGCTCCAAGAAAAAATTAGGTTTCAGGAATGCTCAAAAACGAAGATATATATGTAGTGTAAACTTCATGTAAACACCTAGTGTAAAGAAGATTTTAGTCAGATTCGTAATTTTGATATTGTTCCGATATTACGATTAATATTTATGAAAAAATTAAGTCTACATAATGTTCTATGGGCAAACTAACAATTGGTGTAAACTACTTTACAACACCGTAGAGTGTAAACATATGCGCCAGACTGGCATATCAAATTTGATTCCTGGTCCATTTCTAGACTTGATAAACGTGTCCCTGACTCGTAACCGGAGAAGCAGGCAGAAAAAACAAGACAGAAACGCATTTAAAACTCCAAATTTTTGACTTTACACTCGCTAAATATTAATGTATAGACAATTTGCTTTGACATACACCCGATATAAAGCACTTCATTTTTATTCTATTAGACTTATCCCGACTTCTGGACGGAGAAAGTGGCGAACAAAAAACGCAACAAAAACGTATTTTCCATCATTTAGAACACTGTAAACTTTAAAATTCCGTACCGAACTCCCCATTGAGTTTAAAGAAATTCGGTTTGGTACAATTTGTAGCTTTTAAATCGTAGTACATTCCTGTGTGCCAAAATTCTGTTGCAAAAATTATTTGGCATGATTTATCAATCAAACTTCAGAAAAAACGTGTTTTTTAGCCCATTTTTTACCTCTGATTTCGAACTTTACACCCCCATAAATAACTCAATATTGCGTTTTTTTAAATGCGGTTTGCTGCGATGTTTAGCCCCTGTGAGGCACTTTATTAATGCTGTCTTCGATTTGCACTGACTCATAAGCGGAAAAATTTGGCAGAGAAATCTTAGTTAAAATCCGTTTTTTTACACCATCCACTAGAGTGTAAACTTTAAACCCCAGGATCTAACTCACCATAGAGCATAGAAGACTTTGCTTATATGCAGAATGTAGCCCTTGATCCGCTCTACATTTCTGTCAGAAAACATTTTAAAAACCTCATAACCGGAGTTAGTATCGGACATAGGAAGGTTGAAAACTCGACCAAAAAGTGCTTTTTCACCCCCAGATTTTCGCACTCTTTACACTGCCGTTCGATAAATAATGCGAATTTCAAAAAACAAAAAAAGTGTCATCTGTAGAATTCATCCCTCTATTATCCTATTCTGTTCAATCCTTCGAGTCATCAATACTCAGTTGTCCACATGCCGCAGTAAAAAGGTCCCAAAATTTGTCCTATGTTATAACGTTACACAAAAACTTTACACCTTCTTTACACAGTCAATTTTGAGTTTCAAGAAAAACAAAAAAACACGGGCAGCGAATTTTTTTATTATCTTTCTTTTAAAAAAACCGCACCTTCCAGAAGTGTCCCGTTATAGCTTGACTGTTTGGCTCGAAGCGCCGAAAAATTGTTACTTTTGGCATTAAAGATCGTTAAATTAGCTTAAATCAAAACTTCTTTTAAAATTTTCGCGGAAAATCGCGGATTTTAGGGGAAATATTTCCGGAGTGGGCTTGGGGGAGTCAGGGGGTCTGGCTAAACCGCCCCACCCCCCACCTCAGAATCTAGCGGACCAGAAATTGATAATTGCCGCTTGACCTCTAGAATTGCTATTTTTGATACTTTTTGGCAATTTTATCTCATCGAGACCCCCAGAGTCTTCTTGCTGCCTATTGCATGAACGAAGCTCACACTGGGGGTATGAAAACCCACCAAAGCCTCCAAGATCATGTCTAGTTGTAGGTGTGCAAAATTCTTTGTGACGTTAATCTTTCGGCAGAACAAATCGAAACGATAAAGTCACTTGTCTTAGACCGATAGTAATATCTTTTTCGACCGCTTTCGATCAACTGTGGAAGCTGAAAAATATTAACATGAGGTAAGCTACAATAAAAAAAACATGTGGAACAGAAGTTATAAAGGGGTTTGATACATACACTAGCGGATTCAGGAGAAAAAAAATTTTTTGGGGGAGCGCAATACGAAAATTTGAAGACAAATATCTCGAGAACAATTAGGAGATATGCGAAAGCAAAGGCAGTTTTGAGCATATCTTAATGAGCTCTAGAAGATGGTGAAGAGAAGGTTTCGAAATAAAATTTCAAAAATTTTTCATCCTCTTCAATATTGATATGCAGAAAATTTATCATTTAAGTTATCTGCACAACCGATTTCTCAAAATTCAATTCATGAGTAATTCCTTATCTCCTGACTTTTTTACTTTGTGCTTTGCAGAAAAAGTTATCTGCTATATATTTTTGAAAGTTAGTTTGTTTGTATGTATGTTCGTATGTTTGTGCCGGGTTGGCTCCGGCCCAATGAAATTTGGTGGGCTGATATTTTGGGCCGAGGTCGGTCCAATGGGGGAAGGAGCCGTAGCGACATTGAAATTCGACCAATCACAGCCGTTCACCCTATGCAGTAGTGAAGCGGCGTATCTTCCCGTGCTATAAGTATAGGCGTTTTCGGGAGATGGCCGATTTTTCAGGTACCAAACCGGTTAACAACGGTTAGTCAACTCCACGTTGTAAGCATAGTCGTTTTACACCCACCCACCAATGTGTTATGCAGGATGCCCTCCTACGTTTACCATTACGAAACCTCAGTATTGCGGGTTTAACCGAATAACGCAATAACATACCCAATGTTATCAAATAGGACACGGTAGAACATAACCAATGCTATAAGCAATGCAATGCTATAAGATAGGACACGGTATAATATATCCAATTCTATAACATACACAATGCAATAAGATAGGACATGGTATAACATATCCAATGCTATGAGATACCTAATGCTTAGATGACACGGTATAACATATAAGATACCCAATGCTACAAGATGGGACACGGTGTACCTTACCCAATGCTATGAGATAGGATACTGTATAACATACCCAATGCTAACATACCTAATGCTACAAGATAGGATACGGTATAGCATACCCAATGCTATAAGATACCTAATGCTATAACATACCCAATGCTATAAGATATGACACGGTATAAAGTACCCAATGCTATAGCATACTCAACGCTATAAGATAGAGCACAATGAAACACCAACATTATGGAAATTTTTTTGAAGCATCAAAATTATGGATTTTTAAAAAACATCAAAATTATGGATTTTTTTAAAAAACATCAAAATTATGGATTTTTTAAAATAACATCAAAATTATGGATTCTTTTTAAAAAAAACATGGATTTTTTTAAAAAAACATCAAAATTATGGATTTTTTTCAAAAACATCAAAATTATGGATTTTTTAAAATCACATCAAAATTACGGATTTTTTAAAATAACACCAAAATTACGGATTAATAAAAAAAACATCAAAATTATAAAATTTTTTGTGATTTTAATAAAAATGTAATTCGTAAAATAGTCAGTGCATCTACCAAGGTTGACTCCAGTCTGTTCCTGGTATAGAATTTTTTACTTATGAGAACTAATGTAAAAACTGTTAGGAAAAAACCAGGGCAATTTTGGGATTTTGGAGGTTAAAATAAATGGGAGCTTCTGGTATAATCAAATCTCCAACAATTTAACGGCGCCAGGAATTCTTCAACTCCCTTTTTAGGTGGATTTGACAGGGGGAGTCAGATTACTGTGTGCAGACTCAAGATGTGTCGGGCTGGGCTGGGGGAAGGTTCCGCCTAATTCCCGTTTCCCTTAAAACATATGCTAGCCAATGTCATGAAGTAACATCAGGCGGGGTGCAGCCTTCTTCTAGATACATATGGGTCACCCTGTATAACCTACTGCAAAAACAAATTAAACCCGGGCAACGCCGGGTAGTGCAGCTAGTATACAATATCTTTGACATATTCTGAAAGTCAAGCTCGAATTTTAGCGGTTTGGGCGGGCTAGAAGACAAGTAACAGAAAAACAATAAATCCGTTGCGGAGCGCCGGAAAACTTTTTACATATTCTCGAAGTCAAGCTCAAATTTGAGCGGTTTTAAGCAGGCTAGAAGACAAGACACGTAGAAAAATAATCAATTCAGCGCAAAGCGTCGGAAATATTTGACGTTTTTGCGTTCTTAGCTCAATTTCAAGCGCTTTCCAATGTTTATCAGCTGCTCAAAAAATTTTCAAAAGGGTTCTGGGGGCGATAGCCTTCCACCCCTCGCCCCCTGAATCCACGCCTGGATACATATAAACTAAAAAACTAAATAACTCGATTATTAGACGACTTTTTAGTAGAATAAAATGAGAAATGTTGGATAACAATTTGTTAGATATTATGAATTTTTCTAACAGCAAAGAAGACAACAATTTGTTAGATATTATGAATTTTTCTAACAGCAAAGAAGACATAGAATATTTTAGACCAAAAATTGATCATAGCTAAGAATAATTATTTAATTTAGGTACCCGTGTACCAAATGTTCTCGTAACCACAGGTGCTGAAAATGGCTAATGTGGGAGTCAGCTGGGTCGGTCTGGGATGGGAGTCAAGAAATCAGTATTTGGGCCAAAAAATAACAAAAACTACAATACTGTAAAAGTGTTTACAGTTTATAGTAAATTTAAGGTGCTTTTGGAGAAAACTTGATTTTTAGAAGTTATTAGCCTGAATTTTACACATATTTCGCGGTTACATTGTTTTTTATGGTATCGACCCCCAGAACTGATGTGTACATATCTGTTTTGACCACTGGTTGTGTGTGCTTCCATGCGGTGAAAATGCTTCGCAAAAAACGCACCTAAATTTAAATTTTGAAAAATAAAATTAAAAAAACCAGAATTATTACTTTCGATCTTTTTGGCATCAACTGACGAACAGACCAAAAAAAAACCAAAATGTCGCACGAACTGACCAAAATGTTGACTCCTGAGATAAAGCAAGTCTGGTACGTACCTGCGCCTTGCGAACGAGTTAGCTAACTGCTCCATACTACGCCGCTTTATTCGAGTTTTCAGTCAGAAAAAAGTATTAAAAAAATGAAGGATTGTAGAAATTTTTTTCTATTTATCGGCGTTGATGTGGCGATAATTTGTTCACAACGAAAAGGTTAGATAGGTACTTACCTATGTATATTGGTACATGGAATATGTTTCCCCGCAGCTTAGTGTTAATATCACACATAGGTGTGGTAAGAGTGGGATTGGGGGACCATATAATGGGCAGCATGAGGGATCTCGATGGTATATAATGGCCAAAAAGTATCAAAAATAGCAATTCTAGGGGTCAAGCGGCAATTATCGATTTCGGGTTGGGGTCCGCCAGATTCTCGGGGGAGGGGGGTGGGCGGTTCAGCTAGACCCCCTGACCCCCACGCCCACTCCAGAAATATTTCCCCCTTAAATTCGCGATTATCCGCAAAAATTGTAAAAGAAGTTTTGATTTAAGCTAATTTAATGATCTTTAATGCCAAAAGTTACAATTTTTCGGCGCTTCGAGCCAAACAGTCATTTTTCATAATTTTGTATTTATATTTAATTTCATTGATTTTTTGTTTTTAAAATTTTTTACTTTTCATCTTCTACAAAGAAAGCGCACCGTCGAAATGCTACGTATAAAACGATGTTTTCGACACCTATTGATCGATTTTGCTCATGAAGACAAATTAGAAAAATTTTTTGGTTTCCCCAGAATTCCCATGATGTGCATGTGCGATACCTAGGTACTCGTCCTTAAAATCAAATTTGTGGCTTTGATATTATCGCAGTTGTAGTATGCTAGATTCTCGGCTTACCAGATAGATGTACATATGTAGGCAGCAAGAAAATTCTAGGGATGTACTTGGGTAAAATTGCCAAAAATAATCCAAAAAAACTTGCGATAAAATTGGATTCGAGGAGTCGTTCAGTAACTGCAGGGTATTTCAAGTTATCGGGAGTGTGCATAACAGACATCAGCAAGAATATTCTGGGGGTCCAAACTCCAAAGCCCAAAAAGTGCCAAAACTAGCATTTCTGCCAGCTTCTTGTGACAATTATCGATTTTTGATGACAGGGATCCGCCACATTCTGGTAGGTCCAGACCCCCTGACACCACGCCCACGTGTGGTGCATGCGCCCTAAACCCCCCACGCCCACGTATGGAGAGAGTGAAGTAGACAAGTACGTATACATCCTACCTACAAATGCTCTTTATATAATTAGGATGCGCAAAACACGTAGCGACATATCTTTGAATGACAATCTCTACTTCTCTAACCAAAATCCGGGCAAGTTTGCCCGTTTGCTCACTGATAGACGAAGAAAAGTTCTTTTAATGGTATACGTGAAATATTTAATATCGAATCCGATCCTTCCGATATTCTGCGTCAAAGTCACACATCAAAAATTTGTAGTTTTTGGCATACGGTAGCTCATATTCGCAACGTACATACAAAATTTTACGTTTATTGCATAGGTTATTTATTTATACGTTAAACAAAAAAATTTTTTGAAAACAATGTTGAGTATTGCAGAAGATATTTTAAAAAATGTTCGAGCAGTCAATTGTCGGATTTTGGGCATACTGTAGGTATAAACGGCGCTATATCTCACGAAGCGCGCGATATTATGAAAATTCCCTTTACATTTTTTCATTATCAACTGAGTGCTACCTTCGGTAAAAATTTGAGCGAAATCGGTGACCATCGATCGGCCCGAGTCGGTCGACCCTTATCTGCAGTCGCTGATACAGATAGACCACTTGGGGGAACAGCTGCGAAATTAAAATGTTACATAGTTCATTGTAAAATTAGACAATCAGTTGATGCAAGAGGCGGGTACTAGGAAACTGCGCTTTGCCGATTGGCTGAATTCTCAATACCTACTTTCGAATCACCATACTGTAAAATAACTTTCTAGAATTTTGAAACAGACTATAGTTTAGCATTCAATACAGGTAAAAAATACATTTAGTATCCAAAACTTTATCATTAATGATTGTTTTTGAGAACTTCTGAGATATTATAAAGTGTTTTAGCTCCTGCAAAACATTATCACAACAAAGTATCTGAACATCGTTCTTTTTGAATGAGAATACTATAATGAATTACTTATCTATAGTCTGTTTCACATAACTTCGTGCATGAAGTTTAAGAATTTTTATCGTCAGTAAGCCGAGAGTTACGAAAATTATATATCAGATCATTCCTTAAATCGCAATCTGTAATATTTGTCGGAGATGGTTTTAATATTTATTACTGAAGCTGTGTGAAACAGCTTATGAATATTTCCACTTTTTTAAAACTAGCGACAGAATTTACTTTAGCATTTGCAAGTGTAAAATAATTTTTGTCTGACTTATATTGGCTAACGTAGAAGCGATCTTATCCGACATTTTTAAATTTTCTTGTGCTAAAACATATGTGAAAACCAAGTATTGTCATATTGTCAATAATTTTAACATATAACTGTAGAAAATCAAATTACCTTATATCATGTAAACTTTTATTAGCAAAGTTTATGAAGTAAAACGTAAAAAAGCAAAAAATAATGTCAAGAATTACAAAAATCCAAGCTTTAGCTTTCTGTAGCTAAATCTATGTGTTTTTGTATTCGATTAACATGAGAAATATGCTAATATTAGAACTTCTATCAAAAACATTGGTTTTTGATAAATCCTGAGTAAGCTGAATTATCTTATCTCATTAAAGCTTTAATAATGCAAAGTAACCAAAATCACAGTTTTCGAATAAGTATACCTAACACTCGCTGAAGTAGCTTGGCCTTCTAACTTTTCCTAATCTTTCATAAATAATAACATGGTATGCTCCGGCATCTATGATTGAAAAATCTCTTGTGACTCGCTCAAATTGTCTGAAATCGGAGAAATTTAGTGCGAAATTTTCAATTTTTTTGTATTAAAACATTTTGTTTACACTTGCGTGTAAACCGAAATATGACTGCAGTATTAAAAATTTTAACACATTTTCATAAGAAATCCGGAGGTCTTTATTGTTTAAAGTTTCATTGGCATATTTTAAAATTGTAGGAGCAGTAAATAAAAAAACGACAGCATAAGAGAATATCGAAAAATGACAATAACTAAAACTTCGACTTACTAAAGTCAGACGAATTTTGGTTTTTGGCAAAAATAGTCCTCAAATCCGTTCTCAGCGCGAAAAACTGTATCATAAATATTTTTCGAGTATGATTAATTTTTGACTTGCTGAAAAACTTCGATGCAATAATACGGCTTAACAATTGCTTAAGTCTTTGGCATGCAGACATTAGAGCGCACGACATTAGAGCGCGCGACATTAGAGCGCGCGACATTAGAGCGCCAATATTAAAGTGCAGTGGGTAATTTTCAGTTTTCAATTTGTGGCCACAGCAATTGCTTGCGGATTCAGATTGGTGCCAGACATTGGCTAAGCCTAAGGCATAAATGGAGCAAAAATTGCTCCACTCGCTTCGCTCGCTCCGCGATTTTGCTCCATTTATCTCAGGCTTAGCCCATGCGCTGGCATCAATGTGAATGCACATAACTAAGCCTAAGCCTAAGACATTGGTAACCCCGCTCAGTCACAGTCCCCCGACGCTTCGGAGACTAATCCGAAACATTCCCAAAGGCAGACTTACTTTTCGCCTATCCTTAAACACATGAACTTCAACAGCCTGTAACTAGTGTTGTAAAAGATAAGGATTTTTGCAAGATTAAAGATAAAGATAAAGTTGAAATTTTAAAATCTAGAAGATAAAGATAAATATAAAGATAAAGATAAAAAATTAAGGAAGATAAAGATAAAGATAATTTGCAAGATAAAAGAACCAAAAAGATAAAGATAAAGATAAAGTGTACATATGTAAATATGGTCGCTTGGACCCAGGAGAATGATGCTTGTGAAGTGCAATAAATGAGAGTGGGTGATGTAAAGCAGCCAAATGAATACCCTGATTTTTTACCTGAGATCAAAGAGGTGATAGGCATTAAGCACACATACATGCAGGTTTGAGGCTTTACCCCCGGTATCTGACTGACCCGCGTACTACTACTACTAGCAGACAGCAAGTCACTTCTTTCTTTTCACAAGCATGAAAACCCTGCTCTGTGCGCCTGTACAAAGTATAGTCGCAACAGTTATTGATTTTTTCAAACTTCTCTATGTTTCCTAGGCTTGGACTTATAGATTAACGTATATGCTAGTAGTAGTACTCCCGCTTTGATCGGTATCACTCCCGCTTATTTAGGTTGATATACAGGCATTAGTTTGGGCCGCATAGGGTAATCGTTTTATTTTCTCTTATTGTATCACAATAAAACTTGAATGCGTCTAAACGTATTTCACGTCAAACCTGCATTTTGGATTACATGCTAACTTATGTACATACTTTATCTTTTTCCAAGATAAATTCCTATCAAAAAGATAAAGATAAAGATAGCCTGTGATTTTTCCAAAAGATAAAGATAAAGATAAAGATTAAGATAAAAAATCGTCAAGATAAAGATAAAGATATCTTTATCTTTATCATTATCTTGCTAAAAAGATAAAGATAAAGATATATTTTACAACACTACCTGTAACTCGGTCAATAACAACGATCGCCACCTAATTCTTTCAAATATGAACTGCCCACCTCAAACTCAGTTGGAAAATGTCCTTGTCGTAACTTTCCGGGACTTTCCAATCTCCTCTACTTTAGCCGAAAGAATTCAAAAGTCTGTTCATTGCTTTACAAAACAAAAGAAACCGCATGCATTTATCACTACCTGATACCGAGATATTTATGCGTAGGTACTTAAGTTTGCCCCATTAGCATGAAAGTTCTGTAAAGTTGCGTGAAAAACATCTATTATGGCTGCGCTCTAATGTCGCGCGCTCTAATGTCGCGCGCTCTAATGTCGCGCGCTCTAACGTCGCGCGCTCTAACGTCACGCGCTCTAAAGTAGCGCTCTAATGTCGCGCACTCTAATGTCGCTGCGCTCTAATGTCGCTGCGCTCTAATGTCCTGCGCTCTAATGTCGCGCGCTCTAATGTCGGCGCTCTAATGTCGTGCGCTCTAATGTCGGCTCACCTAAGTCTTTATATGACTCAACGTAACGTATGATATTACACCGTACTCATCAATTAAAAGCACTTCACTAGTAATATGATTTATAGTCGTTTCAGGTAACTTCGTGCATAGATCACAATTTGCGAGTCAAAGTAAATCGATTACAAAAGAGATTTAAACTGAAGCAGCAATCACGATACTCTTAGTGATAACTGATAAGCATAAATTTTACTATGCAAAATTGTGTAACAATATGCTGCGTAGAAGCCTGCTCGCTTGAGCGCTGAAAGTTGATTTCCATGAGCAAGGGTTTATCAAATAGACTATAGTTAGGTCCATGAGTAAACAAATGTTGTAACCTAATTCATGCAATTTTTAGTTTTATTCACTGTGTCTTAAATATTTCTCACTGTTTACAATTAAGGTCCTTTATGATCAATGTAGAATCTATCAGCCTTGAGAGCGGTCGTTTGGTGAATTACTGCGGGAAATATGATTGCTTCTAGAGCATTCCTAGTTACAATCGCACTGGTTGAATTGTGGCACAAACCAAGTGGTAAGTAACGCCGTATTATATGAACAAATATAGCATTCTATTATATCATACTGTCTCCTATATTTTATGTTTATCTACACAAGAAGACGAGCCAACGCTTGTTAATTTAAAGGAAAAACTATAAGGTCGGACACGAACATTGAAACATGATGTACCGAACCGACGATGGATAACTTGGTATGCCGAAACGTAAACTCAATCAGCTCCTACATGAGAAAAAACTATTTCAAACTCTTGCTGTTAGTATGTCATCTGAACTGGAAAACGAAACGAAACAAAAACTGCCGAACCGGCGCAAAATGATTTTCGCATATCTTTCTTATGATGTCTAACCAAGTTTTTGTCTTTCAAGTGAAAATAGTACAGTAAATCACTAAGGGCTTCATTACAGAAGGTTGGGTAAGACTTACCCGGTGAGCCGACATTAGAGTACACGACATTAGAGCATCGACATTAGAGCGCAAGACATTAGAGCTTAGCGAAATTAGAGCGCAGCGACATAAGAGCGCGCGACATTAGAGCGCGGCGACACTATAGAGCGCGCGACATTAGAGCGCGTGACATTCGAGCGCGCGACATCAGAGCGCGCGACATTAGAGCGCGCGACATTAGAACGGGCGACATTAGAACGCAGCCATAATAGATGTTTTTCACGCAACTTTACAAAACTTTTATGTGAACGGGGCAATGTTTACTACCTACTTATGAATATCTCGGTATCAGGTAGTGATAAATGCATGGGTTCCTTCCGTTTTGTAAAGCAATGAACAGACTATAGAATTCGTTCTTTACTTTCTGGTTGAGTTGTACACTGGTTGAATAAGTGGATGTACGAAAGTATAAATTTTGACTTTTTCACTTACCTTTGGAAAAAGAACGGTAACTTTTGAAGCAGTATGTTTTGTGTAACGCCATTACACCCTTTTCACTTATTTTCTTGACACAGATTATAGACACAGACTATATTCATTTTCACAATTTTCTTTAAATTGTACGCATTTACTGTAAGTTGTGCAAATCAAGCGTGAAATTTATTGCTGCAGTAAACAATCATAAATCTGCAGTAAATAAGCCAAAGATCAGAATTTGTGTAAACTTATCCTACATTTCTGTGTCAAGAAAACAAATGAAAAGGGGTAGTTTTTTAAGAATGAGGTGACCTTGTCAAATTTTTCAGAAAAACGTGCTTTTATGCCTTTTCAAACAATAATCTTAAACTTAGAAGTCGAAAAAACTGTCGGAAAACCATGTGAGTGAAAAAAAATTTTAAAACAAAATTTTCTTCAAAGATTTTTTTCACTCTCATGGTTGATAGATCGTGTTTTCAACATCTACGTTATAGATTATTGCTTGAAAAGGCATAAAATCACGTTTTTTTGAAAATTTGACATTCCAACATCTAATCATCTGTACATCGACCTAAGCATCTATACATCGACCTGAGCAGGAGCGACCTCGACCTAAGCAGCTTTAAATACCTTTTCAGATATACTAAGCCTAAGCCTAAGTATAATATAAGTAAAAACGGCTAATATTGAGAATAGCCCAGTTCGTCTTAATTAATTTTTTATCCTTAAATTAAACACATGAAGTTCGACAGCCTGTAACTCGGTCAATAATGCCGACCGACACCTAATTCTTTCAGATTTGAATTCCTTGACCCTTAATTAGATTCAATCATCCATGAAAAGTTAATTTCTAGGAGGTCACCTTATTCTCAAAATTAGCCGAAAAGGGTATAGTTCTATTAGAAAGTGCATGAAAAGCTACAAAATAATGTCCTAAAATGATACCCTTACTGACGTAGTTTTTGAGCTGTATGTGTCAGAACACAGATCAGTCTACTCCATTGAACAAAAGATGTTTTAATTAACGTCAAAATTTTTTAAAATAAGTAACACCTACTACTTTAAAACTAGCATAGCAAGGGGTCGTTTGGAGACACTGTTTTGCAGAGCATTTATCTCACTTACCAACCAGCCACTTCTTAACCAAACAAAAAATTTAACTGATTTTCGTAATGTATGCTAGGTATATTTTTGTACATCAATTTTTAGAAACAAAAAGTTACAAATTTTTTCGTGGAAAAGGTAAAGTCTATGTCTGCCTCCATGACGCACCATTGTAACTGCACTTTAATATCGGCGCTCTAATGTCGCGCGCTCTAATGTCGCGCGCTCTAATGTAGCGCGCTCTAATGTCGCGCGCTGTAATGTCGTGCGCTCTAATGTCGCGCGCTCTAATGTCGCGCGCTCTAATGTCGGCGCTCTAATGTCGTGCGCTCTAATGTCTGCGTGCCTACTTACTCATTGGTAAATTATGTGCCGTTAGGTGATGTCCAGACTAAATTGAAGATTGTAGTATCACAGAAAGCTGGGCAAGGTGAAGATAGGATAAAGCTTATTTGTAAATGAAGGCAAACTTACCAAACGACCTTACCTTTGCTTTCAGCAGAGGTAAACATTTAGTAACGGCAAGCCTGTATCCAGGATCCGACCAGAGGGGAGGGCCGACCCAACATAAATTGGTTTATATCTCGGTAAATTCGCAGGATAGTTCGCGAAAACCCTATTTTTCGACGTTTTTTGACATACTCTATCCAATTAAGATCATAAAATTCAAACTTTTTAAACAGAAATTTTTTCACTTGAAAAGCTATGTAAAAATCGTCATTTTTTGGTCGCGCTTGAGCCAAACTGATGAAAAATACTTTACGTCCGGCGCGAAGCGCCGAAAATCTGAAGATTTCACGACAAAGACTTTCGATTTTTTCATCTTTCCGCGCGTTATCTTACCTTTCAAACCCCCTTAAATATGGCCCTCGGTAACGGTAAAAAAGACCACGCTGTCCTATACATTTGATTTAGCTTTTGAACTATGCGGATGAATATATCGCTTGAAGGTTTTTTTTGATTTTTTTCGAAATTTTTCCATTATCTTATGCTCTAAAAAGATAGAGCATAGTCAAAAACGCTGAAAAACGATGTTTTTGACGCGTACCTACCATTTCTGGACCAAAAAGAGGAACTTTATAATTCAGCCCACCCCAGAATTCCCATGCTATAGATGTATGATAGTAACTACCCACTGGTAAACTAGAGGTAATCGATAATACTCCCGACATTTTTCGCCGATATGCATAACGACGTACCTATGGTTTGTGAAACGCCTATATCCTTTTTCGATGACTACAAAATTGCTTTTATATTAACTGAAGTTTATTTCACGCCAATTCAGGCATGCGTATCATACATGCACATAGGGCGGTGAGGGGTATTATCCCATGAAGGGCTCATTAAATCGAGATTACACAAAAATATAAAATAAAAAACATAAAATCTTTCAAATTAAAATAAGAGACCACTGGTAATGCTTAATATTTGATTATTTACATACGTATGTAGATTTAGTAAGATTAATGCTTAATGGATTTTCGCATTAAACAACGAAGCAAGGGTCATTATTATCGTCATCATGTATTACCATTGAAATATGAGTGCAAAAGTAAATAATAAAAAATGAATATGTAATTCACGAATGATAGGAAATACGACTCTATAAATCAATGGGACCTGAGTGCACGAGACAGATTCGATTTTTCGTTTTATAATTACTCAGAATGTGAGACAGCATGCTGAGTATGAACAGAAGGGGGATGAGAGGAAATATTAAGTCCATTGAGAGGTGCGAAAGTCAATACTGTCGGGCAATCCAAAACTAAAACCAATTAATTTGAGCGCCCGCCCTTTGCGCGAATGCATACATCTGCAAGTCAATAGCATTTATAAACCATTTCACATGAGTTTGACCAAAAATCTTAAGAATATATTCGATGTCTACGGTAATTATATACCTAATTAATGCAATACCTCAGTTTGTCAGCTTATTGTTGTCAATTAGGGAGTCATATACCCATCATAGGTGCACAAGGTCAGGGTCGGCAGGGGAGGGGGTGAAATCCAAAAACCCGAAACAGTAAATTTAATGTTCACGTTTTTTGTTGTTTTAATGATCAAAATAGTCAAAATAGCCTTTAAAACGTTTTTTCGTGGTAATCTCGAATTTTAAAAGCATTTTTAGTCCATTTTGACTGCATAATATCGCTTTTAACACTGAAAAATACAAAAGTTTATCAATTTCGGGCGCTTTTCGAGTAAAAAGTACTCAAAAGTACTAATCTGGCGCGAAGCGTCGGGAAAATTTTGAAATTTTCAACTGCTTTTGACCTTAAAAATAATGCAAAAAACCTAAAATCGCCGGACAGTACCTGTTCAGCTGTCCCTTCAGGGGATAATACCCCTCACCGCCCTATGTGCATGTATGATACGCATGCCTGAATTGGCGTGAAATAAACTTCAGTTAATATAAAAGCAATTTTGTAGTCATTGAAAAAAGATATAGGCGTTTCACAAACCATAGGTACGTCGTTATGCATATCGGCGAAAAATGTCGGGAGTATTATCGATTACCTCTAGTTTACCAGTGGGTAGTTACTATCATACATCTATAGCATGGGAATTCTGGGGGTGGGCTGAATTATAAAGTTCCTCTTTTTGGTCCAGAAATGGTAGGTACGCGTCAAAGACATCGTTTTTCAGCGTTTTTGACTATGCTCTATCTTTCTAGAGCATAAGATAATGGAAAAATTTCGAAAAAAATCAGAAAAAAGTCGGAACGAAATTTAACAGAATATAGTCAAAACATGAGTATAATGGTGCGAAGCGCCAAAAATTTGACACTTTTGAAGGAATTGATGGCTAAAAATGCTTGAAAAAGCATCTTTTCCAGAAATTTTTACATAATTTTTGGTAACTTTAAAAAAATCGCCAATTCTGCGGGGAGAAGGTGAAAAATTTTTTGCGGGGGTTGAATACTCAGATCTTTTGAACAATTTCCCCGCCACCGTTTTTTAGCCGATCCATAATAGTTGCAGTAACAAAAGTTTACACACAACCAGCTTATGACTTTTTGTCTTTACACCTGTAAAACAATTGAGTTTTGTTGTAGACTGCACATCTGGCAGTGGAAAGTTCGAGACTAAATAGACATGAACAATTGTTCAAAAGAAAATTTCGCCCACCGTTTTTCTTGGGGTATAAACATTTCACAAAATTGAAATTTTATGTACACGCATAACTTTTTAAGCTCTATTTAATGAATATAAATAAATTATAGAATATTATGATCACATTCATAAATTCGCGAATTTACGGCGCGGGCATGAATAAAGCAATATCTTTCATATCTTTCAAACAAACAATTCTCGTTCTTGTTACGATCCTCTTTATCAGTTAAACTAATAGTCATTTCATGGCCATTACGACAAAATCGACCATTGGAAAGTATTCCGCGATCTTGTAGAAATTTTACAGCCGACGACTTATCCAGTAAAATTCCATCTTATTCTAGAAATCGCATAACTGATTTACGAAGCCAGCCGACAACAACAATAAATTCAGTTCAGTCAATTTAAAACGTGTTGTAAACTACAGTTGAAACTTAGTGTAAACATCAGTTTACATCGTATTTTGCTAATTTTTGTGCAGAAGTCAATAAAGATTGTTTTCATTCATACCTAAAATTTGATTACTGTATCTTTATTTCGTCTCTCGAAAAACAATGGCAGGGAAATTGTTCAAAAGATCCGGAAACTTTTCTGAGGGGGTTAAAACCCTCCAAACCCCTCCAGGTTATGTATGGTTACCATACGTGTTCTTGGGGGCTGACCCCCAGAATAGCAACTGACCCTCTGCGAAAATGGCTGCGTGCGACCCCCACGCCCATCAGTTTTTCGTAAAAATTGTAAAAAGTGTGCCTTTTCGAAGCGTTTTAGCCCATTTTGGGCTAAAGAGTCTCAAAGTTTTGGCGCTTCGCGCCGTGTACACATTGTTCGACTATATTTTGTTCAGATTTACTCGATTTTTCCAAATTTCTTCAAATTTATTTATGTCTTCAGGTTCTAGAAAGAATGAGAATTGTCTGAAACGTCAAAATACTGTTTTTAACGTGCACCGATCGTTTTTCAGCCCAAAAAAGGCACTTTTAAAAATTTATTGGGCCTGACCCCTCAGAATCCCCATTCTGTACATGTATGGTAGTTATCTTTCCATTGGCCTACCGTTTGTGATAGCGAAGCTGGACAAACCTCGGGTAATTTACCAATGCTTTTGAAGCTTGGTTAGCTATTTAGACTTTATCCGACCATTACCTTTACCTCAATCCTACCCAACGTTCTGTGATACAGCCCTCAATTGGTGTTAAGCACTGGAATATTTTAGCTGATTCAAAATTGTAAACTCAATGCTGGGACACTATAACGAAGAATAATGACGATTCCGCGCGGAACGCCGAAAATTTTTGCCGTTTTTGTAATTTTAATTCAATTTTGGGCGCATAACAACGTATATCTGCTGTTCAGCAAATTTTCAAAAAAAATTTGGGTATGGTCCCTCTCCCCGTCCCACCTTGAGTCCCCGCCTGTCCAGGTATGGTTAATACAGGTCGATGCTCTAAATTTGTTTTTTTATTCTTTAGTGACCGATTTTCACAACTAAGGCTTTTATAACCGATCGGTTTGGCGAATTGACTAGTTATCTATATTACGGTTCAAAGATAACGATTTGGTGTGATTGCATGGTTTGTTCATCCACAAAAGGGCTTCAACTTCACTTGGACAATCAGATGTTACCCATCTCTGCTACAATAGTCAAGGAGACGTTCCGATTCAACCTAACCCTTGATGAAAAATTTGTACTCGGACAGTATGCATGTGCGGAAGTCACTGGAAATTTCAAGAAAGATTTCAAACCAATCGTTTTTTCGCATTACCTATGTAAGTCAGCGCAATGAATTTAGAGCATCGAGCTGCGTGAATGGGAGAGCGATTTTGAAAAAAATGGGTTAGGATTTACTTATCAATTTTAATTTTTGACTAAAAACAGAATGTTTAGATGAAGAAAGCTCGGAAAATCCGAAGAAAAAAATATATGGCGGAGTGCAGAATCAAGTGAGATAAAAACAATCGAAATACTGGAGTTTTTGTTGCAATTAAACTGACTAGTCTGTTAAGAGCAAAGTTGGCTTGTATTGCAACCAGGCACGTATTTCTAGGGGGAATGGGGGTGTTCGGACCCCCAAAATTCAGAAAAATCGGAAAAATATGACTTTTTAAACGTTATTTTGTGCTATTTTTGGCCTTTTAAGGCTTAGTCCCCCCAAAATTGGTGTTGCCCCCTAAATAGGACGGCCTGATTGCAATTAACTTGTTTTGGCGCAGTCATTTTAGTGCAACTGTTCTAGTTTATGTAATATTGCTGAAATCTAAGGTCCTAAGCTTCAGAAATTTTCAAAGATAAAAGAGAACCAAAAAACTTGATAGATTGAACAAAAACGATATTTTTTAATTTTATCAAGCAATATCTATTGGAAGCAAAAGAGGGATCAACGAAAAATTGATTAGGAATCGGAATTCTTATTAATTTAGATTTTGATATATATTGTACTTCCTATCCATATAAAAATAATATAATCTATAATATCTATAATTACCTATATTATTAAATTAATAGACATCCAGTTTTGTCAAAAGCGGAAGACCAGGGCCCGCAAAATATTTTTTTTTGTTTCTGTGGTGTGGGTCTCGAAACCCCAAAGCTTCGCCTGAATGCGACGCCACGCCACCACACGTGGGCGTGGGGGGTTAGGGGGTATGCAACCCCAAGAAGTTTAAATATCCCCCCAGAAATCAAAATACCCCCAGAATTCAAATTTTGAAATTTTTTTCTGCTTTTTAGCGATTTTTTGATGCCATTGGATAGTGCTCTTTGAGAAACGTCGAAAAATGGTGTTTTTTTCGCTATACGACCACTTTTAAGATCATTTTTTGACCTTTGAAAATCTTTTCACCCCCTTCCCAGAAATTTTTCACCCCCAGAATTTCGTTGCTGCCCACCTATGCACGTCACTATTCCAGTACATATAAAACATGCAGTAGTTATCTACCTAATTAAGGCTAGAGTTTCACACACAATTTGTGAACGAAATTTAGAAATATTTATTTAGATGACTTATAAATTCCAAAACTTTAGTTTTGAAAAGAAAACACTTTTTCGAAATTTTGATTACATATTCAAATGAGATGCTTAAGCTACGAATTATCTGACATAATTCTCTGACCCACTTTGCTGATCGTTCATATTTGATGTGAGCGTTTATTTCTGAATCTAACTTAAAAATTCCTCAAAAAGTTCATTCTCTGAAAACTTCTAATACTCAATCATGCTGTTCAAGAAGGACATTTTAGAGCAAACCATCATACTCTCGGAAATCGCCAGCATTTGGTATTTGGTTCTATTTTCATCATAAAAGTCTGTATTCCCCAATCTCTTTTTCTCATATTTTATTCGTTTTTCCATCTTTGTCGCATTCGCTGACTACAGAAATAAGAACGCACATGATCGACTGATCATATATCAGTACTATCACATGAACATATGCTCCTAGCAGACAGAAAGTATGTACATTGGTAAGTCATTAGTCAAGTCAAACAGAACAAAAGTAATAAGGAAAAGTTTCAATATACTCTTTCTGGGAATGAATTCAGGGTACATGAGATATGGAAACGAGCATTAATCGAGCACAAGGATCGCAAAGCTGCTTGGAAATGGGCTTCCAAGTTGATTTCCGGTGACGGACTGGTGTCAGACGTGAACTATACTGTCAAAAACTTTGTAACTTGCTTGCACCTTATTCCCGAGTCTGCTTTAGTGTGCAGCATACTTATTCGTTATGGATTTTGGGGAGGGGCTTCTATTCGAACCCATAAATAAGTGCAGAGCTGATCTGCAAAAGGCTGCATATTACTCTTAAACACCGCTTTGTAAATGAAATGAAAATCAAGACCCTGACACTCATTTGCAAGGCGTAAAATCAAGGAAAAATTAGTAAAAATTTGTGTTTAAAATGAAATGTCAGCTTATTTCGAAAAAGCCAAAAACCTTTGGGCGCTTCACGTCAAATTCTGTGTATAATATAAGTTTTTATTCAAATTAATTGCTTATACGTTAAAAAACAGATATATTTAAAACTGAGCATGGATACCTTCATAAATAATAATCTGGCATTGTGTAAGGCATATACATTACCTGACGATTTCATCTGAACGTGTTTCCATGGGGATCGTGCAAATATCCTTGCCCCAGAATTTCCGATTTCCCAGAAAACCTAAGAAAATAAGCAGTTTCAAGCATTCTTGTCAATTTCGTGCTGTGCACTAAGACCAGCAGTTTCAGAATCCCCATTTTTCTAATAAAGCAGAGAAAATAATTTTTTTAAATTTTCCAGAAAACATGAAAGGCCATTTTCATGCTTTGCACCAAGGTCAGATTATTATAAAATCTTGGCGTTTATCAGCATTAGCATGATTACATAGTGCTAGAATTTTTCATCATAAAATAATGTGCGAAATTAATGTGATCTTTAAAATCAGTGACTCATATAAACATAAGTGCTTATCTTACTCCAACGTGAAATTTCACAAAGGGTATTGAAAGTCTAATAACATTTTGTCGTTGTTTAAGTTCGAGAAAGAACGGGAAATTTTCAAATATTTTGGGGATAGGTATTGAATATTAAAGCATTGCCTGCTACTAAATTTTTCTAAATATGCACCAATATGCATTTCTCAGATGTCCCATAGCAGAAAAAAGAAGGAAGAATTCTCAGTTGTACCAATATTTTTACTTTATTTTCGTTTTTACTGCTTTGACATGTTTTAATATACCTAATTTCATAAGCTGTCTCACTTTTAGTGCATTGAATGAATCTTGTTTTTTCAGGTGATGATGAAAGTTCATCTTGTCAAGTTGGCGATTCGTGTCCTACCGATCAATCAAACCGATTTTGCATATTCGATAAGAACAATTCGAAAAATTGCGCCACCTTACAGAAATCCACCTGTATCTCAGTGCCCGGTACTTATGCTTGCGACATAACATTCCGAGTACATGCCTCACACTGTCATGCAAGCGTGAGTAATACTCCAGTGCTGTCCTCCGTTACAAATGTGGGAGATTGCTTTCCAGGTGGAGCAGAGAGTAGGTGAAATTACTCAATTCAATTTGTGTCTGTAGTAAAAAATAATGCCAAGTAAAAAATAAACTAGCAAGAAAAATGCTCCGATGGAGCAAACAAGGTCATTATATTTGGATTTCTTTATTCTTACGGATGTAGAAGGAAGGGACTAGGGAAAATTTCCCTATAAGCGCAAAAGCCATAAGAATGTGCTTAACAGTTGGACTTCCTCTAAACAACGCAAAAATTGGAGCATATTCTGCGGCCTGTGAAAAATCAAGTTTTAGTCACAAAACGTTTTTCACTGTTTCGCAAAGAACAATTGAAAATCTTTCATGTTTGTTAAACAAACGATTTATAATTTATTTCACAAAACCTTAACAATGCTCTGATGGAAAGCAAGATTATCGGAGTAAACTTTACACCTCCGGGCCAACTCAATTCAGTCTACAGAAATAGGCATAGGCCGCAGAATATATTTTGATCTTTGCTTTGTTTAGAGCAAGTCTAATTGTCAAGCACATTTTTACGGCTTTTGCGCGCATAGGGAAATTTCCCCTAGCACCCGCCTTTTACATCTTTAAGAATTAAAAATTCAAGTATATTCACCTTCTTTGCTTCATCGGAGCATTTTTTCTTGCTAGTATTCTACTTTTTCTTAGAATGACGTAAAAGTGCCCGCGGATCGATTTCAAACCAGAAATGCTCAAGGAAAGTTAAATCCAGAGCTTGCATAAGCAAAGATAAACAGCAAGAGTATTTACTTTTCTTCAACAGTTTATAGCTTCAATATCAAGTGTTGTCATTTAAAATGTAAGCTAATGACGTTACTAACCTAATTAAAGTAAAATCCTGCATCGGCAGAAACAGCAAGAAAACACATCAGTGCGTAAAAAACAATGCAATGAGTGCCGGTGTCACACCTTAAAGTGTCCGGCACCTCAAAGTGTCCGGCCGGACACTTTAAGGTACCTTAAAGTGTCCGAGTTTACCTTAAAGTGTCCGAGCCACAATAACGTGCTTAAAAGCAAGAAAAAAATGTATTTAAACATTGGGATAGAGTGGGCATCATACGGAGACTTAAAAGGATAGGGTGAACCCCCAAAATCCAAAGTCTCTCCAAATTGGTAGATCCATAGAATTGAATAATTTAGCGTTTTTGCAGTTATGCTCCATGTGACTGCCAGACTTTGGCCCACTGCCCATGTGAAGTAGCAAGGCATTTAAGAGCCCAAAGTGTTGGGTGGAGGTTCGCCGACCATTGAGGGGGAGTGCGCGAACTTCAATTTTTATTCAAAAATTGAAAGAATGCACCTAAAGTGGCTAGAAATCGCAAGTTTTTGCACAAAATCGGGGAGAGGGAATAAACTATTTATGTTTATTTATATTTATATTTGTACATTTACGACTTCGGTCATGGGAATCTCCACCCCTTGTTACATGTATGAATGGTAGCATTGTAGGCAATATATAAAATGAAGTCTTGGCATGTCTTTTTAGAATCATGAGTGAATGGAACCGTGTGTAGTTTAAATTCACAACACTTATGACTGAAATTCGTAAATATCGTCGATTGTTCCTCACGAAAGTTATTTTTATAATCGATTTTATCTCCAAATTCGCTAAACGACACCACCATACCTAGGCGTGGGGGTTTGGGGGGTATGCACCCTCCCAGGAACCAAAATACCCCCCCAGAAATCAAAATAACCCCCCCAGAATTATATTTTTGAAATTTTTTTTGTTTTTTTCGCAATTTTTTTGATGCCAATGGATAGTGCTTGATGATAAACGTTTAAAAATGGTGTTTCTTTCGCCATACCACCATTTTTAAGGCCATTTTTTGACCTTTGAAAAAATCTTGCACTCCCCCAGATCTTTGGTGCCGCCCACCTATGGATGCCACTGACGATGCAACGAATTCTTCGTCATGCATTGGCTTGCTTGTATTTATGTACCTACATTGTACAAGGTACGCATATATGTACATGCCTACTTACCTAATTGTACAGCGAGTAATATGCGTGGGCGTATATGCGTACGTATACTCAGCGTAACCCGGACACTTTAAGGCAGAGCCGGACACTTTAAGGTTCCTTAAAATGTCCGGCCGAACACTTCAAGGCACGGAAACTTTAAGGTGCGACACCGGCCGCCAAAAATCGCATGCAAATGAACAATGCATGATAAAGCAACGAAAATCAGTAGTCGAGCAAGACAACATGAGCTATTCCGGCTACAAATGAACAATCCGACCGACGCGTCAGCAAATGCAAACAATTCAAGAAAATTTATGAGCCGCATACATAACAAAAATGGACAGACATAAATTTGCATGGATTTTATTATGAAAAAATATTGGAATCGGTTTGATAAAGACAGCGCATAAGAATTATTATTATTGTGAAGTAATTTGCAGGTAGTATTTTGAAAAAAGTTTCTCATTTCAGTTAACCTTCAAAACAGTGCATGTTTGCGAATAAAAATCGTTCGAGATGAGTCAATAATCTTTGAAATAAAAAACTGATCAGAAAATATGCAATACGGAGTTAAATATTGGCATTAGCAGACACGTGCATAATTAAAAATTCACCTCTTCACAGCTCAACAACCTCCGGATGCAGAAAAGTTTAAAGATCAGATTCGTTATTCTGACGTTACGGAGATCATTTTTAAAAAAGAATGACCATACACAAAGCTCTGGGCGGAAAAGTGCTTCTCAGTGTAAACTTTTCACTTGGGCTAATAATGCAATACTGGGTGTACATAAACAAATAAAGTAGGACGCGTAACGCTTAGGTTAGGGCACATTTTAAGCACAGTCAGCATGTTCCGCCTATTCAGCGGAGTAGCTGAAGAAACTTATTTTTTCATCTCGAAGTCATTACACTAAAACGATCACAGATCAAGAAATATTGCTTTAAGAAAGAAAAAAATTAGCTTTGAGATTTTGTCACCCTTTTCGTTGTAGAATCAAATGGACTGCACAGAAACCAAAATTGAGTCAGGTAAGCTTTAGGACATGCAAATAGTAAAAAAACCCCGTATACTTTGCACTTTTGTGCAACAACCATTGAGTGTACAGAAATTTTAAGGTCAGATTCGTAATCTACAATCCAGGGGCAACATTTAAAAAAATCGACCCGCCGCAAATTATTTGATTTTTCATATTACACTTTACAAATTCATTACTTATTCGGTATTTAGTGTAAACAGAAATAAAAAACCGCATATCGAGTTTTTCAATTATCTATCGATTAAAAAAACCGTACTTTACAGATGTTCCCGTTATAGCTGTGAGGGGGACATAAAATTCGCACTCGTTGTGATAAACACATCAGAAAAAAGGGTGGCCATGGCCAAGTATACATATTATAGGTACGCGCTAACGCGCTTTCTATGATACACAGAGTGAACCACGTATCTATCGTGCATTTCGTTTCTTGATACCGCTCTCAATTTCAATGAGTGTCGTACGAAATCTTCGTGCCATATGGACAAAAATTTAAACGGTGTGCCTTAATTTATCATATTATAATTGTTGATTATTTTTATTTACACGAAATGATCAATGTTCTATGCTGGTAATGATCGTGGGAAATTGCAGCCTAGTATGAAGGGACTAAAAGTGTTACGAGTTTCATGGTTCAGTGAAAGTTTGAAAGCGAAATGAAATGTAAGCTACTATATAAAGACGGATAGCATTTGGCATAGCGCTTTGATGGAGAAAAATTCGATTCGGCGGAAAAAGGCACGCAGACCTTAGAGCGCACGACATTAGAGCGCCGACATTAGAGCGCGCGACATGAGAGCGCAACGACATTAGAGCGTGCGACATTAGAGCGCCGATATTAAAGAGCAGTTACAATGGTGCGTCATGGAGGCAGACAAAGAATTTTCCTTTCCCGCGAAAAATTTTGTAAGTTTTTGTTTCTAAAAATTGGTGTACAAAAATATACTTAGCATACATTACGAAAATCAGTTAAATTTCTTGTTTTGTTAATGAGTGGCTGGTAAGTGAGATAAATGCTCTGCAAAACAGTGTCTCCAAACGACCCCTTGCTATGCTAGTTTTAAAGTTGTAGGTGTTACTTATTTTAAAAAATTTAGACGTAAATTCAAACATTTTTTGTGCAATGGAGTAGACTGATCTGTGTTCTGACGCATACAGCTCTGAAACTACACTATTAATAGTGTCATTTTAGGACATTATTTTGTAGCTTTTAATGCACTTTCTAATAGAACTATACCCATTTCACTTGTTTTCTTGACACATAAATGCAGGATAAGTTTACACAAAGTCTGATCTTTTGCTTATTTACTGCAGTTTTATGATGCTTTACTGCAGCAATAAATTTCACGCTTGATTTGCACTATTTATAATAAATGCGTACAATTTACAAAAAATTGTGAAAATGAATACCGTAACCTGTGTCAAGAAAATAAGTGGAAAGGGTATAATGGTCTTACACAAAACCTACTGCTTCAAAAGTTACTGTCCTTTTTCCAAAGGTAAGTAAAAAAGTAAAAAATTTATATTTTCGTACATCCACTAATTCAACGAGTGTACAACTCAACCAGAAAGTAAAGAAAGAATTCAAAAGTCTGTTCATTGCTTTACAAAACGAAAGAAACCGCATGCATTCATTTATCACTACCTGATACCGAGGTATTCATGCGTGAGTAGTTAACTTTGCCCCGTTAGCGTAAAAGTTTTGTAAAGTTGCGTGAAAAACATCTATTATGGCTGCGCTGTTATGTCGCGCGCTCTAATGTCGCTGCGCTCTCATGTCGGCACTCTAATGTCGTGCGCTCTAATGTCGCTCACCGCGGGAAAATGTTCTTCGACGCGGTCCGGATTTTCAGCTAAATGAGCCGACCGGTGTGTCTCTTATTACGTATTGAACGAACCTAATGTTTCTCCATAAATGCCTTATACCTCTTTCTAATGCTGTCTGGACTTGGTAGCTCACGTTTCATTTCGGTTCTGAACTTTCGCTGAAACATGACGAGTGACGGACGACTGACGACCAGACATGCACGTGGGGGGTATTCCTGCAGTGTGGTTCCACCTGTCAAAAAATGTATCCACCTACCTGTAGCATATGCCCACCTCGCAGAACTTCATTTTCTTATCATTTCATTTTCATTTTCATTTTTTTATTTTTTAAATTTCCTTTACTTTTTTATTTTTTTCATTTTTGATATTTCAGTACACCCGTTGGCAGATACTAAAATGGAAAAAAACAAAAAATTATAAACCATAAAATTTTTATCAATAAATTGAGATTCTGACAATAGGCGGAATGTCCTGAAATCGATATAAAAAATTGAAGTTCTGCGAGGTGGAGACATGTACCGGTAGGTGGATATATTTTTCAGAGGTGGAGACATACTACAGGAATACCCGTGGGGGTTGGTTGGTAGTCTAGACCCTCAGAATGAAAAATTAGACATTTTCTGGAGATATTGTGGCAAAATGAAGGCCAAAATCGGATGAAAATTGAAAATTTCCTTCAAAAGTATCATAAATTGACCAGAAACTGTGTAGTGACGTAGTTTTAACACTCTTTTAGCGCTTGTGCCAGTTTTTGAGATAATTTTGGTCAAAAAAAGCTCAATTGTTCACCCACCAGACCGGCTGATCCCCCAAGATCGGCCATGCTCAATGTCTATACTGACGACCCGACACGCATGTGTGGGGATGGGGGTGGGGGGTTAGGGAGTGTAGACCACACCTGGGCGTGGGGGGTTGGGGCGGTATGAACCCCCTGAGAAACCAAAATACCCCCCAGAAACAAAAATAACCCCCCCCCAGAATTCAATTTTTGAAAATTTTCCATGTTTTTTTCGCAATTTTCTAATGCCAATGGATAGTTCTCGACGAGAAACGTCAAAAAATGGTGTTTTCTTCGCCATACCACCATTTTTAAGGCAATTTTTGACCTTCGAAAAATCTTGCATCCCCTCCCCCAGAATTTTCTTACTGCCCACGTGTGGTATAGACCCTCAGAATGAAAAAATGGAAGATTTTCTAGGCAAAATGCGGCAGAATGAGATTTTAAAATAGATGAAAACTGGAAATTTTCTTTAAAAGTGCTTCAAACTGACCAGAAACTGCGTAATTACGTAGTTTTAACGCTATTTTAGTGCTTATACCACTTTTTGAGGTCATGTTGGCCCAAACATGCTCAATTGTTAGTCCTCCTGGACCGGCTGACCTCCCTCTAATCGGCCAAGCTGTGCATCTGTGGTGCCGGCGTCACTTTTCGTCCATTCATACCACGCTACAATTTCACACGATCACTAAATGCATCCATGGGATATTTCATTTAAAATAAAAGCTATCAAGAATTATGATCTGAAGAATTAAGGCATAAAATTCTAATATATTGTCCGTGTGAAGGTGAAATCTCGTCCAACCTTGATTGAAATTGATAGAGATATCAAAAAACGAAATCCACGATAGATAACAGTAGTAATGGCCGTCAGTCTGGACCGCAATGCTGTAGGATAGCCTATGTTATAACATAGGCGATGACGTAAAAATCTGCTCCCTGAGGTAAGTTGAGGGTGCAACGTTAAAGTATATAAAGGACGGGAAAGGAGGGGTGTGTAAGGGGAGGGGCTCCCACCGCGCCGCCTGTTATAGCATGGTCTATCTTGCAGTGTTGTTCCTCAGGTTGCATGGTCGATCAGTTGGTGTGCCAAAAATGCATAAAACAGGCACGTGGCTGGCCGTCCTCTATACCCAAAAAGACCAAAAATAGCGTTTAAAAAGTAAGATTTTTCCGAATTTTGGGGGATCAGGACCCACCATTCCCCCAGATCGATGTGTCTGCATAAAAACTATGTTTCTGGTCAAGCATTTTTCCGATTTTCGCCCTATTTTATCCAGAAATTTTCCTTGCTGAGATGCCCCCTCGTGCATGTCTTGTATGTATTATTTACTGTTCGAAGAAAGCACGTACACAACAAGTCACGAATAAATAAGTGATGTAAAACTAATTTGGCTTCAGCTGTCGGTAATTCAGTAGAACATTAATCGCGAAAAATTGCTAAAATTACAGCAAAAAACTAAAGAGGCAGCCATATAGATCAGCGAATACATCGGATATATGCTTTTTTGTCAAAAAAATTCAAAAAATTCACAGCTATTTCAAGTGTTTTTGAGGATTTTTGAGCATAAAATCCGTAGATGCATAGCAGGGCGGTTCTGGGGTCAGCCTTCAGCCTCAAAAATAGGCATAAATTTACAGTCACTGCAGCGAAAAAATATAATTTTCATCAATTCCCAGTAACTTTTCCATTTAGGCCCCCTCCCACAGGTGTTCGTCTCGTCTCCTCTCATTTGCATGGGTCTGCATACTACAGAGAACTTTGCCGTTTAAAAAACAATTATTGATATTTTTATCACGTTGCGAAATATTTTTGTCACGTTGTAGAATTTTTTGTCAAGTTGTGAAATTTTTTTGTCAAGTTCTGAAAATTTTTTGTCAAGTTGTGAAAATTTTTTGTCAAGTTGTGAAATATTTTTGTCACGTCGTGAAAATTTTTTGTCAAGTTGTGAAAATTTTTTGTCAAGTTGTGAAAATTTTTTGTCAAGTTGTGAAATATTTTTACGTGCTTAAGCATAATACTTTTGTCAAGTTGTGAAAATTTTTTGTCAAGTTGTGAAATTTTTTTGTCAAGTTGTGGAAATTTTTTGTCAAGTTGTGGAAATTTTTTGTCAAGTTGTGGAAATTCTTTGTCAAGTTGTGAAATATTTTTGCCACGTTGTGGAAATTTTTTGTCAAGTTGTGAAAATTTTTTGTCAAGTTGTGAAAATTTTTTGTCAAGTTGTGAAAATTTTTGTCAAGTTGTGAAAATTTTTTGCCAAGTTGCGAAATATTTTTGTAAAATTTTTGTATTTTGCTGAAAGTATGCAGTTTCACGAGTTTTTTGCTGAAATAATAGGAAGTCATCCATCAGCCAATAAAAGAGAAAAAAAAGAAAAAAATGGAGAAAATATGAGTTTTAAGCACTCAATTCTGGTGTCTCAGCTTGATCAAAAGCTGTTTACACCATAAAAAATTAAAATTGTTTCAATTCTGCATCATGAATGCAGGTTTACTGCATCCATGACCCCAGCTGGCACGACGTGGACGTATGAAGCTCGCCAGCCACGAGATAATATAAAAACATTCTTAGCACAATGTACAAAAAAGGAAATAGGACAGTGTATGATCACAGGGTATAAATAACGTAAGTATTTACCGCTCGGCCAGTCAAACAAGTATACGTGCGCCCACGAACTCTTTTCAAGGAGGTAGCGCACGCACCTTTTCACTTCACCAGGCACACTGTACACCCCAACCGCCACTAACCCGGATCGCGGGGTACGGCTGAGAATGTACAACAAAACAAAATCGAAAACGAACAGAGGCCGCTACACATCGCCGGCACTTGCTCCTCACAAGGCACGACATGTAAACGGGGAACAAAACAAAATTCAGAAAAAATAATAAAGGTATACACGTGTCCACGAACCTGTTTCACCAGGGTAACACGTGCACCCTACAATCAAAAGCCGAACGGTAAAGTACAGTAATCGGGGACCAAAGAACGTTTATCATACACAACCCTATAATCTTTTTTGTACACCGCGGTAAAAACGTTTCTCATATTATCCCTGAGAATTTTCTTTTCCAAAACGGTCTTTATGATCTCGTTTCCTGAACAGAAACCGATGACCATTTGTTTCATTATATCGAAATCGATTTCTTTTCTAGTGTTGAATGTTAAACGGAACCCCCGAATTTTATGAGTCTGATTTACAATATTTTTCCCGTCAATAGTAACCCTGTATGCGTAATTTTTTGGCCCTCCCGCTACGAATTCACAAATGTAAGCCCCATCCCCATAACCGTTAAGCTCGTCGGTCATATCGCCCAAGTAACGGCCTATCGGAACCGTATAATTATCATTTTTTCGAGTTAAATAAATAATTGAATCAGTGTCGAAATAAATAATGCGCGTGTCTAATTTTTCTAAATATGAATACAATTTAAGTCTAGCTTGAGCCGTTACATAAGAAGCTATTACCGGGTTTGTGTTATTTAATGCTTCTAGAAATTCGTCGTCTACGACATACGTTGTACATGCCATGCGCTCGCCTAAAAACTGAACAGTGCTAACTTTTTTCGTAGGATCGAACATTAACTTTACAAATTTTTCCGGTTCGGTGAAATATTCGACCTGAGATAAATTGTTGCGCTGTCCGAATTTTCCCCAAAAAGAATTTAACATAAGTTTAGATAAAGCGCGCATACCTGAGTTTTTCTCAATTTTTTGCCTGTCTAACCTTATACCCTCGACTTCTTCGTATCGTCTAATATATTCTTCTTTTTCTGCTTCCGTTGTACATCCTTTTGGCCATCCGTCCGCCTGCTGCTTTAATCGTAAGAACGTGTTGATATATTCTGTGAAAAGCCCGCCCTCTTTGGTCGCTGGGTCGTATTTTTCGATTTCTGTATAGTGCCAAACTTCGTGGATTTTTGATACAGTGTAGCCTTTATCGATCGCTTTGTACAGTTCTAATGATACCCAGGTGCCCGTGATTGACCTCTCTTCGTCTGAATGCTCACAGACGTCCTGCTTTTCGAAAACACAGGTCCGGCAGAGGGGGAATAATAATTTGCCGTCGTGTCGAAATGGTAGGATTGGGTGGTACAACCCCCGAGGGGGGACGACTGTACATTTAATAATACCATTATACAGTTTATCATACAACGAAACAAAATTTTCAGTGATAATTACAGGGTGTTTTAATAAAAATTCGCCCGTTTTACATACCCAAGGATACAAACTACATACATCTGTATAGGAAATTTTTTCGCCTTCTTTACATTCGTGATACAGCTTTACAGCGTTTGTACGACCGCCGTAAAATGCTTCTCTCGGCGATAACGGAGTTACAAAATTTACAGAATCGAAAAAACGTTTCATATTTACATTTTGTTCAAGCTCTCGCTTCAATTCACATTCCCATTTTTCTACAACTGTATAACCCGAATTTTCTAATGCTTTACGTCTATCTACAGTAGCCTGATAGGCTTCCTCGAACGTTCGATTGTCTAGAGTTCGCTGCTTTCTATTGACAATATTACATTTTGTACACCCGTGATAGTAACAGCCGTTGAATTCATAGATTGTGTTCCCCGAGATCCCGTCGACTTTAAACCGCCCAATTTTTACCTCGCCCCCGTTTAATTTATGTCTAATGCGAATGTTTTGAGTTTCCGAAAGCCATTTTAACCATTTTAATGCTATTATTGATTGATTTTCTTGAGACCGGTACCCGTGAGCTGGAACAATGCCAATAAGTTCTGGTTTGAGGAAATTTTTGCGGAATACGTGATTACAGGCCGAAGCTATTGTTAAACTGACTAGAAAAGGATCTACGCCCGTTTCGTTGATGAAAATTTGACGAAACTTTAAACAACAACGTCTTAAAATATCTACATTGGAATTACAATATTCTACAAGCTGTTTTTGTAAATCGAAGGGTTCGTTTTTCGCTTTTTCAGTTTCGTACCATTTGAAAAATTCCTCGCGCGCCTCGTCTTTCATAGTGTTGGGTGAGTAGTGTTCGGAGTCGGGTAGGGGGCCGATATAATTTTGGTTGTTTTTGTGTTGAAAAGATGTGGGAAGTACCCCTTCTTCAACTCTGGAATCCCGAAAGTTTTTGGGAGAGAAGAAAGGGGCATGGGTAGGAAATTTAAGGAATCGATAACCCGAACACCCCCACTTCCAACATTATGACTTCAAGGCCGCACGTTACGATTTTGGGTAAAACTGTACAATTTTCGTGTAAATATTCAAGTAAAAATTGTGAATCGAAACCGCGAGCATTATGGGCTAAAACGGTGGCGCCCGATGCTGCTCGCTAAATAACCATTTACAAAAATTCTCTAGACATTTATCGCCCAAAAAAGTATACTTGCCACAGTTCTGACAAAAATCTGTATCTATACATTTTTCACAAACGCGATGGGCTATACAACAATTTGGCTCGTGCTTGAAAATTTTTCCGTACTTGTTTTCCCCAATTTCTACATCCTGACGAGTTTCGAAATCAAAAAATATAAAGAAGGGTTTGCGTTTTGGTTCGGAATTCTTGTCTATAGGTTTCATAAAACATTGATGATTGTCTCGATCGACATTACAATTACAAGTTTTACAGAAAAACTGATTACATTTATGATTTTTACCGTATTTGCTGCTTATTAATTGATTACAAGTTTTACAACGTTTTAGAGTCTGACAGACTGAAAGACGAGCTTGATCGTTAGTTTTTGACGGTTTTCCTATTTTATGCTTATCAAAACATGATTCGCTCACGAACCATCGATTACATTCGTTACATAACTGCCAATTTACAAATGTACATTCAGGAGACGAGTCACAACATCTACATTCGCCCTTATTACATTCATGTCGCTCAGAATGATCATACGGTTTATCACAGGTTTCACAATAATATACAGAACCAAAAAACGCGGGAACTCGAGTTATTAAATCAAAATGATTATGGTGATGGTACAAATGTATAATTTTTTCGGCCGTAGGGCCTGCGAAAATTGAAGAATCATTGAAATCTCGAGAATAGACTTTTAATTGGTACGTGGGTGATAAAACGGTCTGAATTTTACGAACTTCATCAATCCCGCAGAGTGCCCTATGCTCCCCTAGCCCCGCTTCGACCATTAAGTTTTCAGCCAAACGTTTTTGTAAAGTGTGACGATTTTTGTCCCCCTGCCTAATCGTATTCCATTGAGGATGATTGTCTAATTTAGCTTTTCCCGTGACTATAGCCCTGGCCAAACATAATTTATCCGTGTTTTGGATTTGGATAAAACACCCCCCATTCCCACAATGTCTTTGAAACCAAGTGTCCCAATTTACGATTCTCGTTTTCGAAATTTTCTTACGCTCTGTTCCGCGGCCACCCAAAGGGGCGTTAACGATGATAACGTTCAAGCTAATTACCTCATCGAACGAAAAATCCTTTCTCGATTGGTTTACTCGTTCTGCGACGCTTAAGATCCGATCGGCGTTCATGAATTGTCTGGGGACGAAAGGAATTATTACGTGCCGATCAAGACTTGGGTGAATTAGCTCGACTCCGACCAAATCGTCGGGGCTACAGCCGTCTAAAATCCTTTCCAACGCGCTGTTTAAAACGGACTGGAGGAATCCGCCAAAACCGCGGAGCTCCTCCACGCGTAGGAAACGTAGGCTGTAGCCCCGGGCCTCAGAGTTAAATCGTTTCACTCTCGTCCTGAACATTTCGCCGACAACGTAATAATCACTCGCCTCTCGTCCCCAGCCGACCTGCGCTCCTTCCTCTTCGCCGAAAATAACGTCCCAGAAATCGGGCGATCCAAAATTGGTTCTGTCGGCCTTTGATAATTTGACGAATTCTTGGAAAATAAACGAAATAATTTTTTCTTCGCCGACCCATAATCGGCTATCGACGAGCTTTTGAAGCGTTCGACGATTGATAATCGGCTCTCGAAGTTCCTGGGACGACCCGTCTTCAACAATAGTAGCCCAAAATTGTGCCGTTATCGCGTTCCGAACGCCTATTCTTCCATACTCCAAAATTTTTCGTAGAATAACGCCAATGAGTCGCTCGTTTCCGACCCAAATTCTCGACTCGACCACCGCCAATAGTGTGTTGAAAGCTGGAAGTTCGAAGTGTGCCGCCATAGTTCTTGAGAAGAATGAGCTCGCTAGCTCTGCTTGGCCTATTTATAGTCAGAGTGCTCTGCAAGCCGTTCCGGAACAATGCAAACCCGTTCCGGAAGGAGTTTGTGATGAGTCATCATTGCGCGCAAATTGCAAAATATGACGTAACATACCGAAATTTCTTGTAGTGCTTTGAACATGACTCATACTGATACTTAATCATGTTTTGGCTGCCTAGCACACCTAGGCGTTGGGGGAGTATGCAACCCCCTCCGAGAAACTAAAATACCCCCAGAATTCAATTTTTTGATGCCAATGAATAAAGCTCGTTTAAAAAATGGGTGTTTTTTCGCTATACCATCATTTTTAAGGCAATTTTTGACCTTATGGTGCCTAGCCCCTAAAAGAAAGCATAGAAAAACATACAAATTAATACTTTCTGAGAAATTGTTTGCAGTTATAGGAATTTTTCGATGAGCTACGTGAATTTTATTTGAAATGCGCGGTCAATAATTCCACAACATTCATGCGTCCACGTCGTGCCAGCTGGGGTCATGGATGCAGTAAACCTGCATTCATGATGCAGAATTGGAGCAATTTTAATTTTTTATGGTGTAAACAGCTTTTGATCAAGCTGAGACACCAGAATTGAGTGCTTAAAACTCATATTTTCTTCATTTTTTTCTTTTTTTTCCTCTTTTTTTGGCTGATGGATGACTTCCTATTATTTCAGCAAAAAACTCGTGAAACTGCATACTTTCAGCAAAATATAAAAATTTTACAAAAATATTTCGCAACTTGACAAAAAATTTTCACAACTTGACAAAAATTTTCACAACTTGACAAAAAATTTTCACAACTTGACAAAAAATTTTCACAACTTGACAAAAAATTTCCACAACGTGACAAAAATATTTCACAACTTGACAAAAAATTTACACAACTTGACAAAAAATTTCCACAATTTGACAAAAAATTTCCACAACTTGACAAAAAAATTTCACAACTTGACAAAAAATTTTCACAACTTGACAAAAGTATTATGCTTAAGCACGTAAAAATATTTCACAACTTGACAAAAAATTTTCACAACTTGACAAAAAATTTTCACAACTTGACAAAAAATTTTCACAACTTGACAAAAAATTTTCACGACGTGACAAAAATATTTCACAACTTGACAAAAAATTTTCACAACTTGACAAAAAATTTTCAGAACTTGACAAAAAAATTTCACAACTTGACAAAAAATTCTACAACGTGACAAAAATATTTCGCAACGTGACAAAAATATCAATAATTGTTTTTTAAACGGCAAAGTTCTCTGTAGTATGCAGACCCATGCAAATGAGAGGAGACGAGACGAACACCTGTGGGAGGGGGCCTAAATGGAAAAGTTACTGGGAATTGATGAAAATTATATTTTTTCGCTGCAGTGACTGTAAATTTATGCCTATTTTTGAGGCTGAAGGCTGACCCCAGAACCGCCCTGCTATGCATCTACGGATTTTATGCTCAAAAATCCTCAAAAACACTTGAAATAGCTGTGAATTTTTTTGAATTTTTTTGACAAAAAAGCATATATCCGATGTATTCGCTGATCTATATGGCTGCCTCTTTAGTTTTTTGCTGTAATTTTAGCAATTTTTCGCGATTAATGTTCTACTGAATTACCGACAGCTGAAGCCAAATTAGTTTTACATCACTTATTTATTCGTGACTTGTTGTGTACGTGCTTTCTTCGAACAGTAAATAATACATACAAGACATGCACGAGGGGGCATCTCAGCAAGGAAAATTTCTGGATAAAATAGGGCGAAAATCGGAAAAATGCTTGACCAGAAACATAGTTTTTATGCAGACACATCGATCTGGGGGAATGGTGGGTCCTGATCCCCCAAAATTCGGAAAAATCTTACTTTTTAAACGCTATTTTTGGTCTTTTTGGGTATAGAGGACGGCCAGCCACGTGCCTGTTTTATGCATTTTTGGCACACCAACTGATCGACCATGCAACCTGAGGAACAACACTGCAAGATAGACCATGCTATAACAGGCGGCGCGGTGGGAGCCCCTCCCCTTACACACCCCTCCTTTCCCGTCCTTTATATACTTTAACGTTGCACCCTCAACTTACCTCAGGGAGCAGATTTTTACGTCATCGCCTATGTTATAACATAGGCTATCCTACAGCATTGCGGTCCAGACTGACGGCCATTACTACTGATAACTGATCCATCATGTAGATGTAATGTGAAATATGTATCTGTATCAGAAGGAATAAAAAAATGAAACGTCGTTTGAAACAATAAATTTCACAAATAAGGAGTCTTTAGAATTAAATTAATCGCGTGATTAAGCACGATTTGCAAAACCAATCAGCGCTTAAGAGGATGAATATTAAATATGTACCACGTGTTAAGCGTGCACACTGGCGTATGCGGGTAAGTTCCCACATCCCCACAGACCAGTCAGGATAAGGAAAACTTGTCCCTACTCGCCCCCTAGAACTTGCCCTCACACAATTCGCCCCCAAACAATTTGTTCCCTCACAACTCGCCTTCACACTACTCGCCCCCCAGAAACAATCATAGATGCACAGCATGGCTGATCTGGGGGGGTCAAAAATTGAGCTTTTGAGGCCAAAATAGTATAAAACTCATCTAAGCGCTAGAGTGGGGTTAAAACTACGTTATTATACACTTTTTGCTTAATTCGAAGTACTTTTGAAGAAAATTTTCAATTTTCATCCGTTTTGGCCCTCACTCCGCCTCATTCTCTCCAAAAAATTTTCCATTTTTATTCAGGGGATCTACTAGATTCCCTCCTGACCACACGTGGGCGTGGGGGTTGGGGGGCATGCACCCCCAGAATTTTTTTGCTTTTTTTAGCGATTTTTTTGATGCCATTGGATAGTGCTCGATGAGAACCGTCGAAAAATGGTGACCTTTAAAAATTTTTTAACTCCCCCCTGGATTTCAATGCTGCCTACCTATGCTCCTGACACGCCTCCCCACGTGCATATCTGCCCACAACTGGCCCAAGTCGCCCTTGCAACCATAGGTGGGCAGCACCAAAATTCTGGGGAGGGGGTGAAAAAATTTCTGGAGGGGGTGAAAAAATTTTTAAAGGTCAAACAATGGTCTTAAAAAAGGTCGTATGGCGAAAAAACACCATTTTTCGACGTTTCTCATCGAGCACTATCCAATGGCATCAAAAAATTGCTAAAAAAGCAAACAAAATTTTTCTGGGGGGTATTTTGATTTCTGGGGGGTATTTCAACTTCTGGGGGGTGCATACCCCCAAACCCCCACGCCCATGTGTGCTTGCAACCTGCCCCCTCACAACTGGCTTTTGGAACTTTGAGCCGAGTATCCACGATTGTTAATGCAATTATATATTTCAGAGTCTATGTAGGAGCTTCACAAAAAAGCATATTTAAGGTGAAAATTGAAGTAATGACGGATTTTTGCTGCGTTTTAACTCGATTCTGTCGTTTCTTTGTTTCTATATGTAAATGCATACAGGTCTGTAGCCAGAATTTCATTAAGGGGACAAAAAATTTGAAAGCAGATATCTGGTGAACCATTTGGGGATAGTCAAAAAATAAAAGAATTTTAGAGCTTTCTTCGCGAGCTCTACACAATAGTGAAGAAAAATTTAGAAAAATTTTCTCATCGTTATAAGCAATTTCTTAAGTTTTCATTTTTGTACTCAATCTTTGTGCTTTGCAAAGAAAAACGACCGAAAAATTAGTGATTCTGTGCGAATCAATGAAAAACTTTGACATGTAATTCATGTCGAACTAAAATTTGAGCAGTTCAAAAGTCGGAAACTAAACAGAAATAAATGATCCGACGCGAAGCTTAAGAAAATTTTGCGTTTAGTAGATCAAAGATACGCAAAAAAATCGTTTTTTGCGGTCGTTTAGGTGCACTTCGAGAATTTTTCGTTCTATTCTTTGGGGAGACCCTTTTTTCGTCTCGGGTGCACCCTCGTGGCTACTATGCATTAGTTTATTCTGATTCTGACGTGAAAACTCGTTTTGGAGGTCAATTATGGACATTAATGCGCGATGTGGCGGGTGTAAACTGTCAATTCATCTCCAAGGTTAAATATTGAGCTTTTTTGGGCCAAAATGACGTCGAAAATGGAAAAATGCTAAAATAGTGCTGATCTACAGAGTACTTTTGAAACAACTTTTTCTCGTTTTCACCGGTTTTTAGCCTTCATGTTGCCACATTTTTCTGAAAACATTTCCCATTTTTCCATTCTGGTGGTGTAGACCCCGTACCCCCTCCGATTGCATGTCTGGTTGTTAGGAGCAAGCAGGGCTGGCAAGTACTGGGTTTTTGGAGTTTTTGTGGGTGTGAAAATTCTTTAATTTCTGGGGTTTTGGCACACGCATATAATCTTCCTCCTACCTAATCGACGCTGTTACTGAAAATAATGCCGTGTGATTAACCTAATGTTGCTAACATTTTTGAGTTGTTTTGGTGCTTATAGAAGAGTTATTTTCGCCTGTTTTCCTTTAGTAGACGTGCAATTAAGTTTTTTCATAATTTTAATGTTTTGTAATTTTTGTTTATTGTTATGCAATGTGAGTCTGGCCACCTGACCTGGACTAGATTGAATGAATAATTGCTTACCCAAAGTCTATTTGTCAGGCTGAATGCAAATATATTTTAATTTTTTTGACTAAAATGATATTTCAAGAGTTGCTACTCAATAGAAAACTGTAGTACATTTATGCTCTTAAACATGTGAATACAAAGCATTCGCACCATCGGACTATATCGTTCTTCTCGGTTTCAGTTAACTCCTTCGTCAATGCCCTGACTAAGAAAGATTTGCTAGCCAGAACATCGTTGTTTAACATTGACCATCCTGTAAAAATTAAAGTCCGCACACAATACCGAAGCGATCTTTTTGAAAAGACCATCGATGGCCGTGACTTATGGAGTACGATAGACACGGGCCGCGATCTTGACGTTCCTCTAAGTAAATATACGGGAAGAAATCGCGTCTACGGTCTCACAAGGCTGTTCCTAAAATCCAACGGTTCGACCAACTCGTTCATCAACCTGATCAGCTTGCGTAAGTTCGATTTCGCGTGAAACGATAAACTGCCTATCTAACTGTTTCTGTCCGCTTCAGTCGATCAATTTTCGTAAATTGAATTGAAGAGTATGTTGGTTACAAAACCATTTAGAAAATTATTGCATAAGTCACATGCTGAATACGTATCACACAACAGCTTTCCGTTTTGTAAAATATGGCCGTGCTTTAATCTGGGAGTCATTGCTACGCATGGGCGAATATTACGACACAATCATAAATACCATATCAGATGCTCCATTTCCTTATCTAATTCGTAGAAAAAATAAAAGGGCGCGATAAACAAATCTAATTAAAAACTGCATTTTCTGCATATTTTGCAAAAAATCCTGACTTGTCAAACCCATTTCTTTCTATTTCTGTGAGTTACCATATTCGGCAAATGTAACGATAATCTGCTCCATCCCATACGATTTTTAGGAAATGCGTGCAATGAGGCTAAACTAAAGTGATTAATTTCATTTTGACGCAGCACTCATGATATTTTTTACATCAAAAGGCACAAATGTATATAGTTAGGTTACTTTGTGACTGATAGCATTATTTCAGCTACCTTCTAGCCACTTTCCATAAATTTTCTATGACATGCGAAAAATGAACAATCCAATTGAAATTTGACCCTCAATAATATCGTCATTTTGATTTTGAAGGCAATAAGAGTTTAAAAACAGAACCATTAATCGGAATTATATGCTATTTTTGGAATGAGGCATAGACAATGCACGAGTATTGCAGCGCTACTGCGAGGATATACTTGTCTATGTATGTATGTACCTGACTGAAAATATACCGAAATGCAAGATGGGGGTCTATGTAGATTAGTCAGGGAGTCTTATATCAAAATCAATTTATTATACATCAAGCATTTTTGTTAAGTATCAATTCCAAAACATTAATTGAATACCAAATTATTATATAAACATATGATATCTCCAATTTTTGGCCAAAAAGGCCAAAAAAACACCGAAAACCGGCCAAAATTCGATTTTTTTCTCAACATCGGGGGAGTCAAAAATTTTCTGGCTTTGGAGGATGGTGGAAGGCCAAGTATGAGTGGGGATCTACCCCTATCCCCCATCTTACACGTATGCCCTTGCGTTAAAAAGATGATTTAAAGCTAAAGACATGGGCGAAGTACATCTTTTTGCTACGCTTCACACCAATTTACGAGTACATACTCGTTTTATCCACGTATTAAAAGAATGCAAGAAGACAAGAGATGTTCATAAATAGATTTATAGAGTTTGAGAATTTTGCTGCTTTTCTTAGGCTCTGGAAAATCCTTAACCATGGAAAGCGCCGAAATTTAAGATATTTAGGCATGTCACGTGCCCCCTCCGAAATTTTTCAAAAATTTTATTGATTTTTCCGATGCAACAATTTTGTTCATAAAATTGAGTTCCAAAAGGCAAAAAGCGTAGTTCCAATGAGTTAAAAAGCTTGAAGCAGCTATAATGATCCAGCACTTCACATCAGTTTGGTGATTTAATGTACTATTTATTCGTTGAATAAAACTGCGCATGCTTGTTGAGCATCATACTGCAAAAATGATTGTGTACCACTACCAGTTTGTCTATTATCTGTTTTGTTTGTATTTCTTCACAAGAACAATTGAAAGGAATGACCAAATTGTCTTGTATTTTGCGCATTTTCTGTTTGCTGACCTACATATTGTTCAAGAAGGCCACAAATGGGTCCCTGAAAACGACAAGAACAAGATGTTCATTGTGTTCATTGCTAAATCTATCTTTTTCTTATATGCAGCGACCCGTTGCTGCACTATAATACTTAGGACAGGTCGAAAAACGTATTTCTTCTCAAAACACATTTGACAAGTCAGCAAGCAGTTGAAAAGTTTTGGGCATTTGTAGGAGTTGTTTGCCCGATTTTGCGAAACTTTTAACGTTACTATTGAACATTAAAGTGCTTTTTTACAAAATTTCTGGGGCTCTGCCCGGATTCCTTTCGGGTGGGGGGTGATTTGAGCGCACCACCCGGACTCTCTCCAGCCGTAAGATCTCACTGAACATGTACAAAGTTTTTTGGGAGGGCAAAAAAGGTAGAAAAGGGATGAAAATTTCTAAAAATTTTCGGCGCGTCGCGCTGGAATTAGTTTGTCGGTTCTGTATGATTTTAAAACGATATAAATTGACTTAAAAAAAGTAAAAACATAAAAATTTTACGGCACTTAGCGCCGGTCACTGTGTTATTTCTTCTTGTAAAGCTCCAGCATTGCGTTTAAAAACTTGAATCAGTCAGAATATTCTTAATTCGCACTGTCTTCCCGTTAGAAGCCTATAGTCTGTTTCACACAACTTTGGGCATAAATTTAAAAAACTATGTCCGACAATAAGCCGACAAATTGCGATTATACCATTGATTTGATATATAATTATCGTAGTCCGTTGGCTTACTTTCGAAAAAATTCTTTGTACGAAGTTGATAATTTTCTGCTCTGTCAGTATTTACAAAGCTAAGAAGTGTATTTAGAGAGGTAAAAACTGACTAAATTTCTTGGCGCTTTGCGGGACTTATGATTTCTAAACTATTTGCCAATAAAAGGCCGTAAATTCTACTTGAAAACGGTAAAAGTATAGAAATTTTTCAGCGCTTCGCGCCGCTTTACGCTTTTTTATTCTTGATCGTCAGAAACCTATAAATTAGCTATGCTACACTAGTTAAAGTCCAAAAACCCAGTTTTACTTTACATAATGCGTTACAGTACCATATCAAAGCAATCAATGCAAAATCAGCCTTAAAAAATTTGTGTGTGCCCCTAACTAAAATCCTGGCTACTCCTCTGTATTTAGGAGTCAAAAAATTATGAAAGGCCGAAAAGGCCCAATTTATTGTAAGGGCAAAAAGTATCCTTTTTATTTTTTCTTCAAAAAATTACATACCTGGGTTTTCAATTCTAGGGTCAAACCCTCCTATAACTTCTCCACGCCCATGTATATTCATCTAGCCCAAACAACCAAACTACGCTTGCAAGTTTTATTGTGTGAACTTCTGAAATATGCGGCTATGATGGACCTTCATGCTTCCGAAATGAACAACTCATGCTCAAAGGTTCACTGATAACTGCATAAAAAATCTTTTTTATATTTCGGTTAATTTTCGGATATAATGTCAGTTTAGACCACGATATCTTTTTGGAGAGAAATGCGATCACTTTTCCGTCTATTTCCCAGCAAAAAATCGCACTTACTGTTCATTTAGCTTCGGCTGTACTTTTTAATATTCATAAGTAATTTTAATGCAATCTGTGACATTTCTTGATTATTTATTAATACAGCTTGAATGAATGAATGAATGAAATAATTTATTACTGAAACGCGACAATTACGAAAGATGTAAAAGAGTAATAAAACGTACGGTCAAAAGAATAAAAGCGTACAGCAAAAGGCGACGAGCGAGTCATGAAAATGACGATTTAAGCCCGCCCTATAATAAATTTAGATAAGTCGACATCAATTAATCTAGATTTGAATATATTCAAGTTAGGGGAAGAGACTACAAAATCAGGTAGGTGATTCCAAATTGAGATATACTTATAGAAAAAGTCAAATTTTTGTAAATTAGAACGGACAAGAGGAACAACTAGCTTGAAACGATTTGTGCAGCGAGTAGTATTTTGATTAAGCACAAAAAAATCTGTCATGCAAAGACAAGATTTTTGACTAATAATTTGATACATCATACATAAGCAAATATGAAGGCGACGTAATTCTAATCGACACAAGTTAAGTTGGTTAAGGCGTTCGTCGTAAGAAAGAGGGCTATGATATCCAACTATGTATTTAGTAAATTTACGCTGAAGAGTCTCCAGCCTGTTGATATCACTAATATAAGAGGGGTTCCATAAAGCACAGGAATATTCAAGGATCGGTCTGACGTAAACAATGAAGGCCTTTACGAGATTATTTTTATCACGCGAAAAGAAGGATTTTCTAATTAGGATAGATCTCAAGAAAGCTTTCTTGATAATACTGTTGTAATGTTCCTTAAATTTAAGGTTGTGCGAAATTAGCACTCCTAAATCGCGAACATAGACAGAATCGTTCGTAATAACTTGTGTATTGAGTGTATATGACAATTTAGGATTATTTTTGCCCAAATATAGGGCTGTGCATTTAGAATATGATATTGGTAAACAATTTCTGGTGGCCCAAATGGTAATTCTATCTAAATCGGTCTGAAGTGTTTGATAATTGCAGGAAAGATTGAATATTTTTAAGTCATCCGCGAACATAAAAGTCGAACTTGACAAGTTATCAAAGATATCATTTATAAAAATCAAAAACAACGTAGGTCCAAGAATGGACCCTTGAATAACTCCACTTGTAACAGCGGCATAATCTGAAAAACACTGATTAACGCGAACACACTGAATACGATTAGATAGAAAAGCTTTTAACCAATTAAACAGGTGTTGTTGAATACCGTAACTAGTTAATTTAACAAGAAGTTTAGATATGTCGACTTTGTCAAAAGCTTTAGCAAAGTCTACATAAATAATATCAACGGTTTCTTTACAATCCAGTGATTTAACCCAAGAATGTTTACAATTTAATAGTTGCAATTCGCAAGATTTATGTTTTTGGAAACCATATTGAAAAGGTGATATTAACTCATTTGTAGATAAATAAATTGATAGTTGAGTATTAATAATACTTTCCATTATCTTACAAGTTGAGCAACATAAAGAAACAGGACGATAATTTTCAGTTAATGAGGGGTCACCCTTTTTAATTATAGGTACAACGTAAGCCTCCCTCCAAATGTCAGGGATATCACCTGATAAAAAAGAAACAGTAAAAATACTGATAAGGGGTTTAAGAAGATAATAAGCTAATTTTTTAACAAAAAAGTTACTTAAACCATCAGGCGCTATCGAAGTCGAGTTTTTCATCTTAGCAATCGCCCGTGAGACATTATTTTCGTCAAAGACGATGTTTGAAATAGAAAAATCGCCCCGCTTCTGAAAACAAAAGAATCGTTAGTATCATCATTGGTAAATACGGAAGAGAAGTAATAATTGAACATATTCGTTTTACAATGAAGATCAGTTACTACATTATTGTCGGTGGAAGTAATAGGTGGAATGCTTCGAGAATTATTTAAACGATTATTTACAAATCTAAAAAAGGATTTCAGATCGTTATGTTGCAATAAATTACTTTCCTGTAAGCAAAAATGATTGTGAATTTCTTTGCGTAACATTTTACAATGATTACGATACCTTTGTTTGCATATAATTGTACGATATTTTTTGTATTTTTTGCCATAAAAGCCGTTTTTTGGCAAATAATTTTCGTAAAACTTTAGGGTATGAAAATTTGGAGGGCTTTTCTTTGACTTTGGGAACAAAAGTAAAAATTAGAGGCCTTAAGACATTTAAAAATACATTATACATGTCGTTAACATTTAAACAAGTAGAAAAAAGATCAGGCCAAGAAATCGTAGAAAGAAAGCTACCAATACTAAAATAGTCTGCTTTTTGAAAATTAAAGTGAGATTCTACATAAGTAGTAGGTGGAGTTATCAGAGTTTCAAAAGATATAGAATTGTGGTCACTTGTGGAAAAGGAGGGTAGTACTTTAACATTAAAAACATTGTTTGCTGCAAAAATAACATCAATAATATTTGTATCATGCGTTTGATCTAAAACTAATTGTGTTAATCCTGTAGATGAGAAACAGTCGTAAAACAATTCATTAAGAGAATCGGATGTAAAGGTACCTAAGGTCCAATCAATTTTAGGTAAATTGAAATCCCCTAGGATAATTACGGGATAAGAGCAATTATTTACCCATTCTATCAAGTTACAGATTCTTAAAGCATGATTTAAATCGTAGTGAGGAGGTCTGTAAATAAGAAGAAATCTAATTCTATCCTGACCATGGAAAAAGTCAATAATTAAAGAGTCAGATATACTCAGTTCGTTAGGAACTTTAACAAAACGAGCGCTAAAATGTGATTTTACAAAGACAATGACCCCGCCGCTTTCAAACATTATGCGTAAATAAGAACTAATCGCTCATTTTGTGTGAATATGAAATCAGTTGCTCATGTTATGCTTCATTAAAATCCGAAACGCGTGAGATTTATTGCTGAATTCGATCAGCATTCGGCTTTTGCATTCTCAATCTTATGTGATTTCAAAATGTCAGCTTTCTTAGTCTATTTTTTGGTTGACATATGCTCAGAATTTTTAAAAGATTTGGCACCTTGCGAAATTTCAATATCATAATTCGGGATAAGATGAACCTATTCTTAGACACAAATATAATGCAAATTGTAAGCCTGTAGGAAAGGTTTAAGGCTTTTCGGCTACAAAAGTTGGTTCTACAGAAGCTCCATTCATCAAAGTGAGATGTAACCTGCCTGTTACTGTGTTGGACAATCATTCGAAACATTGCTATGTTCTCGAAAATCGTAAGTTTTTTCAGGGTATCATGAAACAGAGAACTTACTTCTCTTGAGAAGACTGTCCTACATGAAAGCAGTGTACAACACACACACACACACACACACACACACACACACACACACACACACACACACACACACACAAACGCACACACTTCCAGAGAATTTCATCATTAAGAATGATTTGAATCAAAATAAATAAAGTAATGAGAAATTATGAATTAAGTGAAATAAATCTTCTCTTCATGAAACATTATCAAAATTTATTTAAAAAACCGATGGTACTTCAATTCTGGCCAATCTGAAATTTTAAAAGAAGTGAGAAATCAGTACAGCGTTATAATGAAGGCATGTGGCAGTGGCACCACACATGGGCGTGGGGGTTTGGGGGTATGCACCCCAGAAGTTGAAATACCCCTCCAGAAATCAAAATACCCCCCCCCAGAATTCAAATTTTGAAATTTTTTTTGCTTTTTAGCAAATTTTTTGATGCCATTGGATAGTGCTCGATGAGAAACGTCGAAAAATTGTGTTTTTTTCGCCATACGACCACTTTTAAGACCATTTTTTGACGTTTGAAAATTTTTTCACCCCCCCCCCAGAATTTTGGTGCTGCCCACCTATGAGTGGCACTAATGAAATTGCTATCAATTATTTTTGGATTGCGAGAATCTTCCTAAGTTGAACGAAGATTATAATTTAGAAGACGAAATAAGTGAAAATGAAATCAAAATTTAAGGAATAATTTTTAATAAGACAGGGTAACAGTGTTTTGCATAAATTGATGAAATCAACACCGCATTTTGAATTTTGTTTAGAGTCTAAAGCAAATTCTATTAATACATATTATTTTTGGAAAATGCCGCACCTTGCAACATTCATTAGGCCACCGAATAAGATAATTAAATCAGCAAATAAAGCGGCTCAAAAGTTTTTGTGGTATCCTGCACGTAAGTCCAAAATTAAATGTGAGATAATTCAAAATTCTGCAAAATCAAGGGTAATTGGTATAGAAAATAAAGAAAAAAAGGTGGATGCAATGGAACTCATGTTTTTATTAAAGTTACAAAGCTTGAAAATCAAATTTAGTACAATTTTTTATGCTAAAATATACGCGATTAAAATTGATGGATTCGACATGTTTCAAATTCAAAAATTTTACGCTTCACTTCAAGGAGCTTTTATTTATGGAAGAAAAATATCATTTTGCATATAATCAGACTCATTTCAATTTAGAAGGTGCGGTTTATGATCAACGAAAAATTTCAACGAAAAATTTCAACGAAATTTCTTCATTCAAGTATTATTATAAAATCTATTTATTTTGCAACTAAAAAAGCTTTTAATCAAATGGAATGATTTTTTAGGAAATGAAATTAATCTCGCTTTTTATTCTAGGCCAAATTTCCCGAAAGAAATTAAAGGACATGCTAAACATATACACTATTGTTTCATAAATAATGCTTTACAAACTCGGGACCTATTAAGTCGATGGAGAAATGTAACATCTTCTTGTAAATATTGTTTATTATTAGGGAGGAACGATACTGAAAAAAATGTTCATGCTTTATTAGATTGCGAACGTCTTCAAATGTTTTGGCAAAAATTTTCAACTGTTTTGATGCGAAATAATTTGCAATTCAGTGCAGAAAATAAAGATTTTGGGTACATCGTAGCAAAAAATTTATTATAAAAATGTTTAAATATCCTTGTTCAATTAGCGCGTACTTGTATTTGGGTGACAAGAAATGATTCAGAAAAGAATGATAAATTAGTTGATATTTAAAGATACTTCATTACAATAATAAAGAATTATTTTCATTGATGGAAACGTATTCATTGTTATGATATTATTGCTAAAATACAACATTTGTTACTCGACGAAATTTAAAAAAATGCTATTTAGTGACTATTATATCCGTATTATTACTGTATATTTTGTTTATAATTCGTAGTGTTTACTAATTTTTATACTAACCCCTCTATACTTTATTGCTAAGCGCCCCTTCTCTTCATGGCGCGAACGATTTTCTCTAATAAAAAACAAACACACCATATTATATAGCCAATGTTGCTGAACGGTGTTTACTTGACTTTACATCGTTTTGACCTCACAACAAATGCTCTATGATAAAACTCCGATAATATCTAGTGTATAAAAGTATCACAGATATTAATATCAATCTATGATTCTTCGCAGCTAACCAATTTCGATGATAAACCTACAAAAATATTGACTTTTGTATTAATCGGAATAAAATTGAATTTTTTCTATATAGTCTGTTTCATTTTTCAAAGTTTTGTCACACTGAATTTAGCCCACATGAATTAGGTTATCACATGGCCTAGAAGTGTGATGCAGTTCTGCCGCTCGACAGTGGGAAAATCCTATAACTCGTTTTACCGTGGAAGAATAATCCTGTTCGACTCGATGTGCATGAGGTTACCGTAATATATAATATGATAATTAGTAGTAATAAAATAATAATAGTAAAACATAGCTCACTTTGTTGATGAAGCAGTCATCTTTTTCTTTTACTGTGTTGATTAGTTCGTGCCTGATAGTTTTGTAAATAAATCATTTTTTTACATTAAGCAACGCCTGTTGTGAAATTGATCGTACCACCTACACAATGCTCGTCAGGAACACAACCGAAAGAAGCTGTATGCAATTTCACTAACTTAGCAAGTCTTCCATCTGGTCATTTTACGATCTCCATGATTTTAAAAGCCGGATCTTTGGTCCTTAATGCGAATGTAATAGAATAATGTAACCGCAGTTAGCATTATGTTTTTAAACGTCTTAGGTACTTTAAGCATGGAAAGCTAAGCATAACAACGAACAAGTTTCCAGTTGCCGGCACATACACTTGTACGGCAAAAGTGCGATTTAGAAGCTGCAGCCCATTCACTGAACGTACTACAGAGGGAAATGATTCTGCTCTTGTCGCTTCTTGTGGTGAGCAAAAATTTATGAAACATTAAGCAATTCACGAAATGATCTGATTTGTTGTTGGTTGAAATAATCATTAGTGATGCCACTTATCACACTGTTCTATAGTCTGTTATGTATAGGTATGTTTGGAGGATATAAATACTGAAATTTTACAAATAATCTCGATATCATATTCAATTATGTTACTAGTGGCAATGAAGTGTTTTTTGATAGAAAGCGCAATTCTCTAAAACAATTCGTCGTTTATTGCTTGTTCATTTCATATTAGCTGTAAACTTTTTAAATTTCTTACAGCTCAAAGCGCAATTGTAACGCCGTCGCCAGATAGTAAGCTATACAATATTTATTACAACATTTTTCGTTTAATTAGCCTGATTTTTTGCAGGCTCACACAAAGGCATCATTGACTACGTTGTTCCCGTAGTCGTAGTCGTAGTCGCAATAGTAATCGTCTTATGCATCATTGGCGCAGTTTGGATTCTGAAACGATGGAAAGGTAAGAATATGCAGGAATCATAAGTAGTGGAGTATAAATTCATATTAGATCTCAACTTACGATTGTTGCATCATAAATAGACAAAAATTGCGTCTGTTGTCTCTGTATAGTAATTGTACTGATAGTGTTAATTACTAAAACTTTCTTGTGATAAATTAGCAGTGTCATAAACAGAATTATCATGTCCGTTTTGTTCAGAAATTGGATGCTTGAGATGACGCTGGTATGGATTTCCGTTAGTCGATACCTCCCTTAACTTTTACCTAAATTCAGTCGAATGAATAGTCCCCAAAATTAGCTAAACATGCTAAATAACGGTTTTCCGCATTTTCGGTGTCTTTAGCAAGTACAGCCAGCATTGAAATTCTGGGGTGTCAGCCGCGCAAAACTTTTTCGAACGTGCCTTTCTAATAATGTTCTTCGTGGTTCAGAAGCATTTTGCGGGGTTTATCAACGTACACAGGCAGCAATCAAATAAATTCAGAGGTCTGATGGGGCAAATCGTGAAAAATGTGCCGATAAAATTCAATTTTGGACTCTACCCGATTATCGCGTTTTTTATTCTGGTTCTGTGAATCCCTCCCCAAACCCCTTACGCCCATGCATAATTATCAGCCGCTGAGGGTCAACATTTCTAACCCTTACTAACACATCATCGGTTCTACACGGTTTTAGATGTGATTGGTCGTTTCATTTCCCATTGTTATGAATTAAATTTGATGTTTAAGCGTTCTGTCTATTTTATATTGCTTGCTGTAATATTAACATGTTAGTTCACCTTCATGACTACTTTGTGCGCACGCTTTATCTTTAATCGTAGATACTGCATAGGTTGTGGATAGGCGCGAAAATCAGTCAATATTTATTAATGTATTTAGTCCTTAATGTCATTACTATCACTATCTCGCACTTTGACAGTACACTTGCTTGCATAAAAGTGTTATTTTTAATTAAGGAATTTCTAAATGAAACTATGTAAAAGCACTTAAGTTTTCTGAGCGCGGATCAATTAAGGATATTATTGTGGATTTTTCTTGAATAGATCGTCTTGTGTTTTGCAAAACTTGCAAAAACTTCGAAAAACATGTCAAAAAATCAATTCTGGGGGGTCAATCGGATTTTCAGGGGATTTAAATCCCCCAACCCCGCTTAAGCCCATGTGAGGCGGCTACTATATGGTTAGCGAAGTCAGAATGGATACGCATTTTTTTCTATGATTTTCAACGTACAATTTTTAATGTTTTTAACGATTTCCTACGTTTGCCCCATATCGCTTATTAATTTCTGAAGCAAAAATATCAATTCTGTATTGTTATCCGGATTTTCAGAACTTCTTAAATTCTTTATTTTGCTTCAGACCTTGAATTCAGTAATAAATATAAAATATCTTTCACTATTCACCAGTTTCATTTGTCTGAGTCTTTGCACTGGAATTTGCACGTTTGTTAGTGATGTTTAACGACTTTAACGGAAATAAAGTTCCTTCGCTCAAAATTTCGGATTTAAAATCAAGAAAACGCTGAAGTCATGCTATTTAGGTAACGTAACGACTTATTTGGCTATTCAGATCAGACAAGTACACGCTGGTGTTTAGGGGGTTTAGGCCTCAGGTTGGAAAAATAAGAAGTTTTCCGGATAAAATAGGCAAGATGATTGCAAACATTATGAACATCGATAATTTTGTATAAAAGATTCTTCCAATTTACCGGAAACTTTTGATTAAATTAGTTTTATAGGTATTTTAGCATTTATGCCAATTTTTGAAGCTATTTGGCTGAAAAAAGCTCTCTGGCCATAGGTGCGCAAGGTCAAACTTTTTGAGGGAGGGGGTGAAAACCAAAAATTGATAGATAGCTAAGTGCTTCGTAAAAACGGTTATATAGCCTTTCTGAGCTCAGTAAATTCGCTATAAAGCCTGTTTGGGCTCATAAAACTAGTTACACAGCCTTTTGGGACTCACGAACATAGCTGTATAACCTTTTTGGACTAAAAATAGCTATTTAGCCCTTTTTGGAGTCAAAAATAGCTATATATCCTTTTGGAACTCAGAAAAGACAACTATATAGCATTTCTGAGCTCACACGGTATGTTTCTGAGTCCAAAAAAGACCATATAGCTAATTTTCTGAGCCCAAAAAAGGATATATAGCAACAGTTTTCCGGTCAAAATGGCTGTATAGCTATGACTTTTTCAGAGCTCAGGAAGAAGTAATACCCCCTCCTCACCCCCATGCTCTTGTATGTCTCTGGCTGACCTCTCTGAACCGGTAATCCTGTGCATCTATGTTTCTGATTCTTACGCTCGAACCAGGGGTCGACTACCCCTTTCGAAAGTCTTGGATTCGCCTTTGTAACAGCTTGGTGTGCGCCAAAATGGCCGTTGACTGCTTTAATAGGTTTAGTGACCCTACTAAGCATGAGTGAATACTATGAGATTGCATGTATGCCACACTTTCACATTAAGCTTACTACCTTTTGGTATGTATAAAAATTGCTGATTATTTCCACTACCTATTACATACCGTAAGTATTTTTTTCTCTGTTTTATTCAGCATCTAGGAGAAATGCAGCCCTAGAAAAAACCCTGGACCCTCGCGTGGTCGATCCAAAGAACATTCTTAACATGGAAAAGCTGCAGAAATTGACTGCATTTTTGGTAAATCCTAAAATGAATTATGATGCCGCGCGACAATATGTAAAAGAAAAGTTAGGAACGAAGGCTCAGGACGATGAACTAATGAAGCAAGGGCTAGCTGCCTCAGTTCCAAATTGCAGGTGGCAGGATATTCCTTGCCTGAAGGTTTCTCAAATCGGCGACCAGCACGTCAATCGTCTTTTTGATTGGTACGACGATTCCTTGTATATAGCAATGGCCCCCGTGCCTAGTCAGTTCGTAGCTTTCTGGCAAATGATACTGATGGAGAAGGTACGGCAGTTGCATTTGAGTTCTCATAATTTTTCTTTTTGAATACTTTATAAGACATGTTCACTACAAAAATTATACAAAAATATGTATTCGCGATGTTTGAGGGAAATATATGGAAATGCCACCATTGCGCTTGATATATCCACGTTGTATGAAGCGTTACTTGCATGCAAGTTAATACACGCTCCCTTTTCTAAATTAAGTATCTTCAAGGGCGGATTTAGTGGGGGTGGGCCCCATATCGTCAAATAAAATCTGGGCGCAATAGAGAATAATGCGTATTTGTTGAATCATGATTTTTCAAATTTTTCCGGCGCTTCGCGCCGGGTTTCTCAATAGCATTTACTGATTTTTGGCGCTCTAAAAACCTTATTCTTAATTCAGAGAAGATGGTTTACCTAAAGAACAATAATTTTCTAATTCTTACAATGATTTCTCGAATATGTTACTCGCTTTCTGCCGAATTTTGCACTGATTTTGCGAATTTTTTCACAAAATTTTCAAAAATTTTTTAACTTTTCGAACCACAAATGATTCTCTCCATCCAAAGACGGCAAAAAACGATTTTTTTAGCATTATAAATGGATTTTTTGGTCAATTTTTTGACACTCTTAGGAAGATTTGGGGTTCCTCTCTTTTATCGAAAATTCTGGATCCGCCACTTAGTGACCTTATATAAGCGGTGACTGTCTTTTTGCACCTGTTATGTCAACAGGTACTTACTGCGAGAATAATTGCGATTGTATTTCAAAGAAAATGATCCTCTTGCCACGTCAACTGTTTTCTCTAAAGCATCGGTTTCATAGCAGAAAACTTATTTAAGAAAAATAAAACTAAAGTTTGCTGTGGCTGATTGAACTTTGATTAGTGCCTAACATCTAGAAGAAAGTGTACAAGTTTTATTGATTCACTTTTGATTACTATATTATAATGAAAAGTAAGACGAAAAAGCGGACCATGCGAGGACATGAATCGATGAAAATTACTTTATACGCGAAAATAAATAAGATTTTTGAAGAGATGAGACGTGCCCTGAAGTAGGAGGAGGACGTTCGATGAGATGGGAACTTCGAAGTGAGACATCCAGTTGCTGGGTCAATCGAAGAGATGGGAGGTTAATGAGGTGGGACGTTCGAAGAAATAGATTGTTAGAAGAGGTGGGACACAATCTGAGCATAAAGTCCTGTAAAAGATGGTAGAGTCGCACAACAAATATACTCAGCGAGTCGCTTCTGGGGAAACCTGGCGTAAAACATTAATCGGGTTAGTATGTTGATCATTTCAGTTCATTGCCTTTTTATGAACAATAGTGGTCTTAAGAAAAACTTATAACAAAGCAAATTGTCATCTTGAGATAAGTTTAATCGCAACTGCAGAAAATTTATATTTTTGAACGTTCTAGGCCGTTGCCTTCGTCCTGTTCTGCAATTTATTTTTTTCTCGGAACTCGGGTCATTCAGACTCTAGCTTGCTTACCTGGTCCTATTTGAGCGATCGTACCATTACGATCCACATTTGTTAACAGTCGACTAATAATATAAGCATTCACATGCGTAGGTACTCCTCGACCGGACATGCATATGGGGTCTGGGGCTTTAGACCCCCAGAATGGAAAAACGGAAAGTTTTGTAAAAAATATGAGGCAAAGTAGAGGCCAAAAACCGATGTAAATTGAAAATTTTCTTCAGAAGTGCATCAAATTGACCAGAAACTGTGTACTAAGGTAGTTTTTAGGCTATTTAGCGCTTATACCAGTTTTTCTCCCCGTCCAGATCGGCTATGCTGTGCACAACTATGTCCTGGACTCGAACTCAACGCATCCTGTCATCTAACACACAGTCGTTCCCCTTATGTGAATAAAAGAAGCCGAGTTTTTCTTCATTCCAGAATGTTTTGATGGAACCGATTTTTTGTTACATTACGCATTCTAAGGGGGCACCGAGGAGTATTGGTGCAACGGATAGTAGATAAGCCATTTATAAGTTATTGAGTTCTCACTTGCTGACATACTAGACTAGTTATTCCGCACTATCAACAGTACTAAGCGACCGACTGTATTAGTAAACCACGGTACAACAGGTGTACAGGTCAACTGGTCTCAGGGTCAAGAGAGCTTTTTGATCAAGATTGGTCTTTAAAATATTAGAGACGGTTTAAGGCAGGGGATTAAGTAGTAAATTTACCCAGGTCCCTGCGCTATTAAAGGCATCGCGCTAGCTTGACTCGCACCAAAATAAGTATGTAATTAATTAGTCTACTGCTCAATGGTCAATCATTAACATTTGACGAGATATTTCTTTTAAAGCTGTGTTGTTCTTTTCAGTGCTAGAAAATATGAATTCTACCGATTAATGAATAATCTGCTTTTTTGTTTAGTCATTCCTGGATAATGGCACTAGCAACTTCTGTGCATAAAAAATTCAATTTTACGGCAATTTTTCTTTTGTAAAGTGTGTTCATTACATGCTTCGTTTTTGACACCAGGCCTTGCGCGAGTAGCATTTGTTTCTTTTCAAATCAATCTGAAGAACGAATATGAACGATCATTTCTAAAAATAGTTGACATGTCTACTTTTATTGCCGAAGTCAAGCGCATCTAAAATTTTTATACAAATCTGATTTCTTCGATTTAAGTTAAATCATTTTTCAAACAATTTTAAGTAAAACTGATCGGATGGCAAATTAATTGCTCTAAGTGATTTTTCTTTTAATTAAATCAATAACACGAGTCATTGAATTTTCACTGGGGAGGGGTCATTCAGAGAGGTTTTTTTGTGCTAAAGTGGTCTCAAAAAGGGTGCAAATGCGAATTTGATGCATTCTAGTCAATTTCATCCTCTTTTGCATGAAAATTTTTGATTTTCATTTTCTTGGCCCTCATTTTCCCATAAAATTTCCCATTTTTTCCATTCTGATAGTCAGTGGCGTATCTAGGAGTTTCTTAAGGAGGGCGGTACCCCATCTTTCCCAAAAACAGTCAAAAATAAGTCCACAAATTGCCCTTCACATGCGAAATCGCGTTTTTTCGGTGTTTTGCATTCTTTGCTTTATTTAAAATCGATTTTTTAAATTAGAAAATTTCGACTATGTTTAAAAATCATAAAGTATCTTCAATTTTAGCAAAAATTTGGTGCAATGAGCCTGAAAATTTGTAAAATCAAAGTGTAAGAAACTTTAGAAGCTTGAATTAATTACTGTTCGACCTCCTGTATTCATTGCATTTGACGCAGAACGTCGAAAATTCTAAAATTATGCTTGACAGTAGAAGAAAACTGTGCTGAAAGCTGTTTCTACTCTTGAAGTCGTCTAAAATCTATTCTCTGAGCAAAACTACGGCTTCAATAAAGTAAATGATAGGTTAGGTAGCGCGTTAGCACGTGCCTATAATACACTTGGGTACCCCATCATAGGTGAGCGGCACCAAAATTCTAGGGGAAGCAAGATTTTTCAAAGGCTGATAAATGGGCTTAAAAATGGTGGTATGGCGGAAAAACACCATTTTTCAACGTTCGTTACCCATCGAGCACTATCCATTGGCATCAAAAAATTGCGAAAAAAACAAAAAAAAATTTAAAAAATTGAATTCTGGGGGAGTATTTCAGTTTCTGGGGGTGTGTCAAGTAGCGCTCTATCTTGATTGCCTTTGATCTCGCGAATCGTTAAACTATTACTTCCTACTTAAAAACGTTAATGAAAATTGTTCAAAATATTGTTCCTATCTTCTCATGCCTTGCTATATTAATATTATTATTATGCGATAAAATTTATACATACATACATGTCCGTAATTGTAAGTACGAGTATGCTGAGATATGCGAAAAAAGGGCAATTGCAAAAGAGATTAATATGGATTTATTAAAGAGCGAATGAAAGTTGATGTAGGCGATCAGGAAAACGAAACAAAAGAACGCAAGTCAGTTTTAATCTGACAGTTATCTGGAATTAATCCGGATAATCCACAAAAATTAGTTAAAAACGAGCATTTTATAGCGTTACAGGTCTACTAGAGTATAGGCAGGCTTTAGCACGTATCTATGCGCAAATCCACCTTAAACACGCAAGTATGCTTCCGCTGTATTAAGCGACGGACGCGCTAGAACAAAATCAGCACACAAAGTACAGCTCGCGCGGAAACAAAAGGGTTAAAGTTCAGGAAAAACGGAAATACAATAAGCGTTACCCGGAAGCACGCAAAACATGCTCAAACCATGTAAACGATCCCCAAATATAAGCAGGCCCAAACCCTCATTTGGCAGCCTGCCAGATCATCCATCAAGCCGAAAGAATTCAAAAGTTATACATAAAGCGGATTACAGATACATAACTCGCTCAGCCTTTCAGTGCTGACGCCGAATGTGGCTCAGCCTTATGGTGCTGAAGCCGAATGTGGCTCAGCCTTTTGCTGTTGACGCCGAGCGTGGCTCAGCCTTTGCCGAGCTGCGAAACAACTCAATTTATTTACTATTTTTACATTATCAGCTCAGTGTTTCATCACTCATGCCATCGCCGATACAATTATTCATTACTCTTACAATCATTAAATCACTTATCCATTGCTTTCGCCATAGCCAAATTTACATTTTGTTAATATTGCGATCATCGCCCCATCGTATATTATTAGCTCTTAATTTTATAGCCTAATTTATTTGGCCATTCATATATTAACGTGTCACGCGTTTTGCGATAGGTGTAAGTGAGAAATTAAGGTTAAGGGATCGCACTGAACGTGACAGGTTCATACCCCCAAACCCCCACGCCCAGGTGTGCCCCGACATATGAGCCCCCTACAGCTATAACGGGACACATCTGGGAGGTGAGGTGTTTTTAGAGATAAATAATAAAAAAACTCGATGGATTTTTTTTGTTGACACTCAACACCGAGTTTGTAATGAGCGTGTAAAGTTTGGGCGTAACGTTATATAATACAGCGAATTTCGGTGGTGTTTATCTGCAACTTGTACACAACCCTCTGTAAATGCTTCATACAATTTAATAGTATAGAATAGTAGAGGATATAATTTTCTAGATATGCATTTTTGTTTTTTGAATTTCGCATAGTTCTCGAATAGGAATGCAAAGAGTGTGAAAATTTGGTGGTGAAAGAACACATTTTGGTCGAGTTTTCAACTTGTTTATGTCCGCCAACAACTCCGATTATGAGTCCCAAAAAATCTTTTTTGATAGAAATGTACTACGGCTCAAGGGTATTTTCTACTTACCAGTAAACTTTTTTTAGCTTAATACGGAGTTATATCCCTACATGGGCAGCACTAAAATTCTGGGGGGGGGGTGCAAGATTTTTCAAAGGTCAAAAAATGGCCCTAAAAATGGTGGTATGGTGCAAAAAACACCATTTTACAACGTTTCTCATCGAGCACTATCCATTGGCATCAAAAAATTGTGAAAAAAAACAAAAAAAAATTTAAAAATTGAATTCTGGGGGGAATATTTTGATTTCTAGGGGGTATTTCGGTTTCTGGGGGTGTATACCCCCAAACTCCCCCACCCCACGCCCAGGTGTGGTTATATCTAGGGGTGTAAATTTAATACTCTAGTAGAGAGAGTCAAAAACAGCCAACTTTACCGCTTATAAGTCGGGATAAATTGAATAAAATAGAAATAAAGTACCTTATAAGGGCTGCACGTCGCTGCAATCCGCGTTTAAAAACGCAATATTGAGTTATTTATGGGGGTGTAAAGTTCGAAATCAGTGTGTAAAACGGGTGAGAAAACGCGTTCTTCCTTATTTTGATTGTTAAATATCTCAAATATTTTGCCAACAGTGGTGTAAAGTGATTTACATCTAATATTTATTTGTCTTCAGGCCATTGTGGAGACTAAATTTTTCCATAAATATTGATTGTAACATCAGAGTAATATCAGAATTATGAATCGGACTAAAATCATCTTTACGCTCTTTGGTTGTGTAATGTTTACACTGCGAGTTAAATTTAGTTCTAGAGCCTTACGGAAGCTTAATTTTTTCAAAATGTTCTACGTAACGTCAGAATCACGAATCTGACTGTTAGTTTTCTTAACACCTACTAGTTGTGTAAAGTTCGCACTATTAATTTATTTTTAATGTGTAGTTTACTCTACAAATTCATTTTAATTCCGGAGCGTTTCATTACAAAATGTGAATTTTTTCGAAATGTGTTCCGTAAGGTCAGGATTACGAATCCTGACTGTATGTTTCCTTCACACCTGGTAGTTATATGAGTTTACACTGAAAATTAAATTTAGTATCAAAGCGTTGCAGAAGCTTATTTTTTCAAAATGTTCCATGTAACATAAGGATTCCGAATTTATAGTCTGTTTTATTTATTCGAGAGCTTTTTGGTAAATTTTCTCAAGGGCTACAGTAAGCGAAACAGACGATTTACTGTAATTCAGCAGATCAGCTCAGTGAGGGCAAGTGGCTGGAATCCTTCCACTTTTAATGCACTTATCCGTCCTTATAAATATAATTTAGGCATTTAATTAGTGCTGGAACATATTACAGTAAGCGCGCTGAATAAAAAGCTATCGGCTGGAATTGAATCGGGTTGCTTCGACGACAAGCAGACGTTTTACCACTGCGCTTTGCGGGAGTTTGCGCCGTTTCCATCACATCTTAGTCTATTGTGTTTAAAGTGTCAACTTAGGATAAGCTGAATGCGCGATTTTTATTTGTAAGTTGGTTGATCTCCTGGAAGACGAGAATAAATTATGCCGCAAAAAATTATACTGAAAAACCCTTCTTTGCTAAGTAGCTGCAGTGAGATCTAGCGATCTACAGCAAATAAGGAAGAAGGGATTACTGTAGCCTCCGAAAACATTTTTTGTAAAGTTCTCGGATAAATGAAAAAGACTATAAGCGTAATTGCTCCTTACGCCCAATATTTGCGTAAGGTTTAGGCTGAAAACCTTCGATCTATTTAAATAAGGTAAGGTTGTCTTGTTTAAAAAAGATAATGCTGATATGCAGAATAATATTGTTTTCCGCGTTCTTGGACTGCTGTCATTATTATGGCATGTTACCGTATGTGTTAAATGACTGATTAACTCAAATCAGGCGAATTAAAAGTAGGGTACTAGCAAAGAAAAATGCTCCGATGGAACAAAAAAAGACGAATATACTGAGATAGTGGATTATTAAGGATGCAAAAGGAGGGGACTAGGAAAAAACTACTTATTTATATGTCTAAAGTTGCAAAATCTTTTAAAAATCAGACTTTCTCTAAGCAAAGCGAAAAATCGAAGTATATTCTGTGGCCTCTGTAAGAGTGTAACCTTCTTCAAATAATTTTCAATGCTTCACATGAGAGCGCATAAACATAATCTAAAATGTTTACTTTTTGTAAATTACTTGCAAGTTGCAACGCTGACTTGCTTCGTATCGTGACTGACAGAAAACTAAATGCAATTGTATTTGAAGGTGTTTAATTTTGTTATCAAAAGCATTATAGCAAGTAGCAACCATATCTGGTCGCTCCTAGTTTACTCCATCTACTTTTTGGTTGCTACTGCATTGCTAACTTGCTGCTTTTTCAATTGTTTTTTTGGTTGAATAATTAATTTCAATCTGCAGGCTGCAGAATATACTTCGATTTTTTGCGGTGCTTTGAGAAAGTATGATGTTTAAGAGATTTTGTGACTTTAGGCAAATAAATAGGTAGGTTTTTCCTAGTCCCCGCCTGTTACATCCTTAATAATCCACAATCCCATGTATATTCGTCTTTTTTGTTATGTCGGAGCATTTTTCCAAATTACTATCCTTTTTTATCTCACCTGTTATTTTTGTCAAATAAGGGAGGGAGGCCGCCTCCGTCCCCATTAAATCCGCTCATGGTCATGGTCTAAAGCCCCCACACGCATGTCTGATTTAAACCAAAAAGGCACGAGGGTCCATTTAGGTCTTTAGAATAAAGCTAATATTTCCTGGTGAAAATAAAACAAAATTAGGGTCGAAAACGGAAAAAAATTCAATCTATCGTAAAGATCGTGTCCCACACACCTGGGCGTGGGGGGATTTGGGGGGGGTATGCACCCCCCAGAAACCAAAATACTCCCCCCAGAAATCAAAATACCCCCCCAGAATTCAATTTTTGAAAATTTTTTTCGCTTTTTTCGCAATTTTTTTATGCCAATGGATAGCGCTTGATGAGAAACGTCGAAAAATGGTGTTTTTATCACCATACCATCGTTTTTAAGGTCATTTTTTGACCTTCAAAAAAATCTTGCACCCCCCCAGAAATTTCTTGCTGCCCACGTATGGTGTCCCAGCGTTGCCACCGTTGGAAAATTTTGAAAAAGAATACGCATGGCGGCTTCTTATTCCACACTTACTGAGACTAAGCCAGGAGTAAGAATCAGGCAAGATGTAGTTTTGAAAAAAAGCAGTCGGAATATATGAAAAAAGACGTCAATTAATGGTTTTAATTCTATTTTAACGTTTATACCAATTCTTGACACCATTTAATATCAATTAAGCATACATGCACATAGGGTGAGGAAGTATTAGCATCCCCCACTGAAGGATCAGCCAGGCAGGCCCTATCAGGCGATTTTGAAGTGACGGAACTGTTTTTGCACCAATTTTGAAGTCAAAAGCAGTAAAAATGTCAAAATTTTTCCGACTTCTTGTACTTTTTAATCATAAGGCGCTCAGAATTCATCAATTTCGCATTTTGAAGCGTCAGAAGAGATATATGAAATGCAGTCAAAATGAACTAAAAATGCTTTTATAATGTGATATTACCTCGGAACGTTTATTAGGCTATTTTGACTATTTTAGTTGTTTTTTTTAGCAAAAAAAATTGTGAAAGTTCAATTTACTGTTTTGAATTTCTGTGATTTTTACCCCCCCTCACCTGCCGACCAAGACTTTGTGCACCTATGCATAAAAGCTCTCTGCTGACCCTCAGACCGACTTGAAGCCACCCAGATCGGCCATACTGTACATCTATGGTCTAGAGATGGGCGTAAATAACGCAATCCTGTACATATAATCCAGTTTTAGTCAACTGTACCTCCTGTCTGTCTTTTGACATATTTTTTAATCATCTTTCGACTTTCTATCTTTTTATTTTTTACTCCTCAAGTTTCATTTTTTTGCTTGAATAATCTTCACGTTTAGCGAATAAAAATTTATGTTCGTTTAATTGCTCTTTCAGATTGGTATAGTGGTATGGGTTGGCGAATTGGAAGAAAATAGTGGCACTAGGATCGATCCATATATTAGCCTGAAAGTCGGATCCACAACATTCATTGACCGAAAATTGAAGCAGTCTGTCAGGATATACACTAAAGCGGTCAAGGATGTGCCGGAAAATAAATACACCGGCTACATTGTAGAATTGACTGCTTCTACGAGCAATAAAGTTAAAACAGAAAACGTAAGTTGCTCGATACTTCGTTTAATTACGTCCTCACCGTGATATCTAGAATTCTGGTATATTTTGCATATTAGCGATATACTTATTTTCAGTGTCTTTTGCTACATAATTTTGTTTAATTTTGAATCGGCTACAAACAGATGTTATCTTAAAAGTAGGTCGGTTCCGTAAAGCAGCTGCGAGAAATCATTTTTGAGAGTGAAAAAGTCACGTATGGAATATTTAAGTGCTTGAAATTTTCACAAAATTAACTATGATTTTTACTATAGTCTATTTCACGAAACATTACGCATAGAAAGCAATTTTCTCGCTGAATCAAGTTGTAAAAAACGGTTTGCTGGCGTTGTGATTTGACATTATTAGACCGGATTGTTGCTTCAGTTTAAACTGCTTTTAAAATCGATTTAATCGATTTAAATTACTATACTATTTTTTAGCTGACTTTCATCCATGTTCGTGAGTGGCCAGACCATAGCATTCCGCGGCCGCAGCATTGTGCTCGGCTTCACTATATTTGCGATGTGATAGAGAAGCTGCATAAAGCTGCTCGAAAGAGGTCGCCCGGCGTTTTGTTCCACTGCAGCGCGGGTGTTCAACGGTTTGTTTATATTACCGTTTATTCAGTTTATCAAAAAATGAATTCTTTAATTATTTCGTGCAATGGTATTCAGAATTTTGATTCTCCAAGTTAGGTACCTCCATTTCTTATTTGATTTTGTAGCAGCTCGTTTATTGCAGTATTAACAGCAGAGGAGGTCCACTTTATATTCTACTCATTGATGACTCCAAACCTGAAATATTCCAGTGCGTACAAGTATTGCCTCTTTACCTTATCATGTTTGCAATGTCATATTTATAATGAGATTAGACTGAAATACTGCAAATACTTAAATAGCAAGCTGTGAATGAATTCAATTCAAACGCAATCGACTAAACTCGGCTTACTTTTAGCGACAAATTATGTTGCGGACTAGGGCGTAAAATTGTGCGTAATATAGCTCCTTTTTCTTTTATTTAACTCTCATTTATTTTGAATGTAATCTACAGTCTTATCCATAAATGCACAGCATGGCCGAGCTGGGGGGTCAGCCGGATAGGGGGTACGAAATTTTTTTTTCAAATTTTTCCGAAATTCAGTAAAAATGGTCAATTCTAACGAGTTGTGATTTTTTTCTACGAATTTGTAATTTTTTCACATTTTTCCAATTTTTGCATATTATGGTCAATTTTTGTAGGTTTATTTTTTATCTGGTATCAATATGGATCCGCAAGCAGCATTCAAGGGCTATCTAGTCAAAGTCCGACCAAAGAAAGCTTTCTACAGACATAGGAAAAAGTGAAAATATCAAATATAAAGAAAATAATAAACTTCTTTTTTTCGTAGATTACTGGTTTGTGATCAAAATGGATGTCATATTCGTGATCACCGTATTAGAATCGACCATATAACATCTAATTCCGAAGAAATTTGAAAAAAATTTTCCGTACCCCGAAACTACAATTGCCCAGCCGGTCTGTGGGGTCCAGAAATGAAATTTTTAGGGCCAAAATGATCTCAAAAACTGGTCTAAGCGCTTAAATAGGGTTAAAACTATGCTATTATATGTTTCTGATCAATTTGAAGCACTTTGAAGATAATTTTCAATTTTCATTCATTTTTGGTCTTCATTTTGCCTCATTTTTCAAGGAAATTTTACATTTTCCTATTCTGGGGGTCTAGATTCTCCAAAGCTCCTGTATGTCTGGCAGACATGCACAGCAAGGGTTTTCAGCGGGGTGTCGAAATTCTAAAGTGCCGGTTCTGGCATCAGAGACGAAATACGCGTCAAAAACATCATGTTTTGGTGTCTCTGACGGTGCTCAATCTTTCTAATGTAAAGAATCGAAAAATTTCTGAAAAAATATCGGACAAATTTGTGTTAATTGAACAAAATATATTCAAAAAATAAGAATATGACGCGAATCGTTGAAATTTGACATTTTGAACAAACCGATGGCTGAAAACGCTTAAAACATCATTTTTTCTACAAATTGTAAGAAAAACCGCTTAATTGGGGAAATCCTCAAAGCCGTATACGAGCAGCACTACTCTAGCTAATTCTTAATGTACGTATTGACTTTTGTAGCGAAATTAAGTTTATCTGTTACTCGTAAAAAAATGAGGCTTGGAATGGATTAAAATAAAGCGTTTGAGTATTTGCGGTCGTTCTGTCGTAGATTTTGCCTGAGTCTATTTTGAATGGACTGCAGCCTAAATTTAGAGTTGTGTAAGCTGTTTCTATTAATGCCACAAAATAAATATGCCGAAAGTTCTGTTTTCCAATTGCATTATTCACAACCGAAGCTTAAGCATTGTTTAATTGTTTACCTTCATTCTTTCCCGTGATATTTTTATACTCCAATTTTCTTTAACGCAGCTATTAATTTTTTGGTGTGAGAGGTAAAAATTAAGTAAAAGCTAGAAAATCATTCTGAATTTGATCGAGTTGAACGAAAATGTGAAAAGTTGCGGCTTGTTTTCAATTAATTATTTTTCAAGTGCATTTCTAGAAATTCTAGAAAATCATGAGGAATACAAAAGTTTTTAGTCCGGATTTTGCTGGTTTAATTTATGTGATGTTCATACAAATAAAATGCATTAATTGGCGCTAACAGTACCTGTTTTACCTGGAACTCCTAATAGATCATTTTCGGCATCAAGCCATTTTTAAGTTCTTTTTTTAAATAGAATAGCTTCAACAACCTGTGTGGGTCATTCAAATTAAGGAAATATGATGAAAAAGCTCTTATCCGACAAACAAAAGATGTTTTTCCAATCAGAATTTGGTCGTACAACCTCGAGCCTCAATGGCTTCTATTCTTCAAGACATGCTATTGAAGAGCTGTGTGTGCATTTCTTACAACTTGAATCATCAAAATGTTTTTAATCTTATTATTAACGAAAAACTGTTCTTCGTTAAGCAATAAAGCTTAAATTTCAAGAATCAGGAGGAAAAAATTTTGAACTACTTCAAAACAAGTTAAATGATGGGTGCTTTCTGTATTAAACGTCATAGAAAAATGTTCTCATGCTACTGTATCTTATGTTTTCGGTAGGTACCTACTTTGCTAGAGTTCAATTCGAAGCATGATGTGACAAATTTTTTCGTTTTAAAATTAACCATTAAAGTTGTAATGAAAAATCGCAAATAGCTATAAATAGTAATAATATTGCAGATCTGTCGCTTTGATCGCATTGTACATTGGGCGCCAGATCTACATGGAGCGTCGGAAGGTCAACGTTTTAGGTATTATACAACTCATTAGAGAACACCGTTTTGGCGCATTCCTTTATGTGCGAACCGGGTACATGCAAGTGCCAATTATTGTTGGCTGTTTAGCAGCATTAGCCCAGTCTATGGATGAAGAGACCCTTGCTGCAGGTAAAGTAACTAATTGGAAAGTGACTGCTGTAGCGAGATGATAAAACGAGTAAAAGGAGCAGGCAGTTGTTCCATTATCCTAAATTTACTGTTAAAAACAGGCGCATAATTCCGTGCAAATTGTGCGAGCTTTTTCAAGTGAAAAGCAGTAATTATTAAAATTTTCAGGACTGCCTAGAATAACAACCTTTAATCAGTGGCGATCCAGCATTTTCGTAAGGGAGCGGTCGCTACCCCAATTTTTATCACAAACAGTCAAAGATGTATCCAAAAATCCGCCATACGCGTGCAATATAGCGTTTTCCGTCGTTTTACATCGTCAACTTTTATTTAAAATGATTATGGTGCAGGATTTTTTCGAAAACTTCTAAAAATTTTGGCAATTTCGTGCTGAAAATTGCTCATTTTTTTATTAGAAAATTATTGACTGTTTCACATAATTTTGCGTCTTTTATTTGACAATTTTTAGATGTAAACTGACATTCTTTATGATTGTGTGGAATTGATCTGGATTTTGACCGTTAGTTGTGGTTTACACCAACAAAAATTCTTAGAAGAAAACACAAGGTTGTGTGAAACTGAAGATAATGAAACTTAGACAGAAAGACGTTTATATACTTGATATATTGCTCTTTTCCCGGTATTTGTGCACTTGGAGTAAAGCCGAATAAAGCGTTAGACGCGAAACGCCGAAAATTTTCAAGTTATGTTAGAAAATCGAAGAGAACGAAATACTAAAATAGTAGTTCTTTATGTTTCAGGAATTGTTTCAAGTGTCATAACAATCCTCGTTGCTACAAAAACCTATTCCTGCAGCAAAAATAAGCCTTCCAGGCCGCTAAGATAGTTAATAAATGCCCGAAATTTTGAGAAATTACGGCAAGCAGTGTTTTTTTGTTCAAGGTCCGATTGTACATGTACAAAGATGGTCCCCGAAATTCTTTGTACATTTTGTACATGCAAATTTTTGTGTACTATAATATGGCACAGTAGCGATTTAAGTGTGGTCAAACAGGGTTTTTTGACCTTTAGTAGTGTATTTTAGCTAATTTCTGAGTTTCTGAAGCCAAAAATTACTAAAAATAGTATCAAAACGGCGCGAAGCGCCAAAAATTTGACATTTTTCCGTTCTAAACGCAAATTCTGCTATTTTGAGAATATATAGGACAAACAATTACTCATTTCGGCACGAAGCGCCGAGCATTTGTGGGAATTTAGCACCTTTTTAAAGTTTGTGTCTTCCCAAGAATCTTTGTACATGTACAAAGACGGCCCTGAAAAGTCTTTATACATCGGGATAAATCTTTGCCGAATACAAAAAAAGCGTGACGACAAGCGATGGCCGAAAATCATTGCAAAGTACAGATCCATTCTTTATCTCTTCAACTAAGGTGAACCAACGGGGACGACAATCCCGGCCCCCACCGCCTAAAATTCGCTCTTGCTTAAAATTACTAATCAATGTCATTAATGACGCGTTTTTATCTGAACTCTTACTGCTATTCGTCCTGTTTTACAATGTTACTCTCTTATCCTGACAGTAGGACGGCATGGAATCAAAGCAAAAAATAAAATCATATATTTAGGGCCTTAAATAGTTAAGCCGATATAGTTTGTATGTAGGTACTCCAGAGCAAATGTGTATGCGAATTGCTCTCAAAACCATTTCATTTGAACTTCATTTCTAAATATATTTTCAGTGCGACCATTTGATTTGAGCCCAAACCAAAATAAATTATTTGGTGGCATGGACGGCAAAAAATCGTCCGTGGCAATGTCGTACAAACAATCGGTAAGTTTATATCGTTAGATAGGCTTCTTGATAATGTAATAAATTTTTAGTTGAAATATGCTCAGATTTTTTAACTAAAATATCGTCCATACCCCGCCAGAAGGCTCTAAATCCACTTTTTGTGTTTTTGAGATAATCGCATTTTATGTTCAAACTAGAAGGAAAATTCGAATTTTTCGCTTATACTGATGAACTTTTTGCACAGGATAGCACAATATAGCCCATTTTGTGTGAGTATGCTTACTTTGCCATAACTAGTGTTGTTGGGTTACTGTAGTCGTTTTCGGATTTGAAACCTTTTAGTGTATTATTTGCATTCACATTTTATGGATATGAAACCTTTAAGCCAAGTCAATTATGATAAAAAATGAACAAAGCATTCAAGATTCTATTCAAAAAACAGCAAAACCATAGCACACTGGCTCAATAAACAAATGTGGCACATGAGATCATGGCATTTAGCGGGCTATTCATTCCCTTTTTCGTCGGTGAAGGCATCTCCACTAGCATGGGCATTTTTCCGCTTTGATTTCTTATCATTCTATTTTTCTTCAGCGTGAAAGGCACTGATTTTCTTCAGAATTTTGCAATTCAACTTCTTCGACTACAGATTGCTCGGTTTCAGGCGCTACCACCTCTTCAGCCACTTTTTTCGCAATAGCAGAAATCTTTCTCCTTTTAATTGTGGCCAAATTGTCGTCCGAATCTGAACTTTCCGAATCAGTGGAACTTGGAACAAACTCTTGATCTGAATTACTGCCACTTTCAGGATATTGTATCATTTTTAATACAGTTGATCTGAGATCTGCCAGAATGCCCTCCACAGATTCCACTTCAGAATCTTTAGCCGGATTTAGAACATCACCACTTGGCAAATCACCACAATTGATATTTTCTTCTTTTTCCAAGTGATCCGTTTGAAAATCCTCTTCAAACTCATCTAACAAATCATGAACTGACACTCTTTTTCGAGACATTTTTCAAACGCACTCTAAAGCTATAAAATTCAAAGAAATGAAGTAATCAAGCTGTTTTATAATTAGATCACAGTAAAAACATTGCTTAAAGTAATGTAAGTATGTTTTTTTTAATTAACAATTTTCCCACATTTAAGAAAAAAACGTCTTTCCTAAAAAATAATAATGCATACATTGACTTCAAAGTTTAACTAAACACTCAATACTTTGGGATTGTACTAAACATTTAAATTTTAAAGAAAAAACTGTAGAAAAATGATTATTTTTTTCGAATCTTTCTTAGTAATTTTTCAATCTTTTCTTGTGAAAAAGCAAATTAAGCAAACTTGTAAGCACGCTAGCACGACATCATGAGCATAGCAGACCAACAAATATATGATTAAGCATCAACAACTTGTACTTGTGTAATAGTTTATTCAGTAAATACAACCAAAAAAAACTAGATGGATATAGAACCTTTTGGCAAAACATTATATGTCAAACTCTATGACAAATCAGGATATATAGCTTTGTGTGCAACTAGCATTTATGTTTGTAAGTAGATTTGTTCTCGAGCTTTCTGGTAAGATCAAAATACACAATTTTTTTTCTTGGTACCGCATTAATCAGCATAAAATTTAAGCGTGCGAATAGTAACCGGGCCTAGGACAAAGTATGGTCATTGGTCACACATTTTAACTTTAAGGTGTTAGTCAATTTCATTGACACTTGCTCTGTTTGTTTCAAATCAGGTACATTGTCCAGTCACATCCAAAAATGATAAGCCATTTTTGCGGACTAGTTTTGTGCGGTATTAGCATTCAGCAAATATGAGAATAATGAGGATTTTATATGTATTAAAAAGAATTTCTACAGCACAGCAAACGCCAACTGCACATGCTTTAATTCTTTCAAAAATTAAAGATTGAGTCATGACGGTTGACGATATGAAGAGCAGCTATCTTGCATTTAATCCTTATCCCCAAAAAGTTTCGATCAGGCTGACAGATACTAAAGTTTATAGCTGAGCGTTCATGTTCGTTACCGAATGTTCTTCTATATACTTTGTGTATGTTTTAATGATCTTATTTTAACCTTTTTTCTCGATACTTTAATCTTTGTTAATTAAAATTTAATATTTTTTAAATTTTGTATACTCTTTTATCAGACATAGTCCCAACAAACTTTTTTTCAAAATATTTTTTCAAATTCTTTTTCTACGTACTTTTTTACATTATTTTTCAACTTTCATTTTCTCAATATTTTCAGCATTTGACAATTTTTTTATTCCCATTTTAAATTTTCAACATTCAACACCTTCTATATTTTTAACGTTGCTACGTAATGCCGTTTTAGTGATAGGGAAGTGAAGTGGGCATGAGCTGGGAATAATGGTAAGAATTCTACACTAACAGGTTACCCACGTGCCTCTCAATCTCAATCCCTTTCAGTGGCGTATCAAGGATTTTCGTACGGGGTTGGTATCCTAATTTTTCCAAAAACATTCGAAAATAGGTCCATAAAATCGTCATTCACGCGCGAAAGAGCATTCTTTCGTCGCTTGTTATTTACTTTTAATTAAAACAATTTCGGTGCAACATTTTTCGAAAAATTCAAAATTTTCGACACTTTTTTGCGAAAAAAAGATTAAACCTCTTTGACTTTAGGGAAAATCCTGCGCGAAGCACTGGAATATTTGTAAATTCAGGCAGAACAATGTTGAAGCTTGTTGAAGCATTTTACGCGAAACGTCGAAAATTTTCCAAATTTGACGGAAGAAAACTATGCTGAAATAGTTGTTTCAATGCTAAAAATTCTTTTAGGGTTCGTGAAAATGATTGTTGTTACCAAAGCATATTCCTGGCGCAAAAACATGGCTTCTAGACTGTTAAGTAAGTGAACAATTGTTGTTAATTCGTATTTGTGAAACTTCAGAAATTTCGATTGATGGCCGAAAATCATTTCAAATTAAATGGTTCATTCTTTTCCTCGTCAAGTACATATGTTAGGCCAATGGGGTGGCGCCCCTCCCGCCTCTCTTAAATTCGCCCCTGTTGCTCCCTTTTGAACTGCAATGCAATAGCTAGCAGAGTAAAAAAGCAAGTGACTTCTAGCAAATGTTCTTGTCTAACAACTGCTCGCTCAAAGTTTATCGACCAGACAGAAGTCCGTTTAGCATTACGTGTATTCTACAGCGAAAAAGCAAATCATTTCACTACACACTACCATACGTGGGCAGCAAGAAAATTCTGGGGGGGGTGCAAGATTTTTTTGAAGGTCGAAAAATGGCCTTAAAAATGGTGGTATGGCGATAAAAACACCATTTTTCGACATTTCTCATAAAACACTATCCATTGGCATCAAAAAATTGCGAAAAAACGAAAAAAATTTTCAAAAATTGAATTCTGGGGGGTATTTTGATTTCAGGGGGTGTGCATACCCCCAAACCCCCCCACGCCCAGGTGTGCACAATACCCCTTTTAGCACATTGGTATGGTTGGTGCCGTAGATGCACAGCATGGCCGATTTGGGGGGGGAGTCAGCCGGTCCAGGGGTCGGGTCAGAAATTGAGTTCCAAAATGGCCTCAAAACCTGATGTAAGCGCTAAAATAGCGTTAAAACTACGTCAAATAGTTTACGTTCAATTTGAACCACTTTTGAAGAAAATTCAATTTTCATGCTTTCTGGTCTTCATTTTGCCTCATTTTAGCCACAAAATTTTCCATTTTTCCACTCTGGGGGTCTAGAACATTGGTGGGCAGCATCAAAATTCTAGGGGGGGGGTGCAAGATTTTTCTAAGGTCAAAAATGGTCTGAAAAATAGTGATATGGCGAAAATACACCATTTTTCTACGTTTCATATCGAGCACTATCCATTGGCATCAAAAAATTGCGAGAAAAAAAACAAAAAAATTTCAAAAATTGAATTCTGTGGGTATTCGGCCATCTGGGGGGCTGCATACCCCAACCCCCCACGCCCACGTACGGTCTAGAACCCTCGAACCCCCACGTGCATGTCTGGTTGGTACTAAGTGCTTTATCTGAGACATTTTACTACTGTGGATAAAAAATGAAGACGTTTGAGATGAACCTACTTTCATGAAATATGGACCTTGTGAAATGTTTTTCGAACGAAATCATTAGCGAAAAGGCATTGAAATCTAATCACATTTGCAAGATTATGACGCATTGTGTTTGAATAAGCAACATACCTACTGAAATGCATAAGACGAATTATTAAATGTACATAAATTATGCAGAAGAAATCGTCGATCATTGGTGCGACACCATAGAATTCTCGACAAATTGTTTACTATAGTGACTGAAATAAAGCTTATTAGCGCCTGAAAGGACGCTATAGTCAATTTGCATTCGTCGTTTTGTTTCTGTTCGAGATTTTGTAGCAGCAAGCGAGCCGGCATCTCCGCATCGTTAAGCAAACTCTTGGTTTTCGGCCGGACGTTTGTGCCTTGATTTTTATGTACAAATGCATCGGTATATTACAATGCTTATTTAAGTACCGCATCGTGTTTACTCGTATTAACATTTGCTACTTAACATTCGCTCTGTGATGTTACTGCGTTGCGTTACTCACCTATAATTTACCGCCTACCATAAAACAGTGAAGTTCAAATTTCCCGTCTACAGTCTGATCTGAATTGACTACTAAATTACCTTGTCGACTTGTAGGACTTAAGTGACTGAGTGACTGACACCTACTCAAAAGTACATCGACAAATAGCAATCATTCAATTACATCAGATTGCTTCAAGGTTATTAGTCGAGCATCCAACTCTTTTGATCTTTTAATCAAGGAGTCATTATACATAGCACGTGATCGTACTATTCTCAACATTAATGTTTCATCATATCCTCTAAATTTGTTTTAATTTACTAAAATCCCACCTTTTTCATTTTCTTATAGTTTAAAATCTTTCATAATTCTCTTCATAATTTAATGGTATGTTTAAACTTTAAGTTTCTGTTGGTTTACAACTCTCGCTTAGCAAGCTCATTTTTATAAAATATCGACTTATATTTTAATGCATCTTGAGCAGCAAAGCTGTGTCAGAATTTTAAGCCACTTTTACAGCCTATGGATTTAATTCAGTGAAAAAGCTCTAGAATAAATGAAACTGACTTACGCGTACTCTTTGCTACTTGACACTATAGGATCTGTCGCCTCCATAGTTGGAGGCACCAAAATTCTAAAAGGGGGAGGGTGCAACATTTTTCAAAGGTGAAACAAATGGTCTTAAATGGTGGTATGCACACCTGGGCGTGGGGGTAGGTTTGGGGTACACACCCCCGAGAAACCAAAAATACCCCCCCCAGAATTCAATTTTTAAATTTTTTTCGCAATTTTTTGATGCCAATGGATATTGCCCGATGAGAAACGTCGAAAAATGGTGTATTTTCGCCATACCACCATTTTTAAGGCAATTTTTTGACCTTTGAAAAATCTTGCTCCCCTAGAATTCTCTTGCTGCCCAGTGCCCACGTATGGCGGTATGGCTAGGGCTCCCACATACTTTATGCCAGAAAAAAGGACATTTTTCGCGAAAAGTCTAAATTGACAAATGTTTACTGAAATCATACACAACTAAGTTAAGACCAATACAATGAGATCAATGAACATATGTACTTATTGCTAGATTGAATTTGTCTAAGTAAGTTATCGTTCTGAATGCAGCATGAAAAAGTTTAACACCCTACTTTTTATGGCAAAATGAGCAGTTCAGAATAATGCAAAATTACGGGGTAATAACAACAACAACAACAACAATTTATTCGCTAAGTCGAAAGAAAATATTAACATACATGGATAAGACGAATGAACGAAAATGAAAATACATGAAAGACAAAACAAATTAAGTATGACGAAGCAGGGTAAACGTAAAGGCAATAGGAAAAACTGCTCTTACTTACGCCCCTTTAAGAAATTTAGAAAGGTTTAATCTTTTAAGTTTAGTCAGAAAAACGTGTCTATTTGGAGCACTTATAATCTGTTCAGGTAGAGAGTTCCAGATAGGAATTATTCGATTGCAAAAATCAAATTTTCTGCAATTTTTATTTACATGATTGACGAGAAGTTTACAAGAATTTGCTGCTCGATTAGAATTTAAATTAATTGTGAAGAAATCCTTGAAAGGAAGAGCTTGACATTTGATAATAGAAAAGGCTAATGTTAGGTCGTTATGGAGGCGTCTTAGTTCAAGAGTGTCCAGACCAAGTTCGTGTAATCTTGCAGCATATGTCAAATTTTTATCACTAAAAATTCGTTTCGTAAACCTTCTTTGAACCCGTTCGACGGAGGTGATATCACACAGCAGGTAAGGACTCCACGAAACACAGCAATATTCAAGCACTGGTCGAACGTAAGTAATGAAGGCCTTGACAAGTAATAATCTGTCTTTAGAAATAAAACTACGCAAGATCAGATTGCTTAACTGCATGCCTTTTTTCACAATATATTCACAATGAGATCTGGACGATAAATTAGAATTCAGAAAAACACCCAAATCTTTTACACAAAGTGTGTCAGTAGAAAGATAGAAATCATTTATGTGATAAGAATGCCTAGGGTTTGAACTACCCAGATATAGAACTAAACATTTATTAACTGATATTTTTAATTGCCATGTATTGGCCCACTCATGCACATAATTTATGTCAGCTTGAAGTGTCATGAAATTGGATGATAGATTCCAAAGTTTGATATCGTCAGCAAACAAAGTAAAATTACTGTTTTGGCGCATTTCACATAAGTCGTTAATGAAGATTAAAAAAAGTGTGGGACCTAGTATACTACCCTGGGGCACGCCACTGGTAACAGGAATAGAATCAGATAAAGAATTTTTAATTTTAACGACTTGGGATCTATTAGTCAAGAAATTTTCGATCCAATTAAAAGAAAGTTTGTTCAGTCCATAAGATGCCAACTTAATTAGCAGTTTTTTGTGTGACACGGTATCAAAAGCCTTACAAAAGTCAATGTAGACAATGTCAACAGGAATTCCCTCATCTAGAAATTTGGTCCACTGATTTTTGCACTCAACAAGTTGTAACGCACATGATCTATTTTTTCTAAAACCAAACTGTTTTTCACTTAGCAGATTTTGCTTCTCTAGATAAGAAATCAAGGACTTGTTCATTATAGATTCCATTAATTTACAAGAAACACAACATAAGGAGATTGGACGATAGTTATCAACTGATGACATATCTCCCTTTTTATGAACTGGGATCACAACAGCTTTTCGCCAAAAATCGGGTATCTTTCCACTTTGATAAGAAACGTTAAAGATGGTTTCTAAAGGTGAAAGCAACACTGTTTTCAACTTCTTAATAAAATATGCACACAAGCCATCGGGGCCAAGCGACAAAGTGGGCTTAAGCCTACTTATGGATTCAGAAATAGTCAGAACATCAAATTTTACAGAAAGAGGATGAGCATCACTTTTGACTCTGTTTGCGAAATGGGGAGAAACAAGATCGTCAATAACAAAATTACTCGCAAAAAAGAGTTGTAAGCATTAGCTTTTTCAAAATCATTATCTATCATCCTACCATCACACATTAATATTGAAGCTGACTTAGTCTTTCTTAAACGGTCATTAACGAAAGAATAAAAAGTTTTTACATTTCGAGAATTTAAAAGCTTACGTTCCTCCCTCGTGAAAAGATCTTTCAAAGCAAATTTAATTTCTTTAGTAATCTTCTTATACTTGCTTAAAATAACAGGGCAACGACTCTTTTTATACTTTTCCCAAAGTTCCTTTTTAATTACTTGCAATTTACGACACGACTTTGGGGCAATGATTTTTTATGCACAATATGCTTAAAAGGAACGTATCGATGTATAGCCTCATTAATTATGTCAAGAAAAACAGCATAAAAATCGTTAATGCTAATGCAATGGGTAAAACAGAGGTGCCAATCAATAGAGGCTAAAAAAATCTCGATAGATGCATAATCCGCTTTTCTAAAGTCATACTCAAGGGAAGTTTGGTTGGGTACTACAGACGCAGGTAAACTGAACTCAATGCTAGAATGATCACTATTAGAGAAAGGTTCAGTAGTTAATACATTGAAGACAAGATTGCTGGAAGTACACAAAATTAGATCAAGAATATTTTCATCTCTATTTGGGTCAAAAGATAATTGTATAAGACCAAGATTGACAAAACAGTCATAAAATACTTGTGTCACAGGGTTTCTATAAGCAGAAATAATATTTAAATTCAAATCAGGCAAATTAAAATCACCTAGTAGGATACAATTTTGAGCATTTTCGACATAATGTTCAAATAATTTACTTAACTTATTAGCGATTTCTGAGTCATATTGGGGTGGACGATAACACATTATGAATCTGACAGATTTTTTACACAAGTGAAAATCACAAACTAATACTTCAGGACACAAGAATTCTTCCACAATAGAAACATTGATGATTTTTAGGGACTTCTTGAAAAAGAGTGCGACACCTCCTCCCCTATAGCCAATTCTGTCACATCTGTGAACAGAATAAGTTGCATATGGACAAATACGGCCATCAGAAATATGATCATGTAACCATGTCTCAGAGACGAACACTAAATCATAACGTTCTGAAGAAAGTAGAGCATGAAATTCAGATATCTTATTTAGCAAACTTCTAGCATTAAATAAAACACAGCTGATATTGATTTTCTTAGAATTGAGCTTTTTAACAGGAACAGTAGGGGCGTGAAATCCCTAAGGGCGAGGCAAAGGACGCTTAAACTGCTTCAACTCATAAGAATTACGATCGATGAACCAATTCATCTCGCCCGAATCCCGTTTTTCAGCCAATTCAGCATTCAAATGGCGAAGGGTTTCGCGCTGATGCCAAGTGCGATCAGGTCTATAGACCTTCGATCGACGGCAGAAAATTTTGAAACGCAACGGATCAATTCGGCCTTTGATTGTTCGGAATCACACTTTACCTTAAGGATACGTGGCAAATCGCAACCGTCCTTCCTCGAGACGATGACAGGGCCCGACCGACGGATGCTGACGAGTTTTGTCGTGTCGAAACCGGTCTGTGAGGCAAAACGCTTAACATCATCGTCCAATTTCTCGTCTTGATTGATCGGAGCGAAGTTTTCCAGGACGACAGTGGTCTTTTTCGACTCGGCTTCCATCGTATCACGTACAGCACTAATGACCATCTTGTTGAGATCCATCGGTGGATGGACAGCAGCTAGATTGTTCGGAGCAGGATTTTTCGTAACCAGATCTGCCAGCTTGTCGAGACGACTTGTAACCGTAGATTCGAATGAAGCGAACCGTTTTTCCAAGCTGGTAAGCTTAGATTCGAGCGAAAACATGCGTTTCCATATCGGCAAACAGATGGGGCAAAGATACAATTGATCCAAATCGGCCATAACGTTGAACTGAACGTCCGTCAGGCCAAGGCAACCAGCGTGGAACCACTTGTCGCAATAAAATAAGTACAATAAATAAAACTATATTAACCTGAAAGAAAAAAAGTTAGTCTAGAAAACGTCCATCATCTATTGCAATGCTCATAATAACGGTACAACATTAATTTAAAACAAAATCCTTCGCGAATGGCCAGTCACCCGACACAACGGTAATTGTGTAGAGATTTTTTCAGGCTAAGTAGCGAAAAAAGGACAAAAAAGGATAGGTTTTAAAAAAGGACGCTGATGCGAATAAAAGGACTGTCCTCTTAAAAAAAGGACATATGGGAACCCTAGGTATGGCTAAAAAACACAATTTACCAACGTTTCTCATCGAGCACTATCCATGGGCACTGTCGCCTCTCGCTTACTTTTGACGATGCGCTAGCCCAATTTACTTTAAACTATGCAAATTAGTGCGCTATTTGTACTACACCAATTAAAAGTTGTCAGGTACCTGCAACGTATTTGGCTAGATTTTTCTCAACGTACAAAGACTTTCGGGACCGACCATTTTTGTACATTTACAAAGATGTTTGTGAAGACAAAACTGTAAAAAGGTGTTAAATTCCACACAAAAATCGGCTTAGTCACGCTAACAAAGGTCGAATAACTTAGTTTTACCCCACAAAAAGCAAGGATATTATAGCGCCTTCAAATTTATATGTACAAAATGTACAAAGACTTTTGGGAACCATATTTGTACACGTGTAGATAGTGTATCTACACGCCTTTCGCGTAATCGAGCGGAACGTTTTTGACCGCATCGATTTTGGTCAATTATTTGCCAAGATATGTAATCGGCGCTCTAGCCGATAAGAGGCGAATGTAGAGTTCGCTCTACACCCTGTTTCGCCGCGTTGGTTCAACGCGAAATTCTATTTGTTTTGTGCTACGTTGTACCTACATTCCGATGACTGTTTTGCCCAGAGGTACAATTTTGTGCTCAATTTACATACGCACGTACGCGACCACTTAGTGCAACGCTATAGTGAGTCGCCCGGGACCACCTTCCCTCCACAAATTATCATATCTTCATTTCCTTTCCCATACATATTTTCAATAAAAATCCGCGATAGGAAAATGGGCATTCGGGCTTAATGCGACTTGAGTACTAATTGGTACATGTGCTACCATATCTTACTTGTACTTAAAGTCATATGTGTGTGTCTTATTTTTGTGCCTATTCCGTTTGTACATTCTTTTACCATAAGCTTTGCCCATAGGCCTATTGTTATTCTCGTAGATCCATTCCGCGTTTCTTTGTTCGTCTGTCTACGCCTCTTTTTGTGTCTCGTTCAAAACTGCGTGCGGGCGCAGTTTACGGGCATTATTATTGGCATTATTACGAGTTCGTACAATTTCCAAAAGTCCTCCTAGATTTAGCTTTTTCGCCAGCCCATCTGTGCTGTGCCTCTTTTTCCCTGCGTGGCTGCAGAAAGTCTCGTCGTGTTTTCGTCGCCCAGTGGGCAAGTTCTCTTCGCCTGTGCGCCTTTTCTTATATTATTTGTGCGCCATAATAGCATTTGTTTGTATGCCTTTGGTGGGGCTATCTGCCCTCTGTCAAATACATTGTTGATTTTACCCGATTAGTGTAACACGACAGTCGGCAGCATGCATCCTTCATGCTGTCGCTTTTTAATTGCTTCATAATTTTCTGTCCAAAAATATTGTAAAAATTATTAATTATTTAATGAACGATGATTGGGCTCGGTTCGAATTTCCGTGCTGTTGTTTTCTGTCCTTGTGCTACACTACATTAGGAACCCTCAATATTTTCAAGCACCGGAATTTGGTCCCAAAACAAGTTAAATAATAATCATTTTGAGCCCTCAATTAGGTTTCTGGGGAACTTACATTATTTAGGTACTTAATCTCCAAAGGGGTTAAGTAAGTAAGTTTCTCTAGGTGCGTGCGTAGAGGGCCGGGCTATCTTGATAGGCCGGGCCACTTACCCCCGAGTCGCCGGCTGGTGATCGACCCCTAAAAGGGCGATTACCCTCAGTGAGCTCGTAAGCTTAAGCTGGGGTGTAAGTAAGCAAGTGAACGTAGCGCACAGCGCTACGTTTACATTGGAGGTCCTTCACGACGACCGGCCGAGCTAACATCGTTTCATTTTTCTGCCTAAAAATTTTCAAAAAATATTTTTTTCCACTTTGCGTAACCATACTATGTTCGTGTGCATTCTTAACATTTCACTGTTTGTGTGCATTTTTTGACTCTATTGTGTTCGTGTGCATATTTTTCTCGGTCGAGATTGGGGTTGTGACAAAAATTTATTGTCCTGATCTTAATCTCAATTGTCTGCCATGCCAGGCAAGAAACTAGCAGGAAAAATGACCAAAGCGGGGAAGAAAACCCCAGATAAGTCGCCTAAGCAGGCTAGTACTCAGAAATCCTCTCACAAATGTGTCAAATGACTCATATTCTGATCATAGCGCCAGTGCACAAGATTATGCAAGCGCAGACAGCATTGTGAATACAAATCAAACGCTAGGTGTCCAAACTCAGGACAACAGTGTTGACTCTCCGATAGATAATCAAGCTGCAAACGACAACAATATCACTCTTCGCCAAATTTTGAATGAAACGACGATTCCTAATCCGCAACAATCGGTTTCCGACACAAACGTGAATCGGATAACTGAAAATCGCAATTCAGATAATCTTTTGAATGTGATGTTTGCGCATATGCAAGATTTAGAAAATCGTCTCGAACCTATAGCCGTTGAACATGTGCATGCACAATTGCAAAATGCAAACTCTGCAAACCCTGATTTGCAAGCCTGTTGAGCCACAACCGGTTCCCAACGTCACTGCAAATGCGGACCAGCAGCATTTAGCTCGCTTTGCAAATGCTGACTCGGATTCGCGTGTGCAGCTTGCAACGTCAATGCCCGTCCGTCGTTCGTCAGCCTCCAGTGCTTCCTAATCAGCAAATTGCGTCGCGTTTATCGCGTCCTACCGTCTCTGTAAATGCTGAACAGCAACATTTAGCTCGTTTTGCAAATGTTGAACTGTCTCCGCGAGTACAGATCGCTTCGCCAGCCGTTCAGCCGGCAGCAAACCAAGCTAATCCCGTAAATGCTGAACTACCGCCACTTCATGCGATGCATATTCCGCAGAATCAAATTTTCGTGCCAAATACAGGTGCATCGATCCCAGCTGGATCAGATTCCGCCTCAGAATCAGCAGAACCGAAGAGTTCACTATCCTGATCAAGCTACTGACTCTCCGCCGGAAAGTCCCAGGCGTCATAGATCTTCTTCGAGGCGTTCACGGTGTCGCCACCATGACACGTCATCTGATAGCTCAGATAATACAGGTATTCGCTACCTAGCCGATTCTATGAATAGAGGTCCATTTTTGCAACAAATTCAGTTCACAATAGCCAATAAGAAGTTTTTTCAAGGTGAAAAAACAGATATTCGTGGATTTTTTCATGAACTTGAGCGATTAGCAAATGGCTATAGAATTGATGAAAGATCGTGTCTAGATTTGTTGCCATCGTTTTTCGACACCTATACAACTAGATTGTTTTGCTCCCTACCCAACGACGTTCGCGAATCATATGAATACACGAAACAAGCATTAATTGCAGAGTTTCGCCCTATCGATACAGATACGTTGTTTGATAGATTTTGGAGCAAAAACAGCACCCATCAGAGTCTGTGAACGCTTATTTTTTGGCGTTACGCGAAGATCTCATTTGAGCACAACCAGAAATTCAAGTTGATTCGATAGCTTTTGAGAAAATGCTCCGTCATCAGCTCAGAAAAGGGATGAATCCAGATATCGTGAGAAAAGCTTACAAAGAGCGCTTGAAGCACCGCTTCAAGATTTTCTTCATGCTGCGCGTTGCATAGAGTTTGCGAACCTACAGTATGCCTCAGATAAACAGCCTACACCATATTTACCAGCAACAGCCGCTGCAGTATCCCGTAGCATGTTGCCAAAAAATAATTTTCGTCATTCAACGTATAGTCAAAATGAGACCCCCCGTCAATCTACGCATTTTCGTCAATCACGTCCAGAGACATCTAATGCTTTAACGCAAACATACTGCGTGTATTGCAAACACATGGGCCACACCAGAGATGAATGTTTTTGGCGTCCGCAAAGCAACAACCAAAATTATCGCTGCAGGGTAGCTCACAATTCCAGTGAGTACGCGTATCCTCAATATAGCCAATCTAGGCCATTGTCTACGTTTCAGAATTATGACGTCTGTCAAGATATTCGGCACCAAAACAATAATGATTTCTGTCAAAATTTTCGGAACGAAAACAATAATGATTTTCGGCAAAATTACGGTAATCGCCAGAACTACTGTAATCCCTACACTAATACGCGATACTATGACAATGACAGAAATATGTATGCAAACAATCGTTTTGCAGAACATTCTCAGAACTATCATCAGCCAAACAACTCATATCGACAATTTTTGCAGCCACCTACACATTCTGATGCTCCAGCTGTCACATACTCGGTATCTTCCACCCCGACCGTTACGTTTCCCCCACCTCAGCCGACTCTTTCATCACATAATAACGACAATTTCGTCGCTTTGTCTGTTTCGACTTCCGAAAATTCGGAATGGCTTTTTGCGTCAAGCATTTCTTGAGGAGTATCATCGGCTACAGAAGCGATTAGCTGTCTACAAAAAGTTGAATAAGCACATCACACCTAATGATGTAGCTAACACCCCATCAGTTAGCCATGCATCTACAAATTTGCCTACCATTATAGCTCAAATTAATGGTGTGAAGCTGCCTGCTTTGATAGACACAGGAGCCCAGGTTACAATGATGACCTTGAGCGCTTTTCTACGCTTAGGTTTCAACTTACCACCAAAGCAAGTAGCTAATGTTGTGCAAGGAATCGGAAAAACGGCAGCCACTGTGCGTTTCACCTATTTAATGCAAATTACGATCACCGAGCAAACTACACCGGCTATCGTCTCTATCATCAATGATTTACCAGAAGATCTTCTTCTTGCTTTCGACTTTTGCAAACAAGCGATGCTTTTCGTAAATACCGTTGAGGATTGTGTTTTTGCCAATGGTCACCGTATTGAGTTGCTCTCAGAAACACAGAAAAAGGAGCTACGTGTAAACCCAGATGCGGAAGTCACGCGTCCAGTTTGTGCAGGAACGCAACAAGTTGTGCCATCAGTCACGTTTTCCCAACCCCCACCAACATACAAAGAATCGTTGGAGATGTGCATCGCTTCAACGATGCCTAAAATTGTCAAAATGACTTATCATCATCGTTTATTTTGCAACGACCCCAAGTTTGGTCGCACCCGATTTCATGTCACTACTGGCCCCATGGTCTATGAAGTAGGCCTAGAATTCGTCGCCAATCATCCAATGCTACAAGCACCGCCAGAAATTGAGCGTCGTGCAAACCAAAAAATCCCAGCGGAATTTTTCCCGCATCGTCTTGCAAATCCGCCTGATCTTCATGCTCCTTTGGCCTTAACAATTCGCCAAATAGCTGATGTTTTCAGTTCAATGAATGAATTTTTTGAAGAATACAAGTCAACTTTCCGTTTCATTCCGTCTTTTCAATCTACGACTTTCATGTCTGTGCCACTGCTTCTTCAATTTCTCAACAATCGGTTTTTAAGATTCCTATTCTGGTATTGAGAACCTCGAATTGCTTGGTGCATGGTCGAACAACTTCGACGGATGCTTAGATCAATTTTTGTTGAAAGAATTCTCAATCCGTTTCCGAGAGAAGTTTTTGTCGAGTTTCCTGAAATTATTGAGACAACTAAGGATTTGTACACAGCGCATAAGCGAATTCAGCTAATTTGATCGCGCACAGACCCGCCAATTAGTTGTTCAATCGAGTTTCCTCGCTACGCGTTGCATCAGCGAATTCAAAGTTTTCTTGACGTTCCTCTACCTAAGATTTCGGCCGAAATTCGCGCCCAACAAGCTGCTGGCAACACGTCTATTTCCACGGCTCCAGCTTTCAATGTCTCCCTAGAAAGACATCAACCTGCATCAATTTGTTCGCCAACCGGCGACCCGAGCTCCTATCATATCGTCCGCCAAAACGATTTTAGTATTCCGTCAACTGTTCGTGTACCCTGCGACTCGTCGCGCCCATCTGTGTGCTACGATTCTCGTCGCTGTCATAATATTTGTATCAAAAATGAACATAGAGATCGCCACGCCACCACTGCTTGGCAATTGACCGATCAACAAAGTATTAGCCCGTCTACTATCACTCACATCAGTTCGTCGCGTACTTCGCGTCTCGATTCTCAATGACGCGGCAATAATAGTGCACCGCATTTCGTCGCGCTGACTGCTCCATCCACGCCGCATTTTCTGGTTTAAACAATCACAGGACCGTTGTACTGCTCAGCATCATATTGTTATGCCACGTTTCTCGTCTATTCCATCTCAAGAAGTCAGACGCGCCATGTCTACGTCACGCGTTATTCCGTCTATTTCACGTGCGACCGAGATTTGTTGCACTCATCAGCTGTCTAATTCTTGCGATCAATCGGATCGCCCTATCTGAACTTTAGTCTATTTGTTTGATTCCGTCTCGAGGAACCAGCTGCGCTAGAGCTATGTCGCGCATTGCGCCAGATTATTTGCCCACAACTGACGGTCGTTGTAGCACTCAGTCGTCATTGCCTCACGATCAACCGGATCGCCGCACTTGAACTATTTGCTCATCATTTTGATTTTGCTGTGCCAGGACGACGTACCGACCGCCAGCAGTGTGTTTATTTTTCGTCTAATTTGTTTTAATCGTTTTTTCCATAATTTTTTCTCTTATTAGTTAATTTTCCTGCAGTCACATTCCAAATTTTTTCTCTCCACTTTAGGACTCTTTTTTCTTACAATCTTCTTACATATCGCCGTTATTCATTATTTTCCATGTATATTTTTATTACGATGTATACTTTTCCGATTTTTCCCAAAAACATATTTGTTATTTCATCGTATTTGTCTGTCTTTGATTCATTTATTGTCCTTGTCCATATGTATTCTCAATTTGTCCATAATTTGAGCCTTTTGTACTCAATACTAATTAAGCCGAGTGACCTGCCCTCCTATCATAAATTACTTTTAAATCAAAATTCTCCGGGTCCCGGGCAAACAATCAATTCCGTACGTTGCACAAAACCACATCTACGCATCGCCGACGCACCGTTTTTTTGTCTCCCGCTGCTCAATTGTTTGATGTAGCCGTACGTCATTTTGTACATTTTCATGCAAACGTTTCGTGCATAAAAATGTGTCAGCATCCCGCTTCGATCTGCTGACACGAATCGATAATCGCCCAACTCCACGCCGTGGCCGTCTTTGCGCAAAAAGTTTGCGCACAAACGTTTTTGCGCATGGGGAGTGTAGAGATGGCTCTACACCCTGTTTCGCCGCGTTGGTTCAACGCGAAATTCCATTCGTTTTGTGCTATGTTGTACCTACATTCCCATGACTGTTTTGCCCAGATGCTCAATTTCGTGCTTAATTTCCATTTGCACGTACGCGACCACTAAGCGCAACGCATATAGTGTGTCGCCCGGGACCACCTTCCCTCCAAAAATTATCATATCTTCATTTCCTTTCCCATACTTGTTTTCAATAAAAATCCGGGATAGGAAAATGGGCACTCGGGCTTAATGCGACTTGAGTACAAATTGGTACGTGTGCTACCATTTTTTATGTGTACCTAAAGTCATATGTGTGTGTCTCATAATTGTGCCTATTCCGTTTGTTCATTCTTTTACCATAAGCTTTGCCCATAGGCCTATTGTTATTCTCGTAGATCCATTCCACGTTTCTTTCTTTGTCTGTCTACGCCTCTTTTTGTGTCTCGTTTAAAACTGCTTGCGAGCGCAGTTTACGGCATTATTTTCGGCATTATTACGAGTTCGTACGATTTCCAAAAGTCTTCCTAGACTCAGCTTTTTCACCAGCCCATCTGTGCTGTGCCCTTTTTTCCCTGCGTGGCTGCAGAAAGTCTCGTCCTGTTTTCGTCGCGCATTGGGCAAGTTCTTTTCGCCCGTGCGCCTTTTCTTATATTATTTGTGTGCCATAATGGCATTTGTTGTATGCCGTTGGCAGGCTACGTGCCCTCGTAATTACATTGTTTATTTTACCCGATTAGTGTAACACAACAGTCGGCAGCATGCATCTTTCATGCTGTCGCTTTTTAATTGCTTCATAATTTTCTGTCCAAAAATATTATAAAAATTATTAATTATTTAATGAACGATGATTGGGCTCGGTTCGAATTTCCGTGCTGTTGTTTTCTGTCCTTATGCTACACTACATTAGGAACCCTCAATATTTTCAAGCACCGGAATTCGGTCCCAAAACAAATTAAATAATAATCATTTTGTGCCCTCAATTAGGTTTCTGGGGAACTTACATTATTTAGGTACTTAATCTCAAAAGGGGTTAAATAAGTAAGTTTCACTAGGTGCGTGCAGTAGAGGGCCGGGCTATCTTGATAGGCCGGGCCACTTACCCCGAGTCGCCGGCTGGTGATCGACCCCCTAAAAAGGGCAATTACCCCCAGTGCGAGACCTTTATAGTCAATGCTTTTAAGCTAGGTGTACAGTAAGCAAGTGAACATGAGGCATTAGCTGCTACGTTCGGCAGATCAGCTCAGTGAGGGCGAGTGGCTAGAATTCTTTCATTTTTAATACACTAGTACGCCTAAATAAATTTAATTTAGGCATTTAATCAGTGCTGGGACATACTACAGTGAGTGCGCTAGACAAAAATCTATCGGCTGGAATCGAACCTGGGTTGCTTCGACTACAAGCAAGAGGTTTTACCACTGAGCTATGCGGGAGTTCGCGGCGTTTCTTAACATCTTAGTCGATTGTGTTTAAAGTGTCGACTCAGGATATGTTGAATGCGCGATTTTTATTAGTAAGTTAATTGATCTGCTGGAAGACAAGAATAAATTATGCCGCATAAATGTTGTTGAAAAAACCGTCTTTACTACATAGCTATAGTGAGATCTAGCGACCTACAGTAAATAAGAAAGAAGGGGTTACTGTAACCTCCGAAAACATTTGCTGAAAAAGCTCTCGGATAAATGAAACAGACTATAAGTTTCTCTAGGTGAGTGCATAGAGGGCCGGGCTATCTTGATAGGCCGGGCCACTTACCCCGAGTCGCCGTTTGTGCGAGCACGTGAGCTTAAGCTAGGGCGTAAGTAAGCACGTAAGCGTAGCGTCCGGCTACGTTTACACAAAGATGCCATCAGTAGAATTCCATGACCATCTGGAAGATAAAGGTACGGGTTGACCAAATCGATCGATTAACCCGCTTGGGGCGCCATTAAATAAAACGCCTAAGCTGCAACGCGATCTGATGAAAGAGCGCATTGGGCTCGACTGATTGATGTTTACAGATGCAACCAGGCCTCAATCGTTTGGTGCATGATTGCCTGGTCAGCGTGGCTCGCCATCAGCAATATTGCCTGATGTGGTAAATACATTCCGTCAAAGGCGTTTGAACCTGAGTTCAGATCGTGAAACTGCCGGCCGCAGTTACCATAGGTGGGCAGGCAGCACCAAAATTCTGGAGGGTGTGCAAGATTTCTTAAAGGTAAAAAATGGTGGTATGGCGAAAACACCATTTTTCAACGTTTCTCATCGAGCACTATCCATTGGCATCAAAAAAATGCGAAAAAACAAAAAAAAATGAATTCTGGGATGGTATTTTGGTTTTGGGGGAAGGTATTTGGCCTTCTGGGGAGTGCAGACCCCCCAACGCCACCGTGTGGTCGGTATCGCTTATGATATTCTATATATCGAGTTACGCGGGGACGTTCGCCATCAGCCGCAGCACTGCATCAAAATTGAAAACCACTTTTGTAGTCTGATTGAGTGGATTAAATTCAAGAGAAACCTGCATTTATAGTCCGTTTCACATGACTTCGTGTATAAATTTCAAAACTATCTCCGACATTAAGATGACAGATTGCGATAATAGTGTTGATACCGAAATGGGACGTTTTGGCATCACTCTTTGTATTATTATTTACATTTGACTTATGATTAAAGTATAATACAGATTCTGAAAGCCCATTTCTCTACGTGATGGTATAAATTACTTTCAGAATTTCATTGAATTTAGTCACTCATCGAATTGAACAATATGCTGTTAGAGTTTGTAGAACCTGCTTTCTGAATACCTATATAATTTATTTTAAAATTGCTTCAAAATTGATTCAATTAGAATAATTTATAAGTTACTGGTGCCAAAACGTCGTAGAGTTGATATGGTATATAATTATCGAAACCCTGGGCTTACTGTCGATGAGAATTCCTAAAATTTATGCTCGAAGTTATGTGAAACAGACTGTAAATGAAACAGGCCGTTATCGCAATTTGCAGGTAGCAATGCTGCCGCAAGTTGGTTTACACAAATATACATATGTAGGTAAATAAGTACCTACTTGTCACTTGTGACGTTAACATATCTTTTTCTGTAGAAATATAATGCAACGAAATTTAATTATGAATATCAGAATTGATCAAAATATGTCACACTGTTTCAAACAACCAAAATCGACAATTTTTTCTATCCACTTGGCGACGGACAAGATTTTTTTATCATGTTTAAAATCACCAATAATTTGCAAACCGACGGGCAATCCGGAATTTGAAAGGCCAACGGGCAACGAAATGGCGGGAATGCCTGCATGTATAAACAAAGAACGTAAATTCAGCTTCGTTCTCTTTATTCTTAATATGGCATCACAATATAAAACTAAAAATAATTATGAAAAATGCTTATAGTGGTATTCTGCTGCGTACATACGTTTCATCCTTGCATTCAGCAGGCACTAACATAGGGGCAGGAGTCTAAATTAAAGAAGAAGAGGAAGAATTTTCTAGAGAAAATAATGAAAATAAAGACCGAGAGGAGACTAAAAATTCAAATTTTTCTGCAAGTGCTCAAATCGTATATGAACCGTAAATAAAGATTTTTTAACGCTATTTTATTATTAGTGGATGTTTCTAGACCGTTTTATGTTGATTGACAAAGCTTTCACACTGACCAGAAGACTATACTATGTTCCACTCCACGAAACCTTGTGCATGAAAATCAATTTTCAGCGTCCATGAAAATCACTACAAAAGTGGTTCACAGGCATTCTACAGTAATGCAATTTCATACAGTAAAACTTCATATGCTAATTAATTGATGTGCACTGTATCATGATTGTTGCTTCGGTTTAAACCGTTTTTGAAGTCGATCTACATCAATTTGAAAATTGTGATTCATGCACAAGGTTTCGTGAAATAGACTAGAGATTTATATAGGTACAAGTTAGCTGTTTTCGGATTATACTACATATGAAGCATACAACTTAAAAGTACTGTTTGACTTATTTTAGAACATTTTGCATCGTATGTTTAAACCCTACACAAAATTAAATGTACAGAATCAACATTTTCAGCATAAGATAAACAAAGCACGTTCTTGGCAATGATTGATATAATTCGGCATATAGCTGTTTTATTTTACGCAGACACATTCGATGCGCATGCTCATGTATGTACATAATAAGATAGATTTTTATTTTTTTGGCATCACAAATCTGTAGAAATCAAATGAAAGATGATTTTAAATTTTAATTTATGAGGCTATAAACATAGACTGCAGGAAACAGTGATAAATGGTTTACATACAGAAGTACACATGCTCATGGGAAGAGATGGAAGCAAAGGTGGGCAGCACCGAAATTCTGGGCGGAAGGGACTGGTGCATGATCTTTCAAAGGTCAAACATGATCTTAAAAATTGTGGCGCGGCGAAAAAATACCATTTTGTAACGTTTATCTATTGGCATCAAAAATTGCTATAAAAAAACAAATTCCGAAATTTAATTCTAGGGGGTTAGTTTTTGGATGGTGCACCCCCAAACCCCCCATGCGTAGGTGGGATTGGTTTTACCCTGTTGAGTATTATGCAGGACGATTTAAGCTCTGAACAATGTTTTCAAGCGCATTTAACATTGAAATATGACATTGTTGCCCAATTTTGTGCGTCTGTTAATATAGCCCAAATTTAGTAAAGTCCCTAAAAAACTGATAAAAACGACAGCCTTTAAACCTCAATTTTCGCGATTAAATCCCCTAATTCTCCCTTCACTCGCCAGAAATTGAAGGATTCGCCCATCTCTTGGCTACTTCCTTCATTTTAATCTCTGAACAACCGACCTAAGACCATACTGTCAAACATGCTGTGAAAAATGAAAAGGAAATAATAGTGATACAATAGCGGAAATGTAATAATGAATTTGCAGGACAATTTAGAAAGATCAAAACTATTATTAGATTATTACCGTTTTTATAATATTATTATTATTGTTATAATAATGATAGTAATAATAATAATTATTATTGTTATTATTAATATTGTTATTATTAATATTATTATTATTATTATTATTATTATTATTATTATTATTATTATTATTATTATTATTATTATTATCATTATCATTATCATTATCATCATCATCATCATGATCACCATCATCATAATTATTATTATTATTATTATTATTATTATTATTATTATTATTATTGTTATAATAATAATAGTAATAATAATAATTATTATTGTTGTTATTATTATTATTATTATTATTATTATTATTATTATTATTATTATCATCATTATCATTATCATCATCATCATCATCATCATCATGATCACCATCATAATAATAATAATAATAATAATAATTATTATTATTATTATTATCATCATCATCATTATGATGATCATCATCATTATCATCATCATCATATAATAATTATTATTATAATTATTATTACTATTATTCGTCTTGAGTTATGATTATAATTTTTAATCTTATGATTCAAAGTAAAGAACACATTGTTTTTATTATCCTTGCTTATACAGGGTGGGCCATAAAAAACGAATCGTATATAGGTTATTGTAAATTCTCAAATAATTGACTAAATTTAACGCAGTTTGCTTTTTCTGAAAGCCTATTGCCACTGCAGGAACTTAATAAAGTTTCACTTATGCTGGTGAACTTTTTATTGATTCAAACTTAATAAAATAAAATTCTTTTTTTCCCTAGCACTTTGCAGATTTATTGCATAAAATAAGCCATCTTTACAACGTTATACTTCTTCAACAGGAAAAGATAATGAAACTAGAGCTGTGCCGGGGCCGCCTTTTTTGCCGGGGCCGGGGCCGGGGCCTAGGCCCCGGTGCCGGGGCCGGGGCCTGGCCGGGGCCAATAATAGCGTGCTTTACCATACTCATAGTACGACCCTGCCCTACCCCTTATATGTACCTATGCATATATTCTTGCTTGTAGATATGCACGTCAAGCGTTAATATTTGCTCGGATTACAAGATATAACAGAACATGGGCATCGGGGGATCCAGACCCCCAGAATTCTCATTCTCCCCCCCAAAAAAAATCCGCTAGACCCCCCAGAAATTGATTTTCACAATTTTTTGTTTTTCTGCGGTTTTTTGATGCTAATGGATAGCTCATTGAGAGACGCGAGAAAACGGTGTTTTTTTCGCTCTACCATATATTATCAGGCACTTTTTGACTTTGAAAAATGTTGGACCCCCTAGAATTTTTGAGCTGCCCATGTATGGATTTAACTCCTCTGACTTGGATGCGTTTTTCAATGTGCTTTACTTTGCACTTTTTTAGGCTTATTATTCTATTTGTTCTGATAGACGTAGCTGTCTGCTACCAAGCAAGCTGGAAATGCTCGTCTATATGAATTGCAATTTAAAATATGTCAATTTTGATTATTAACTAGAAATTTGCACCAATCTGACATAGTGAAATAAAGATTTGAATTAGCAAGATCTGTGGTTTGCTTGAAATTGAGTTTGAAGGTAAATCTGCCCAAAACATTATCAATTTTCTACATTATTATCAACTCTAACATTGGCCCCGGCCCCGGTGCCGGGGCCAGCCTGACCCCGGCCCGGGGCCGGGGCCTGGCCCCGGCACAGCTCTAAATGAAACGCGGTTTGATATACGATAATAAAAGTGTTTGTAAATTAATTTACTTACCTTTAGTTTGATTAGTTTAGTCTGTGTGGGACAAACGCAGTTTTCCTACGGGTTGCTACATTTATAAACAACGCTTACAATTTGCAACCACTTACCAGAACGTGCAATTTTTGGTTAAAGCTTTATCATTTTTACAGTTACCTAAAATGCCCGAAAGCAAATTAATTCAGTAATAGCTAAATATGGCTTCAGAATAAAAGGAGTTTCGCTGAACTGTGATAAAGTGTTGCGAAGTTACAAGGGAAACAAATGCAATTAAATGTTTCTGACAGATGCTTTCATGACACGACAAAACGACTTATGCTTAATTTCGCACACCTTCTGAACAACGCAATAAGTTTAATCGTCACCTAAATCTTGGAATAGAGATGATAGGCGTTTTATCAAAGCAAACTGAATTCCATTCACTTTTGTCGTTTAGAAGATACATGGTATAAAAGGCGATTCGTTTTTTATGGCCCAACCTTTATGAGTGATTTAATTTTAAGATTAAGTGCTTCAGCCAGGCATAGCACTCATGAGTTTTAATCTTTTTTGACGTCGCTTAATTCCCGATATTTCGCAGTTTCACGATGTGATTTATTTTTTATTCCAATTTTTTCATGCTATTGGAACATCCACCATCTTAACTAACACACTGATCCACGAAAGTGAAAAAATACAAACCAGCCATGTTAACCGGTTGTGTAAAGAAATCGTCGCTTCTTTCACGGTCGTAGCCTTCGTCATCTGATCTCCACTCGGAATACAAAGGAGCTTCGCTTAATGTCACTGGGGTTAACAAAATGTCTACTTTTTGATCACCCCTGAATACTTCATAAAAGTCGTTGGCAATCAGTCGCCTGACTTTCAATGATTTTAAATAAAAATGCTCGTAATTCCTGAAAACAACATTTGTTAGTCTGCAAGATCTACAAACTAACGGTAGAGAGATGGCGGGTAAATTTGATTCTTGATGTCATGATTTTTTCTAATGATCAAAATAAACAATTATTAAAATTATGATGGCCAAGCAAAGGCCATTAGTCCAAACATTTCTTAGAGAGGGAGTTTGAGGAGTTTTTGACCCTACAAGATGACTGCTCACTTCACGTGAAATGCTAGTTTTCCAAAGAGCCTCAGGAAATTTGGTTTTTTAGGAGTTTTTACCTATAGTTTGGCTCAAAAATACCAACCGTACCAGCGCTTCGCTTCACATAACAGTTTTAAGCATGTTTCGTTTAATTTTAGCGAATTTCTGAAATTTTTGCTTCTTTTATGTAAAAACAAAGCATCATCAAAAACGTCGAAAAATTTAGTTTTTGACGCAAACCCATCGTTTAAGAATTCAAAAAAGAAGTTTAATAAAAATTGCCGAAGTTAAATCCTCAGAGGTTCAATGCTATGTATCCACATATATGTGCATAACTGCTCAGCTCATAACGCAATACAGGGCAAGGACCAGTATTAGCTCGTTTCGGTAACTTTAAATTTTCTATTATTTTCCTCAAAAATTTGGCCCTTTAGCTATTGAAAAGTACTTTTAATTAATCGACAAATATTACGAACCACATGTGAAGTGCAGAAATGATCTGAATCTTTTCGGCGCCAGATTGATGAAAGCGACATAATATACTCATATTTAAAATCGGCTAAAAATGCTAAAAAATAACTTGCGAAACTCATGAACACGGGTAGAACATAACATAAAAAAGAACAAATTTATTATTAAGCAATAACTCGGCTTACAATGCGATTGGGAAAAACGGATTAAAATATTACTTAAAAACATTCTGACTGCAACTCTGCAAATTTTCATTCAGTTATTTATTAAAATGGGGAAACACAGCCAAACACTTAAATCTACATATCTTCTGGGGTTATTCGACATTAGTTTTGAAACCGCCAAAAAGAACACTGATATTATGCAATAACTATCGATTATGGCACGATTGGGAAGTGCATTTTAAAACATTGTACTTCAAAAGACTTTTGTATCAACTGAGCAAATTTTTAATTAATTTGTTATTACAAAGAGGAAGATGTCTCTAAAAAATCTAGTCTGTTTTGAAATCAGTCAAAATCAAAATCAATCAATCAAATCAATCAAATGAAATCAAATCAATCAATCAAATTCTTGGCTTCAATACTCAATCCGATTAACTTCAAAGCATAGACTAGAAACTTCGCAGACACTCATTCGTACTCGTATCTATCTACCTCAATGTACACAGAAAGCAACTGAATAAAAATTTGTACAGTTGCAGTCTCTTGCAGTCAAAATCATACATAAAAAAGGCTCGAAATTCGGAGGGTTAGGGGAGGAAAAAACTTCAATTTTTGACCAAAAATGGCAAAAAACACCTAAAAATAGCCAAAAACTGCAGGTTTTCGCCGAAAATCGGGAGGGGTCAAAACTTTTCTGACCTTGAGGATGTTGGACTTCCAACTTTGGGTGGCGAATCCTCAAAAAACCCGTTCCATGTATGGTCCAAATGTTTATGTTTCAAACTGCATCTCCCAACCCAGTACTGTGATAAACTAAAGCTATAGAATTAAATCAAGGTGTCCATTGTTGCAGCTCCAAAATAATTGTTGTTTACTTCAGCACCATGTAGCTTAGAATTTTCAGTGATACTTATCCCATTGTAATAAATATGTGAATGAAAATTTGCAAAACTGCAGTCAGAATATTGCCGAGCAATGCTTTAAAACGCATTTCCCAGTCATGTAAGTCAAAGTTATTGCGTATAAAAAGTGTTCTGTTTTATGCCCCATCCTGAAAATTCACTGGTCTTAAATTCTGGGATTAAATTTGACCAAACCATAATTAAGGTACGATTGTACATATATGCATACGTGAAAGAGGAGAATGCCCTACAGTTGACCCCTCATCCCCCAAAGCCAGAAAGTTTTTGACCCCCGATTTTCAAACAAAATCGAATTTTTCGGCCGTTCTTAGGCGTTTTTTAGCCAAAAATTGGAGGTTATTTACCCCCATACACTAAAATGGCCGGGGACCCCCACCCAAAATTTTGAGCCGTTGCACGTATGCATATATGTTGTATGTAGGTACTTCATAAAATCTAGTTATTCTACTGGGCTCAAGAAAATAAAATAGAGCAAAGCTGTATAAAACTTCACCAAAAATCGTAATCAAGCCGACTGTATAATATGGAAATTAAGTTTTATCAATGACTAATTCTTTCTAAGCAGAAAATAATTTCCAGCCAAAATACGCCGCCGAACAATATCATTGAAGGCGTCGTGTCTGGACAAAGCGTATAATTTATTGAGGGACGTGCTTTCGTCTGCTCGATAACCTTAAAGCAAACGATTCCAATTTGAATTCTAAATACTCTTTTTACACTAAAAGCTGATATTCAAGCATACCTGGACAATAGCCAAAGCTCCACTTCGTCTGAATATGGGCCCTCAAAGGTTGGCCGATTAATTTAATTGATTTAATCGAATTAATTTGATTTCAATTAAATTTAAATAATCAAATTAATTTAATTAATTTAATTGAGAGGAAAATGAGTTAAAAAGTTTTGTTGAATTTTTCACTGTTTAGCGTCTTCTCACATTTTTTTTAAAATCAGGCCAACCCAATGGACCTTCAGATCGTCTAAATTTAGTGTCAGCCCGTATTAAGGTTAGGCAAGGATGGACTATTTCCCAGGTGTGTATTTAAGCATGAATTTGTATGAAATCAATAATAAAAATGATCAAGACTAGGAAAACACACAAAGCCTGAATTGCAGCAAAGAATTGACTGCTTATAGGTAACATTAGGATAGGGGGTCGGCGTATCCCCCACCCAAAGTCAGTCGTCCTCCACTTCGGTAAAAATTGTGTTTTTAGGCCATTTTTTATCATTTACGGTCAAAAATTGAAGATCATTCACTCCCCCCTACAAATGGCCGACTACCCCTCAGAGACGAATTCAGGGAGGGTAAGGCAGGGAGCGGCCGCCCTTTATTGGCCTAACATAGTTAGCGAGATAATGAATCGATATGTAAGTTATTATGATTATTAGCCACCGTTAATTGTGATTTCTTAAAATCTTCTAATGCTTCGTGTCGGATAATACCTATTAATGGCATTTGTTTACTTTATTGTCGGCCCGTAAGCCATATTTTTGCGCCAGGAATAAATTTCTGTAGCAACAACCATTTGCATGATTCCTAAAATAATTTCTAAGGCACTAAATTACACAGCTATGAGCATTTCTGCGTAGTTTTTCTCATTTTTAAGGATAACTTTTAAATATCCTCGACGTTTCGCATCAAATGAAATCCAAATTTGTGAGTTAAAGTCGAGTTTTACCAAATTCCAATCCATCGAATCGAGCCATGTTAGACGCCACTTCACATTCTCCCAGTACGTGGTAACAAATAATGCTATAGCGCGTATGAGGCAAAGAAACTGTAACCAGTTTGCAACCAGCTCGCTTTTCCAATAAGGCGGCAATGTTTTGCCACCAATCCACGACGCTTTTTGATAAATTTGGTGTGAAATATTCCTGGTAAGATTATTTCAATAAAAATCAACAAAGGCACATTGCGAAGCCTCACAAACAGAGGCAGATTAGATTGGGTGGGGGTGGCCGACCCCCTATTGGCCGAAAATATTTGACAATATAAACGATGGATATGTACTCAGCAATGATTTTTGCCATCGAACATCGCAATGTCTCAAATTTTCCCGACGGGATTAAACCTACGTATTGATTACATTTATTCAATTTCTCGGCGGCCTAAGAGCCAAACTTTCGTATTTTTCTTCCATTTTCTGGCACAAATTCTGAAAACTTTTTCGTTTCGCGTTAAATGCTTACATAGGCTATGTTCAAAATGCACAAAAACAGAAATAACGAAGTAATTCAAGTCTATTAGAGTCTTCCAGTCAAATTTTCACAATTTTTCGGCGTTCCGCGCCGGGTTTTAGCTGAAGTTAAAGAAATTTAAGCGCTCTTTTTGATTACAAAATTTTTTGTACCATAAATTCAGTTTAAAGTAAAATTAGACAACACAACACAGCGGAAAAACGCAACTCTGCTTGCGAATAATCGGTTTTTTAAACTTATCTTTTATTGTTTTGGAAAAAGATGGGGCACCACCCTCCTTTGGGAAAATCATAGACCCGCCACTGCTCACAAATTCATAGTATAAAGTTATTAAGAATACCTCTGGCAATCCAACGACTAATCCCTTTAAACATGGATCTTCAGGCAGCAGATAAGAAGCATTTGATCTCTCTATACTCGTCGGATCTTTAGTATCTACTCCAGCTAGAGCATCTATGTAAAACAAGCAAGGCTCTCATTCATTCAGAAAATGAAAAATAACGATTTATGATGCGATAAATATACTGCTAGCAGGGAACATTAGACTAAATATGACTGGACTGCCTATATAATTATGTATAAAGACACAAAAGAATTTTCAAAATTTCAGCATCTAGCCGCAATCAATAGCAGAAAGAGCCAATCTAATGTCTATCTTGGTTTCAAAGTTTAAAAAATTCTAGCTAATGTAATTATTTTAATGCATTTTCTACTGTGCTGTGAGGAGCGCGATGGTGTAAAAAGCGATATAAGAACTGTCTTTTGGGCATGATAACGTGCGAATATGATACAGTAATTGATGTATAGCAAAAACGCACCCAAATATTTTAAAAACGCGAAAAACAGTTTACATGTGTGACCCCTCTCAACCGAATTCCTTGCTACACCTCTGCTAGACATTTTGAATAAAATCCAACTAGATACAGTTTTTTACTTAATCAAAAGTATTGAATACAAAAAGTACACCTCTACAGAATTTTCGCTTTTCCTGCAAGATCCCAGGAAATGCAAAAGCGTTCTTAGCGATTTCTTAGTTAAAAACGCTTGAGTGTCAACTTTTCGGCGCGAATAGCCATTTTTCATTTCATTTTGTTCAATTGATTCGAATTTTTACTAAAAGCGTTTCATCTTATCGTAAAAAGCGAATCGTCAAAAACATAAAGGAACTATGATTTTGACGCGATCAACCGTTCTTGAGCCCAAAGAATGGTACTTAGTAAAAACTTTTCTTGGTTCCCGTTAGAATTCCCTTGCTGTGCATGTAATAAAATGTATTGTTCAATTGGATAGGTATGCAATATATGATTGTTACTATCATGCATGTAAGAGGGGGATACCCTACCCAAAGTCGGTTGTCCCCCCAGAGCCAGAAAATTTTTGACCCTTTATTTTTGGAAAAATTGAATTTTTTGGTACTTTTTAGGCTTTTTGGCCGTTCTTGACCAAAAATTTACGGTCTACCCCCTCCAAAATCGCCGGGGCCCCCACCCAAAATTATTAGCCGTTACATTTATGGTTCTTATGCACGTAATATCGTCAATATGTCCCAAAGAATTGTATATAATTTAGAAGTAAATCTGTATATGATTGCAGTACAAATTATTAGCACACTGGTCGACAATAAGATAAATGGAAAACAACCCTCGTATATGATTGCATACATGCAATTGAATTAGACGTATGTATAGGCACTTATAAATAAAAAACAACGACGATACAGTACTAGACATGCATAGCACAGGAATTCCGGGAGAAGTTTTATGTGCCTTTTGGGCCAAAAATGGTGGATACGCGTCAAAAACATCGCTTTCCGGCGTTTCTGACAATGCATAAAAAATTTCGACAAAAATGAAAAAAATCGAACAAATACTCGCGTCAAGACGCGAGTATATGGCGCGAAGCGCCAAAATTTTGACGCTTTTGAGCAAGGAGATGGCTAAAAACGCCTTAAAACGTACCTTTTCTACGATTTTTTATAAAATTTTTGAAAAATAGTGAATTCTGGGGTAGGAGGTGAAAATTTTTATGGGGGTCATGTACATATGAAGGCAAGCATAACGGAAGAGATGTACATACACAAAAGGATCATGTGCATATTTCAGTAAGTTAAAGCTAGTTACCATACGTGTTCTTGGAAGGGGGTTTCAGGGAGATCCCCGCAGAATGGTTGTTGACCCCCCCCCGCAAAATGGCTGCGACCTCCCAGAATTATTGGCTTTTTTGAATATAGCTCATTTTAGGCTCAAAAGTCTCAAATTTTCGGCGCTTCGCGCTATATTATACACATTTTTTTACTATACTTTGTTCAATTTTCTCGATTTTTAAAATTTTTCTAAAATCTTTCTTGAATGTTTCTATGTTCTAGAAAAAAACGAGCATTGTATGAGACATTTAAAAACAGTATTTTTGACATGTACCCGACGTTTTTTAGCCCAAAAAAGATTTTTTTAAAACTTTTTGGGTTTGACCCCCTCCCGAATTCCCAAGCCATATATGTATGCTAGTTACGCTATCAAGAAATTATACCGAGGGCCAGGGCGATATTGTCGACGTTGCGCGCCATTATTCCAGGCACATCGAGAGAATTGGTGAGTGGGATTAGCCCATGTCTTGAAAGTAGGCCATAAGTTGGTTTGTAACCCACAACTCCACAAAACGAGGCTGGATTGCGCGTAGAGCCACCCGTATCTGAACCAAGGGCGCTAAAAACGGAATTTCACTTCAGTGCACACCTGGACATTAACCAATTTCTGTCAGAAGTTGAACAGAGAGAAGAGATCTTTTGTTCAGTAGAACCTAAAATTTCACTTTTAGACCCAAAAAATGATTTATTAAGCAGTGCGATCACTTTTTGAACCAGCATAGGTACATGATTTGGGGGAAATTGATGGATTGAGGGAAGGTTTCAGCCACCCCCCTAGAAAACTTTTCACCAGCCCCTCAGAAATTGTTTCACCCCCAGAATCGGCAATTTTTCAAGTTTCCGAAATTTTCTGAAACATTCGTAGAAAAAGTGCTTTTAAAACGTTTTTAGCTATCTGTTTGCTCGAACATGTCGAATTGTGGGCGCTTCGCGCCATATACTCATATTTTGACCTATATACTCGTACTGTTCAATGTTCGACTTACGATGTTTCTCACGCGTATTCATTTTGGACCCAAAATAGTACTTTAAAATTTCACCCTCCCCCAGAATTCCCATGCTGTGCATATATGGACTATACTATACACGATCTTGGGGAGTTCGAGGAGGACGCTTTTCAAAATTCCTTGCAGGCGATAGGTACCTTCCCGGTGTGCACTATGCCCAAAGATTTGAGCCAAAGTATGCTTTTCGAAATTCGCCGTAGTTTATTTTTCGAAAACATGAAAGACTTATGTAGGCGCACAATAAGTAGAAGCTGCGCCAAGGACTTATTCCTTTCAAAAATCAAAAGGCTACACTATTAACGAATGAAAAACTAGGTGTGCTTCTTATACATAGTCTTTAAAGCATCGGCACTTGATGTATAGTTTTACTAGACGCTAAAGTTCAGGAAAAGGTATTCAAATGGGTCGCTAGCGCCATTGCCAAAAATTTGTAACTTTTCAATGAAAATCTGCTCTATATCCAATCCACAGAAGTTAAACTGATTTTCAATAATTTTTCCTCATTCTAGTATTCTTCCTTTCTCTCTTAATCGTACTTAAATAGCACAACGTATATGTATGCACTAGCAGAAGTCTTACAAAACCATAAGTAAGACGCAGACATGTAACAGGGGGACGAGGGACCCCCCCACCAAAAGTTGGTTGTCCCCAATTTTCGCCCCCTCCGATTTTTGGAGAGAATTCATTTTTTGGTCGTTTCTAAGTTTTTGTTGGTCAAAAATTGGAGGTCATATACCCCCTAAAAATAGCCGAGGACCCCCTATCAAAATTTCGTGCTGTTGCACGTATGGTAAGACGTCTGAACGCTCATAACTTACATGTCAGCGAGACCGGCTGCAACAGCCGCCGCGCTTCCGCCAGAGCTTCCACCAGCCAAATACCAATCTTTGCACAGCAGTCTCTGCAAGTTATCTTTATTGCGCCATAACTTAAGCGTCCATGGATTTTTAACCGGGCCGAATATACTTTCCGTACTGCTTGCGCTAAGAACAATTGTTTCGTGCATGCACATTCGTTAGACATGAAGAATGAACAAAATGAATAAGTTTATTGAATGAATTATGTAAATATTGAAAGTGAATATGTGATTTTTCTTAGATCCTATGATGTTCCACGGAAAAAATGAAGAAGAAAAATTAATCGTTAATATTTACTAGAGATGTGCCGGGCCGCCTTTTTAACCGGGACCAGAGCCCAGGCCCCAGCGCCGTAGCCGGGACCTGTACAACTATATACACTATATATACTTAAAAGGGCATACCATGCAGTCATTTTCAATACTGCGGGAGATTGTATATATATAGCTTTGATAAATCAATGACAAGTAAATAAATAGGATTAAAAGACAAACAAAAGAATATAATAATTAATGAATATCGCTACAGATAATCTAAAACGACTTTAATTATAAGATTTAAAGGCACGCTGAAAATACAATTTAAACCGATTTTAATTATAAAACTAAAAAATGGGGCGCTTCACTGCCTCATTTGTTAGAGCAATCTTTTTTGGAAACGGGTCGCTTCGCTTCGCTTCGCTCCCCATTTGCAAAAAAAGATGGATAAAATTGATGACCAATACGCCGAAAATTGTCTATAAAATTCATATGTGTCTCATTTGCAGGCATGTATCTCTGGAGGGGAATGTGGGGAGGGGGGGGTTCGAACAACCCAAAATTCAGAAAAATCGACAAAATAGGACTTTTTAAGCGTTACATATTTTGTGCTATTTTTGGCCTTTTGAGCTCAGTCCCCTAAAATTAGTGTTGGTCCCCCCAAAATAGGACGGCCAGCTACGTGCCTGGTGATTTGTCACTGCCGTCATATAATTCCTATTTATTCCTTTTAAATTTTACTGCTTTCTCTTCACTCACTCTGTAATATCCATTGTTTGTCCATTGATGTCAAAATATCATTAATAAGCTAAGGTTGCCTCTCGCTCAACAAATCAAATTTGTTGTACAACACCATATTCACCATTTTACATTTCAGCTGAGTAGATTTCTTTGATCACTTTACAACGACTGATTTTATCTTGCTTACTTGATAATGTTTCTTGCTTCCTTTTTCTGCCCGTACGACAATTAGAGGGCATTGCAACCTGAGCACAGAAGTTTGTCCCTATTGTAAAGAAATGCCAAAAGTTTCATGCAAAATTAGCCGATAGAAGCAGAAATATTTGAATTTGTATTAGCATTTTCGAAATACGCGCGTCTGCTGCTTTCGGTTGGTTTACATCAAATTGCACGCACGCTAATTTATACCATCAAAATTAGTATTCATAATTTGATATTTTGGCTTGCTGCGAGCTCGCTCGTAATATTTGATCATGTGTAATGGAGCCCTTCGTAATTTCCGGATAACCCGTCCCCTATGTGCTTCATGGTGCTAGATCGTGCACTTTGATTACTAAATTCAGAATCAGAGGTCCAAGAAACCGCCGTTGCCAAATTCTGGAAGTAACACCCAAGCTGTGCTTCTGCAAAAAAAGACAAAAAGCCTAAATTTTACGCTATGGATAGGGTATATTTGGGCTCCTTTATCTCGAAAACCAATCCGTGAATTTTCTTCAAATTCTACAAAAATGTAGTTGTAAAACACGTTTTTCTTACGATTTTTCGCCAGTTTGCACTGCAGTGTAAAGTAATTCACACCAGTCGATGGCGCATTAAAAGTTGGTCTAAGGTGGCGTAACAAATTTGCCCCACGGCAATTACATAAGTCGCAAGAGCCGCCAAAATTTTTTATAGTAATCCGTTGCTTCCGGGTTTCAGGAGCCAGATCAAGCCATTTTGATCGAAAATTCGAAATCAGGGGGCCGGTATCACATATTTAGTAATTAAGAGTTTAATCAATTAAGGGTTTATTTATTAATTAAAAACAATTAATTAATTCAACGTGCGTGTGCTGACTATTCAGGACGCCTAACTACTAAGTAACAGACCGTTTCGTAACGTGCAATTTATTCCGACTTCCTAATATGAACGCCAATGAACACAAAACACAGATTTAAATGAACTACATGGCGTCCTTTTATGCGAATTAAGGAAGCAAACATTATTACGACAGTTATTCAAATATAATACGGTACCTGAACGTAAATAAAACTAGCACACAATGAACATCGTTTTGCATGCCTAGTATTAATAAAGAAATAGTTCCCGTTAGATTAGTGGTGAGTTAATTAATTGTTTAATTAATCGATTACAAGTTTAATTAATTGAGAAATCATTAATCAGTTAATTAAGATTGATTAATTAGTTAATTAATTAATAGTTGATTGACTAAGAGTTATTGATTATAGTTAATTTTTGATTATTTAGAACTCTAAGTAATTCGGGGTTAATTGATTAATTAAGAACAATTAATTAACGATTAAATTAATCAATTAAGACTTAATTATTAAGAGATCGATTAATAGCGAGTTAATGAATTATTTAGATTAATTAATTAACAATAAATAAAGAGTTCATTTACTAAAACAAAAACTTTTTAAATTTTGATTAACTGATTGAGAGTCATAATAAGGATTTTCAGATTTTGATAATCAAAACATAAAAACTTGATTTAAGACTGATTTCAAAAAACATTTAAAATTGATTAAAACTAATTAAAACTTATAAAATCTGAAAACTATTCAATTAAAACTTATTAAAATTAATTTTTCAAATCTGACAACTGAAAGTTAATTAACAAAAATTTAGTTTATTAAAACTAAAACTTAAAAACTAATCAAAACTAGTTTAAATGAATCAATTAGCATTAATTAATTAATTAAGAGTCCGAGTCTGAATTCTACCCATTTGTACTGCTGCTATCCGTCTTCATATAGCCAAATAGTACATTTTTCAGCCCGGACACTTAACATTTTAAGGTGCCTTAAAGTGTCCAGCCGGACACTTTAAGGTACGACATCGGAACACCCATTTAGTCAAAATATGAGAATCAATCGATTAGACAGTAAAAAATTTTTTCCACACACACACACACACACACACAAATAGACAACTCGAAATTAATATAATAGATTTAAAGGCACGCTGTTGTTTTAAATAATATAACTACATACATAAGTACTTTTCATTAAAATATAAAAAAATTATAGAAGCGAGAATGTTTATACGGACCTACCTAGAGAAGGGAACGCACTTGTCAATAATTAAATAAGATAAAAGCTATACATGAAACTAAACCATACATAACATTGTCGAACCACACCGAAATGAAGACAGCATCCCTGCTATTTGGCACGAAGCGCCCAAAATTGATGCAAAATTGCATGTGCAACAGCAAACAATTATTTGTGCGGTGTAATAGCTTGCCACAATGAATGTAAATCTCTTGATGAAATATTTTTACAGATACTAGAGGGAATCCTCTGCATTATACAAATATTACGTTGTATGATTCGATAAAAATTCCAATTTTTATTTTAGTTTGATTATTTTTTCGTTTTTATAAGCCCCGGCGCCGGCGCCAGGGCCTGGCACACCTCTAGTATGTAAATATATAGTTAGTAGTATGCAGCTTTCTCTAAATAAAATTTGACTCTAAAATGATTATTTTCAACGAATTCATCATCTTATTAAAATACACAAAATGTCAGAGCTTGGCAATAAAGACACATACTCGGAAATATTATTCATTATGCGTGATTTTGATTGATAGGTGCATCTTAAAAAGCTTATCTTGAGTAAGAAGGTGAAAGTAGGTACCATAAAAGCGCCAAAATTTAATTACAGAATTAGTACCGACCCCATGCAAAATTCGTCCATATTCGTCTTCCCAACCATTAGTGCACCATTTCTAACAAGACGATCAACGACAGTAGCCGTATAAGGAGGCACATAATTGCTCAGCATTTTAGAACCACATGTCGTACGCACGTTCTTTGTACTGTAACAATCTTTCACTGCCACGGTTAAACCGGACAATGAGCCTGGACACAAAAAGATTTCACAGAGAAACATTTATTCCACTCTTCTTTCATGAAATTTTGCTACGAATGGAATTTAGATAAAAATTTCCCCACACCAATTAAACTTTTCAAATTCCTAACAAATCTCAATCATTCTCTCTACATCAAAATTAAAAACACCTTACTTATTGATCTCACATCAAATAGAACAAAGAAACAATCTACAAAAACCATTAATGCGTTTGCATTTCCGCTGTTTGACATAATTTCGTTAAATTAATAAATATTACGCTGTATAATCCGACAGAAAGAAAAATTTTCAGCTCAATTGTAGTAACTTATGGTTTTTCATAAGCTCCGGTCCCGGGGTCAACCAAGCCCGGCCCAGGGTATCAATTCATCTATAGTTTAAAATTGTATCCTTTTGAGACGAAAATATTATTCTAAAAATAAACAAATAAATAAAAGAATAAAAGTTTTAAAAAATTTTAAATTATTTTAAGTATTTTTAAAAATAGATATTTATAAATAATTAATAAAAAATATTCTTAGCTATTCGGTCGCTGAAAAAACTTCGATAAGAGTTATTTACGGAGAGCACTAAGGACCAAATAGTCGATGCAAGACATACCAAAGTACCTACCTACCACGTTTAATTGATTTTTAATAACCTTCAAAAGCTTTTAGAGCTTTTGCTTGATTCAACGCCTCAGTGAACGTGCTGGTTATGAACACATTGAGCTCTTTGAGACGATTGCTTAGTTCAGCGGCTTGTTCTAGCTTGGTAACCAGACTAGGAACGAGAAGCTTGTCGGAAGTAACCGACTTTATCATTTTTTAAAACAAACCAATTTTCGGCATAGGCATAAACACATCGATAAATAATTGCTTTCCGCCAGCTGCTAAATGAAAAATATTTGCAAAACAGCGAATATACGATTATACTCGCAACAAAAACGAATGTATCTCCTTCATAAAGGAAACATAGAGGCAAAATTTAAATTTATACAAACTGTATTTATAAAATAAATCGAGCAATAAACATCGCGTGCAACATCTGTTCAAGTGCAATACTATCGAAAAATGAGAATACTATAGCCCTGAACCGAATTTAGCTGAAGGTAAATAAAAGAATCGTAGAGCATAAATTTTTTTCGATTTCATGCGACAACTGAATTATTGAAAGAAAATTAATTTATTACTTAGTCAGTTGACTGGTATACAGTTAAGAACCGTCACATAAAAAGTTTAGCAGATGTCTAGTTTTTGAGCAGGACCTTTAAATGCTCTTACATAAGAAATAAATAATTTTACATAAAATTCTAGATTCAAAAATTAAGCAATATTCACTGCAAATACATGTTGAAATTTGTCCAAGTAATCGAAAAAATTAGTTTGTGATAAATTTTGACTGCTAATTTTTCAGTCAAAACAGCCATTGAAGCATCTTTACACTATTGTTTAATATTTTTAGCTTCGGAATAGTCAGTTTTATTGTTTGTTTGAGTTCAGTTCTGCAAGTTTTTTCATGTTACACTTTGATTGCTTTTGTTTCCAATGAAAGTTGGGTTTACAAAAAATGCATCGCATCAAACAGATTCTGAAAATCAGAAACCACCATTTAAACTACTGTAGACAATGCTTTTTCTACTGAATGATATAAATCGCATAGCTCTAAGTTAAACAGCAAAAGTTGTAATGAGAAGCTTATGTACCCTTTTAGGGGCTAGTTAACAACTTTTTCGTTATAACTTACTGAAAAAGTGATGTTTAAAAAGTGTAAAGCAAAAACTGAATAACAAAGGTAACACAATGGAGCTTTGCAATTTTGTTGCTCTATATTTGTGCTTTTAGAAAACATATACAGTTTTGCAATATAATTAATGCAGCTAAAGCTAATAATAAAACATTTTGATTGATTTCATGTATTAATACAAGAATAACGACACCAAAGTTACTCAAGCAGCATACATAAATTCCAAGAGAAACTAAACATCTTATTTGACAGTTCGTCCGCAATCGATTCGAATGTTTAACAGCTAATATATATAGTAAGAAAGAAGTCATCAATACGAGAAAGAAGCGAGAAAGAAGAAAGAAAATATAGAGAAAAAATAAATTGATAAATAAAAAAATACTAAATAAAAGGAGGAAAAAAGAAAGACAGAGATATAAGTGCAGCATGCTATTAGTAAGAAACAAAAAGGACGCGTGAAATAGCACAAGTGTACCTAAGAAATTACATTTTGAGAGATTACGTGTTCTGTGAGGCGCAAGTCTGAATGAAGCTAAAAAATTAGGCAGGATTATATACAGAAAACTTACCAAAAACGTAAAAAATCATATAAACAGACGAGGTCATCAGAGAGGAACTAGATTGCTACAGTTACGTGTCTTTAATCCTCTAACTGTCGCTGCAACCTAGCGGCACCTGTCTAGACGGCTAGACTGCCTCTCATTAGAAAAAAATTAAATAAATAATTAAACCAATAAATAAATAAACGAATTAAAATTATAGATACTATAAATATTATGATAATAATAATATTAATATTATTAATAAAAAGAATATTCATAAAAAATATATAAATAATAAAATAAATGAATAAATGCAAAAAAATTAAATCATTGTAAACCTACACGTGAACACGCGAGGTATGACAAGACAATAAGAAAAACAATCAAGAAAGCACAAAAACTCAATTTTGGGCTGCTTTGAGTCTGAACAAAGAAACTCACACTCATACAAAAAAGTGCTCTTTCGAGCGAGAAACTATTGTAAGATCAAAGTACAGCATTAGAGTACTAGAAGAATTCAAAAAATTTTATTCGACACTACTAACTTGATATGTTACGAAATAAGTACGATAGAAATACTTACACAAAATAGAAAAATGAACACCGCTGCTGCTCGGAATGAGATAACAGAAGATTAAAGCCTTGTAATCGTACAACGTAAATTGATTTACAAAGCAATGACAAGATTATCGCAGTAATATCACAATGACAATGCTTCCGCCTACATACATCCTGATCGCGTTGGAGCAAAGGACTCAACAGCGATATACATACATAATCTGTGGGTGGGGGTTTTCACCCCCTAGAAAATTTTCAACCCTCTCCTAGAAATTTTTTCATCCCCAGAATTCGCGATTTTTCGAAAGTTACAAAAATTTCCTGAAAATTCGTAGAAAAGGCACTTTTCTAAGCGTTTTTTAGCTATGTATTTGCTCGGTGTCAAATTTTTGGCGCTTCGCGCCATATACTCATGTTTTAACTATGTTTTGTTCAATTTGTTCGACTTTATTGATTTTTTTCTTATAATTTGTCATGTTTTTATGCTCTAGAAAGATAGAGCATCGTCAGAAACGCCGAAAAACTATGTTTTTGACGCGTACCTACCATTTTTGGGCCCAAAAAGGAAGACACTTCAAAATTCCCCCTCCCCAAATCCCCATGCTGTGCATGTCAGATACATATTTCTTAAAAATTTTAGAAATCTTTCTCAAAATTTTTAGACAATCATTGGAATTTTAATATAAAAATTAGATATAATCATTTTATTTACGAGCGAATGCAATACCAAGCTTTTGATTAAATATTAAGGATTGCCGTATTCCCGATAAAATTGAAAAAAATGTTATAAAAATACACCTCTCAATAGAAAATCTGGAGCGAGAAATCTTCGAAAAGTAAGATGATCGCACATTGAGTAAGGAAAGAAATTCAGCGATATATTCGACTTATGTTCTGAAAACGCAGTAAAGAATGCTTACATTTTCAAGTCAAAATACCGCAACTCAAAAAGCCATTATAACATGCTTCTACGCTGGCTGTAACACCGAGTTTTCTAAAAAAATTATCAAATTTTGATCATCTTAAATTAACATTAATACCTTATTCCGAAAAACGGCAAAAAACGATCCATTAGGCTATATTTGAATCAGGCATGACCAGACATGCACAGCATGGGAATTCTGGGGGGAGGGGGGTTGAAATCCTAAAGTAGGCTTACTAATGGTGGGTACGCGTCAAAAATTTTGGCGTTTCTGACGATGCTATATCTTTCTAAAGCATAAAAACATGAAAAAATTCGGAAAAAATCGAAAAAAGTCGAATAAATTGAACAATACACAGATCAAAACACGAATATATGGCACAAAGCGCCGAAAATTTGGCACTTTTGGGCAAATAGATAGCTAAAAACACTTAAAAAGGCACTTTTTATACCGATTTTCAGGATAGTTCTGGAAAATTTTGAAAAATCGTCAATTCTTGGGAATGAAAAAATGTTTCTGCGGTTGAAAAGATTCAAACCCCCCAAGATAATGCATGGGCATGACAATGCCTTAGCTAGCAGAGATTGATGTGCCCTCACTCACTAAGTGCAAATGTGAATGTTTAGGTTGTGAGCAGACATGCACGTAAGGAGTTTGAAGGTTTCTAGACCCCAGAATAGAAAAGGGGAAATTTTCTGAGAATAATGGGACAAAATGAAGGCTAAAAACTGGTAAACATAAAAAAATTTTCTCTAAACGTGCTTAAAATTAACCAGAAACTGTAGGACAACATAGTTTTAGCGCTATGTATTTTACCATTTGTACCAGTTTTTGACGTCATTGTGGCTCAAAAAAGCACAATATTTGACTTCCAGACCGGTTGACCTCCCAGACTGGCCAAACTGTGCATTTGATCTATAGTTATGAACATAGATGCAAAGCAAGACCGATCTAAGGGGTCAGCTGGTCTGGGGAGGGTCAAAATTTTGCCTTTTTTTGGTCAATTGGTATGACCGCTAAGATAGCGTTAAAACTACGAGCCTTTTTACACAGTTTCTGGTCAATTCGAAGCACCTTTGAAGAAAATCTTCAATTTTTATTCATTTTTAGCTTTCATCTTGTCTCATTTTCCTCGAAAAAATTCCCATTCTTCATTCTGGGAGGGGTGGCTAGACCCCCCTCCCCCGTGCATGATCGGTCGTGATGTGAGAGCTTAAGGATGATCAGCATGCATAACGTTGAATACGTATATGGTAGAACGCGAATCGCCCACTGCCAGCCAACCGCGTCCATCTTCGACATATTTATTTGATGCTAATGAAGTCAGTTGAGGTGAGCAAGGTTCGTTTGATTGGTCAGAAACGGTATAAGGGTACTTGCTTTGCGGCTGATCACACCGTTTTGAAAAATCCGGTCTTCTATCAACAAAATCAGCGCAACTATAAACGACCGCGGAGCTTATTTCCATAATACCATCGTCGTTTATGCTTTGTGACGAAATTTTGACCAAAATTAAATTTCCATCAGCGCATGCGCAGACAAGCCGATCGGGCTGATCAGGCGACCATTCCAAGCTGTTTATACAGCCATGGCCTAAATCTGAATTGACAATACAGATTCATAATACAGACGACCCGTTTTTTTGATGCAAATGAGTTCTACAAAAAAACAAAAATCCGATCAGATAGACTGAAGGCCAGGAAATTTTCGAATCATTCCATCCCCTGATTTTTCGAAAATATTGAATTTTTTGGCCGCTTTTGGGTGTTTCTTGGCCATTTTTGGCCAAAAATTTGGAGGTCATTTACCTCTTTCCCTCCTAAGAGTGGTCGGCGAGCCCCCCGCCGAAAATTCCGAGCCGTTACATGTATAATTGTAAACCATTCGTAACAAAGAAACAAAGACAGAAACTTGAATACAGTTTAAAAAGTCAAAGGGATTAGAGCTACAAAATTTTTAAAATTGACTTTTCCAGGTAAAAATGATGGATACACATCAAAATACAAAATATTTGGACTTTCCAATGACTTTCGGAAAAGAATTTAGAATGGGTGAGGAAGTGCGTATGTTCAAAACTGACTTATTAGCGCAACGAAATAATGGTTTTCACCCCGAAATTGCCAAAAAAACATAAAATAATATATTTTGAGGCACGTTTAGGAAGAATGAAAATTTGAGATTACTGATATTAAGATTATAAACATTGATGATTCGAGATTTTTTGAGTATCTACCTAGTGAAAAGATGATCGGTCATGGAAGAAATTTGTATTGCGGAAAAATCAAGAACCTATTTTTCTGCAATACACTTGAGTTAAAGAAATCTATCATTTCTATAATTCAAAAGAAAGTTACTAAAATGGGCAGATACCAAAATTATATATTTGTTTATTTACCAATGATCAAATCATTTTACACAGAAACCATAGCAGGACTTAAAAACTCTTGGTTCGCGTCATATCATCAACTTTTGACCATTGATTTTTTTCAAACCCTTTTCCTCCTATAAAATATCATTATAGCAAGTTAAACCATCTAATTTTAATATCCGCACGGACGCAAGTTCAGGTCAATAAATTTTATACTAATGTATATGATATTTTTATATACTAGTCATGAGCTTACGAGCTGGAAATTGTATGTAATCCACCATTATTAGAACGCCAGACTGCCGATTAAACTATTAATTCAGTATGATTTTCAATAAAAAGTTATTCAAAAACGTACTATTATATTAATTTATACGTTACTTTCTGATCTTGTACTCGATATCCGTACCCTTGATTTTTCTACAGAAATAATAAGAACGGCCAATTTCTCATTAAAAATTTTAGAAAACGACGTTACAACAATACCTAAATTGACATTACCTAAATGGTGTCCTAACAAGTTGCAAAAGCTTTTCTGGTTGCCATGTTTTTCAATAGCTCTTTTTAGCAAACTTTTTTAGACTTTTTTAAACTTAAATTAGGTTTTAAAATTTTCCAGCAACACCTTACGTTTTCCTTACAGTGCACAATGCTTGAAAATAGAAGAATTAGATAAACCTTTCACTCAATCCTCCCTATGGCCATGTGTGCCGAAAATCTTTGTGCATTTTTTACATATAAATTTTTGGCTAGATACCATAATATGGTACACTAACGCGTTCTGTGCTATTTTTTCTACTTCAGTCCAGCAGCGCAATTAAATCAGTTCCTGAAAATGCTAAAATTTATCAGTAGGGCGAGAAGCGTAAATTTTTTTTGACATTTTCACTGTTTTTGTCCACAAAAAATCTTTGTAGGTAGGAACCTACATATAAGTAGGTGCGTAAACAGAATTTTATTCGGGGGTACGGGGAACAGCATTTGTGAAGTCTCGAGAACCTTCAGGAAATATGCAAGAATAATGGCATTTTCAGCATTTCGACGGGATCTGTACCACTTTAAAAAAATATTAAGAAACCGAAGAATTTTTCTGTTTGATATTGAACTTTGCATTTAATTTTGCGGTTTTCCACAGAAAACTAATGTGGAAAATAATGAATAGGCGCTAAGCGACGAAATGTTTTTCACGTATTCACTATTTTTATTTTTATTTATTTCTATTTTTATTCATTATTCCTTGCCTAATTACAACTTTTAGCGGAATGTGTGCATTGTGATGCTTTTTGTGTAGAATGCGAAGTGCACAATTTAATATGTGCAGAATGTGAGGTGCACAATTTGCAATTGGAAGTTTGTGAGGTGCAAATTAGGAATGTGATATTTTTGTACAAAACATGATGTGGACAATTTTTGTCTTCATAAGAATTCGGAAAATAGTGGTTTTTGATCTAAAAGATAGTTCTTAATGTTTTGGCCATTTTTATTATTGCATGCTTAATATTGTTTTCCTTTTACATTTCTCAGAGGCTTAACGTGAAGGTAAGATTGCCAGGAACTATAAGGTTGCCGTAAAGGTGAGTCGTTGCATGAAAGTGATTGCACAAACGGTTCTAATTTGGCCTCAGGGGTAGTGTAAAGGAGCAGCCCCAACTATGGCGCCACTTTAGCGCGGTGAGGGGGCTGATCCAACTCTGACGCTCGGCGCCATTTTAGCGCGTGGCTTTTATCAATCCAGCACTGTGCGCCGGAATGCTCTCCAGGTTAGACACTGGACAGGAGACTTTGGCTTTAGCGCGTCCGGTGCTTTGCGCCTGAATGCTCCCCAGGGCGCAACACTGCAGGATAAGGTATGTACACATACAGCCTGGCTTTTTTCAGGGTGCAAACTATAGAGCCTCGCCCTGTTATAATATACCTTATCCCACAGCATTACAGTCCAGAGTCCTAGCATCTCCTACTACTAAGGTGCCTTTGTACATGTACAGAGATGGCCCCCCAAAGTATTTGTACATTTTGTACATGCAAATTTTTGGGTATTATAATATGTAGGGATGCAGCGGGTGCACATTTTTTGGAATAGCGGGTGCGGGTGCGGGTACCAAAAATTTGCTTTGCAGTGCGGGTGCGGGTGTCGCACCTTGAAAATAGCGGGTACGGGTGGCGGGGCGGATGGCGGGTTAAGCAGTGAGATATAGCATAATATAAATAGGACTAAAAATGCTCCATTTTTTGTCCGCTTAATGCAGTTATTTACTGTGTGCAAAATTCATATTAATCTTCAAGCTGATTGTCTTTTTCTTTGCAGACTACTCTCTCAATGAATTAAATTTGCGAACTAAAGATAAGTAAATTGTCAATGATTGAACCATTGACCAATATGAGTAATATATTTGCACTTTGCAGAATACAATGTTTAGACACTTGTTGTTATCATTCTCTTCTTAAAAAGGGTCTACGACGTTGTCGCGCCAGCAACTTAAAAAATATTCTAACTACATTAATTTTGAAGCATTTTTTAAGTAAATTATATATTCAGAATCGACGAGTATTCATTTGTGTACGACTGAAAAACTGTAGAAAATCCAGTGTATTTTTAGACGCGTTTAATTATCTCATTAAATTCAAAGATATTCTAAAAGTAATTTGTACCATCACGTAGAGAATTGAATGAGCTTTCAGAATCTGTATTATACTTCAATCATAAATTAAATGTAAATAATTAATGATATTACAACGAGTATGGCGCCAAAACGGCAGTGCCAAAACGTCCTACTTCGTCTTAAAAAAGCAATGTACAATACATTGCTGCATAATATCTCTACTCACGCTGGAGTGGTTGAACTGATGCATGTAAAGACTGGCACCTAGACCCTTCTTCTTTGAAAAGCATAATTCGCATAATTGGAATTAACCATAAGAGAGCTTGAACATGTATCTGCAGTCCAGAGGGTACCTGAAAATATGACTCATTACAAGTAGATGTTCGCTTTTCCAATTTGTACTGGTACTTTAGAACACACTGTTATACATTTTGGTTTTTTCATTAACGTGTCACTGCCTCAGAATCGTTTTGTCTTTTCGTAAATTCTAATTATTATTATCCGCCACCCGCTGTTTTATCATAATATTTTTAGCGGGTGCGGGTGCGGATGTGAGTAGCAAAATTTCGGAATAGCGGGTGCGGGTGCGGGTGCGGGTGCGGGTACCAAAAAGAAGCGGGTAATAGCGGGTGCGGGTGCGGGTATCCGCTGCATCCCTAATAATATGGTACCTACAGTAGCAATTTTAGTGTGGTGAGTTTTTCGACCTTTGATAGTGTATTTTAGCTAATTTTTGGGTTTCTGACACCAAGAATTACTAAAAATTGTTTCAAAACGGCGCGAAGCGCAAAAAAATTTGATATTTTTCCATTCTAAATGTAAATTCTGCCATTATAAAGACACATAAGACAAACAATTAATCTTTTTAGCGCGAAACGCCGGAAATTTTTGGGAATTCTGCAACCTTTTACAGTTCTTATCCTCCCTAAAATCTTTGTACATAAACAAAGACGGTCCCGAAATGTCTGAGTACATCCAAAAAATCTTTGCCGAATACAAAAAAAACCGTGGGGATCCTAATAAAAAATAAAAATATTTTTTTGTTTAAATGGGTCCGCCCCCTCGCCCCGGAAATAAAAAAACAGTCATGGAAAATACATTCGAAAAAAGCATTGCCAAGGATAAAACAAGCCAAGCAAGCACATCTGGGCAATGGGTTCAACTCGGTTCAACCCGGTAACACCGGTAGGCCGCTCGGTATCAGCGGTCAATGCTGCGAGTATCAACAAAAATTTTCATTAAAAAAAGCAAGTCGACTCACTTAGACACATTGCAAAACTTATTGATACAAAACTCCTAAGCACAACGCGCACTTCAAAAATATTTAGTTGTAAGTATTAAGTGCACCACAAAAACGAGTGAGCTTCCTAAACTCCGACTGATAAAACAAGGATAATACAAATGATGCATACAGGAACGCATTATTTGTTTAAAAATCGTGAGGTAAATAATCAAATAATAGAACAACCCTTTTTCGAACTGGCAACTATCCAAAAATTTTTCTCTTTGTATCATCGGGAAGACCGGCCATTGCCCAGGTATGGATGCTTGGATGTAACTTTGTTGATAAGATGTATTCAGGCCGAGTACCTATCTATCGATTTACCCGATTCAGCCAACGGTTCAATTCGATCTAAACTTCGAATAAATATTATTCCATCTGAACCAGCTGTTGCGAAGACGTCAGTCAAGAATGGCGATCCGCTAAGGCAGGTCACCGGACCAACATGAGTAGGTTTCAATGTTGATCTGACAACATCTAAGCCTTTTTTCGATATGGTGGATTGTGATTCTTGCGATAGACTAGCAGACGGAGTCTGAATGGTGATTAACATGCTTTATTCGTGACATACATGCATATAGGGGGTGATGGGGTTTCATCCCCGCCGAAGGGTCGGCCAGGCAGTCACTGTCCGACGATTTTGAATTGATAAAACGTGTTTGCATCATTTTGAGGTCAAAAGCAGTAAAAATATCAAAATTTTATGTGTTTTTTAATCAAAAAGTGTCCAGAACGGATCGATTTCTGTATTTTTTCAGTGTTAAAAGTGATATAATGCAGTCAAAATAGATTAAAAATCCTTCAAAAATGTTATATTACCACGAAAAAACGTTCAATAAACTATTTTAACCATTCTGGTTGTTTTAATAGTAAAAAAAATCGTGGACGTTAAATTTACTGTTCTAGATTTCCAGCACCGACCCTGACCTAGTGCATCTACGTTTCGAGATAAGCTGACAGCGTTGTGTACACGGGCATATAAGTTGAAATAAAATAATCTTAAGCAGACGTAATATGGACTTTACCTTAACATTAGAGACTTCGTTAGTGGAATTACTAAAACAGAAAAAGAAAGGTACATATGTATAATAGTGTTTTTGACGCGCACCCACCATTTTTTGGGCTGAAAACACTTTAAAAGTTTCACCCCCTCCTTACCCAGAATCCCCATGCTGTGCATCATATGTAGGTGTGCAAGGTCAAAGCTTCAGGAAGGGGTGAAAATCAAAAAAATGGAGATAGCTAATTGGCAGCGATTCTACAACAAAAAAAACGATGTTATCGCTTTAAAACCATCGTTTTCGAGCATTTGTGGCAAATAATAGCCTTTTTCAATTCATAAACATAGTTACATTGCCTTTTTAGACTAAAAATAGCTATTTAAGTTTTTCTTGAAACGGAAAAATAGCTATAAACTCTTTTAAAGCCCAGAAAAAAACAACTAAGTAGCATTTCTTGACAAACACGGTTTTTTCTGTCCAAAGAGGCTGTATTAGCTAGTTTTCTGAGCCCAAAAAAGACAATATAGCAATGTTTTTCGGCCAAAATGGCTGTGCAGCCATACATGATCTGGGAGGTTTGGGGGCGGAGAGGAGGGTTCTGGGGCGAGGGGGGGATTTCAGCCCCCAGAAAAATTGGGGGGGGAGTTTCACCCCTCCCGAAAAATTTTCACCCCTCTTCAAAATTTTTTCACCTCCCCCCAGAATAAGCGATTTTTTTAAAGTTACAAAAATTTTCTAAAGATTTGTCGGAGAGATGCTTTTTAAGCGTTTTTAGCTATCTATCTGCTCAAAAGTGCGAAATTTTCGGTGCTTCGCGCCATTATATTCATGTTTTGACTACATTTTATTCAATTTGTTACGACTTTTTGATTTTTTCGAAATTGTTTCGTTGTTATGCTCTAGAAAGATGGAGCATCGTCAGAAACGCTGAAAAACGATGTTTTTGAGGCGTACCTACCATTTTTAAACCCAAAAAGGCACTTTATAATTTAACCTCCCTCAGAATTCCCATGCTGTGCATGTATTTTTAGAGCCTAGGAAAGTAATACTCCCTCTTCATACCTGGGCAATGGCTGGTTGTCCCGATGATACCAGAGCAAAAAAATTTGGTTAGTTGTTATTTTGAAAGAAGATTGTTTTATTATGTGATCATTTACCTCGCGATTTTTAAATAAATAATGCGTTTTTGTTTGCATCGTATCCTTGCTTTATCAATCAAAGTATATAAAATTGACTCGTTTTTGTCATTAGTGCACGAAGTGCTTACTACAGCTATAGATGTTTGAAGTGCACCTTTTGCTCATCAATAAATTTTCAATGTGTCAAATTAGGTAGATTTAATTTTTTTAAAGGGGGTGAAATTTTAAAGTGCCTTTTTTGTGCCTAAAAATCACGGGTACGCGTCAAAAAATCGCTTTTCGGCGTTTCTGACAATGCTTTATCTTTTTAGAGCATAAAAACACAAAACATTTTGAAAAAAAATCAAAAAACAGGAATAAATTGAATAAAATATAGCCAAAACATGAGTATATGGCGCGAAGCGCCGAAATTTTAATACTTTTGAGCAAATAGCTAAAAACGCTTAAAAAAGCTCCTTTTCTGCGGATTTTCAGCAAAATTTTGGAAACTTTCGAAAAATCGCGATTCCTGGGGAAAGGTGAAAACATTCTTTGAAGGGGGGTGAAAAATTTAAGATCATGTATGCTCATAGCCCTGACCGATGATACCGGAAGACATACTGGTGATACCGGGTTGAACCCATCGCCCAGGTATGTTGATGCTCCTCTCACCCCTTCCCATGCATAGGTATACTGTGCATGTCTGCAGAAAAACATTTGAAAATGCCTAAAAAGCAATTTTCGACCGAAATTAGGGGGATAAAGCAAGATATGTAAACTCGATACAGACACGTTTGCATGCCAAATACCCAAATGTACACATGCATGTAAACACAATAACGACGACAAATGTATGACGATTTTAGTAGAACCAAGAAAGCGTTTTACTGAACGCAAACAGTCACGAATATTATGTACCTATTTCAAAGTTCAAGGTTGAGAAGGAAATTGGATTAACTTGCATTAGAAATCAATTATCGAAGATTATATATAAATTATAAATTGTATAAATTAATTATAATTTTAAATTATAAATTATAAAATAATAAGATAAAAATCAATCAATCAAAATCGAATCGAAATCAATTAAAATCTAAAATCAAGTACGAAAACGCGTTACTTCATTAATCGAAGCAATGAGGACGCGACCGTCTTCAGTTCCCAATAGAAATTTATCACAGGATCGTCCTTCATTCCACGCAATGCAAGTCAAAACAGCGCCAAATTTAGTATCACCGCTTATCACGTTGCCTGAGCGACCCAGAGAAGCAACAAAATACGTATGCTTTACTTGAAGGCAATTTTTATTCGTCGAAGCCAAATCCAAGTACGAATAAGCATAGGCACAACCATTCGACGCACACACGAATAATAATGGCGATCGGTTTGCAACAGTGGGCGACCAGGCCACGCACGTAACTGACCGCTGATCAGCTGCATGAATTCTCCATTTTATATACATGTTAGAAGGGGTGGGGGATCCATTCAACCAAAGTCGGCCGTCCCCAATCCCCTAAAGTCTGAAAATTTTTGCCCCTCTCCAATTTCTGGGAAAGAATGAATTTTTTGGCCGTTTTTAGGTGTTTCTGGCCAAAAATTGGAGGTCATTAACCCCCTCCCCCTAAAATTGGCCGGGAAACCCCCCCACCCAAAATGTCGAGCCGTTACATGTATGGATATGCACGTCAAATGACTGGAGAGAACATTTAGTTCGAACGTATTGTTATTTTATTTTCAGTCATGTCAACTCAATATACTGCAATGGTAGTCTTTTTTAATCAATCGGCCGTCAGTTAAATATTGCGGCTATTTTTAAACCTTCAGCAAGGAAGCGGACATTTTTGTATGGACAACAATGAAAAGTGCTGCTTGTTTTCATCCAGAGGGAGGCAACGTCTCCATGATTTCTAATTTAAAAGGTCATATATTATATAAATGTTTCATTTGTATTACACTATATTACATAACTTATTATATTATATCATTTTATACAATATATGTATGCAGAGGCGAAAACAGTATTTTTTACGGGGGAAGGGCGGGCCAAAAATTAATGTTCCTATATTTCGGTGTACATTCGGCGGTACGCAAAATAACGTGCATTTTCTGACTTTTCCGAACATGCTCAATCCATTAAGCTCATGAAATTCAAACTTTTCGGAAAAGATGTTATTTCTCTTTAACAGGCTGTGAAAAGCGACTTTTTTGGCCGCACTCGAGACAAACTTATGATAAATATTGATTCTTCTTGGAGATTTTCAGATAAAAAATATGCCAATTTCCATTATTTTCCACTTTTTCAAATTATGTATTTACACGAATACCCATATAATTTATTCAATCATCTAAGCCTTTACGCGTCGTAGCTCTAGCCATTACATCTTCCCCAACGCTTAGTATGTAAACTTCCCCTGAATAAGTTCCAACCGCTATTGTAGCTGGATTCGCAGGATGAAAGGCGCAAGTTGAACAGCACGAGTCAAAGTCCAAAGTCCAATCAGCTTTATCGACATTTGACTTCTGTCTTCGAAAGTTCCACGTACAAAGCTTCCCGCTATGCGAGCACCTGGGAGCCGATTTTAACAACTTTAATGCTACATATTAGATGTATGCAATGCATACAAAATTTATGCAGGTACACAATCTGCAGACAACACTACAGGGCAGAGGTGCGCAAGGTCAAACTTTCAGGGGGTAGAGGGTGGAAAGCAAAAATTGCTAGATAGCTACGTGCTTCGTAAAAACAATTCTATAGTTCTTTCGGAGTCAGAAAATTAGGTATGTAGTCTTTTTGGGCTCAGAAAACTAGCTATATAGCCTTTATGGATTCACAAACAGCTATATAGCCTTTTGGACAAAAAATAGCTATTTAACCCTTTTGGAGTCAAGAAAATAGCTATATATCCTTTTAAAACTCAAAAAAGCAACTATATAGCATTTCTGAGCCCAAAAAAAATTATTTGGCTAGTTTTCTGAGCCCGAAAAGGCTATAATTTCATTAGCCTAAAATAGGCTATATAGCAATGATTTTTCGGCCTGAATCGCTGTATAGCTATAAGTTTTTCAAGGCTCAGGGGGAGGCTAATACCCCCTCACTCCCCAATGCTCTTGTATGGCTACAGGGGCGTAGTTGGTCTTCTAAGGGACGAAATTTTTGTAGTTGAGTATCTCAACAACTACTCGTAGATAGGCAAAAACAATGGTGTTTTTTAGATTAACACAGCAAGATCTATGCACTAAAAATATTTTAAAAATTTCACTTTATTCCCCACAGCTACGTTACTACAACACTGAATCCAGCCATATTCTTGCAACAGAAAAATTTTTTAAATATTTTCTTGTCGGCATACATGTATGTTCGTCAAGCATAAGAAAAGAGCTTCAACAAATTGTGCTTTTAAACATACTTGTGTGTATAATAAAGTAGCATAGCTACAAACATTATCTTCAAGAAAACGACAATATTTAATTTAGCTTTCTGAGCTTGTTGACAACCAGGAAACTTACATGCAATCGCCGTATTTTCGTCAGAAAATCTCAAGTTTCTGCGCTTCGCGCCACATAGATACGCAAAGTGCAGTTGTTGAATCATAAACCGTGTAAGATTTCAATTTTCATTGTTTATCTGATTCAAAACTAAGCATAATCTGATCATAAAGCAAGCAATCCCTTCTAACATATCAGAGATTTTGGCGCTTTGCGTCTCGTAAAGCTTATCTACTGCTTCCAACACGAAAAAACGTTATTCCGGAAAATTTGAATAGCTGCCCGGGATACATCACTGAGATGAACAGAAAGTATCTGGGTCCGCCCAACTGACGAATGCTAAATGTAGGTTTACATGTAACAAGATACACAATGGTCATACATGTAACGGCTCGAAATTTTGGGAGGGGGTCATCTGCTATTTTTGCGGGCGGGAAAGGGGGAGACGACTTCCAATTTTCAGCCAAAAATGCCCAAAAACACGTGAAAATGACGAAGAAATAAAACTTTTTTTCCAAAAATCGGGGGAGGGGGTCAAAAGTTTTCTGACTTTGAGGGGATGGGAGGACGTCCGGCTTTGGGTGGGGGATCCCTGAGACCCCCCTTATACGTGTATGACAATTGTTGACCGCCTTTCCCATCACATCCACCTTCAGACGCAACCTACTCATCGATTTTCGACAGATTAGAGCATCATTAAATTGAAATGAATATGCAAAAAACAGAGGTGAAAGAATTAGCCATCCTCTAATAATATTGTCTAATTGACAATAACAAATCAGTTACACCGAATTTCCTTACTTCATTATGAAGTTTTAGTCTAAAATTAGATTTGTAAAACTAAAATAATAATCAATAAGTTTTCAAAACTTTATCTGTCTAAGCAGGTAAATACCGACAACGCAATAAAGTCGAGACAAAGAGTGTAGCGAGTAAAATGAGTTGAACAATTCGAAAGATTGATAAACAGTACATCACCAATGTGCAATTGCGATAAGGCGCTTAAGCGGCAAGCTTCCATTAAGACGAGATCAAATTTCAAGGAAAAAATCAGAGCTTTAATCTATTTTTTCTAAAATCAAATGTCGAAAATTTTCCCCGCAGGAAAATCCATTGCAATAAACATGTTCACAACTTCCTTACAGCTGATTTACGTCGTACTAAAAGGCTGGTTTGCCCTTCACAGTTGAATAAATAATTTAAACTGTTCATGGACAGGACATATAAGCAAGCTTACCAGTCATCGTGAAAGGAATCGCCGAAAGCAACGGCGATCGTAGTACCCCTACTGTTCCAGCTTAAGCACGCAGTTTGCCGTTTTTCCGACAATTCGTCGTTATTAAGCTTAGCAACCAAATTAAACTGAGAATCGCTAGTCGTATCTGGACCACAGTCAGCAGAATACATACCGAAAAACCGCTTTTCTCTAACGCTATTCCTAATTTGATCTAATAGAACGATTTCAATCTTTCTCAATGATTCACTTAACCCAGGCAAATTGTCAGGTCGCAACAATTCGAAAGTTGAGTCACAATAATCAGTCTGAATACATTCGCTGACTTTCTTTGCAGTTTGGCAGTCGCTATCTTGGAAGGATAATGCGACTGTTTGTTGCGATACATTCCTTGAGCTACCGGCAATGCGCCTACTTGGCTCTATTCTCAGGTTATTGAACTCAAGATCGGTAAACATTGGAATGGAATGAACAGCTGAAAGCAAGCCAACACAGTATTTTAAAGTGCCCACGCTTGGGCTTAGTGGGAGTGGCAAAACATGTATGCTTCTTCACTATATGTACCCTACTATTACATGTACACAAGATATATCCCTGATTCAATCAGTGTGTCTACTTACAACCAGACATGCACGTGGGGTATAGAATCTAGACCCCCAGAATGAAAAAATGGAAAATTGTTTTGAGAAAATGAGGCAAAATGAAGGTTAAAATGTAGGAAATTGAGATTTTCTTCAAAAGTGCCTTAAATTGATTAGAAACTATGTAATAACGCAGTTTTGAGACTATTTAGCGCATATACCAGTTTAGGCCATTTTAACCCGAAAAAGCTCAATTCTTGACCACCCAGACCGACTGAACCCCCTCCCCCAAATCGACCATGCTGTGCATCTATCCTCACAAGCATATATCCACAACACTATGAATCCAGAAGTTCAGCGAAAACTTGAGGCGCTAAAATATTTTAGAATTAGTGGCAATGCTATGTAAATAGTGCAGAAACTAACTAAATTTAATTCGCAGATGATTCCAAGCACCCGAGAAAGACGTTTTTTGTTCATTTTAGGTCTTAAATTTGCCTTTTCTCCTTCCGAAATGAAATCCAGTACGTGCAGAGCTGATAAATTCTTCATCTCCTGAGAAAATTCGTTACGCTACAGAAGAAAAGGAAATAAGTGTTCAGCACGTTTTTGAAGACACATTCGCTTTTTGTTCAAAGTTAACTCCAAAAATGAAAGCCGAGCAGAACAAAATGTACTTCAATATAAAGAAAAGAAGAAAAAGCGTGCCGAGTGCATCAATATCAAAAAAATCAATACAACAAAAGAAAAATGTGTATTCTTTATTCAAATGAGGACAATCGAACAAGACTAAAAATAAACAAGTATTTATAATGCATTTTCATTTCAATCCTCGTTCTTCTCTTCGGGAGGGCCACAAGGTTGTATCATTTTCTTCAAAAACGTGAACTTCATACGGCTTCTCGACTCGTTTTCGGCTATGGCAAACAAACTTAACAAGTCAGGATGGCCAATGTAGGAAGCGTACGAATCTCTGTGAATATTAGTAGCCCATTCCCAACGCGTTGTATCCGCATGGCCGGTACCTTAAATAAAGCGCAATGAAAATTTGTGAATTGAGGAAGGATTAAACAAACGAAAGCTCAGAAAACAAAAATTGGAAGAGGGCGAATGGGTGAATGGAATTTCTCTTTGGTTAACACCAAAAATGATAAGTAACAAGTCTTGTCATGACAAGTCGTAAAAACTAGGGTTCCGCCACTCACTTGTCAAAACCACTAATTTTTGACAAATTCCTGTCAAAATTAAAGACTTGTCCGACAAGTAAACCGTCATAATATTATAAATGAAGCACTCATGATACACAAGATATTGTATGTATTGCATACGTGCACCATAATTTATCCAATGATCTTTATTAATCTCCCTAAGCGGAATAAGACAAGTTCTCTCGAGTACATATATCAAGTTTAAGTTAATTTATATTCACTGCCTCAGACCCTAAACTTTCGTTCCACTTAATTCATTTTGACGTTCAAGGAATTTTACCGCTGATTACGAATGGCAGGAATAAATTTAAAATTTCGATTAATAATTCACATAAAAATAAAACTCGTGAGGTAATATTGAAGCAGTGGAAAAAATTACATAAAAAAGCGCTGATTAAGGGATGTTTTGACGTTCCTCGGATAAGATGATTTTCGCATCGTCAATGCTGAATTGATTTGTATCCAAAACGTATATTTTTTCGTCCAAAAAGAGCAAAATAACACTAGTCAAGGCCATACATCATGGAAATTCTGAGGTGTCAGGCTCAAAAAACTTTACAAAAAGTACTTTTTTGGGCTAAAAAACGTCGGGTCCATGTCAAAAACACTTTTTTTCAGACGTTTTGAATAATGCTCCTCGTTTCCAAAATATAAAAACATTTTAAAAATTTAAACAAATCGATAAAATTGAACAGAGTAATTCGAGACTTTTGAGCCAAAAATGAGCTAAAAACGCTTGAAATGCGCACTTTTTACAATTTTTCCAAAAAAAATCGTCAATGCTTGGGGGGAATCGCAGCCATTTCGCGGGGGGTCAACAGCTGTTCTGCGGGGGTCAAGCCCAATTCAAGAACACGTAAGGTCAAGGCAAATGACTAGCCAAATTTCGACTTGTCTGAAATTCACTAGTTTTGTCGAGTAAATTTTTTACTTGTCATTTAGTAGGATGACTTATTAGTATACTAGCAAATTTTAGTTGTCAAAACGAATTTTTTTACTAATTTTGAAAAGTGACAAGTCCTTGTCCGACAGGTTTTTGGTGGAACCCGAAAACTTGTCGCACTAGTGCTTGTCAGGCTTGTCAGACTTGCCAAGCTTTAGTGAAATCGGGCCCAGGAATGGGATCTAAGGAGTAATTTTGTTATTTTTTGTCAAATCTTCGTCCTAACGATTTAATTGCATGTTATATTCTTGTAAAAACGAGGTGTAAAACAGCCAACGACTATTTTAAGTATTTAATGATGCTTCTTAAAACTTTGGAGGGAATTTGCATTTCAACGGCTAATTGTATGGAAGCGGCGCTAGAGCAATGAGCTTGAGTTGACTCACTGTTCGGATATTTTTGTCGTAACTTATTTCCTCGGAGCTACGGATGACCAATAGAGACGCTAAAACTTAATTTTAGGAAATGGATACATACTTAATTCTACTTATTTTACTCTTCCAGCTTATAGTTAAGTTTGCATGATAAGAAATAGGAATAGGAGTGATAGAATGACATCCATCAGCCTTACATATGTATCCAATAACCACAGAAAAGTGCCTGAATGAATCAAATGAACTGTCTATTGCTCGAAAAAATTAATATATGCATTCGAAATTATGCGGTTAGATATCGTTTGTGGTCAGAAAATGACATGAGGAAGTATGTATGCTTTTCGAAAGTTGTGGTAGAGGGGGCCTACCCCTGTGAGCATGTGTGATATTATCCCAACATATTGAATAAAATAATAATTTATGTACATTCTTATGCCACACAAAGAACCATCCCGACAGTGGCGAATCCAGAATATTCTGACAGAGAAGGTCGAATTGAAAATTTTTCTAAAACTGTAAAATAAGTTTTAAAAATTTATTAATTATGCATCATATAATTTTTTTCGACCTTTCCTACCGAATAAAATGCTTTCTATTGCAGCATTTTTCAGACAATTCAGAAAACTGAAAATTACTTATGGTAAAAGATAGGTTAAAAATTCCGTCAAATGTTCAATATTCAACCTGACACAGATAGCCGAAAAATGCTGGAAATTCAGACTAGAGTAAGGTCAAAAGGTGACCCAGTCTTCTGCATGCCTTACACACAGCACACTGAAAGGGGTATGAGGGGCATACGAAGACTTTTGAAAGGCATACCCGTTCAAGATCTGTTCGGAACAAAACCTATTGCTAACGATAGAAAACCGTCAAGCGACGTCTAACAGTATAACTTGAAGCATATTATACTTAGTATTTTCGAGCAGTAGATAGCTACTATGTACATTCATCCAGACATTTTTCTTCAATTATTTCGTATATATTTGATGTTTCATGTCATTCAATCACCCTTATTATTATTTGTTTCCATGCAAATTTAATCATATGCACACGAAGTATAAGATGCAACAAATTAACTATCAAAATTTGACATTAAACAACAAAATTACCTACTTATTTACCACCCCTCCCCGCTAAACTCGGTTCATCCCTCCGAGAACTTTTGACCGTGTGCATGTAGTTATGATACCGTACCACAGTTTCCCAAGGTCCAGAGTTAAGGGAGGGGTGAAATCCCAAAATGGGGGACCAGTAAATTAACTGGTGTATTATTTTTAGCCTACACTATTTTTTGTATATACGAGCTTCTTTGTGCATGTACAAAGATCTCCGAAAAGGTCTTTGTATGAGCGAACAAATTTTTGTAGATATATTATATAAATATATTTTTAAACATACACCTTTTTACATACTACCAGTGTGTGACCTGCGACCGGCATGCAGTCCTAAGATGTTTTTTCTGTACAAGGTACCTTTTTACATTTACAAAAATGGTGCACAAAAGTCTTTGTACACTTTAAACATGCAAATTTTTGTGTACTATAATATAGTACAAGAGCGATTTTAGTGTGGTAAAACATGGTTCTTGACCTTTGGTCGTGTATTTTAGCTGATTTATGGGTTTCTGAATATTTGACATTTTTCCAGTCTAAATGCAAATCCTACCATTTTAAAGATATATCGGACAATTACTGATTTTGGCGAGAAGCGCCGAAAATTTTTGGGAATTCTACACCTTTTTAGTTTTTGTCTTCCCGAAAATCTTTGTACATATATGTACAATGACGGTCCTGAATAGTCTTTGTACATCGGGAAAAATCTCTGCCGATTACAAAAAAAACTGTGGTCCTGTGATAATTCGGCCTGAATTTAGTGAATAATATTACTTTGGCGCAAAGCACCGAAATTTTTATGAGCTTTTGATGAAATTTACACATAAAACTTGACTTGGTAGGCTAAAACAACTTGTACTAGAAAATCAGAAATATTACAGAAATTGTAATATGCTAATTAAATTTGTAATAAGCACCAATGCGCTTATAAATCCAAAGCAACATCAAGATAAATAAGTCAATTTTATCTTTGAACGGCAAAAAAGTGCAAATTTGTTAGATGATATTTATTTTCGCATATAATTTTTAAAAACAGTAGAAATAGATACGAAAGATATTTGAATCTACAAAAAGATGGCTACATTACACAAAGATTGATTTTGGAGTGTTTTATGCCCCTGCTTGAATCTTCGAAATTTCTCTGAAAAATATTGAATAAACGTTAAAATTAATATCACTTTGCCCAGAAAGTATTTTAACATTGAGTGAAAATGAATAAATAAATAAATGCACGAGCCGAAATCGATTTTTGGCGAAAACCTGCATTTTTGGCCATTTTTAGGTGCGTTTTTGCGATATTTGCCAAAAATTGGCGGTCATTTACTCCCCCCTCCCTAAAAATGGCCGAAAAACATACGCATAACAGGGGAACTTTGTGGAGTTCCCCATCCATCGTTGGACGTCCTTCCAACACCACCCTCCCCAACGTCAGAAAAGTTTGACCCACCCTCCCCCATTTTTGGCAAAAACTTGCATTTTTTGGCTATTTGTAGGTGTTTTTGCCACTTTTGGCCAAAAATCGGAGCCGCTTACCTCCCCCTAAAGATGGCTGAGAAATATACATGTAACTGGGGGTTTGGGCCAACCCCCATACACAGTTTAAAGCCCCAAACCCCTCCAAGGTCAGAAAAGTTTTGACCTTCTCCCCCATTTTTGGCGAAAACTTTCGCTTTTTTGGCTATTTTTTTGGTGTTTTTGCCATTTTTGACCTAAAATTGGAGCCGCTAACCCCACTCTTTCTAAAAATGGCCAGGGGCCCCTACCTAAAATTTTCAGCCGTTACATGTATATTGAGGACCCCTTCTCCCGAAATTTTGAGCTGTTACATACCTATGTTTTATAGTTGCTTACATTCAAAAATACTGTATCACTTCGTGAAATTCTAATAGTTAGGTGCACTTTTGCCATACAAAAAATTTAGTTAAAAAAAATTCAGAAGGTTTTCACCACAAATCGCCTGACAGTGACTTGAGTCTTGGACCCTGAGGGGGTAATACTCCCCTCACCCCCTACGGGAATGTGTGGTTTTCACCAAAAATTGTCTGACAGTGACTTGAGTCTTGGACCCTGAGGGGGGTAATGCTCCCCTCACCCCCTACGGGAATGTGTGGTTTTCACCAAAAATCGTCTGACAGTGACTTGAGTCTTGGACCTTGAGGGGGTAATACCCCCTTTCACCCCCCTATGGGGATGTGTGTACCGTACGATTGTGAAATTTAATACTACTAAAAGGTATGGCACGAAGTGCGTTTTCGCTCGAGAAAATTGCCTGAATTGCTACTTTATTACTCAGAAAATTTATTGACTATCTACAAAAGTTTTGCTGAGTACGAAAATTATTTACATTTATGAAGCAGACCTAAGGCTGTTTGACCTATCATGAAAGATCGCCGCATAAGATTTTTAACGTGAGCTGTAGCTCGAAATCATTTTGGACTTAAAAGTTATATGTGTAAATCCATATCTTGGCGAATCGTACCGGAAAATCTTGAAGTTATAGAATTCGATTTTTCGATTAAACAATTGTTGTTGACTAGCGGGAGCGGAGATTCCTTTTTGTCCTGCTGGGCATGGGGGTGAGAGAGGGATTATTACACATACCTATGGGTTTGGAAAATTAGGTAGTCAGGCGATTTAGAGAAAACAAATGAAGCTGCAAATAAATTTCGGAACTTATGTACTAAGGTAAAAGAGGTCGAAAATTCTACCTAATATCAAAATTTTTCGGCGCTTTGTGCCGTATCGCTAGATTTTTGTATTTTTCATCGGAAGAAATCCATGAATTAGCTAAAGTTTACTAATAAGGGTCAAGAGACGCAGTTTACCACACGAAGCGTGCTCGTGAACCACATAGTACTCTAAAATTTAAATACAGGTACAGAATGTAAATTGATTTGTGGGAAACAAATGTGCACAAGCTCAGGCTTGGCAGAGGGGTGAAATCCCAAAAATCCAAAACAGTAAATTAAACGTTCACGATTTTTTTGCTGTTTTAACGATAAAAATGGTCAAAATAGCCTATAAAACGTTTTTCTTGGTCATATCGCATTTTGAAATAATTTCCAGTCCATTTTGACAGCATTATATCACTTTTAACATTGGAAATTCCAAGAATTTATCAATTTTGGGCGCTTTTTGAATAAAAAGTACTTAGAAGTACTAATCTGGCGCGACGCGCCGGAAAAACTTTGACGTTTTTAGTGCTTTTAATTTCAAAAATGATGCAAAAAAAACGTTCCATCAACTCAAAATCGCCAATTAGTACCTGTATGGCTGACCCTTCGAAGGGTAATACCCCCATACCTCAATGTGCATAAATGGTGGGAACCATTTCTGTACATGTACAAAGAGATTAAGTACAAAAAACAATTATTTCAATTCATTGCATGACCATTTCTGGATTTCACCCCTCTCTAGCCACCTCTACCTTGCCCATGTATGGACCATACATGCTCTTGAGGGTTTTAAGGGTTTTCATTTCCCCCAGAAAAATTTTCACCCCCCCCCGCCCGCAGAACTTTTTTCACCCCTTCCCCAGAACTGGCGATTTTTCGAAAATTACCAAAACATTTCCTTAAAATTTGTAGAAAAGATTTTTAAAGCATTCTTAGCTATCTATTTGCTCAAAAGTGCCAATTTGACTATATTTTGTTCTATTCGTTCCGACTTTTTTAAATTTTTTTGGAATTTTCCATGTTTATATGCTCTATGCTCTAGAAAGATAGAACATCGTCAGAAACGCTGAAAAACGATGTTTTTATACGCGTACCCACCATTTTTGGACCAAAATAGGCCCTTTATAATTTCAACTTCCTCCCAGAATTCCCATGCTATGCATGTGTATAAAAATATAGTGATCAATTCAATATTCAGCAGATTACGTTCGTCAGAATGATTCAATTTTTAAGTCAAGCTCGACGATCATATACAAACGATTACTGATGGAATTCAACAATACCATAAGCGACAAACTTTTTCATGAATCTGTAATTTTTACTCAAAAGATAAAATACTTAGGTATGCACTTTCTAATTATCTAGCTACTTCAACATAGTATAGATACACATGGTCAAAGTGACCAGAGAAAGTGCAATCGTGAATTTAAGGTCAACGAGGGGTGGGGCATTTAACCACTTATTTGTGTTTATTAGGTATATTCTGCCAGAACTGCTAAAAAATACACTATTTTATGCCGAAAGTCATATATATGTACATGTAAGAGTGGGATGGGGGATACCCCACCCATTGATCGGATCGAAGGTACTTTTTGGACCCTCGGCCGAGGCCGAGGCGACTTAAAATCCTTGCCTCGGCCGAGGCCGAGGGTAATGCCGAGGGTCGAGCTTATATACCTATACCCATAAATAGTACTCTTAGAATATTTTGTATGCACATGAGCTAGAGAACAATCGTAATATTAAACACTTTATCGAATGTCAAACAATTCATTTTTATTTTCAATAATAGTAGATTAAATGTGTGAAGGATTTATTGAATAAAGTCAGCAGCATGAAAGCATACTTAATTTAACAAGTTGCCGTTGATGAAGACTTGGAAAAGTTGATAAAAAATATGGCTGAACAAGCACTTAAAAACTTTTATTACTATAAATAAGAAAACAGTGTCGAAGAAATAAACGAACAAACGAAATAAGCTAAGTAAAGACAGAACTGTAGCCATTGTTGTGCTCGCTTTTGCAGTAATGCCTGTTTAAACACGCTTTTTCGGTCATCCAATTCTGGTGTGGCAGGTAATATGACGGAAACTGCACTGTACTTTCCGATCATAGTTTCCCAAGGTCCAGAGTTGAGGGAAGGGTGAAATCCCAAAATGGGGGACCAGTAAATTAAGTAGTGTCTTTGTATGAGCGGACAAATTTTTGTAGATATTTTATATAAATATATTTTTAAACATACACATTTTTACATACTGCCAGTGTGTGACCTGCAACCGGCATGCAGTCCTAAACAGTGTTTTTTGTGCAAGATACCTTTTTACGTGTACAAAGATGGTATCCAAAAGTCTTTGAACATTTCGTACATGCAAATTTTTGTGTACTATTATAGTATGGTACAGTAGCGATTTAGTGTGGTAAAACAGGGTTTTTCGACCTTTGGTAGTGTATCTTAGCTAATTCCTGGGTTTCTGAATATTTGACATTTTTCCATTCTAAATGCAAATTCTACTATTTTAAAGATATATAGGACAGACAATTACTGATGCGCCGAAAATTTTCGGAAATTTTACACCTTTTTACAGTTTTTGTCTCTCCAAAAATCTTTGTGCATGTACAAAGACGGTCCTGAAAAGATTCCGTACATTATGAAAAATCTTTGCCGAATACAAAAAACCGTGGCCCTAAATGTGATAATTCGGCTTGAATTTAGTCGATAATATTAGTTCGGCGCGAAGCGCCGAAATTTTTATCAGCTTTTGATGAAATTTACACATAAAACTCGACTGAGAAAGCTAAAACAACTTGTACTACAAAATCAGAAATATTACAGATATTGTAATATGCCAATTAAATCTTGTAATAAGCACTACTGTGCTTAGAAATCCAATGCAACATCAGGATAAATTAGTCAATTTTATCTTTGAACGGCAAAAAAGTGCAAAGTTATTAAATAGTACTTATTTTGCATAAAATTTTTAAAAACAGTATAAATAGATACAAAAGATATTTAAATCTGCATAAAGATGCCTAGATTACACAAAAATTGATTTTGAAGTGTTTATTTCCCCTGCTTCAATCTAAATACAGTATATTAGCGATATTTTGCGCGAAGCGCCGAAAATTTTTGAAATTTCCTAAAATATACTGAAAAACGATATAATTAATATCACTTTGTCCAAGAAAGTATTTTAACATTGTATAAAAATGGATCCAAAAAAATTAACGAGCCGAAATTGATTTTTGGCAAAACCTGCATTTATTGGCCATTTTTAGGTGCGTTTTTGCGATTTTCGGCCGAAAATTCGTGATCATTTACCCCTCTCCCATAAAAATGGCCGAAAACCATACGTGTAACAGGGGGTTTGGGGAATTCCCCATCCACCCAGGGTTGGACGTCCTCCCCACACCCTTCCCTCCAACGTCAGAAAATTTTGACCCACCCTCCCCATTTTTGGCGAAAATTTGCGCTTTGTTAGCTATTTTTAGGTGCTTTTGCCATTTTTGACATAAAATTAGAGTCGCTAATCCCCCCTCCTTCTAAAAATGGCCAGGGACCCCTACCCGAAATTTCAAGCCGTTACATGTATGCCGAGGAGCCCCTCCCGAAAATTTTGAGCTGTTGCATGCATGTTTTATAGTGATAGTTAGTCTATTCACTCTTGCTTACATTCAAAAATACTGTATCACTTCGTGAAATTCTAATAGTTAGCTGCACTTTTGCCATAGTAAAAATTAACTTCAAAAATTATTCAAAAGGTTTTCACCAAAAATCGTTTGACAGTGACTTGAGTCTTGTACCCTGAGAGGAGGGTAATAACTCTCCCTCACCCCCCCCCTTTGGGAATGTGTGTTTCCGATCCATGTAGCGAGCATGAGAATTAAAACTTAGTCATCACATGAATAATAAATTGGCACTTTGCTGTATGTAACTTGGTGTAACTGGGTACGCGACTAAAATCATAAGAAAAGTCTATAGGTAAAAAATAGCCTGTGTACTGCAGATGCATTCTAAATAGTTAATATTCAACGGATATATTAAGCTTATTCAAATTTGATTTTAACCCTCGGCGCCTCGGCACTTTTCAGCTTCGCCCTCGGCGCCGAGGCCGAGGCTCCAAAAAACGCCGAGGATTGCCGAGGCCGAGGCCTCGGTCCGATCACTGACCCCACCCAAAGTTAGCTGTCCCCCAATCCCCCTCCCCAAAGCCAGAAAACTTTTTACCCCCACCCCCATTTCTGGAAAAAATCTAATTTTTTGGCCGTTTTACGCGTATTTAGGCCGTTTTTAACAAAAAATTTGGGGTCACTTAACCCCTTCCCTCTAAAAAGAGTCGGAGACTCCAAATCGAAATTTCGAGCCGTTACACGTATGCCGAAGTTTATCGACAACACCTAATTTCCGTACCATTCAGCGGGACTTCTCCCTATGTGCATTTAACCAACGGGTACACAAATAAAAAAGAATTCACTGAACCGATCGACTACTTACCGACATATTTCGACTGAAGGTGCTCAAGCTGACTGTGAATGTTGTATCGGTCACCCATGCTACACTGCTCTCGATATCATCGATCGGCTGAATCTGCAAAATCAAGTAATTAGAATCAATATGACGGTGGAAAGCAGACATAATCGAGCGCAAGAGGGAATCATAGATTAGGTAATTACCATACATACATGCATAAGACCATACATGATCTTGGAAGGGGGTTTGGGGGGAGGGTGGTTTCACCCCCGCAGAATCATTTTTCACCCCCCCCAGAATTGGCGATTTTTCAAGTTTCCTAAACTTACCTGAAAATTGGTAGAAAAAGTGTCTTTTTAAGGGCTTTTGGCTATCTATTTGCTCAAAATCGCCAAATTTTCGGCGCCATATATTCATGTTTTAAGCGATATATTGGTCAATTTATTCGACTTTTTTCGAAATTTTCTTCATGATTTCATGCTCTAGAAGGATAGAGTATCGTCAGAAACACCAAAAAACGATGTTTTTCAACGCGTACCGGCCATTTTTGGGCCCAAAAAAGGCACTTTAGGCTTTCACCCCCCAGAATTCCCATACTGTGCATGTATGCATACGACCATAAGTTCTGAGAGGGGATAAAGTGAGTTTTCTCGGGATGGGAAGAAGGGGGTTAATGAGTGATTAATTTTATGATCAAATAAGAAATTCTGATACTTGATTCATTGTATTTTATTTTTCATGAATATTTGTGGTTTTATCTACATTTAAACGAATAACAATAATTCGAAGAATTAACCTGTAACATCAATATAAACATAATGGAAGAAAAATGTCTGTATGGATGAATGGAACATTCTATTGCTCGAAAAAGACGTATATGTACTTTAAATTATACTCTTAAACGTTGTTGGCGTTTTTTTATAATTCGCACAATATATTTGGTCCTAAATGGCCTGAGGGCAGGGCCGTATAGTGCTGTTCTTTGAAAAAACTCATTAAAACGAGTTCTAAAAACCCACCCCAGTGCTCCGCTCCCGCAATATATGTGCCAGTCGCAAAATTTTTTGCCAGCATCCTGAGCTGGCCCAGGCCAAGGCAACAAAATAATACTTGTATTTCAGAATACTTCCAATCATGAGATCTCAGATATCACAAGAGTTCTTGAAAATGGCGTCATTTTGAAGAAAACAACGACCGATTTGGATGAATACCGCTTCAATACGAATCGCAAATGACAAGTTTTATAATGTTTTTATTTTAGCCTCCCTAGCATGTTATTCAGAAAAAAATTTGTTCTTCATGCTCATAACCTCAGGATACAGTATAACCTCAAAGTCAAAGTTAAAAAAACCACATTTATTTTGAAAGACTCGCATAAATTTTTTTAAAACCACTGTATATTGAAGAGAGTAGTGTGCTGCACATGCTTACACCAAGAAGTTTCCCATGTGAGTTTAAGTTTTCGGAAAAATTCAAAGATTAAAAATTTTCTCGAAAAAACCCACTTTTTCTTAAAAAAACCAACTTCAATATTGGTTTGAATTAGTTATTTAGCGCATTGCTATTGTAAAAAAATGCTTGTGAGCACTATTTTTTTTGTACAAAAACTTGGACGTTTTTTGTACAATCAAAAATCGGCCAGAAACTGCCTATACTTTGTGTACAAAGATGTACAAAGATGGCTCAGAAATCTTTGTACCAGCCTCAAAATCTTTGTCCCGTACAAAAATAAAAAAAGTGTGCTTGTGAGCACCTGTAGGCCTGCCACGAATGTTGTATTTACACTTCTATTGTGACACTAATCACTGTCATATTCAGAGATTTTTAAGAAATTTTATAATAAGTTTTTTAAGACTGACATAGGTTTTTTTGAAAACCCTTTTCGATAGCTCGGGTAGAGTGTGCAACGAAAAAGCTCTCTTCTGGGGTGGGGGATTTTGGTGGCGCGCTCAAGCGCCCCCGTCACCTCTGCCCAGCAGAGGTCCGGGGCAGCCAGAAAAGTTTTGTGAAATAAGCACTGAAATCTTGAATTCTAACATTAAAATTTTCATAAAATCGTCCGACTCTTGGTTCTAAATTCAGATGATAAATAACTAGATAAATAAAATAGACGGGCGCGAAGCGTAGAAATATTCTGATATTTTCGTGCCAGAATGATTGAAAAATTCTTATATCGCTTGAGATGCGAATTTTCACAGATTCGTTATCCTCAGCAGCTTTAAAAAGATGCAACCTGTACAAGGCGCATGAAATTCTGCATGCGTTTATATTTCTATTGAGCTAAACAGCTTTTAAAAGACGCAAAGTGAACAAAGCGCATGAATTTTCTGCATACTTTTTAACTTCTATTGACTAGAAATGTTTGCAAACAGACAATCTTCTCATGGCGACAAATACTTTGTAGGTACCTATCTCCTTGTTGCCAATAAATTAAAATAATAGCCAATACGAGAAGAAATCGCGCGAAGCGCCGAATATTTTGAGTTTGCTCTTAAAAATTCGTCACAGAACAGCGTTACGCAACCACATAGATTTGAGAGAGTTCAAAAATTTTTCCGCGGGGAATTCCAACCTTCCACTTACTGGCTACTCCAGTGCTACGTCCTGTTTAACTAGACTAATGTTCAGTGTTGCCAACTCAAAAACTGAAGACCGGCAAAACGTAACTTAAAAATCCTGTGCAAAGTATCAGGCCTGTATCCATGATTTTGTATCAGAAGTGGAGCGGCTCGACCAAAATTTTTTAAAGACATAAGGGGACCACAGGTTGAATAGAAAAGACGTTTTCCGACAACTAGAGCTGTACACTTTGTAAATTTTGCTACCCAGATGGCTTGAATATAGTGAGAATCCAATGGTCAACTTCTTTAACAAATCTCATTTTCTGCATAAAGTCTGTGCAAAATAGAAGACATATATGCAAAATACACTTTAGGTTGTATGAAGACTGAAAATGGAGTGTTTAAACCGCGCGCTTGAGACTAAATTAAGTGCAATTATGACGCGCCGAGAACTTTTTGCGATTTTTGACTGAAAAAGCAAAGCGGGGAGTAAAGGAAAAAATCATTCTCACATTTCACTTCTGGGGAGGGGCACGTACATACTTCTTAATTCCTATTGACTAGAAATATTAGAAAAAATTCGTCATAACTAATTTCTCATTTTCTTTCGAAACAGCATTTTTGGAGTTTCTAATCATCACGAGCATCGCCATCGCTCACTAGGAACCCAAAACTTACCGCGCAAACCTGGTTTTCATATGCAAATCAGCCTAATTTGAATAGTACATGCAAATTAGGCTAATTTGCATATTGCAAACTTGGTTCATGGCAAGTCTTGGGTTCATAGCGCTGCTCCTGATGATTAGAAGTTTCACGCCTTGAGATACATTTTTATACGTTTTTTTAATTAACTTTTTTAATTTTTTCTTTTTTTAAAATCATTTTAATACTTAGGTATTGCTTATTTTTGTTCGTAAATCGTGACTTTGAGTCATTTTCAGGTACTTTTGCGGCTAAAAATAGAAGTTTAAAATCCGAAAATCTAGTTTTCAACCCGGCTGAAAAATCTTAACCCTGCACCCCTCACCCATGACCCGAGGACTTCTGCATTCCGCCATCCCGACCTGACGGGTCAGGTTGTCGACAGATTTGTCAGGTCAAAATTTCAAAAAACTACCTAAGCTATTCAAAAACGTAAAAAACTGTTTTGGGTGCTCAGAAAAACTACCACCTTGTGGTAAAGCATAGATACTTGAACTAGTGATTGACCGGGGCGACTTTTTCGGCCGGGGCCGGGGCTGGCCGGGGTCATACAAGGAAAATATTATTGCATGACACATACTTGGGGTGGGTATAGGAAAATAAATAATGAGCGACTGCTCAATTCAGTTGTAAATGGCAAGCGCAAAGTCAGGTGCGCCTTTTCATATCAAGTTTTATTACTATTTATGTCACAAGAAACAAATTTAGTCCAGTGTTTCATTGTTTGAATCATCAATAAAGTCTATGTAACTGCTATTAGCACACTCTATATCATTTGGATCTTCGCTACTGCTACTGCTGCTGTAGTGATTGGATGCAATAGGTATTGGATGTAATAAATGAGACATCACACATTCCCACAAGGGGTGAGGGGTATTACCCCCTCAGGGTCCGAGACACAAGTCACTGTCAGACGATTTTTGGTGAAACCCCTTTGAATTTTTTGAACTTAATTTTTTGGTATGGCAAAAGTGTACCTAACTATTAGAATTTCACGAAGTTATACATTATTTTAGAATGTGAGCTAGAGTAAATTAAACTATCACTAAAAAACATGCATGCAATCGCTTAAAACTTTATGAGGGTCACTCAGTATACATGTAATGGCTAAATCTAGGGTAGGGTAGGGGTCCCCTCCAGTGATCGACCGGGCTCAAAATACCGGGCCCGGGCCCGGGCTTTGCTGCCGGGCTTGGTACTGGGCCCGGGCCTGGGCTTATATACTAACAACATGCCTTGCTTCCAGTATAATGTTATGCATAAGATACATATTTAGACCGATTTTACATTTGTTATTTGTCAAACGCAAAGCTTACTGCTGTATCAAGAAGATTTTGAATTCTAAGCTCTGTTAATTATTCAATCTTTCTAAAAATAAATTAAGTAGTTAGCAAGGATTTTGGTAGGATTATTCAAGCAAGAACAAAGTTTTGTACTACAATAGCGCGCAATTCTATTATTAAAATGCACGTGCAATTGAACACGGTTTGTAAAAGCACAAGGTTTCATGTAGATATTTAAAGGAAATTGAGCATTAAATTTATGCATTCAGACATAACAGCGACTATGATATGGTCGGATAGAAGATATGCTGTTTGGTTTTAGAACTCAAACTATGTAGCGTACATTGACGTCAATTGAAATTGTGCAGTGTATAGGATAGCACACGTATTGAAGCCATAGGCGTAGCCAGGGGGCATTGGGGGCACATGCCCCCCCCCGAAATTTTTCAGGAAGTTTGTTGATTTTTCGAGTGTAGCAATTGTGTCCAGAAAATCGAGTTCAAAAAAGGCAAAAACGTCAAAATTTTCTGCAGCTTCGCGCCGAGTCTTTATTATATTTATTGTTATATAGATCCAATGAGTTCGAAAGCTTAAATTAGCTGAAATAATCGATCAATCCACATCACTTAAGTGATTTATTGCTCTATTTGTTCGTTGAATGAAACTGCGCATGCTTGTTGAGCATTAAATGTGCAAAAACGATTGTGTACCAGTTTGTCTATTCTTTGCTTTGTATGTCTTTCTTTACAAGGACAGGACACATAACCTGTTTTTAAATGAAAGGAATGACTGAAATTTCTCATGTTTTTTGCGCATTTTCTGTTTTCTGAATTATGTCTGGTTAATAAGAAGGCCACAAATGGGCCTGAAAACGATAAGAACAAAACTGTCATTGATACATTTTTTTATATCTTATTGGCAGCACCCTTTGCTGCGCTCATACTTGAGCAGAGGTCGTAAGCGCATTTCAGCTCATAAATCTTGTACAATGTAGGACTTCATCAATTTTATGTGTTTTGAGCTTAATTTAGAACCGAGATTTGGCCAATTTTACGAAAATTTCAGCGATAGTATTTAACATTAAAGTGCTTGTCTGTTCTGTATGATTTAAGCGGTATAAATTGTGTTTAAAGAGCTAAAACGTCAAAATTTTTTCGGCGCATGGCGCTGCTAGTTATTGATTCTTCTTTTGTAGCTTCAGCATTGTGTTTAATAGCCTAAATCAGGCAAAATATCACCGGATATTAGTATTCAAAGATTACTAAATTCCATGGTGCTCTGCGCCTCTTATGATTTCCGAACTCTTTGTCAATTAAAAGACCGTAAATTCTACATGAAAACAGTAAAAATTTCAAAAATTTTCGGCGTTTGCGCTGATAAACATTTTTGTATTTCTGATTGTCAGAAACCCATAAATTAGCTAAACTACACTACTAAAGGGTCGAGAACTCAGTTTTATTTTAAGTACTAACGTTACTAACATTCAATGCAAAATTAGTCTTAAAAATTTTTTTGTGTATGCCCCCGAACCAAAATCCTGGCTACGCCTCTGATTGAAACGTTGTATAGAAGATGGATGCTTTATATGAAGTTGACAAGTTTTCTCTTGATAATGAGCAGGTGGGCATAAAAGTAAGGCAAATTGGGATTTAAATAGAATCACTGGGCTAGCAAATTCATAAGAAATACGGACAACAGCTGAAATGGTAAAACGTCTAAAATATTAACGATAATTATTTGAGGCCCGGAGGTTTTCAGCCGAGGCCCGAGCTCGGCAGGGCCCGCCTACGACCGGCCGGGCCCGGTCCGGGCCCGGGTACCCGGTCGATCACTGGCCAAGTCCCTCGCCATTTTTAGAAGGAGGGGTTTAGCGACTAGATCAAAAATGGTGAAAACACATAAAAATAGCCAAAAAAGCGCAGTTTTCGCCAAAAAATGGGGGAGGGTGGTCAAATATCTTCTGACTTTCAAGGAAGTTTGGGGCTTCAAAGCGTGGATAAGGATGGCCAAAACCCCTGTCACATGTATATTTCTCGGCCATTTTCAGAGGAAGGAGGTAAGCGGCTCCATTTTCGCAGCCGCTTACCCCCTTAAAATCTTTAAAACGGTAGAATTTGCAATGAGGAATTCTACACCTTTTTTACAGTTTTTGTTCTTCAAAAATCTTTGTACATGTACAAAGACGGTCCTGAAACGTCTTTGTACATCAGCAAAAATCTTCGCCGAATACAAAAAGACCGTGCTTCTAAATGTGATAATTCGGCCTGAATTTAGTTGATAATATTAGTTTGGCGCGAAGTGCCGAAATTTTTATGAGCTTTTGATGGAATTCACACATAAAACTCGACTGAGAAAGCTAAAACAACTTGTACTACAAAATCAGAAATATTACAAAAATTGTAATATGCGAATTAAATCTTGTAATAAGCAACACTGCGCTTAGAATGGAAAAATGGAAAAGTGTCAAATATTGAGAAACCCAAAAATTAGCCAAACACACTACTAAAGGTCGAAAAACTATGTTCTACCACACTGAAATCGTTACTGTACCATATTAAAGTATACAAAAATTTGCATGTACAAAACAGTGTGTTTTTTGTATTCGCCAAAGATTTTTCCCGATGTACAAAGACTTTTCAGGACTATCTTTGTACATGTACAAAGATTTTTGGGAAGATAAAAACTGTAAAAAGGTGTAAAATTCCAAAAAATTTTCGGCGCTTCGCTCCGATATGAAAAATTGTCTGTCCTATATATCTTTAAAATGGCAAAATTTGTATTTAGAATGGAAAAATGTCAAATTTTCAGGCGCTTCGCGCCGTTTTGAGACAATTTTAGTAATTTTTGGCGTTAGAAACCCAGAAATTAGCTAAAATATCAATCAAAAGTCAAAAGACCATGTTTTACCATACTAAAATCGCTACTGTACCATATTATAGTAACCGAGAATTTGTGTGTACAAAATGCACAAAGACTTTTGGGTACAATCTTTGTTTATGTATATATATACAAAGGTACATTGTACAAAAAAACACTGTCACATACTGATAGTATTCGAAAATGTGTATGTTTAAAAATATATTTATATAATATAGCTACAAAAATTTGTTAGCTCATACAAAGACCTTTTCGGAGATCTTTGTACAAGCACATGAAGCTCGTAAAACAAAATAGAGTCGGCTAATAATAGTCTACCACTTAATTTTCTGGTCCTCCAATTTGGGATTTCACCCCTCCCTCAACTCTGGACCTTAGGAAACTATTTGAGACATATTTAGTTTTTCGGATCGAACGCAATTCTGCAGCGTAGTTTACATTCGGCTATAATTAACCTACGTCCTAATAACTATTACACAAGAAACGCGTTTTAAAGCACGCGGTTCCCATTCAATTAAATATAAAAGTGTTTTTTGTAAAAATAGTTTGTTGAAAACGTACAATTTCCAACTAGAAATAGAACTTATTTGTCATCTCTAAATCTTTTAGCCATAGCTATGAATGAATGAGTTTAAAGTAGCATTTAGTTTAAGTAAGTTAAGTTGAGGAATCGAAAACATGCAGATTTTCCTGAACATTTATTCAGTAAAAGCTCATTTATACACAGTAGCAAAGTTATAACAAGGACTAAGTAAGTATACATATGGTCTAATCAGTACAGTTCTCAAAATTAACACTTGCTCATTGATAAATAAGTGCTAGTATCACAGCCTGTACAAAATACGAATTACACTGAATTTTCCCCGGCCCCGGCCATTTTTTGACCTTGCCCCGGCCGGGGCCGGGGATGCTGAAAAATGGCCGGGGATCACTAACTTTAACTACCATATGCCTCTCAACAACTACCAAACCAGTAGTAAAACTACCAACCTGGCAACACTGGTTGTCGAACTCGCATTTCCCGAAACGATGTTAAAATTAGCTACAGTAGTTAACACAATATTTTAACTGTAATCGATATCTAGCTCGCTTGTCTTAGAAAACCTCAAATTTTCACCAGAACCCAAAAAAACTCGAGATTTACAAAAATCTCAACAAAAACCCCAAAAAAATAAAAACCTCAGAAAAACCTCAAACGTAAATAAAAACCTCCAAAATTTGAGGTAAAACCCCACGGTTGGCAACCCTGATTTTCATCTCTAGCCAGTCCTTGTTTTTCAAAATACAGTAAAGAGATATTACTATTTTAATACAGCAAGCATAAAAGCTGCATATATTTTTTATTTTTGTACCTATACACACTCCATTTTATCTATAGTCTGTCCCATTCCAAGCAATCCATTTCTCACTTTATGGCTTATTACTGCGGCGCAAATATTTTACGGCTTAGGTTGTTGCGGCAGTTTGTTTTGCTTTAGCAAAGCAAATTAAACACCAATAAGAAGTGTTTAGAGCAACCAGCCGCTGCGAGAGCACTAGCCGTTTGTGCTCTGAAAAACTAATACATCATATTTAGTGCAAATGCCTAAGCCGTTTGGAATAGACCAGACTATAAAACCTATAGTCTGTTTCAAAATTCTTTGGACTTTTTTACAGCAATGTGATTCAAAAGCAGTGAAAATGTAGCCAATCGGTGGAAGGCCTTTTGGATGCGATTGGCCTTCGTCTGCTGCAAAGTTGTGGCTCTTAAACCCTATGTTTTGGCATTCTCCGGTCAGTTTTACTCTAAGAGGCTATGAAGAGCGTTATCTGCAGCTTCGCGCATGAAAATTACATACACTTGTATAAAGCGCGAGGAGCGCAACCACACATGGGCGCGGGGGTTTGGGGGGTATGCGCCCCCCAGAAGTTGAAATACCCCCCCCAGAAATCAGCATTACCCCCCCCCCCAGAATTCAAATTTTGAAAATTTTTTGCTTTTTAGCGATTTTTTGGATGCCATTGGATAGTGCTCAATCGAGAAACGTCAAAAAATGGTGTTTTTCCGCCATACGACAACTTTTAAGACCATTTTTTGACCTTTTAAAATTTTTTCCACCCCCCCCCCCCCCCCTGAGCGCAACTCCCGCATCTCTCGCTTTAAAAAGTGAGTGTTAATGGCGCTATACTATAGTCTGTTTACATTTATCCGAGAGCTTTTTCAGTAAATGTTTTCGGAGGCTACAGTAACCCCTTCTCCTTCTTATTTACTGTAGTTCGCTAGATCTCACTGTAGAGAAGGGGTTTTCAATAACATTTTTGCGACATGATTTATTCTCGCCTTCCAGCAAATGAATCAACTCACGGATATAAATCACGCATTCAGCTTGTCCTTAGTTGACACTTCAAACACAATAGACTGAAATGTTAAGAAACACGGCGAAATCCCTCGCATAGCTCAGTGGTAAAACGTCTGCTTGTCGTGTCGAAGCTAACTGGATTCGATTCCAGCCGATAGCTTTTTATTTAGCGCACTTACTGTAAAAGCATTGTCCCAGTGCTGATTAAATGCCTAGAATTAAATTTATATGGGCGGATTAGTGCATTAAAAATGGAAGAATTCCAGCCACTCACCCTCACTGAGCTGATCTGCCGAATTACAGTAATTAGTCTTCTTTCGCTTTCTGTAGCCCTTAAAGAATTGACTAAAAAGCTCTCGAATAAATGGGAAGCAGACAATACTTATAGTCTGCTTCACATGACTCTCTGTGCATACATTTCAAAAATTTTAATTGACAGTAGGGATGCGGATCACGATAATTATGTATCATATCAATGTGTAACTTAGCGGGTTGTGCGCTTTCGATTTATCGGAGGTATCTTAGCGCGCCGCTAGGGGCATGCCGGTTAAGTACTTGCAGTATGTACGGATACCTAAACCGACAGCGTGCCGCCGGGAAGATATGTATGTAAATGCAGCTGCCCTGTATCTACAATAGCGATACGGGCGAGGCTAACATTTGCCTTCGAGATTTACCTAGGTACGTAGGTACTTAAGCCTGCGCTTAGTGCTGGCCCCGATCGCGCGGCTCTAAGGCTTTCGATCTTTGGACCCTTACAGACCTTACGGCTTTGATCCCCTCAGCCCTAATATTGCTGGCTGCTTTTCGTCGGGTGATCTCAGCAGCTACGCCCTAAGACCTAAGGCTACCTACCTAGTCTCGGAATTTGCCGCGGAGGTCAGTTGACCTATCTCAAGCTCAAGTTGTTATTTACCTTGTTTTCAATCAGTACCTGATCAGAAATGTTTTTGGTTCCTAATTTGTGTAGCACGCTGAACAATGAAAACAACAACAACGAGCTCTACGCTGATCAATCATCCCAAAAGATTAAATAATATTTTTGATCAATTTTTGGGCTTGAGAAATAAATTATGATTTTCGAATGAAGAAAACTATCATACGGAATTTACCTATCAGTCCACTGGAAGGGTGGAAGTCCTCGACGAAAGGATGGAGGCCGGCCTAACCCTCGGTATATCCGAAACCACTGGGTTGGTTTTCTATATTTTTATTCAACGAATAACACACGGCCTGTAGCCGGGAAAACAAATACGTAAAAGAAAAATGACTATGTACAGTCGAAAATCACCGACCAACGAGAAAACCAAACAAGCCAAAAAACCAACTCGACCTCTTCTACACTGGCCTCAAGGACCATTACAGTACAATAAAAATAACAATCAAATTAACGTAATACTGATAAACTTTTATCTCAGATCGAATGTTATCGATTACACGAGCGGTATGCATTAAACAATTACTATTATCATACACTTAACTCTACGATACCGGACAAGTATCTAAATGTTTTTTATTATTGAAAATTTGGGAAAATAATGGGAAGACCGAAGGCATAGCCCACAGTGCACCGTCATAGACAGCTACTAGTATTGGCTATGTAATGGCTATTGCGAACTGCTAAAGCATGTTCGCCTAAACGTGTAACTCTCGCAGTTACACTCCCCCACGTATAGAAAAAAATTAGTAACGAAGTGGAGAATTTTTTTGGGGGTACACCATCGACACTAGCGTCGGCGACGCTCTACAACTCGGCTCTCTGGCGTTCGCAACGCCTCAACTCTGGCGTCCGCAACGCCTCATCCTGAGCGAACGTGAAAAACGAAAATAAAAAGAACGAAAAAATAACAAATAGCGATAATAGGTAACGGTCAACGCATGACCTCGTTCGCACTCAGGAAAAAACTCTCGAGCAACACTGGCAATGGCGCTAGGATCTATATTGTTGCCCGAGTAATGATGAACTCCGGTCTTGGACAGCATAGCATAGTATTCGATCTCGCTGGCCAAGAAGCCTCCTTCAGTCCCCGGGTAATGAGAAAAATTTTGAATTAAAAATTTTGTAGATAGGGTATAAATTAACCCCTTGTCCGTTAAAGAGTTAAGGTACCATAATAGTAACACCGCTAATTAAACACAAGAAAAATTAAGACACGGAATGATAAGGCAAATTATGCTGAGCAAAAATTTAAAGTCACTGACGAATTAAGATACGAGGTAAAACAAGAAAAAATGGCAAATTATGCGAGATTACGGGGAAAAAATACGAGCACCGACAAAGAAAAATTTACAACAAGAGAAAAAATGACAAGAAGAAAAAATACACAGGAAATAAACGATACACGAAGTCCTGGAATCCACATCAGGACGAAAAACGAAAAAATTGACGAAAAGCTGCTGGTCGAAAGTCGACGCCGTCGCAGAGTTCCAAAAGTTCAGTACGTCGAACTTGTAAATTAATAATCGTCGCGGTATTTGGCCTTCGAGCCATAAGATTTTCCGCGACGTCGGTGTCGTTGAAAATATTCTTGATCCGATTCCGGTTCGCGACGCGTATTCGAACGCTCGCGATACTGATATGGCGATTGCCTACGCCCGTACAGATGTTGGCGTAGACGGTGATGCGGATCGACGGGTCGATCGTCGTCCTCAAAATCGTCGTCGTCCTCGTAATCGTCTGCGTAACGACGCGGTATGGGTGGCGTCGGAGTAAATAATTGTTCCGGCGTAAAACCGTAAGTGCGTTGACGAGAAGGTTCGCGTGGACGCTGTTGTTGTTGCGTAACAGGCCACGGTTTCTGCAAAAGTGGACCCGGTCGAGGTTGTGGCTGATAACCCCGGTGGCTGGTTGACTTTGCTCCAACGGTGATTGATACTGGTCCCATTGACGTTGACGGGAATGCGACCGGCCCCGATGAGTTCCGCGGTTCGACTGTGGCGGACGGCGGTATTCATAAGGCTGCTGCTGACGCGAGCGCGACAGATGACCAGCATCGGCCTGAGAATACGCCTCGGAACGCTCACGCGATTCCGTAAATTGCTGCTGTTGCCGCGGTTGGGTCTGCGGTCTTGTGTATTGCTGTACATGCGGTTTTACATGTGTCTGTTGCTGTGCTTGTGATTGCGAACGATGGTGCGTTTGCGCATAGCGCTGCCGGGATGACTGCGGGTCTTGTCGCCTCGATCCCTTTGGGCCTAAACGCGCTTTCAATTTAGCTGCAACTTCTGCTTGAACGAGTCTTCTCACTCGTTGTTTTTCCAAATTTTTCAACCGACGCAAAGTGTGCTCGGATTTAGTATCGTAAAAACGATTCAACTTTGCCTTGTGTTCGTCTTCTGGCATATGACGAACTTCTGAAGTCTCAGCAAGAGAACCGGCGGCGCGTAACTTCGTCGCACGCCGTGGCATTTCCGTAGCCAAATTCTCACGATCACGCTGCTCGATAGTCATGCGTGTTCGACGCATTGCAATCTGTGCTTCCAAGGAAAGATCGACTTCGGGCATATCAAGGCTCGCCACGGATCCGCTTGGGTCCTGCGAGGATGCCTGTCGTCTTTCTTTACGAATTTTTCCAATTCGTCTTGAAGTCGATGTTTGAGGTAAAATACGGATTTTTGACGACCTCGAAAACGATCGAACTGAGCCGGGACTTCGAGTGGCGGATCGGTTGCTAGCCGAATTTGCCTAATCATGTTATGCAAAACATGAGGACTTTCAATGCGTGCTGTTAGATCCGGGAATTCCGGAAAAGCCTCACGTGGAAATGGCGTGTAAGATTCGCCAAGGAACGCTACGCGTAACATGCGACGTAGCTGTTCCGTCATACGCCAACCTATTCCGGCATTGCCATAGGCGTATGCGAAATAGTGGAATTTTCTATCCAGAAATTCCAAAAGCGCTGTAGCGCGCATGACGTCTATCGAAGAAAAGACCGTCATGTGTCGATACTCCGATTCGTATAACGACTGAAATTCTCGGAAAGTATCGAAAATATCGACCATCTGGCGTGTCGGTATTAGAATTGGCGCTAGATGATCCGGCGCAGGTGACATTCGATGCGGATATAAATCCGGAGAAATTTGATGTGTCACGCCGTCGATCACTTCGCTTGGCGCGTCGAGATGTGGGTGTACGACCAAATACTCGAGCGGAACTTCGTACAACATCATACCGGTTGTGATAAAAAACCGAATACGCACGAAGTATTGGTCGGGATAGAATAATCGATTAAAAACGCTCATATCGCTGATGAAACGAGGTGCGGGCTCAAGATCGGCATCAGCTAAAGGCTGTGCGAGCGTAGACCACACTAAAGGGCGCGAAGGCGAATCCGTCGAATTCGCATGCTGCAAATGAATTGCGTACACTCGATCGAAGTACACTTGAGCAGCTTCGATCAATTGATCGTACAAACGGGATCCTTTGACTTCGCCCAAATAGGAGCGTAAATTGTGCAAAACAATTGGCGCGATGGTGCACGGTGGTTCGCGCGTCATATTTTCCATCATTGTGAAAAAATGCTGCACGTAACGCGAGCGATTTTGAATTCTCGCATTATCATTCGCGGCCATTTGATCGCGAATAGCTTGCATGTGCGCAGGTATTGCGACTTCCAAATTCGATGGTTGGCTTTGCGTAGCCTGTGAATGTAAATTTGCCACGGTACTAGACACACCCGTCATGGCCATAGGAGCCGTGAAACGAGTCTCCGGTGCCGTCATACCTTGTGACAGGGGTATAGTCGTTACTTGCGTGTATAATGCTACATGCGGTACTTCGTGTGCGGCTAATGTACGTTGCGGTTGTGGCGGAAAACCGATAATTTCCGTCATGATGACATCTGGGTCAGCCTGCTGCTCTGCCCTGACCGGCTGAAGAGTCGGCAAAGGTCCGAGTGCACTGATACCCAAGGGAGCTTGTTGAACCGCCGCAAGCGATTGCGAAACAATCGGTTGCGAAACGGTAACATTCCCTTTTCGAGCCATTGCTCCGCGTGTTATGCGCGGTGGCGTCACGTTAGCCTGTGTTGCCGCCTCGGTGTCAGATAACGCCATGATTAAACGTTTGGGAGATAAATCATCGTCTTCAGTGGAGATCGATGGTTCTGCACCCAGCATAGGCGAATCATATGGAATATCGGTTTGCGAAGAAAATACCGAAGCTGGTGTACTCGTACTGGTTGGTTTCGACTTAAGTTCCGTGTCAGGCGCATTTACCGGACCCGAAACTGTGTCGGCAACGGTTTGCGAAGCCTGCACTTGTAAGTCAGGGTTGTCAAACACGTTAGCGTGAGCCAACGCTTCCGTTACTGAGGCAACGGTGGTGGCTGCCGCTATCGCTACTTGTGGTTGCGGAGCCGGGCAATAAAAATCCTCAGCTAGAATTAATTCTTCGCCATTTGAGTCAACTTCAGGTTCAACGGCTGTGCTGGTCGACTGCCCTTGCGGTGGTTTGCTAGTCGACAGGGGTATACGCACTCTGGCTTTCGGGCCACTAGCCTTAATGTACAACTCATCGCCTACGAAAGAAACCGAAATGGGCTTTCTATCGTCAGTAATGCGATTATCTTGCGAGCACCCTTCTATCAAGATAAAAACATCGATAGTTATGAGGGCGTCCATCGCGAGATAATGCTGCATGTCCCGAGTTAAGGGTAAGCTCCACGCCTGTCCGAAGTTGTCAGGCGCGTTCGGATCAATATACATGTCGAAAAAGAACTCTGCCAAACGCTTTAACGAATGCGATTGCGCTTTAATGCGTAAACGACGAGTAAATGTTCTCGCCAGCGGCTGAATATCGATGAAGTTTGCAATAAATGGATCTTTCCAGTGCAGTTTATTGCGAATTTCTGCATCGGGAATTGCAACAATTTCCTCGAATGTAGGCCCGTAGACATGGAAATACGCAAGTCGATCTTGCGTCGGGTCATAACACACCATATACACGTTAGGTAAGCGTGTTTCTAGCAACTGGTGAAGCCCGAACGGAGGTTGCGGAAACTTCGCTAAATCCCAACAGAACACATGGCCAGTCGCGCTCGCCACTTGGACGTAGCGTACGAATGGGCCATGGAGGTCCTGGTAAGTGGGACAGAGTTGCTGGAAACGCAGGTCCCAGGTCTTATAATGCCTGCCTTTTCTATCATTCACAAATTCGGAGTCATAGCCTAAGAATAGAGTGCCATTCGTCATATTCGATGGCTGAATTAATGCCAAAATGGCGCCAAATGACTTCTGGTCGTCGGAGACTAAGACGGTGGGTAAAAGCCTATTCTTTGGTACGCGAGGGGTTACCAAAGGACTTCTACCAAGCCGATTCTCCCACCAGAGTTGTTGATCATTTATGCGCTTTCTGTGATTTGCGATTTTATGTGCTGCCTTATACTTTATCCATTTTGCGGAAAGAGACTCGAGACCGCCAACACGGCAAGTATCGTGTTGCGGCAGCGGGTTGGGTACGACCAATCCCCGCTCTAAAGCCATACTGGTCAACGCCGAACGAAACTCATCTAGGGACGCGGGCACACGTCCCTCGAATTTGCATCGGCGACCAGCTGCCTCCAACAATGCCTCCTTGCTGGGGGTACCTTGAGCAGCCATGGGTCTGCAAAAGGAAAAACATTAGATAATGGTACGGCATGTGCTGTTTTAGAACCATTTAATAAACGTACAGGCGCGCTGTCCTTAGCTTTTTGTTCCCTGCCCGGTAAATCCTCAAAACTTATGACTACTGCCGGGGCAAGAGGGCGATGTGGTAACTTTACCAACACAAAATCGCCAGGGACATACGCGTGTTTTTCCACAATTAAGTCAGAATAAGGTAATTTAGGTTCAGGCAAAAGTCTATTCCTGTGAACGTGATGAATAATGAGAGGGTTATAGACATATGCGATTTTCGCAGTTTCAGGCGTAGGTAAGTCAATAATCCGGTAGGGACCAACACGCTTGGGTGATAGTTTACCGATTTCAGGTTGAATGACTGAAGTATTATTGAGATAGACTATATCCGACAGATTAAAATTTGTGTGCGTTACGGCTTTGTCATATTGCGATTTTTGCTGCTTACGCGCTTGAGATAAATTTTGAGACGCGATTTCATGCAGATCCTGCAAAGTCAGCTTTAAATCAATGACATATTTTTCCGCAACGGAAGGTAAATTCGGATTTATCACGAAGTCGTTTATGAGTAAAGTGTCAAGAGGAAATGCTGGTTCACGACCATAAAGCATTTCAAAAGGAGATATATTAGTTGATGATTGTGGAGTCGCGCGGTATGCAAATAATGCGAAGGGTAAAAATTGCTCCCAATCATACTGGGAACGCGCACTCAGCTTCGACAAACCATCAATCAAAGTTCGATTATAACGTTCCACCAACCCATCACACTGGGGGTGATATGGGGTTGTAAATATTTTTTGAACGTTTAATAATTTACAGACTTCCGAAATAAGGGTAGATGTAAAATTTGACCCCTGATCTGTTAAAAATTTCTTAGGGACTCCATAACGTGGTATAATTTCTCGTAATAATAAATTTGCGATAGTTGTTGCTTTGATATCAGAAACAGCAAAAGCTTCCACGTATTTTGTGAAATAATCCATAAAAACTACAATTTGGTCATTTCCGGAGGGGGATCGCGGCATATGCAAACAATCGCACGCAATGAGTTCAAAGGGTGCGGATACTTCGATTGGTTGCATCGGAACAGATGTGGAATTTAATGCGACCTTACGTTGTAAGCACACATCACAATTCCGACACCACGCGATCACATCATTTTCCATGCGCGGCCACCAATAACGCATTTGAATGGCGGGCAATATTTTGCGCGATGAAAAATGAGCTCCGAAAATAGAGTCATGAAATTCCGTTAATATGAAACGACGCAAAGATTTGGGTATGACTATTTGATGAACGACTGTTGGTGAGCGCTTAGGTTGGAAACGACGAAAAAGTACATCGTTTACGAGAAAAAATTCGTCACGATATTTTTTCGTTGTTAAATCGTTCAATGCGATGCGAATTTTATGTAATTCGTCATCTGCACGTTGCTCAGCGAGTAAACGCGCAGGTGTTAGCATTTCAGCTTTTTCGGCATCGGTAAGTAATAAGCGTTCACGAAATGTAGGTGGTTTAGAATTAGTAGGATCAGTTTGCGCAGTAGGAATATTATTTTGCGCATTTGGATGATTAATTGATGCATTAGGCGCATTATCGCGCGATCGGTCAGGTGGAACCGATTCATCATCTGACTCAGAATCTTCGGATTCTAAATTTGCGATGTTAACGATATTTTTGCGCTCGACTTTGTATTTTCGTTCTGCATGATCATATTTAGGATGACGCGAAAGAAGATCAGCTGCGCAGTTATATGCACCAGGAACGTAAACGATATCATATTCGTACTCCTGTAATTTCAGACCCCAACGGCGTAATCGACTCGATGGGTCTTTAACATTTACTAGCCAGGTTAATGCTTGATGATCAGTTTCGACAATGAATTTTTTACCGTAAAGATAGTGTCGATAATGCTTGATGGCCCATACTACCGCTAACGCTTCTTTTTCCGAAGTAGCATAATTACATTTGGCAGAATTTAGTACGCGACTAGCGTAGCTAAGAATAAAGCGATTTTTCGATGGTAAGTGTTTTTGTGTCAAAATAGCACCTAACGCATAGTTACTTGCGTCAGTAGTTAAGATAAATTGGTGCTCATCATCGAATTTCGGTAATTGTAAAATAGGTGGAGATGTAAATGCTTTCTTCAGAAGCTCAAAAGCGGTTTGGTGTTCAGCCTTCCAGCAAAATTCGACATCTTTACGAAGAAGATGAAATAGCGGTTTAGCAATTTTAGCGAGGTCTTTAACGAATTTCTTAAACCATTGGACTAAACCAAGGAATTTCTGCAAGGATTTTACGGTTTTTGGTACGGGAAACGAGATTAAATCTGCGACTTTAGACATATCGGGAGCGATGCCCATTGCACTGATGCTGTGGCCAAGAAATTTTACCTCTGCATGCGCAAGATGGCACTTATCAGGCTTTACACGTAAGTTTGCCTTTTTAAGAGCGATGAAAACATTTTCGAGATCTTTTAAATGTTCTTCGAAAGTTCGTGAAAAAATAATTATGTCATCGATGTAAACGAGACAAGATTTCCAATTTAGACCTGCGAGCACAAGCTCCATTAGTCTTTGAAAATCTGCGGGCGCATTCTTTAAACCAAAAGGTAAAACTTCAAATTCGTAATGACCAACAGGACATATAAATGCTGTTTTTTCGCGAGATTTATTATCGAGTGGAATTTGCCAGTATCCAGATTTCAAATCTAGTGTGCTAAAATATGCAGCACTGCCTAAAGTATCAAAATAATCATCTAGTTGCGGAAGAGGATAAACTTGCGTTTTAGTGATGTCATTTAACCGTCGATAATCGACGACTGGCCTTAGGGAACCGTCCTTTTTTCCAATGAGAAATAATGGACTTGCCCATGGGCTAGTTGTAGGTCGAATAATTTTATCCGCAAGCATTTCATTTATAATTTTCTGCATAGATTCCCTTCTAGAATGTTCGACACGATAAGTTTTTCCCACAACGGGTGGATTATCCCCTGTATCAATATGATGTTTCATCAAGGGGGTACGACCGAGAGGTTCGTTTTTTAATGCAAAAATTGAGTCGTATTTTAGACAAAGTTCACGAATTTGTTGCTGCTGTCTAGAATCAACGGCGGAGCCGTTTAAAGCCTTATTTATTGATGCGAAAAGTTCTGGTGTCCTATCATCCAAGGATGAAACATGTGACACAACTTCTGCATCAGAGGTTAAAGAACCAATTATGTCACCAGAGTCAATGCGAATTGGCGCCTTAGAGATGTTACAGACGCGAACAGGTATTAAAGGTTGTGAAGCATCGACTATAGACGGAGCAACAAAAAGTGATGTTTTTTCCATAAAATCGGGATTTGGTTCGAATAATGCGAAATCAAAATTGCAAGAACCATGACTTATGTAGCCAGGTGTAATTAATTCATGCCTAGGTTGTATGATAACAGGCTCGGGTAACGAAACATGCACACACACAACACCAGAGGTAGTTGTGTTGGGTTTCAGCGCGAAATTGCAATTTTTCATGAGATGAGAGTAAGTTAACCTTTATGCCGTTTATAAAAGCACAACGCTCAATAGGATTAACCCACATGAGTGCGGATTCACAAAAATCATATCCTAAGAGCATGTCTTCCGGCAATTGATCAATTATAGCTACTGAGGTAGTAATAGATTGTTCCGCGATTGTTAAGGTCATATTTACTTTATAGCGGACGACTGCAGTAATTTCGCCTACACCATGCACAACTTGCGAAACTTGTTTAGGTGGTAAATTAAAACCAAGACGCAAGAATGCAGATGTGGTCATCATGGTGACCTGTGAACCTGTATCTATGAGAGCAGGTACCTCAACGCCATGAACTTTAACGAGAATAGTGGGTAAATTTGTTCCAGCGTGACTTACAATAGGAATATTAGGATCTAAGATGTTAGACGGAGGTAGATTTATTTTCTCGTAAGTTGCAAGACGACGTTGTAGACGTTCGTACTCTTCGAGAAATTCTTGCGACGCGAATAAATTAGGACGCGCGCTAGATTCTGGCCCTTTCGCAGTAACCGTGTTTACATCATGAGGAGATGTAGGGGTTGGCTGCGGTGGGGGCGCATTCATGGTGGGCTGGTTATCTGCAGTGTATGTGACATACGGGCGATTGAAATTATTATCGTTGCGATAGTTCGAGTTATAGTATGTTCCACGTTGTTCGTTTGGAAATTGCACGAAAGGTGTATTTTGGCGCGATTGATTATTATAACGATTATCATAACGCGAATTTTGATAATTAGCGCGCGAATTTTGGTAATAATCATTACGATTTTGCCGAAAATTCGATCGTGATTGCTTTGATTCAAAGCGATTATCATTATTCGCATAGTTAAATGAGCGATGTTGACTAGAATTACGATAACGTGATTGAGAACGATGCCTATTCTGCGAATTCGAACGCGATGGCGAATGATTTCGTCGCGAAAAGAACGCGATTGGCTGCAATTGCGAGCCATAGAATTAGTATTCCGATCAGCTTGATTATTAAAATTAGCATTATTAGACGTTTCTTGCCTTTGACGTGTGAAACATTCCTCATAAATGTGACCTATGCGTTTGCAAAAGGTGCAATATTTACGAGAAGAACTTTCTGGTTTCTCAGCACGCGATGAGCGATGAAACGTTTTATGACGTGAACGATTTGGATCATTTTGATTAGATGCGCGAGGAGTATCTTTAGGTACTACGCTGCCTACTGGAGCAGCTGTTACCGATACGTAAGGCGTTACTGCCTTTTTATCCTCAAATTCTTTATTAGCAAATTCAGCGCTAAGCGCATTGTCCAAAAATTCAGCTAATGATGCTCTAGGTTTTTTGTGATATGCCTCTTTCGAAATGTGTGGTAATAAACCTTGTTTTAGTTGATGTCGCATTAGATTATTGAAATGTGGCGAGTCAACTTCAAGATAGGGATCCGATTTAATTAACTCTTTGCGAAGCGAGAGATAATAAGCTTTAACCGATTCGTTAGGCTGCTGTTTGTGTGACAAAAAACGATTAAAGAGCGCACCGGTGTCCATAGGACAAAATTCGGTTATTAGCGCTTGTTTCGTTTTTGAATACGATTGTTGTATGTCAGCAGGTAACGAACGGTATAAACGCAAAGCATAAGGATCAAGAAATCCAGTAGCGAATTTTAAACGATCAGCTTTGTCAATATCATAGGTATTGGCAAGCGATTCAAATTCCGCAAAATATGCTTTCATATCCGATTTATCGCCATCAAAAAATTTCTTATTAGCAATTGCAAATTGCATTTGCTGCAAAAATGGTCCGCGATTCAAGGAATCAGCGAGACGCGAATCACCACGAGAGCTTTCAGATGAAGAACCTGAACTATGCCGATGACGTCGTCTGCGCGATCGACATTTGCGACGCGAGCGACGGCTGCGTGGGCGATCATAGCTGTTAGATGAGCTGTCGTCAGAGAATTTAACATGCTTTTTGCTACTAGACGATTCAGGTGGAGGTGCAGATTCGGTGTTAATGCCAGATAGATTTATCTCAACCGGTTGCATTTCGATATTAGAAGAATGCAAGATAGGATTATTAGGTGGTATTTCCACGTTTATAGGGTTAGGTACATAATTATTGGGTAAGATTTCTCCTTGAGGTGGAAAATACTGCAGCGGGGGTGGATTAAGTTGCTGCTGCGAAGTCGCAATAGAAGGATTAGGTACGAAGGAAGGCGCATTACGATTTAATGGCAGCGACGGCCGAGATCGCGACGTCTGCGAAATCGATACCGACGGCTGCAAAATCGTAGGTATATTCTCCGAAAAACCCGAGTTTTGCACTGTTTGCAAACCCGTGTTTACAGGATTCTGTGACAAATTACAGATTTCCGGCGCGCGATTTGTACAACTTTGAGAGGTATTTTCAGGAATAGTTTCTGAAGGTGAGCGTGAATTCGATGCTCTGTTGCTAGTAGACAACAGTGAAGATGCCCTATGCGTACTTTGCGCACGATTTGCACTTTGCGCATTGAATTCAGAAGAATTTGCGCTATCGATTGAGTGGTTAACGCGCTCAGCTACATTAGTTTCTATGCGATTCAGAACTGGTTGGGGTTTAAGCATAGTGCTTAGCTCCAAACGCAGTTTACGCATTTCATCTGCATTTGCCTTTTTATCTTGTTCAAAGCGCGTAGAAAGATCCGAAAATTGTAAATGAATAGCTTGTAGAGCTTTCAAAAGGAGATCATTAGTCGCATTAGCATTAACACGCTCTTGGTCGGCATTCCTGCAGCGACTATGAGTACTCTCTACGTCAGAATCGTGATTTTCGCGTTCCGAACTGGTTTCAGGATTATTTGCCGTGTTAATGGTAGTCGTATTATCGATCATTGTGTGACTTGATGAATTGTCAATATTAGGATCCGATCTAGTTAGCGAAAATTGATTAATGCGAGATCGCATGGTACTCAATGATAATTCGTCTTCGGACTGTGTATTACTCGCGACATGTAGTGACGCGGGTAATTTATCATTATTCGCCTTAGTCGTTACGTCTCTCGTAATTGTGTCATTACTCGCAGAATTACACGCGCTATTAGAGTCAACAGGCGCAGTAGGTAATTGGCGAGCTGAAACAGGTGGCGTAGAAGGTTTTTTCAATTTAGCGGGCGGTGTCCGCAAAACCTTTTTCCTGCCATTTCTAGATATCAAAAATGTCGAAAAATGTGACCGTGGGTAAAATAAATTTCAGTACGTCGAAATTTTTTCCAAAATAAATGTTTCGAATTTGGGCTTTGTCGATCCGAAAAACAGGTTTTTTCACGTAAATAGTACTTCCTTACGTGAAGTAAGATATACCAGACGTGAAATGATCGAAAACAGGTAGGACTAAGCCTAACGCGCAAAAACGTGTACGTGGTTAAGAAAACAGGTAGGTAAACACCTAAATGACGGAATTTCGTCGTCAAGAGAGAAAAATGATGAGTCGTCGCCTGTGGGTCGACGTTTATAGAAAAATGCGAGCGTGAGAGCTGCCTTCGTCGATGAAAATTTCGACGGAAATAGAAAAATAACGATGACTTTACCACGATACACAAAATCTTTACCACGGACGCTTACTTAAATTGCGCACTGCCACGATCGCGGTCGATACAACAACAAAGGTGAACAAAATGTTACACATTCTTAGATGGCCAAAATGATAAATTTTTGGATCGAAAAATAATTTTACGATGATTGATCAGCTCGGCTGTAGCTAGCAGCCTAAAGGAGGGAACATCCAATGTAAATGTAGCTGCCCTGTATCTACAATAGCGATACGGGCGAGGCTAACATTTGCCTTCGAGATTTACCTAGGTACGTAGGTACTTAAGCCTGCGCTTAGTGCTGGCCCCGATCGCGCGGCTCTAAGGCTTTCGATCTTTGGACCCTTACAGACCTTACGGCTTTGATCCCCTCAGCCCTAATATTGCTGGCTGCTTTTCGTCGGGTGATCTCAGCAGCTACGCCCTAAGACCTAAGGCTACCTACCTAGTCTCGGAATTTGCCGCGGAGGTCAGTTGACCTATCTCAAGCTCAAGTTGTTATTTACCTTGTTTTCAATCAGTACCTGATCAGAAATGTTTTTGGTTCCTAATTTGTGTAGCACGCTGAACAATGAAAACAACAACAACGAGCTCTACGCTGATCAATCATCCCAAAAGATTAAATAATATTTTTGATCAATTTTTGGGCTTGAGAAATAAATTATGATTTTCGAATGAAGAAAACTATCATACGGAATTTACCTATCAGTCCACTGGAAGGGTGGAAGTCCTCGACGAAAGGATGGAGGCCGGCCTAACCCTCGGTATATCCGAAACCACTGGGTTGGTTTTCTATATTTTTATTCAACGAATAACACACGGCCTGTAGCCGGGAAAACAAATACGTAAAAGAAAAAATGACTATGTACAGTCGAAAATCACCGACCAACGAGAAAACCAAACAAGCCGAAAAACCAACTCGACCTCTTCTACACTGGCCTCAAGGACCATTACAGTACAATAAAAATAACAATCAAATTAACGTAATACTGATAAACTTTTATCTCAGATCGAATGTTATCGATTACACGAGCGGTATGCATTAAACAATTACTATTATCATACACTTAACTCTACGATACCGGACAAGTATCTAAATGTTTTTTATTATTGAAAATTTGGGAAAATAATGGGAAGACCGAAGGCATAGCCCACAGTGCACCGTCATAGACAGCTACTAGTATTGGCTATGTAATGGCTATTGCGAACTGCTAAAGCATGTTCGCCTAAACGTGTAACTCTCGCAGTTACATGTACCCTACACACAGACAACTACGAAAACAACAACCCACAATAAGTATAATACCTTCAGGGCTTACTTAAGTACCTTGCTACACTTAGCGGAGGTCCGGGCGCTACGGCGATAGGCCTTTACTCTGCCTCTTGACCCTAAGTACTTAGTGCCTAAAATCTCCTTGGACTTAGTTTGTCCGTACCTAAGGAGATTGCGGGAGGGAATTCCGACCGCAGTACCCGACACATTTTTCGCCGCACTAGAATACCTAAGGCGAAATAAATTACAAATTTTGATTTTAATAGCACTCTGAACAATAAATACAACAACTAAATTCTTTTTGAGGCCCCATCCTGTATAACAGTTGATAAGTATTTGCCAGACATATCTTAGGAGATCGTGAGCATGCGTTGTTTGTAAGTCATTCGAATTTACACCAGTTTTATCAATTAGTTGGTTTTTAAAATTGCCTAAGATATTAAGTTGTATCGACTTCCGATGCTTTCAATTTTATATTTGATTTATTTAAGTAGTAAAAAACGTATTTGAGTGCTTATCCAAAAAATTTTTTATCTTTGTTTAGCTACCTGTTTACGAAATTTGAGCGAAAGCTATATGTATACTTTGTTCAGAATCCTCATTGTGTCTGCTTTAATTGTTAAGTTATCGTTATTTGACGAGTGTATTAAAGAAACTAAGGCAACCTTGATAAGGCAAGTAAAATTGAACTGTTTTGAAAGAAAAAGAATTGTTATATCGAATGTTTAAATCATAAGCTGACCAATTTTAGCGGATTTGAGATAAAAAACTTAAATAAAAACTCTAATACATACAAAACTGAGACTGCGACAATTCGCCTGCCATTGAGGTAAAAAAGTTCAGTAGAGAATTGAAACAATCGACTTATTCGTCAAAATTAGCAAACATAAAAGGAATTTGCATACTCGTACTTCAGGGTCGCTATGCATAATTGTGATACTGTAATCAGGAAAATAAAGCTGATAATCGCATTTCAACAAGTCAACTCATCACATTGCATCGGCAATACGCATGCTTTCGAATGAATAATAGCTTATACATTAGCATACCATTCGATCACGTACGATTGATACAGAAAGCATTGATCGATGTGATTTATGATCATGATCATGCGCCAAACATAGATAAGCGCCAAGTTCAGATATGCGCCAAGTTCATACATGCGCCAAGTTCAGACGTGCGCCAAGTTCAGTCAAAATCGCAACCTGTAACAATAGGCGCCAAGTTTAGATATGCGCCAAGTTAAAATAGGCGCCAAGTTTAGATGGGCGCCAAGTTCATACAAGAAAAGAAAAGGCGCCAAGTTTAGACGGGCGCCAACTTCAAACATGCGCCAAGTTTAGACATGCGCCAAGTTAAGACATGCGCCAAGGTTGGGATCGAACTGTATTGTAACGCTTAATACGGAAAGCGAAGGCGCGTACAAGAGAATGTAAAAATCGAGCGCATTTAAAACGCGCGACATGTCAATAATGCACAAAGCGTAGTGAATTTTTGTAAAAAAATGCGATTTATCTAAAAAATATAACAAGCGCGTGATTCGATGCGTCTAACGTTTAGCGGGTACTGTTCAGAGTCGAAGAAGTTTCGGCCTGTCCCAATTGGTTGTTCAACCGGCAAGTGTATTTACCAATGTGCCTCTGGTCAAGCTTGGCGACAGTCAAATTAGTTGTAGTCCCAGAGCCAGAAATCTGAGAAAAGTAAATAAGAAATCGATAGCAAGGGCCTCAATTCGAAACAAATCTGAAATTATAACGCTAATTAATCATACACTAACTAATCATTGTCATACATGTAGATGTTCAAAATTTTGGGAGAGGGGTCCTTGGCCATTTATAGGGGAGGGGAGTGAATGACCGCTTTTTGGCCAAAATCATCGAAAAGTGGTCAAAAAAGCGAGTTGTCGCCAAAAACGGGAAAGCCAAAAATTTTTTACCTCTGGGGTATTGGGGGACGATCAACTTTGGGTGGGATCCCCATCCCTCTGTTGCATGTATGGTCCTTGTATGGTCATGTATGGTCAAGTTGTTTGAAAGTGTACCATGGCCCAGAAGATGTTAGCCTATTTGCTCCAAAGCCATTAAATATTTCTGCTTTAAACGTACAAACGCTGTTAAAAACTGGTTACCAAGCTTTACTAGCGACCACGCTCAACACTTTCAAATGTAGATGTGTGTTGTATTTCCGAAATTCGCCTGCCAGATTCAGGCACTTGTCGTCTGAATGTACCAAAACAGGACGATTTTTTCACGCTATATTTTAGTGGAGTACCACTGGATGCCCATCAAGGCCAACATGGAGTTGGCATTGCCGTTAATAAAAAGCTTGCAAACACAATCATTGAATGGAAGCCCATTAACGAACGATTAGCCAAAATGCGATTAGCTGCCAAACCAACCAATATATATCCATCATTTCAGTGTACGCCCCCACTAACAGTGCGACCGAAAATGATAAAGATGAGTTTTATGCCACGTTAGATCGTGAAATAGCCCAAATACCATCAAACGACTATCTAGTGGTGGCGGGGGATTTTAATGCTCAACTAGGGCCTCCTGTAAAAGGCAGGAAGGAGACTGGGCCTAATACACTTGGACATCTGTGTGAGAATGGTGAACGCTTATTAGATCTAGTATCAAATTACCATCTACTCGTCGCTAATACTGTCTTTCGACATAAACGTCGCCACCTCCAAACATGGATTAGTCCTGATGGTAAAACGCGGAACCAAATTGACCATATTTTAATCAAACAGCGCTGGCGAAATTCCTTGATAGATGCTCGTTCGTTTTGGGGCACGGACACAATCACTGACCACGCTTTGCTCTCGGTGAAGATTAAAATCCAGCCACGGAGCCAGAAACGTCCAACCCTGAATAGGAAATTCAATCTTCCTCAACTTAAAATTCCAGATAAACAAATTGAATTTGCATCAACATATCAGCGCAATAAACTTACAAATCCTGCGACTACGCTAAATGACAAATGGGTTGAAATCAAAACATCCCTGACAAAAGCTGCTGAAACTGTCCTTGGTCACGGGAAGAAATTGAACCAAGACTGGATCAGTGATCGAACATTGCAACTCTCTGACCAAAGGAAAATAGCACGCAGCAATAATAACCATGCACTCACGTCCGATCTAGCAAAGAAGGTTAAATTGTCAGCTAGGCTAGATCGGGAGGCTTATTGGTCAAACCAGGCCACTGAACTGGAATGTGCGCAAAGTAGGGGTGATACAAAAAAATTGTTCAGGCTGGTGAAGATCATTGCCCGGAATTACACCCCGGCAGTTAGTGGAACTATCTTAGATAAAAATGACCAGGCTATCATTGAAAAAAAGCAACTACTTGAAAGATGGTGTGAATATTTTTCTGAGTTACTAAACCACAATCCTCCTTTGCAAGCCATTGTTCAGCCGACTGCGCCAACTCAGATGATCCCTTATAATATCAATGAGAAACCACCAACTATTGAAGAAATCAATAGAGCTGTCAAGCAGCTAAAAAGCGGACGTGCGCCTGGAAGTGATGGCCTTCCACCCGACTTATTTAAGATCAACAACCTTGCACTTATTGCCGACTTACACGAGCTGTATTCTATGATCTGGAAAGATGAATCAATTCCAACTGACTGGCAAACAGCGATAGTTTTACCCTTGTATAAGAAAGGTGACAAAAAACGTTGCAACAACTATCGTGGTATTTCGCTACTAAATATTGCCTATAAATTGATGGAGAAAATTCTGCTTAATCGACTATTACCAAACCGCGAAAGAAACACCAGAGAAAATCAAGCTGGATTTAGACCAGGTCGCGGTTGCATTGACCAGATTTTCACACTGCGCCAAATCTTAGAACTTCGCCATGAATTCCGGCAACCAACAGTGGTTGCCTTCTTGGACTTTACAGCGGCCTTTGATAGTATTGACCGACAATCAATCTGGTTTCTACTTGAATTAGAAGGACTGCCTCCAAAATTAAAACGGTTGTGTGCAGCTATGTACGCCAAAACGAACTGTCAAATCAGAGCCTATGGAGAGGACAGTCAAGAATTTTCAACTAAAACCGGCGTGCGTCAAGGGGGCGTTCTGTCCCCCTGTTTGTTTAACATCTGTATCGACCATGTGCTAAAAAGTGCCCTCGATAATGGCCCCGGTGGCATTACAATATACCCAAGTGAACATTCAATCACGGATCTTACCTTTGCCGATGACATAGCCTTGCTTGCAGATTCCCCAGACACCATGCAGGCAATGGTAGACCGCATCGAACGAACAGCATCAACCGTGGGACTCAAGCTCAACTGTGCCAAATCAAAATATTTTGCAATCAATCTAGATCCTGCATCGCTAAATGTTGACTTAACGATTGGAAATGATCGCATGGAACTAGTCAACTCTTTTACGTATCTTGGTAGCCGAATATCTCCTAATGGGCTACTGGATGAAGAAATGCCGATCAGAATTGCAAGAGCATCATCAATCTTTTCAGCCTTAAAACATTTCTGGAGTAGACCCGATATACGGAACAAAACGAAAACCCGAATCTACTGTGCCACGGTCCGAGCCACGCTGTTATATGCTACAGAAACATGGCCCATAAAACGAGATCAGCTTAGAAAGATGGAAGCCTTTGACCATCGTTGTCTCCGACGAATTACAAAAGTACGTTGGTCAGACTTTATTACCAATGAGTCTGTCCGCCAACGATGCGGTCTGAAACATCCACTAGCCGCCGCGATGATTTTGCGCCGTTGGAAATGGATCGGTCATGTTATGAGGATGCCTGATTCTCGATTGCCCTATAAAACATTTACCAGCTCGCAGGGGCCAACTTGGAAACGCCCTAAAGGAGGCGTTAGACATACAACGCAGCGATATTTCCACAAAAAGGCAGAGGAACTTATCATGATCCCATTCAACCTTAGTCGAAAGAAGTTTAACGTTTCGTGGCTACATCATCTTAGATCAATCGCCGCCGACCGGTTGCAGTGGCGCACAATTTCAAACAACATGGTCAATGCCCACTATGGGCGGAATGGCCGTTAAGCAAGTAAGCAAGCATGTATGACTATATCAATTCCGTTGAAAATTTTACCGCAAGATCCCCAGTAGCTGGTCGACCATTGAACAGCCACGTTGCTGTGGGCTGCGGACTGCCTGTGAAATCCACATTTAGGATGACCCGATCGCCAATTTTCACTGACTGGTCGGATAAGGGTTTAGTCACTTTTGGCGGCCGATTAGAACCGAGCTTCAGTGCCACTTCTTTGGCTAGAAAATGATTGGAATGGGTTTAAAAATATTTTCAATAGAGCAAGCAAGCTATTTAATTAGTAATGTTACGATATACACATACAATAAAATATAAAATAATTTAACGAGTGATAACAAAAGGAATAAATGCATTGTTGAGCCTTAAACGTCTTCTATTGTCAATATTGATATTTATAATCTATTGAATTTCACATTAACCTCAACTGAATCATAGAAAAACCTAACTTGTCCAACATTGTAATTTAAAAAAGGTGATCACATTAGTTTAAAAGGAATTTTACTGTGTCGCTTCTGGATGATTTTTTCATTCTAAATTTTTCTTAACCGTCGAATTATTAAAGCGATGCAGCAAAAGATAAAATCAGTGCGGCGAAAATCAATAAATCACGTCGAACTTTCAAGAAATTTCAAAAGTAGATAAAAAGATTTAAAATTTGAAAGTTGAGCTGCAACACTTTAAAGACTAGAATAATTAGAAAATGAGCAAACGCTAGATTCTTCAATTGCGAAGTAGACTTGATCGAAGAAATGTTTATTTCAACAATGTATCATCTGTGGCGAACATCACAAAATCTGATAGTCTTGTCTTTTACCCAACTTCAGTGCCTGAAGTATGAGTCAAAAATATACATGTACAGCATGGGGATTCTGGGAAGTCAGGTCCAAATATTTTTTACAAAGTGCTTCTTTTGGGCAAAAAAAGGATGGTTACACGTCAAAAACACTGTTTTTTGACGTTTCAGACAATGCTCGCTCTTTCAAGGGCATAAAAACGTGAAATAAAGCTATAAAAAATATGGAAAAGTTGAGTAAATTGAACAAAATATAGTCAAAAAATGCGCATACGACGCGAAGCGCCGTTTTTAACGACGTTTACCAACTTTTACAAAAAAATCGACAATTCTGGGGGTCACAGCCATTTTGCGGGGGTCAGTTGCCATTTTGGAAGGCCAGCCCCCTTCTAACGCCAAATCCGCAAAGAGCATGTTTGGTCAAAACCCGACTCATTGTCGGCATATTTTTTACCAAAGTTCAAAGTAAAGGTGGCAAGCATAAATAGTTGAGAGCCTAATCTTGTAAACATATAAATCAAACTTAAAATGATTCTCTAAGGATTTATTCTCGTCGCATGACGCAAAACATTTCGCGTTCATTAACAAAAAAGTTAAGAAGACTCTGAGCTTCTCTCTGCTCACTAGCCTGTTTAGGCGACTTATATGGGGTTTTCTTCCCCATTTTAGCCATTTTTTAACTACCTTTTCGCCTGGCATGGAAAACAACCAAGATTAAGATTAGGTCAACAAAATTTTGTCACAACCCCAATCTCAAACAAGAAAAAATATGCACACAAACACAATAAAGTTAAGAAATGCACTTAAACACAATAATGTTAAAAATGCACACAAACATAATAATGTTACAAAAGCAGAGGAATTTTTCAAATTTTTAGGCAGAAAAACGCCTGCACCCTCCTATTACCAGGGGTCAAGCAATCTAGAATTACTAGGGACTAGATCGAAAATGTAGTCATGGAGATAACAAAAATCGATAAAAAATATATATTTCTGGTAGCAAACGTATTTGAACATTTAAAAAACGCGTGAGAAATGCAATCCGCGACATGCGTAACACATCTTATTAAATTATTAAATCAAGCTTATAGCTCAATATATTTTCGATATATAGGTCGATATATTTTCTTTTACTTAACCAATAAAAAAGAAGGTACTGAGAAGCTTGCCACATAAGGATTTATGGTCTAACAGTAAACTGCAAAAAAGGCAACTAGATCACGGATCTGCATAGAGCTTGGTGAAGTAGGGTTAAATCTTCGATTGGTTTGAAAAATGGCGTTTTTTCGCCACACCGCAATTTTTTGTTTAAAAAAAATTTAGCACCCCCGAGAATTTTGTTGCTTCCCACCTATCCTACATCACATATACCTATATTTTGCTGAAAGCATACTAACCTTCTTTCGCGATGCTTTTTGCGCCCATGACAAAAGATTCCTGCTTATGTGGAGCATCGCTCGTCTCTACGTCAGACGCCTCTAAGTTAATTCTAATAGCTTTTTTACCATTATCTAAATTGAATTGATGCATAAATACATGGAAATCAATATTTTTTTGAGAAAGTTCTTGAAGCGATTAGAATTAATAACTCAACGACTAACCAAATTACCTGGACTTGAAGGTTTTGGGGTATGCACCCCAGAAACCAAAACACCCCCCAGAATTCAATTTTTGAAATTTTTTGTTTTTTCCGCCATTTTTTGATGCTTATGGATAGTTCTCGATGAGAAACGTTGAAAAGTGGTGTTCTTTCGCCATACCACCATTTTCAAGGCCATTTTTTACCTTTGAAAAAATTTTGCACCTCCCGCAGAACTTTAATGGCGCCCACCTACGCTTACCACTCTAAGAGGGCTTACTCAGAATTAGCCGAATGGGAATCTACATATAGTTCACTGTTGAAATTAAAATTAAAATCAAAATCGGTATTAAAATAAATAAAAATAAAATTTGTAAACAAACAAAGGATTTATTGCTACGTCCAGGAAAAACACGTGATAAGAACAATGCGTAATAAATGACACACACAAGACAACATATATTGCTATAATGAGGGAAAAGTAAAATCCGGAACCAGGACCAGGACCAGGACCGGACAAAATTAGTAAAATCCGGACAATCAATCAGGACTAGGACCAGGACCGGACTCAGGACAAATGGGTAAAATCCAGACAATCAATCAGGACCAGGACCAGGACCGGACTCAGGACAAATGGGTAAAATCCGGACAAACAATCAGGACAATGAAAAGATCAGGACAATGTATTAGATATGCAGGGTCGGACTGGCCAGGACCAGACAAATTGGGCTGGTTCTGGCTGGCCAGTCCGACCATACGTGGGCAGCAGGAAAATTCTGGGGGGGTGCAAAATTTTTTGAAGGTCAAAAAATGGCCTTAAAAATGGTGGTATGGCGAAAAGACCTTTCTCATAGAGCACTATCCATTGGCATCAAAAAAGTGCGAAAAAAACGAAAAAAAATTTTCAAAAATTGAATTCTGGGGGGTATTTTGGTTTCTGGGGGGTGCATACCCCCCAACCCCCACGCCCAGGTGTGAGTCCGATCCTACATATCTAATACATTGTCCTGATCTTTTCATTGTCCTGATTGTTTGTCCGGATTTTACCCATTTGTCCTGAGTCCGGTCCTGGTCCTGGTCCTGATTGATTGTCCGGATTTTACCCATTTGTCCTGAGTCCGGTCCTGGTCCTGGTCCTGATTGATTGTCCGGATTTCACCTATTTGTCTTGGTCCTGGTCCTGGTCCTGGTTCCGGATTTTATCCATGCCCCTATAATGACAGCAATTGTGACACACAGTCACAAAGTGATAACTTACGCGTGCCCCTTAACAAAAAAAGATAAATCGAAAGTACTGAGTTGACGCTTAGAAAATTCCATGCTGGGTGAATTTACAACATCGTTTGGAAGCGAATTCATCAGATTTACATATCTATGACTGAAATCATACTTGATACAGACCTAGGCTCTGTATCTTAACATTGACCAGATATAAAACTGGGGGTTTGGGGTCTAGGCCCATCTTTTTAGCCTCATGGTTTTATACAAATATTTTAAAGAGATGCAAATTTTCATGTCGTTCGATTTTTTTAATACAGAATAATGTAGAAGGAAATGAAGAATAGGTGCAGAAATTCGCACAGTCCGATGTAAACTGGTTAAACATTCGTCATCATTTCTCAAAAAATGGTACTTGTAGTTTCTCTATTTTCCATCTATATATATATGTATATATATATTTATCATCGGAGTCAATGTTTCCTTATACTGCGAACTATTATCTGCGTCGGGCGGCGGAGGTACGTCCCCCGGCGGCGCCTCTGCCGGCGGAGTATCAACCACTGTTACATCTTTCTTTGACCCACCACACATCGTTTATCGTTGTAGGGAAAATGAGAATACAAAAATTGGACTGGATCCACGCACAAACGAAACTAAAAACCGAAAATCGAAGAATCGCATGGTACGACAGCGGACTAGATTTCGAGACCTGATTTTTCGGATCTTTGAGTAAATAGTGCGTGTTTAAATCAAACACGGTTTTAAAGTCTTAAATTCTATTCCGTTAAACTATGCTTGTTTTACACAGCTGAATATCAAACTGTGCAAAATACACTTTCGCGGTCGTGCAGCCGTCGTGACCAGATAGGCACGGGGTAGTTTGGATATCTTGACCCCCAGTATAAAAAGAAAACTGGAAAAATTTTAGGGGAAGTGAGGCAAAATGTAAGCCAAAAATAAATTAAATTGAAAACTATCTCCAAAATTTCTTTTAGTTGACCAGAAACTGTGTAAAACGCATTGTTCTTTAGTTCTACGCTATTTTAGCTCTTATACCAGTTTTTTGGTCATTTTGAACCAAAAGTGCTCTATTCTTGACCCACCCCAGATCGGCTGACCCCCTCCTAGATCGGCCATGCTTTGCATTTTTGGTCCTGGACCGGAGCGCAGCACTCAAACAATATAAAAAGCTTTAGTGGGATTAATAATTTCGATATTGCTCTGATATAACGATCAGCATTTATTAAGAAATGAAACCTCTATAATGTTCTAAAAGAAATTAACATTAGGTGTTAATCACTTTACACTACTCTTCATGCGCCCCTAGCAGACGTATCACATCTGTTTCCATATATATTTTACGACTTTAGAGAAAAAATAAGTTACCGTGAGGCTCTAGAATGAAGCTTATTATATAGTGTAAACTTTACACTAGCGACGAGTGTAAAGAAGATTTTAGTCTGATTTGTAAATTCAATATTACTCGGATATTACGATCAACATTCATGAAAAATTTACGTCTCCATAACGGTTTAATGACAAATAGACACAGATGTAAACCACTTTACATCACTGTTGAGTGTAAACAAACGCGCCCAGCTGACGTCCCTTATTTGATTCCATGTAAATTTTCAGATTTCGGCAAAAAATTCAGGTTTTCGCAAAGCTCTAGAACGAAGATTAATTAGCAGTGTAAACTTTACACAACCGTCTAGTGTAAAGAGGATTTTATTTCGATTTGTAAATCTGATATTACTCGGATATTATTATCAACATTTATGAAAAAATTGCATGTCTACAATGGTCTGAGGACAAATAAACAATGAGTGTAAACTACGTTACATCACTGTTGGATGTAAACAAACGTGCCTACGTGACGTCTCACATTTGATTCTTTGAATATTTCTAGACTCCAGGAAAAAATTAGGTTTCTGGAATGCTCAAAAACGAAGATAATTACATATGTAGTGTAAACTTCATGTAAACACCTAGTGTAAAGAAGATTTTGGTCAGATTCGTAATTTTGATATTGTTCCGATATTACGATTAATATTTATGAAAAAAATTAAGTCTCCATAATGTTCTATGGGCAAACTAACAATAGGTGTAAACCACTTTACAACACTGTAGACTGTAAACATATGCGCCAGACTGGCATATCAAATTTGGTTCCTGGTCCATTTCTAGACTTGATAATCGTGTCCTTGACTCATAACCAGAGAAGCAGGCAGGAAAAACAAGACAGAAACGCATTTTAAACACCAAATTTTTGACTTTACACTCGCTAAATATTAATGTATAGACAATTTGCTTTGACATGCACCCGATATAAAGCACTTTATTTTTATTCTATTGGACTTATCCCGACTTCTGGACGGAGAAAGTGGCGAACAAAAAACGCAACAAAAACGTATTTTCCATCATTTAGAACACTGTAAACTTTAAAATTCCGTACCGAACTCCCCATTGAGCTTAAAGAAATTCGGTTTGGTACAATTTAGAGCTTTTGAATCGTAGTACATTCCTGTGTGCCAAAATTCTCTTGCAAAAATTATTTGGTATGATTTATTAATCAAAATTCGGAAAAAACGTGTTTTTTGCCCATTTTTCACCTCTGATTTCGAAATTTACACCCCCATAAATAACTCAATATTGCGTTCTTTAAATGCAGTTTGCTGCGATGTGTAGCCCCTGAGAGGCACTATATTACTGTTGTATTTAATTCATCCTTACTCATAAGCGGGAAAATTTGGCAGAGAAATCTTAGTTAAAAGCCGTTTTTTTACACCATCCACTAGAGTGTAAACTTTAAACCCCAGGATCTAACTTACCATTAAGCATAGAAGACTTTGCTTATATACAGAATGTAGCCCTTGATCCGCTCTACATTTCTGTCAAAAAACATTTCGAAAAACTCATAACCGGACTTTGTATCGGTCATAAGCAGGTTGAAAACTCGACCAAAAAGTGCTTTTTACCCCCAGATTTTCGCACTCTTTACACTGCCATTCGATAACTAATGCGAATTTCTAAAAACAGACGAAGTGCCATCTGTAGAATTCATCCCTCTATTATCCTATGCCGTTCAATTCTTCGAGTTATCAATACTCAGTTGTCCATATGCCGCATTATAAATGTCCCAAAATTTGTCCTATGTTATAACGTTACACAAAAACTTTACACCTTCTCTACACAGTCAATTTGAGTTTCAAGAAAAACAAAAAAAACACGGGCAGCGAATTTTTTATTATCTTTCTTTAAAAAAACCGCACCTTCCAGAAGTGTCCCGTTATAGCTATAGGGGGTGCACAGGTGTTAGGGGTACCCAAGTATATTATAGGTACGCCCGGTTTTTTTAAAGAAAGATAATAAAAAATTCGCTGCCCGTGTTTTTTGTTTTTCTTGAAACTCAAAACTGACTGTGTAGAGAAGGTGTAAAGTTTTTGTGTAACGTTATAACATAGGACAAATTTTGGGACATTTATAATGCGGCATGTGGACAACTGAGTATTGATGACCTGAAGAATTGAACAGCATAGGATAATAGAGGGATGAATTCTACAGATGGCACTTTTTTGTTTTTTGAAATTCGCATTAGTTATCGAATGGCAGTGTAAAGAGTGCGAAAATCTGGGGTGAAAAAGCACTTTTTGGTCGAGTTTTCAACATGCTTATGTCTGATACTAACTCCGGTTATGGGATTTTTCGAAATGTTTTCTGACAGAAATGTAGAGCGGATCAAGGGCAACATTCTGCATATAAGCAAAGTCTTCTACGCTCTATGGTGAGTTAGATCCTGGGGTTTAAAGTTTACACTCTAGTGTATTGTGTAAAAAACTGATTTTAAGTAAGATTTCTCTGCCAAATTTTTTCGCTTATGAGTCAGGGTAAATTGAATACAGCAGTAATATAGTGCCTCTCAGAGGCTACACATCGCAGCAAACTGCATTTAAAGAACGCAATATTGAGTTATTTATGGGGGTGTAAATTTCGAAATCAGAGGTGAAAAATGGGCAAAAAACACGTTTTTTCCGAATTTTGATTAATAAATCATACCAAATAATTTTTGCAAGAGAATTTTGGCACACAGGAATGTACTACGATTCAAAAGCTCTAAATTGTACCAAACCGAATTTCTTTAAGCTCAATGGGGAGTTCGGTACGGAATTTTAAAGTTTACAGTGTTCTAAATGATGGAAAATACGTTTTTGTTGCGTTTTTTGTTCGCCACTTTCTCCGTCCAGAAGTCGGGATAAGTCCAATAGAATAAAAATAAAGTGCTTTATATCGGGTGCATGTCAAAGCAAATTGTCTATACATTAATATTTAGCGAGTGTAAAGTCAAAAATTTGGTGTTTAAAATGCGTTTCTGTCTTGTTTTTCCTGCCTGCTTCTCTGGTTATGAGTCAAGGACACGATTATCAAGTCTAGAAATGGACCAGGAACCAAATTTGATATGCCAGTCTGGCGCATATGTTTACAGTCTACAGTGTTGTAAAGTGGTTTACACCTATTGTTAGTTTGCCCATAGAACATTATGGAGACTTAATTTTTTTCATAAATATTAATCGTAATATCGGAACAATATCAAAATTACGAATCTGACCAAAATCTTCTTTACACTAGGTGTTTACATGAAGTTTACACTACATATGTAATTATCTTCGTTTTTGAGCATTCCAGAAACCTAATTTTTCCTGGAGTCTAGAAATATTCAAAGAATCAAATGTGAGACGTCACGTAGGCACGTTTGTTTACATCCAACAGTGATGTAACGTAGTTTACACTCATTGTTTATTTGTCCTCAGACCATTGTAGACATGCAATTTTTTCATAAATGTTGATAATAATATCCGAGTAATATCAGATTTACAAATCGAAATAAAATCCTCTTTACACTAGACGGTTGTGTAAAGTTTACACTGCTAATTAATCTTCGTTCTAGAGCTTTGCGAAAACCTGAATTTTTTGCCGAAATCTGAAAATTTACATGGAATCAAATAAGGGACGTCAGCTGGGCGCGTTTGTTTACACTCAACAGTGATGTAAAGTGGTTTACATCTGTGTCTATTTGTCATTAAACCATTATGGAGACGTAAATTTTTCATTAATGTTGATCGTAATATCCGAGTAATATTGAATTTACAAATCAGACTAAAATCTTCTTTACACTCGTCGCTAGTGTAAAGTTTACACTATATAATAAGCTTCATTCTAGAGCCTCACGGTAACTTACTTTTTCTCTAAAGTCGTTAAATATATTTGGAAACAGATGTGATACGTCTGCTAGGGGCGCATGAAGAGGAGTGTAAAGTGAGTAACACCTAATGTTAATTTCTTCTTAGAACATTATAGAGGTTTCATTTCTTAATAAATGCTGATCGTTATATCAGAGCAATATCGAAATTATTAATCCCAATAAAATTCTTTACACTCTTGTATAAAGTTTAAAATGTAAATTAAGTTGAGCTCTAGAAAATTTTGGAAGCATATTTCTTTATTCTTTACAGGATGTTCTACGTAACATAAGAATTACTAATCAGAATGTTTGTTTTTTCTACAACTAGGAGCTTTGTAAAGTTTAAACCATTCAATTATTAGAAGAACCGCACAGTAAATGAAATCTAGTATTGTATTTCCAAATCTTGCTAATTAAAAGTGGGGTACTAGCAAAGAAAAATGCTCCGTTGGAACAAAAAGGGGGAATATACTTGGGATTGTGAATTATCGAGGATGTAAAAGGAGGGGACTAGGAAAAATCTCCATGCCAAAAATCTCTAAATATGTACAAAATTAGACTTTCTCTAAACAATGCAAAAAATCGAAGTATATTCTGCGGCCTTTGAACAATGTAAAAGTTTAGTAAACAATTGCTGTAGACATGTGTAAAAGAGTATCTACATAGGTCTGTTGCACGTCAGCTTCCGTTTTTCCTACTGCTTTGAACCAACAATATCATCGATTGTCTTGAATGCATCGATATGTACTATTTCATTCAATTCGCTTAGCTAATGCATTGCTAATTCGCTGCTTTTTTCAATCAATTTTTTGGGAACTTGAATATTGCTTGCACTTTGACGCTTAGAATGGCTGTATCTGCTAAGTGACATGCTTAGTAATAATGAAATACGAACAACTGAGTATAAACTGTCAACAGCATTTCACTTTCAGTCACATTATTAAGCAACTCAAAGTTGAATGAAGTCTGCAAAAAGTTGCATTTACATCATATGCTTTTAAGATAATATGTCAATCAGAAAAAATTATTTTAAAATAATACGTTTTATCAGAGACCGCAGAATATACTTCGATTTTTTGCATTGTTTAGAGAAAGTCTGATTTTTTACATATTTCGCGGTCCTGGCATATAACATAGGGAGATTTTTCTAGTCCCCTCCTTTTACATCCTCGACATCCTCGATAATTCACAATCCCGATATTCCCCCCTTTTTGTTCCATCGGAGCATTTTCATTACTATTATATATTTATATATATATATATATATATATATATATATATATATATATATATATATATATATATATATATATATATATATATATATATATATATATATATATATATATATATATATATATATATATATATATATATATATTATATATATATATATATATATATATATATATATATATATATATATATATATGTATATATATCATAGGTAGCGCTATCGCGCTACCTATAATATACTTGGCCACCCTTTTTTCTTATATGTTTTTCACAGCGAGTGCGAAATTTCTGTCCCCCCCCCTCACAGCTATAGCGGCACATCTGAGGTGCGGGTTTTTTTAAAAGGTAGATAATAAAAAAACTTAGTTCCTCCATTTTTTTATTGTTTACACTCTTTCGTGCGCGTCGTGGTGTGTAAAGTTTACACCAAAAATTCAAATAATTTGCGAGGGCCAATTTTTTTAAAAAATGTTTCCCCTAATTAGTAGGTTACGAATCTGGTCTTAAAATTTCTTTACACTCATTGGTTGTTGCACAGGAGTGTAAATTAGACGATTTTTTACACAGTTTTCATGTGGCCAAGCATATATAACTCAGTTTTACATTCTATGCAGTCTGATTGGTTTCAAAATGTAGACGGTTAAAAAATCCGGAAACTTTTTTAATTTTTTAAAGTAATATTCTCGAATTTAGAGGCGGTTTATTGTTAGCGCGTACCTATAATATACATGGTGCCTACCTCTAACACCTGTGCACCCCCCTACAGCTATAACGGGACACTTCTGGAAGGTGCGGTTTTTTTAAAGAAAGAAAATGAAAAAATTCGCTGCCCATGTTTGTTTGTTTTTTTCTTGAAACATAAAACTGACTGTGTAAAGAAAGGTGTAAAGTTTTTGTGTAATGTTATAACATGGGACAAATTTTGGGACATTTATAATGTGCCATATGGACAACTGAGTATTGATGACTCGAAAGATTATGAATGGCATAGTATAATAGAGGGATGAATTCTACAGATAGCACTTCTTTTGTTTTAGAAGTTCGCATTAGTTATCGAATGGCAGTGTAAAGAGTGCGAAAATCTGGGGGGTAAAAGCACTTTTTGGTCGAGTTTTCAGCTTAACCTGCTTATGTCCGATACTAAGTCCGGTTATGAGTTTTTCGAAATGTTTTTTGACAGAAATGTAGAGCGGATCAAGGGCAACATTCTGTTTATAAGCACAGTCTTCTATGCTTAATGGTGAGTTAGATCCTGTGGTTTAAAGTTTACACTCTGGATGGTGTAAAAAAAACGGATTTTAACTAAGATTTCTCTGCCGAATCCTCCCGCTTATAAGTAAGGGTTAATTGAATACAGCAGTAATAAAGTGCCTCTCAGAGGCTACACATCGCCGCAAACCGCATTTAAAAAACGCAATATTGAGTTATTTATGGGGGTGTAAATTTCAGAAATCCAGAGGTGAAAAATGGGCAAAAAACACGTTTTTTCTGAATTTTGATTAATAAATCATACCAAATAATTTTTTTTGCAGAAATTTTTTGGCACACAGGAATGTACTACGATTCAAAAGCTCTAAATTGTACCAAACCGAAATTGCAAGCTCAATGGGAGTTCGGTACGGAATTTTAAAGTTTACAGTGTTCTAAATGATGGAAAATACGTTTTGTTGCGTTTTTTGTTCGCACTTTCTCCGTCAGAAGTCGGGATAAGTCAATGGGGAATAAAAATAAAGTGCTTTTATATCAGGTGCATGTCAAAGCAAATTGTCTATACATTAATATTTAGCGAGTGTAAGTCAAAAATTTGGTGTTTAAAATGCGTTTCTGTCTTGTTTTTCCTGCCTGCTTCTCTGGTTATGAGTCAAGGACACGATTATCAAGTCTAGAAATGGACCAGGAACCAAATTTGATATGCCAGTCTGGCGTATATGTTTACAGTCTACAGTGTTGTAAAGTGGTTTACACTATTGTTAGTTTGCCCATGGTTTAATTATGGAGACATAATTTTTTTCATAAATATTAATCGTAATATCGTAACAATATCAAAATTACGAATCCAGCCAAAATCTTCTTTACACTAGGTGTTTACATGAAGTTTACACTACATATGTAATTATCTTCGTTTTTGAGCATTCCAGAAACCTAATTTTTCCTGGAGTCTAGAAATATTCAAAGAATCAAATGTGAGACGTCACGTAGGCACGTTTGTTTACATCCAACAGTGATGTAACGTAGTTTACACTCATTGTTTATTTGTCCTCAGACCATTGTAGACATGCAAATTTTTCATAAATGTTGATAATAATATCCGAGTAATATCAGATTTACAAATCGAAATAAAATCCTCTTTACACTAGACGGTTGTGTAAAGTTTACACTGCTAATTAATCTTCGTTCTAGAGCTTTGCGAAAACCTGAATTTTGCATAATCTGAAAATTTACATGGAATCAAATAAGGGACGTCAGCTGGGCGCGTTTGTTTACACTCAACAGTGATATAAAGTGGTTTATCTTCGTTCTAGAGCTTTGCAAAAACACAAATTTTGCGAAATCTGAAAATTTACATGGAATCAAATAAGGGACGTCAGCTAGGTGCGTTTGTTTACACTCAACAGTGATGTAAAGTGGTTTACATCTGTGTCTATTTGTCATTAAACCATTATGGAGACGTAAATTTTTCATTAATGTTGATCGTAATATCCGAGTAATATTGAATTTACAAATCAGACTAAAATCTTCTTTACACTCGTCGCTAGTGTAAAGTTTACACTATATAATAGCTTCATTCTAGAGCCTCACGGTAACTTACTTTTTCTCTCTAAAGTCGTTAAATATGTTGAAACAGATGTGATACGTCTGCTAGGGGCGCATGAAGAGGAGTGTAAAGTGAAGTAACACCTAATGTTAATTTCTTCTTAGAACATTATAGAGGTTTCATTTCTTAATAAATGCTGATCGTTATATCAGAGCAATATCGAAATTATTAATCCCAATAAAATTCTTTACACTCTTGTATAAAGTTTAAAATGTAAATTAAGTTCAAGGCTCTAGAAAATTTTGGAAGCATATTTCTTTACAGGATGTTCTACGTAACATAAGAATTACTAATCAGGAATGTTTGTTTTTCACAACTAGGAGCTTTGTAAAGTTTAAACCATTCAATTATTAGAAGAACCGCACAGTAAATGAAATCTAGTATTGTATTTCCAAATCTTGCTAATTAAAAGGTAGGTACTAGCAAAGAAAAATGCTCCGTTGGAACAAAAAGGGGGAATATACTTGGGATTTGTGAATTATCGAGGATGTAAAAGGAGGGGACTAGGAAAAATCTCCATGCCAAAAATCTCTAAATATGTACAAATTAGACTTTCTCTAAACAATGCAAAAAATCGAAGTATATTCTGCGGCCTTTGAACAATGTAAAAGTTTAGTAAACAATTGCTGTAGACATGTGTAAAAAGTATCTACATAGGTCTGTTGCACGTCAGCTTCCGTTTTTCCTACTGCTTTGAACCAACAATATCATCGATTGTCTTGAATGCCATCGATATGTACTATTTCATTCAATTCGCTTAGCTAATGCATTGCTAATTCGCTGCTTTTTTCAATCAATTTTTTGGGAACTTGAATATTGCTTGCACTTTGACGCTTAGAATGGCTGTATCTGCTAAGTGACATGCTTAGTAATAATGAAATACGAACAACTTAATTATAATTTGTCAACAGCATTTCACTTTCAGTCACATTATTAAGCAACTCAAAGTTGAATGAAGTCTGCAAAAAGTTGCATTACGTAATATGCTTTTAAGATATTATGTCAATCAGAAAAATTATTTTAAAATAATACGTTTTATCAGAGACAGAATATACTTTGATTTTTTGCATTGTTTGAAAGTCGATTTTTTACATATTTACTTGATTCTTGGCATATAACATAGGAGATTTTCCTAGTCCCCTCCTTTTACATCCTCGACATCCTCGATAATTCACAATCCCAAGTATATTCCCCCTTTTTGTTCAATGGGCATTTTTCATTGCTAGTATATATTTATATATATATATATATATATATATATATATATATATATATATATATATATATATATATATATATATATATATATATATATATATATATATATATATATATATATATATATATATATATATATATATATATATATATATATATATATATATATATATATATATATATATATATATATATATATATATATATCATAGGTAGCGCTATCGCGCTTTACCTATAATATACTTGGCCACCCTTTTTTTCTTATATGTTTTTCACAGCGAGTGCGAAATTTCTGCCCCCCTCACAGCTATAACGGCACATATCTGAGGGGTGCGGGTTTTTTAAAAGGTAGATAATAAAAAACTTAGTTCCCCCATTTTTTTATTGTTTACACTCAATACCGTGCGCGTCGTGAGTGTGTAAAGTTTGCAAAAATTCAAATAATTTGCGAGGGCCAATTTTTTCAAAAAAATGTTTCCCCTAATTAGTAGGTTACGAATCTGGTCTTAAAATTTCTTTACACTCATTGGTTGTTGCACAGGAGTGTAAATTAGACGTTTTTTTACAGTTTTCATGTGGCCAAGCATATCTAACTCAGTTTTACATTCTATGCAGTCTGATTGGTTTCAAAATGTAGACGGTTAAAAAAATCAGGGAGACTTTTTTAATTTTTTTTTAAAGTAATATTCTCGAATTTAGAGGCGGTTTATTGTTAGCGCGTACCTTTAATATACATGGGTACCTACCTCTAACACCTGTGCACCCCCTACAGCTATAACGGGACACTTCTGGAAGGTGCGGTTTTGTTTTAAAAGAAAGAAAATGAAAAAATTCATGCCCATGTTTGTTTGTTTTTCTTGAAACGCAAAACTGACTGTGTAAAGAATGTGTAAAGTTTTTGTGTAATGTTATAACATGGGACAAATTTTGGGTTGTTATAATGTGCCATATGGACAACTGAGTATTGATGACTCGAAGAATTGAATGGCATAGTATAATAGAGGGATGAATTCCACAGATAGTACTTCTTTTGTTTTAGAAATTCGCATTAGTTATCGAATGGCAGTGTAAAGAGTGCGAAAATCTGGGGGTAAAAAGCACTTTTGGTCAGTTTTCAACCTGTATGTCCGATACTAAGTCCGGTTATGAGTTTTTCAAAATGTTTTTTGACAGAAATGTAGAGCGGATCAAGGGCAACATTCTGTTTATAAGCACAGTCTTCTATGCTTAATGGTGAGTTAGATCCTGTGGTTTAAAGTTTACACTCTACTGGATGGTGTAAAAAAAACGGATTTTAACTAAGATTTCTCTGCCGAATTCTCCCGCTTATAAGTAAGGGTTAATTGAATACAGCAGTAATAAAGTGCCTCTCAGGGGCTACACATCGCCGCAAACCGCATTTAAAAAAACGCAATATTGAGTTATTTATGGGGGTGTAAAGTTCGAAATTAGAGGTAAAAAATGGGCGAAAAAACACGTTTTTTTCGAATTTTTTGATTGGCAAATCATACCAAATAATTTTTGCAAGAGAATTTTTGGCACACCGGAATGTACTACGATTTAAAAGCTACAAATTGTACCAAACCGAATTTCCTTAAACTCAATGGGGAGTTCGGTACGGAATTTTAAACTTTACAGTGTTCTAAATGATGGAAAAAACGTTTTTGTTGCGTTTTTTGTTCCGCTTTCTCCGTCAGAAGTCGGGATAAGTCTAATAGAATAAGAATAAAGTGCTTTATATCGGGTGCATGTCAAAGCAAATTGTCTATGCATTAATCTTCAGCGAGTGTAAAGTCAAAAATGCGGTATTTAAAATGCGTTTCTATCTTGTTTTCTGCCTGCTTCTCTATTGGTTATGTGAGTCAGGGACACGATTATCAAGTCTAGAAATGGACCAGGAACCAAATTTGATATGCCAGTCTGGCGCATATGTTTACACTCTACAGTGTTGTAAAAGTCGGTTTTACACCAATTGTTAGTTTGCACATAGAACATTATGGAGACTTAATTTTCATAAATATCAATCGTAATATCGGAACAATATCAAAATTACGAATCTGACCAAAATTTTCTTTACAATAGGTGTTTACATCAAGTTTACACTACATATGTATTTATCTTGCTTTTTGTGCATTCCAGAAACCTAATTTTTCTCTGGAGTCTAAAAATATTCAAAGGAACAAATGTGAGACGTCACGTAGGCGCGTTTGTTTACATCCAACAGTGATGTAAAGTAGTTTGATTCATTATTTATTTGTCCTCAGACTTCATTGTAGAGACATAATTTTTTCATGAATGTTAATCATAAAATCCGAGTAATTTTTACATAATGATAGCCTTTGTTCTAGAGCATTGCAAAAAGCGAATTTTTTTTTCCTGAGGTCCTAGAAATTTACAGGGAATGAAATATATACGTCAGTTGGGCGCTCTTGCTTACCTCAGCAGTATTGCAAAGTGGTTTAAACCTAATGTTTATTTGTCTTCAAAACATTATGGAGACTCATTTTTCCATAAATATTGAAAGTAATATCGGAGCAATATCAAAATTACGAATCCGACTAAAATATTCTTTACGCTATGTGTTTGTGTAAAGTTTACATACGCAGAGACTATGCTGCTTTGAGTAGAAATTTCAAGGATTCATAAGTGAGACATCAATTAAGTGAGTTTGTTAACCCTCAAAAGTAATCTGAAGTGATTTAAAAATTATGTTCAAGTGTCCTTAGATCATTGAAGAGATGTAATTTTGTCTAAAATGGGTTGCATTAAAGTTAAATCCTTCTTAGCCGTGTTTATAATATGTTTCACAAAATCTTGCACATGGAGAGCAATCGTTTAATCGATGTAAATTGCCAGCAAAAGTGGATTAAAATGAACCAGCAATCACACTAATGTGCACGAAGTCGACAAAGATATGCAGCTTTATTGTAATCATGTACATTAATAAGCCGTAAATCGGAAATACACCATTTGGAATGGAAAAAGACTGCAATTAATGAATACATATGTTAAACTTATTATAATAGGTAGCGCGATAGCGCTACCTATAATATACTTGGCCATCCTTTTTCTTATATGTTTATCACAGCAAGTGCAGAAATTTGTGTCCCCACTCACAGCAACAACGGCACACACCTGGGGAGGCGGTTTTTTTAATCGATGGATGATTAAAAATTCGATGCCCGTGTTTTTTTCTTTTGTTTACACTCAATACTGAGTTAGCAATGAGCGAGCAAAGTGTAAAGAAAAAATTAAATAATCTGCGGAGGGCCAATGTTTTTGAAAATGTTGCCCCAGCTGTAGATTACGAATCTGACCTTAAAATTACTTTACACTCGATAGTTTGTTGCACAAAAGTGTAAAGTATACGTGTTTTACTCTTTGCGTGTCCTTCTGCTTATCTAACTCAATTTTGGTTTCTGTGTGCGGTCCAATCGGTCCTATAATGTAGAGTGTTGCAAAATCTCAAATTAATTCTTTTTCTTTCTTATAACGCAATATTTCTTGATCTGTGATCGTTTTAGTGTAAAGGGTTCGAGACGAAAAACGATATCTCTTCAACTACTCCGCTAAGTAGGCGGAACATGCTAATTATGCTTAAGGTGCCCTGACCTTAGCGTTACAGATCACGAAGTTGTGCCTGCTTTTATACACCCAATATTGCGGTATTAGCACAAGTGTAAAGTTTACACCGAGAAGCATTTTTGCGCCCAGAGCGTCGTGGATGATGAATTTTTAAATGTTCTCCGTAAGGTCAGAATAACGAATCTGACCTTTTAAACTTTTCTACAGCCAGTGTTTGTTGAGGTAAAGAGGTGAACTTTGAATTATACCTACATCTATTTTCTAATGCCGATAGATAACTCCGTATTGCATATTTTTGATCAGATTTTTCGTATTTCAGAGGTTTTGACTCGTCTTAAATAAATAATTATTTTTATCATCATAAATGCACTATTCTTAAACTTCAGTAGAATGATGAATATCTTTCAAAATAGGATAATCAAGCTGAAATCTGCTGATATGTCGAGTTGGCGCAATGATTGACAACTCCGTTCTCGGATGCGGTATTAAACAAAGAATGATGGGTTCGAATCTTCTGAATGCTGACTTTTTCATTTTTTCAAATTCTTTTGGCAAAAACCATGTACTTCATTTGACTCATATATCTATTTAGGTTCTGCAGATAACACTTTTTCGTTTTTTGAATTTCGCCTCAGTTCTCGATAGGGTGTAAAGGACAGCATCTAGTTGTACATTTAATGAATTTTCGACATGTTTATGTCTGCCAACAACTCAATTATAGTTTTTAGGGAAATTTTCTGACAGAAATGTACTTCGGATCAAGGGCTATCTTGTGCTTACCAGCAAACTCTTCTACAATCAATACGCAGCAGTTAGTACCAGGGCTTTGAACTTTACTCTCTAGTGAATGAGTAAAAAAACAGATTTTGTCAAGATTTCTGTGCCAAAAGTTGGGGTTAATTAAATAAAATAGAAATAAAGTAACTTCTAATGGCTACACGTCGAAGCGAGCCGCGTTCCACAAAAAACGTTATATTGAGTTGTTTATGGGGTGTAAAGTTCGAAATCTGAGGTGTAAAATGGGCGAAAAAAAACGGGTTTTTCGTATTTTGATTGATAAACCATATCAAATATTTTGCGGAACATAAGTTTGGCACATACAAACCTAATACAATCAAAGGGCAACAAACTGGCCCGAACCGAAATTATTTACATTCAATGGGCGTTAGGTTCAAATTCTTAAAGTTTACAATGTGGTGGACAGTGGAAAATACGTGTTTGTACACGATTTTTTTGTTCGCCTTTCTCTGTTCAGAAGTCAGGCGAGGTCGAATAGGATAAAAATAAAGTAAAATTCTACTTTTTTTCACGTAAAATCGAATTGAGAATCTGACTATTAGTATTCTCTACACTTAGTAGTTTTGTAAACTTTGCACAATTCATTTGTTGATCAATCGCGTTTAGTTCGGAATTGGTGGACGGCCCTTATTTTATTACTCGGCTTAAATAATCCAAGTGACTGTCTTTTGATTATTTTCTTTATCGCAAATTCAAACACCCAAATTTCAATTTAAAAATCATAAAAATTATTTCATAATTTTTATGTAAGATGACTGGCTGGTTTAGAGCTCTTTTGTTGTTTTCACTGTTCATTGTGCTCGTAGGAACCAGAAAAGGAAATAGTTTTCGCCATAGGTATTCTACGGCAAAAACAACTTAAAAAGCTTTGCGTTAATTATTATTTTGGTCCAAAATAGGTCAACTGACCTAGGGCTAAATTCCGGGGCTCTTAATTACTACTGCGTTAGGTTTTAGGGCTTAGCTGCCAATAGCTCCGTAGGTACGGACGAATTTAGGTCCGAGGAGTTTGAGACCGTAGTTATTGAGGTCGTGTGGTTGAGTCCGGCGTTTCGCCCTAGCAACTTGACCAGCGCTAAGTGTAGCCAGGTACTTAAGTAAGTCCCGTAGGTACGTTATATGTCGTTTCCAAGTTAATTCAAATGTGGAACGACTATAACACGGGACTGTTATTTGGAATGTAACATATATTTACTATACCTAATAAAAAATAGTAAACTTTATACTTCCGACAATCAAGAGCATATCTAACTCCAGTTTTTAATTTCTATGCAGTCTGATTGATTTCAAAAGGTAGACGGTTATAAAATCTAGGAGTCTCTTTTTTGAAACAACATTTTTAAATTTAGAGGTAATTAATTTATGCTAAAGAACAATATTGTTTTCCGCGTTCTTGGACTGCTGTCATTATTGTGGTAAGTTACTGTATGTGTTTGTGACTGATGCACTGAAATCTGCTAATTAAAGTAGGTACTAGCAAAGAAAAATGCTCCGATGGAACAAAAAAGATGAATATACTTGGAATTGTGGATTATTAAGGATGTACAAGGAGGGGACTAGGAAAAATCTACTAAAGTCGCAAAATCTGCTAAAAATCAGACTTTCTGTAAGCAATGCAAAAATCGAAGTATATTTTGCGACCTCTAAAAAGTGTTTTTATATAATTTTCAAAATTTCAGGTAATAAAAGAAATCTATAATGTTTCCTTTTTTTTAATTGCAGGCAAGTAGCAACACTGACTAGCTTCGTATCCTGATTGAAAGAAAACTTAGTGGTATTGTATTTAAAGTTGTTTTATTTGCTATGAGCATTATAGCAAGCAAAGCAGGAGCCGATTGATTAGTGCACACAATCGTTACGGGCATGCTAGTGTACCAACATTTAGTCTGTTTCAAGTCAACTCACGCGTTTCCTACTGTTTTTTGAACCAACAATTCTTGCAATTGTTTTGGATGCATCGATGTTTGCTATTTCACATTCATTGGCTTAGAAAGACTGTTACTCGATATCATTTCCCATAGCTGCTGCATGACTAACATGCTGCTTTTTTCAATCATTTTTATGGTTAAATATTTATTCTACTGTGTTGACCGCAGAATATACTTCGATTTTGCGTTGCTTAGAGAAAGTGTGATTTTTAGCAGATTTTGCGACTTTAGGTAGATTTTTCTAAGTCCCCTCCTTTACATCCTTAATAATCCACTAAATTCCAGTATATTCATCTTATTTGTTCCATCGGAGCATTTTCTTTGCTAGTACCCCGCTTTTAATTAGCATGATTTCAGTGCATCAGTCAGCAAACACATGCAGTAACATACCACAATAATGACAGCAGTCCAAGAACATGAAAGCAATATTTATTTCTTAACATAAATTAATTACCTCTAAATTCAAAAAATGTTGTTTTAAAGAGACTCCCCTAGATTTTATAACCGTCTACCTTTTGAAATCAATCAGACTGCACTCTAAGAATCTAAAACTGAGTAAAGTTTACTATTTTTTATTAGCTATAGTAAATATATGTTACATTCTAAACAGTCCTGTAAGTTATAGAGGTCGTTCCACATTTAAATTAACTTAGAAACGACATATAACGTACCTACGGGACTTACTTGATACCTACTTCACACTTAGCGCTGGTCAAGTTGCTAGGGCGAAACGCCGGACTCAACCACACGACCCTCAATAACTACGGTCTCAAACTCCTCCGGACTAAATTCGTCCGTACCTACGGAGCTATTGGCAGCTAAGCCTAAAAACCTAACGCAGTAGTAATTAAGTAGCCCGGAATTTTGCCCTAGGTCAGTTGACCTATTTTGGACAAAAATAATAATTAACGCAAAAGCTTTTTTAAGTTGTTTTCGTCATAGAATACCTATGGCAAAAAAACTATTTCTTTTCTGGTTCCTACGAGCACAATGAATAGTGAAAACAGCAAAAAGGCTCATTAATGATCATCCTACATAAAAATTATGAAATAATTTTTATGATTTTTTTAAATTGAAATTTGGGTGTTTGAATTTGCGATAAAGAAAATAATCAAAAGACAGTCACTTGGATTATTTAAGCCGAGTAATAGAACAATCCGCAATTCCGAACTAAACGCGATTGATCAACAAATGAATTGTGCAAACTTTACAAAACTACTAAGTGTAGAGAATACTATTAGTCAGATTCTCAATTCTGATTTTACGTGGAAAAAAAAACTGTAATTTTACTTTATTTTTGTCCTATTCGACCTCGACTTCTGAACAGAGAAAGTGGCGAACAAAAAAATGTGCAAACACGTATTTTCCACTGTCCACCACATTGTAAACTTTAAAAATCTGAACCTAACGCCCATTGAATGTAAATAATCTCGGTTCGGGCCAGTTTGTTGCTGATTGTAGTAGGTTTTTGTATGTTGGCACCCATGTTCCGCAAATATTTGATATGATTTATCAATAGAAATACGAAAAAACCTGTTTTTTTTTTCGCCCATTTTTACACCTCAGATTTCGAGCACACCTCATAAGCAACTCAATATTACGTTTTTAGAACGCGGCTCGCTTCGACGTGTAGCCATTAGAAGTTACTTTATTTCTATTTTATTTAATTAACCTCAACTTTTGGCACAGAAATCTTGGACAAAATCTGGCTTTTTACTCATCAAAGTTCCAAAGCCTGGTACTAACGTATTGATTGTAGAAAAGTTTGCTGGTAAGCACAAGATAGCCTGATCCGATACATTTTCTGTCAGAAAAAAATTATAAAATATAGCACAGGTTGTTGGCAGACATAAATATGTAAAAACTCGGTTAAATATTTCGCACCCAAATTTCCGCACTCTTTACATTCGAGAACTGAGGCGAAATTCAAAAAAACGAAAAAAAGTGTTATCTGCAGACCTAAATAGATATATGAGTCAAATGAAATTACATTGTTTTGCCAAAGAATTTGAAAAATGAAAAAAGTCAACATTCAGAAGATTCGAACCCATCATTCTTTGTTTAATACCGCATCCGAGAACGGAGTTGTCAATCACTGCGCCAACTCGACATATCAGCAGATTTCAGCTTGATTATCCTATTTTGAAAGATATTCATCATTCTACTGAAGTTTAAGAATAGTGCATTTATGGTATTAGAAATAATTATTTGTTAAGACGAGTCAAAAACCTCTGAAATACGAAAAATCTTATCAAAAATATATGCAATACGGAGTTATCTATCGGCATAGAGAAAATAGATGTAGGTATAATTCAAAAGTTCACCTCTTTTACCTCAACAAACGCAGCCTTGAAAAGTTTAAGGTCGAATTCGTTATTCTGACCTTACGGAAGAATTTGTTAAAAAATTCATCATCCACGACGCTCTGGGCGCAAAAATGCTTCTCGGTGTAAACTTTACTTGTGCTAATACCGCAATATTGGGTGTATAAAAGAAAATAAACTGTGATCTGTAACGCTAAGGTCAGGGCACCTTTTAAGCATAATTAGCATGTTCCGCCTACTTAGCGGAGTAGTTGAAGAGATATCGTTTTTTCGTCTCAAACCCTTTACACTAAAACGATCACAGATCAAGAAATGTTGCGTTATAAGAAGAAGAAAATTGGTTGAGATTTTGCAACCCTCTACATTATAGGACTGATTGGACTGCACAAAACCAAAAATTGAGCTAGATAAGCTGAAAGGACACACCAAAGAGTAAAAAACACGTATACTTTACACTTTTGTGCAACAACCATTGAGTGTAAAGTAATTTTAAAGGTCAGACTCGTAATCTACAGCTGGGGGGCAACATTTCAAAAAACATTGGCCCTCCGCAGATTGTTAATTTTTCTTTACACTTTGCTCGCTCATTGCTAACAAAATGATAGGTGTAAACAAAGAAAAAACACGGGCATCGAATTTTTTAATCATCCATCGATTAAAAAAACCGCCCTCAGGTGTGTGCCGTTCTTGCTGTGAGGGGGGGGCACAAATTTCGCACTTGCTGTGATAAACATATAAGAAAAAGGATGGCCAAGTATATTATAGGTAGCGCTATCGCGCTACCTATTATAATAAGTTTAACATATGTATTCATTAATTGCAGTCTTTTCCATTGCAGTGAATTGTATTTCGATTTACGGCTTATTAATGTACATGATGCAATAAAAGCTGCATATCTTTGTCGACTTCTGTACATTAGTGTGATTGCTGGTTCATTTTAAACCACTTTTGCTGGCAATTTACATCGATTAAACGATTGCTCTCCATGTGCAAGATTTTGTGAAACATATTATAAACACGGCTAAGAAGAGTTGCTAATGCAACCCATTTTAGACAAAATTACATCTCTTCAATGATCTAAGGACATTTAGACATAATTTTTAAATCGCTAGTTAACGAGATTAACAAACTCGCCATTGATGTCATCACATATGGATCATGAAAATTTCTTCCTTTAGTTACATATTGATATATGCGTAATGTAAACTTTACACAAACACTAGCGTAAAAGAATATTTTAGTCGGATTCGTAATTTTGATATTGCTCCGATATTACTTTCAATATTTATGGAAAAATGAGTCTCCATAATGTTTTGAAGACAAATAAACATTAGGTTTAAACCACTTTGCAATACTGCTGAGTGTGGCAAGAGCGCCCAACTGACGCTCTTCCTGTAAATTTTTAGATCTCAGGAAAAAAATTCGCTGTTTGCAATGCTCTAGAACAAAAGGCTAACATGCAGTGTGAAAATTACTCGGATATTATGATCAACATTCATGAAAAAATTATGTCTCTACAATGGTCTGAGGACAAATAAACAATGAATCTAAACTACCTTTTCATCACTGTTGGATGTAAACAAACGCGCCTACGTGACGTCTCACATTTGATCCTTTGAATATTTTTAGACTCAGGGAAAAATTAGGTTTCTGGAATGCTCAAAAGCCAGATAAATACATATGTAATTTCATGTAAACACCTATTGTGAAAATTTTGGTCAATTCATGGTGATATTATTTCCGATATTACGATTAATATTTATGAAAAAAATTAAGTCTCCATAATGTTCTATGTGCAACTAACAATTGGTGTAAACCACTTTTTAGCACTGTAGAGTGTAAACATATGCGCCAGACTGGCATATCAAATTGGTTCTGGTCCATTTCTAGACTTGATAATCCTGACTCATAACGAGAGAAGCAGGCAGAAAAAACAAGACAAACGCATTTTAAACACCAAATTTTTGACTTTACACTCGCTGAATATTAATGTATAGACAATTTGCTTTGACATGTACCCGATATAAAGCACTTTATTCTTATTCTATTAGACTTATCACGACTTCTGGACGGAAAAAATTGGAACAAAAAACGCAACAAAAACGTTTTTTCCATCTGTTTAGAACACTGTAAACTTTAAAATTCCGTACCGAACTCCCCATTGAGTTTAAAAATTCGATTTGGTACAATTTGTGAACTTTTTTAAATCGTAGTACATTCCGGTGTGCCAAAATTCTCTTGCAAAATTATTTGGTATGATTTATTAATCAAAAATTCGGAAAAAACGTGTTTTTTTCGCGCAACCTCTAATTTCGAACTTTACACCCCCATAAATAACTCAATATTTTGCGTTTTTTAAATGCGGTTTGCTGCGATGTGTAGCCACAGAGAGGCACTTTATTACTGTTGTATTTAATTCATCTTCTCATAAGCGGGAAAATTTGGCAAGAAATCTTGGTTAAAAGCCGTTTTTTTACCATCCACTAGAGTGTAAACTTTAAACCCCGGGATCTAACACCATTAAGCATAGAAGACTTTGCTTATATACAGAATGTAGCCCTTGATCCGCTCTACATTTCTGTCAAAAAACATTTCGAAAACTCATAACCGGACTTTGTATCGGTCTGCATGAGTTGAAAACTCGACTAAAAAAGTCTTTTTTACCCCCAGATTTTCACACTCTTTTACACTGCCATTCGATAACTAATGCGAATTTTCTAAAAACAGACGAAGTGCCATCTGTAGAATTCATCCCATCTATTATCCTATGCCGTTCAATTCTTCGAGTTATCAATACTCCAGTTGTCCATATGCCGCATTATAAATGTCCAAAAATTTGTCCATGTTGCAGCATTCACAAAAACTTTACACCTTCTTTACACAGTCAGTTTTGCATTTCAAAAACAAAAAACCAAGGGCAGCGAATTTTTATTTTTCTTTCTTTTAAAGAAAAACCGCCTTCAGAAGTGTCCGTTATTAGCTGTAGGGGGGTGCACAGGTGTTAAGTGCCCAAGTATATTATAGGTACGCGCTAACAATAAACCGCCTCTAAATTCGAGAATATGTTTTAAAAAAATTAAAAAAAGTCACCCCTAGATTTTTAACCGTCTACAATTTTAAAGTAGAATGTAAAACTGAATTAGATATGCTTGGCCACATGAAAACTGTAAAACCGTTCAATTTACACTCCTGTGCAACAACCAATGAGTGTAAAGAAATTTTAAGACCAGATTCGTAACTTACTAATTAAGAAACATTTTTTAAAAAAATTGGCCCTCCCCAAATTATTTGAATTTTAGTGTAACTTTACACCCTCACGACGCGCTCGGTATTGAGTGTAAACAATAAAAAATGGGGGAACTAAGTTTTATTATCTACCTTTAAAAAAACCGCACCCCTCAGATGTGTGCCGTTATAGCTGTGAGGGGGGGCAGAAATTTCGCACTCGCTGTGAAAAACATATAAGAAAAAGCGTGGCCAAGTATATTATAGTGTATATCGCACTACCTATGATATATATATATATATATATATATATATATATATATATATATATATATATATATATATATATATATATATATATATATATATATATATATATATATATATATATATATATATATATATATATATATATATATATATATATCTCTCTCTCTCTCTCTCTCTCTCTCTCTCTCTCTCTCTCTCTCTCTCTCTCTCTCTCTCTCTCTCTCTCTCTCTCTCTCTCTCTCTCTCTCTCTCTCTCTCTCTATATATTTATATCTCTAAAATCTCCTTGGACTTGGACCTAGTTTTTCCGTACTAAAGGAGATTGCGGGAGGGAATTCCGACCGCAGTACCCGACACATTTTTCGCGAAAGGGACCAAGAGATTTCGCACTATAATACCTAAGGCGAAATAAATTACAAATTTTGACTTTAATAGCACTCTGAACAATAAATACAACAACTAAGAGCTCTAGTCCGGGCTGTCATCTTCTATAAAAATTATGTAATAATTTTTATAGTTTTTAGGTTCGAAGAAAGGAATGAAGAATTTTGAGAAAATCGTATTACGAAAAGGTTTTACCCAAAATTATCCGGCAGTCGAAAGAGTCGAGGCCGGCCTATCAAAATCCCAGACTACCTGCGATATAATGCACTTTTAGGTAGCTGCTATCTAATTTTTATGTACACCAAACAAATAAGTAAAATGAAGACGTTGATTACGTAGAAAACGAAAGGCAACCACGAGTAAAGATAAACGCGACCCCAGCCGAACGAACAATGACAGAAGGGGATTTACAGTAAAAGAAAAGAATTTATATTTTCATGTCAATAAAGGGCGCTACTTGCGCTATGGATTTTTCCGATCTCTGCACAGGCTTAACGTGATTAGCGGTCATGTTGCCTATGTTTTGTATGTAAAGAAAAGGGGATGCATATGGTTTCCCCAGGCAACTCGCGTTGCGTGTCCCTCGCAACACGTACGCGATGTAAAGTCCAACCAATCGACGCTGCGTGGCTGGGTAGCCTCCGCACGTCCCACTGTCGGAGTCTGGTCCGACTGCGAACTAATCGATTTTAGATGGCTGGATCGCCGGAATGGTAACTCAAAGACCGGTTGGCCAAACTAAACGCGGTAAAGTGCGTTTTGGCCGCAAATGTAACGGCACGTGTAGATAGACTATCTACAAATGCTACAATCGCAATCTGTCAGCTAATTGTCGGAGTTTTACAATTTATGCCCAAACTTGATTGAAACATACTAAACGGCGGCGAAGTTTTATGTTACATGTAGTTCATCGTACAAGTAGAGAATCGGTTGACGCGAGAGGCGGATAAACAAACAGTTTTTTGTCGGTTGGTGGCCGAATCGTTAATGCTTTTGAATCAGCTTAATGTAGAAAAAATCCAAAGAATTTTGAAACAGACTATATTTTAGTCCGTTTCGTTCCAAACGGCTCATGCATTATTATTGTAGCGAAATATTTTGGGGTGTTGCGGCGGTTTGCTAAAGGCGACAAATCAACAGTTAGAACAGCCTAAATTAACCGACCGTTGTGGAACAGTGAACAATTATAGTCTGTTTCACACAACTTCGGTCATAAATTTTAAAACCATCTCCGGCAATATGCTGACAGATTGCGATTATAGCATTGATCTGATATATAATTATCGTAACCCTCGGCTTACTGTCAATGAAAATTCTTAGAATTTATGCACGAACTTATGTGAAACAGACTAACCTACTGTAATAAGAATTTTTAAGCTGACAAGTGAAAATGTCAGGTCATTGAAATTCATAAAAATTGTGGCTCCAAATTTTACGTGAGTGTAGCAGATTTTCATTTTCGCTAACTTACATGTTCATGTAACCTTCTTATTTTTATGTTATTTTTATGTATTTTACATATTTTTATGTTCATCCCTTTCTGAAAAGTATTTTTTTAAAACAGTTTATTTTTTGATTTATTTTCTAAATTACCACTTGTATCGTACCTACATTAGGTAGTCATTTATAAAACGTAATGACCTACAAAACTGAAATCAAGGAGAGCTAATTTTAAGATCTGCAAATCGATTCACAGTCAGCTTTGCGTAAAATCGTGCCTTCTTCAACACCTTTGCAATAGGGATATACATACGTAAGCGATGCATTGCCCTCTCTGAAATAAATGATCTTTTAAACATAAATGCAGATAGGGTCCAAATAATTTTATGACCCAGCTGTTTGAACTTATAAGCTCTAGACAGTGGTGCATCCAGGATTTTTTGACGCGCAGGAACCCAAAATTTCTTAAAAAATGACTAATATTGTCCGGAAATCCGCCCATTAGGCGTAAAGAAGCGGTTTTTGCCGTCTTTTGATATGCAGAATCATTATTAATACGAAAATACTCAAAAATGAATTTCAAAAATTTCTGGAAGTTTTCTGTGAAAGACGCACCAAATGGTGCAAAAATCGGCACAGGGTGCCGAATCATTGTAATAATCTTTGTTCTGTACAAAAACTCTTCTGACGTTAAAACAAGGTTTTTATGTCATCAAAAAATACACATCTATTCCTTATTGCGCCCAAACCCAAATGTTTTCTGACGACACGATGAGCAGCCACCATCCGCCCCCTATATAAATAAATCCACCCTTGACTACATAATGGTTTGTACATAATGTGAAAATTAGCATTTTTCGATCTCTTCAGTAATTTTTGTTAAAGCTTTACAGTATGAGAGCAACCGATGACGTCGGGAAAGAAGTTCATATACGGTCGCATGTTCGAATATTACAATCATGCATAATCGCAATCAAATTGTTGGGGTCTGATGGGGCGAAATCACGAAAAAACCAAAAATTCAATTCTGGGATGTATCGCTATCTGCGGATTTTTTGATTTTAGGGGTCTAAACCGTGAAACCGCTATGATAGTGTAAAGGTTGCTCTCTTTGCACAAAAAACATTATGCCCTCCAGAGCCAACACGGTAAAGTCCGTTCACTGAGCATGGCTTTTAATAAATTTTTCAGCAAAAAGCGCAGTTCATGAAATAATATTTTTACTACCTGCTGTTCTTTTCTTTTTGCCAAAAAAACCGGATATAAAAATCATACTTGCATGTGAATTTTAAAAGCCAATTTCTGAGAAATTTGACAACTTTGTGATAAGTCAAAAATTAATCATATCTCAAAACAACATATACGGCAGAGTTTTTAATGAGGATCATCATGATGCAACTCATTTGACTTGAAAATCAAAATTCGTTGTGCTACTGTATATCAAACATCGAAATTTCATGCATTTTACAATTTTGTATTAGTTTCACTCAATTTCAAATTTCTCCGTGAATAATCAATACCATTCGTTAAAACAAAAACTGTTCAATAGAGCTGGTCGTCTTTTACCAGAAATGAGCGAAGAAATTTTTGTTAGCTTCAATGTAGGATTTACACTATAATTTAAACTAATTCAACTTTTTATTCGAAATCATGAAAAATTTGAACAAATTCATGCTACCTGTAGCGTAATTTAATATACAGCAATAACTTTTACAGTTTTCATTTAGCTAATCTTTAGATACGAGTTCAGAAAGATTTCCACCGAAATAATGTACCTTGAGCTAGATAGACAAGAGTCTGAATGACTCTCAGTATCACAATTTTTAACATAAAAACAGTACATTTGCATTAGCTTGAACATCTCCAGTTGTCCTGAAATTCCAAGGTCATACACGCACAGCTCATCAGTGTAAAAAACTTTCGTATAAGATTTTGCGTCATTTCACTCGCGCATAAAAATTTGCTCGCTTCAGTATGCTTAACGTTGAAATTTGAATAATTTTCACGATTTCTTTCTACCTTCACTAAAGTTCATTAAAAAATGAATGGGTGAAACCATAGTCTCTTGGTAGGGAAATTTTTTCTCTAGCTGAATTTTCGTTCAAAACTATGAAAAATTTTGACAAATTCGTACTCCGTTTGACGCTATTTTATTTTTAACAAAAATATTGTAATTTTTTGTGTAGCTAATTTTTACGCGTGACTAGCAAAATTTTTATCAAAACGAATATACATGAGACTAGGCAAGAAGCGTCTGAATGACCCTAAGTATTATCGTGATAAAAATTACCTCTACTTCATTTTTCCATCTTTCTGTAAACTCACTCATTGGCATTTTGTGTACAATTTGCTTCAGAAGAAAAGTAAAAAGTGTTATTATCATAGAAAATCATAAAAACCGACAAAGATTCAAAATTTAGATTTATTAGATGCAAATAAATTAGAAAAGCCAGGTTTTCATAGAACCGGTAATTTTTAACTGAATGTATTTTTCTGTTGTCTGTGAAGCGAGTAATTATCTTTGATTGAGATAGAAAAAAGGCAAGGTTGTTATCATAGAAAAGCACAACAAAGCACAACCACCGAGTGTAAAGAAGGTTTTAGTTGGATTCGTAATTCTGCTATTACTCTGATATTACGGTCAAGATGTATGAAAAAATTAAGTCTCCACAATGGTTTTGAGACAAATAAATATTAGATGTAACCACTTTACATTACTGTTTACCGTAAACAAACGGGCTCAACTGGCGTATTACATTTGATTCCTGGTTAATTTTTAGACTTGAGATTACGTCCAACAAAAAAGGGACAAAAACGTATTTTCCACCATCCACTACATTGTGAACTTTAAAAATTTGAACCTAAGTTCCCATTGAGTTCAAAGAAATTCGGTTTAGGCCAGTTTGTAGCCTTTGTATCGTAGTACGTTTGTATTTAGAAAACTTCCAGTTTCGCAAAATATTCGAGATATTTACCAATCAAAATAGGGAAGAACACGTGTTTTTCCGTGCAAAGTTACACCCCTGATTTCGAACTTTTCACCTCATAAATAACTCAATATTGCGTTTTTTAAACGCGGTTTGCTGCGACGTGCAGCCCTTAGAAGGTACTTTGCTTCTATTCTATATACTCCATCTCAAGTTATAACTGGAGAAGTTGGCAGGGAAATCTTAGACAAACTCTGTTTTTTAGAATCCACTGGAGTGCAAAGTTTAAACCACTAGATCTAACTTCGTAATGAGTGTGCAAAAGTTTGCCTATCTTTTAAAAAAATCGTACCCCCCCCAGATGCGTCCTGTAATAGCTATGAGGGTGGAACATATGTTGAGGTAGTACACTAAAGGTACGCGCTAACGCGCCACCTATGATTACAAACTGATGTGTACAAATATAGGGAGATTTTTTAGTAATAAACATTTTCTGAACTCTTAAACCGAATTCATGAACGCGGTAATACAATAGCTAGTTTCCCCACATTTTTTGCATAAATTCCAGAAATGCTTGTAAACAAATCGAATCGCCATCCCCTAGAAAAGTAGAATCGAAGTCTCCAGAGTACTACCTTTACTTATGCTAATTTTACCGATTTTCTTGAACTTGCAGAAATTTGAGCACTCTTTTGAGCAGGTTGCCAAAAATTTTGAAATTTTTCAACAAAAAAATCGCCAAAATGGCAGATTTTTTAACCTATTTTAGATTATTTGGCGCAAAGTTAGTACCACCTCCCTTAAGCTATGCCTGAATATGGGCAAAGGAATTACATATGTTGGTAGAGGCATGTATATACCTATATAATATGTTTTTGTGGACATGACCATAGGTGAGTAGCACCGAAATTCTGGGGGGGGGTTTAAAAAATTTCTGAAGGAGGAGGGGTGAAATAATTTTCAAAGGTCAAAAAATAGTCTTAAAAGTGGTCGTTCAGCGAAAAAATACCATTTTTCGACGTTTCTCATCGAGTACTAACCAATTACATCAAAAACTCGCTAAAAAAACAAAAAAAATTTTTGAAATTGAATTCTGGGGGTATTTTGATTTCTGGGGTGTTCCAACTTCTGGGGAGTGCATACCCCCAAACCCCCACGCCTACGTGTGGACATGACCACACATGGGTGGGGAGGGGTCTGGGGTAGGAAACCCTACAACCCTACAAGTTGAAAAACCCCGCAGATTACTGTAGACCCCCCAGAATTCTACTTCTAGTTACATTTTCGGCAATTTTTGGCGATTTCACCCCACCCAGAATTTTCTTGCTGCCCATATATGTATGGACTAAATCATTAAATCACTAGACTATTGTTTACCCATCGCTGCCATCTAGTCACTGCTTGAGGTCTTAGACCAGTGGGGCATGTGACTCTTTTGTTGAATACGCCATCGCAAGCCAACACTTTTGTGCGCCTTTTTTCTGCAACTGTCATTAAAAAATAATTTGCAAGGTAATATTTTAGTAACATAAAGAAGAAAGCAGAAACCAGCTAAAAAGTAAAATTGAACAAATGTAATATGAATAGCTGTGCTAATGTTGCATGTATTTTACCACGACTTCACGGGAGAAACAAAATTTACATACTTGGTCATCCTTTTTTCTTATATGTTTATCACAGCGAGTGCGAAATTTGTGTCCCCCTCACAGCTATAACGGCACACATCTGGGAGGTGCAGTTTTTTTTAATCGAGGGATAATTAAAAAATTTGATGCCCATCTTTTCTTTGTTTAGACTCAATACCGAGTTAGCAATGAGCGTGTAAAGTGTAAACCGAAAAATCAAATAATTTGCAGGGAGCCAATTTTTTTAAAATGTTGCCCCGAGCTGTGAATTACGAATCTGACCTTAAACTTTCTTTACACTCAATGGTTGTTGCACAAAAGTGTAAAGTATACGTGTTTTTTACTCTTTGCGTGTCCTTCAGCTTATCTACCTCAATTTTGGTTTCTGTGCAGTCCAATAAGTTTTATAATGTAGAGGGTTGCAAAATCTCAAAACCGATTTTTTTTCTCTTATAATGCAATATTTCTTTAACTGTGATCGTTTTAGTGTAAAGGGTTCGAGACGAAAAACGATATTTCTTCAACTACTCCGCTAAGTAGACGGAACATGCTAATTTTGTTTGAAAGGTGCCCTGACCTTAGCGTTACAGATACCAGCATATTTTGTTTCCATACACCCAATATTGCGATTGCGGTATTAGCACAAGTGTAAAGTTTACACCGAGAAGCATTTTCGGGGTGTGGGCAAAATCCGGAAACGGAAACGGAGACGGAAACGGAAACAATGGGTAAAAGCCGGAAACGGAAACGAAACGGAAACAATGGGTAGAAGCCGGGACCGGAAACGGAAACGAACTAAAGTGGCGGAACCGGGGCTTTCCAAGTAAGGCTCATCAGGGTCAACATTCCCAGCCCCGTTTCTGCCAAATTTTCTCTAACTGGCGGGGGGTTTAGGAGCTCGGAAACGGGGTACCCCATTATTCGTATGCGAAGGTGACCCCGGTTCCGTCGGGGGTTTCTCTACTCTGGGGGCGGTCCAAAGTAGCGGAACCAGGGTTACCCAAGTAGGGCCCATCAGGGTCAACGCCCCCAACGCCATTTCCGCCAAAATTTCTACAACTGAAAGGGGTTTAGGGGCTCGGAAACTGGGTACCCCATTATTCATATGTAAATCTGACCCCGGTTCCGTCGGGTTTTCACCACCCTGAGGGCGGTCCAAAGTGGCGAAACCGGGGTTCCCCAAGTCGTGCTCATCAGGGTCAACGCCCCCAACCCCGTTTCCGCCAAAATTTCTCAAACAGAAGGGGTTTAGGGACTCGGAAATGGGATACCCCATTATTCGTATGCGAAGCTGACCCCGGTTCCGCTGGGGGTTTCTCCGCCCTGGGGGCTCCAAAGTGGCGGAACCGGAGTTCCCCAAGTAGGGACCATCAGGGTCAACGCCCCAATCCCCGCTTCCGCCAAAATTTCTTCAACTGAAAAAGGGGTTTAGGGGCTCGGAAAGGGGTACCCCATTATTCTTATGTGAATCTGACCCCGGTTCCGTCGTGGGTTTCACCGCCCTGGGGACAGTCCATAGTGGCGGAACCAGATTTCCTCAGTAGGGCCAATCAAGGTCAACGCCTCCAACCCCGTTTCCGCCAAAATTTCTCCAAATGAAGGGAGTTTAGAGGCTCGGAAATGGGGTACCCCATTATTCATGTGTGACACTGACCCCGGTTCCGTCGGGGTTTCACCGCCCTGGGGCAGTCCAAAGTGGCATAACCGGGGTTGGGGGCGTTGACCCTGATGGTCTCTACTTGGGGAATTCTGGTTCCGCCACTTTGTACTGCCCCAGGGCGGTGAAACCCCCGATGGAACCGGGGTAAGATTCACATATGAATAATGGGGTACCCCGTTTCCGAGCCCCTAAACCCCCTTCAGTTGGAGAAATTTTGGCGGAAACGAGGTTGGGGGCGTTGACCCTGATAGGCTCTACTTGGGGAACCCCGATTCCGCCACTTTGGACTGCTTCCAGGGCGGTGAAACCACCGACGGAACTGGGGTCAGATTCACATATGAATAATGAGGTACCCCGTTTCCGAGCCCCTAAATCCCCCTTCAGTTGGAGAAATTTTGGCGGAAACGGGGTTGGAGGCGTTGACCCTGATGAGCCCTATTTGGGGAACCCCGGTTCCGCCACTTTGGACCGCTCCCAGGGCGGAGAAACCCCCGGGGGAACCGGGGTCACCTTCGCATACGAATAATGGGGTATCCCGTTTTCGAGCCCCTAAACCCCCTTCAATTGGAGAAATTTTTTCGGAAACGGGGTTGAAGGCGTTGACCCTGATAGGCTCTACTTGGGGAACCCCGGTTCCGCCACTTTAGACTGCCCCCAGGGTAGTGAAACCCCCGACGGTACCGGGGTCAGTTTCACATATGAATAATGGGGTACCCCGTTTCCGAGCCCCTAAACCCCCTTTCAGTTGTAGAAATTTTGGCGGAAACGAGGTTGAGGGCGTTGATCCTGATGGGTTCTACTTGGGGAAACCCGGTTCCGCCACTTTGAACTGCCCCCAGGGCGGTGAAACCCCCGACGAAACCAGGGTCAGATTCACATATGAATAATGGGGTACCCCGTTTCCGAGCCCCTAAACCCCCCTTCAGTTGAAGAAATTTTGGCGGAAACGGGGTGGGGGGCCTGTGACCCTTATGAGCCCTACTTTGGAACCCGGTTCCGCCACTCTAGACTGCCCTCAGGGCGGTGAAACCCCCGACGGAACCGGGGTCAGATTCACATATGAATAATGAGGTACCCCTTTTCCGAGCCCCTAAACCCCCTTTCAGTTATGGAAATTTTGGCGGAAACGGGGTTGGGGGCGTTGACCCTGATGGGCCCTACTTGGGGAACCCTGGTTCCGCCACTTTGGACCGCCTCACCTTCGCATACGAATAATGGGGTACCCCGTTTCCGAGCCCCTAAAGTCCCCGCCAGTTGAAGAAAATTTGGCGGAAACGGGGCTGGGAATGTTGACCCTGATGAGCCCTACTTGGAAAGCCCCGGTTTCGCCACTTTGGTTCGTTTCCGTTTCCGGTTCCGGCTTTTACCCATTGTCCCCGTTTCCGGCTTCTACCCGTTGTTTCCGTTTCCGTTTACGGCTTTTACCTATTGTTTACGTTTCCAGATTTTACTTTCCCCGCATTTTTGCGCTCAGAGCGTCGTAGATGATGAATTTTTTTAATGTTCTCCGTTAGGTCAGAATAACGAATCTGACCTTAAAACTTTTGTACAGCCAGTGTTTGTTGAGGTATGAAGAATTGAACTTTGAATTATACCTACATCTATTTTCTAATGCCGGTAGATCACTCCGTATTGCATATTGTTTGATCAGATTTTTGTTATTTCAGAGGTTTTTGACTCGTCTTTAATAAATAATTATTTTTATCATAATAAAGGCACTATTCTTAAACTTCAGTAGAATGATGCATATTTTTCAAGATGATATAATCATGCTTAAATATGCCGACACCTTGAGTTGGCACAGTGATTGACAACTCCGTTCTCGGATGCGGTCTTTAAAAAGTAATGATGGGTTCGAGTCTTCTCAATGCTAATCATTTTCATTTTTTTAATTCTTTTGGCAAAACCATGCACTTTATTTGACTTATTCATCTATTTAGGTTCTGCAGATAACACTTTTTTGTTTTTTGAATTTCGCCTCAGTTCTCGAATGGGAGTTTGAAGAGTGCGAAAATCTGGGGTTGAAAAGACAAATTTTGGCCGAGTTTTCGACTTGTTTATGTCTGCCAACAACGTTGGTTATGAGTTTTAGGAAATTTTTTCTGACAGAAATGTACTACGGATCAAGGGCTATCTTTTACTTACCAGCAAACTTTTCTACAATCAATACGCAGTTAAAACCAGGGTTTTAAACTTTACACTCAAGTGGATGAGTAAAAAAACAGATTTCGTCCCAGATTTCCCTGCCAACTTTTTCGGTTATGAGTTGGGATGAATTGAATAGAATAGTAATAAAGTAACTTTTAATGGCTACACGTCGAAGCAAGCTGCCTTAAAAAAAACGTAATATTGAGTTGTTCATGAGGTGTAAAGTTAGCGAAAAAAAACAGGTTTTTTCGTATTTTGATTGGTAAATCATATCAAATATTTTGCGGAACATAAGTTTGGCACACACAAACGTACTACAATCAAAAAGCAACAAACTGGCCCGAACCGAATTTATTTACATTCAATGGGGCGTTAGGTTCAGATTTTGAAAGTTTACAATTTGGTGGACAGTGGAAAATACGTGTTTGTACATTTTTTGTTCGCCACTTTCTCTGTTCAGAAGTCGGGCGAGGTCGAATAGGATAAAAATAAAGTACTTTCCAAGGGGTTCGCGTCACAGCGAATTGCGTTTGTTTACATCAGTATTTCGCTTTTTCGGGAGGTGTAAAGTCAAAAAAATGGGGGAGTTAAACGTGTTTCTGTCTGTCTTGTTTTTTTCTGTCAAGTTCTAGATTATGAGTCTGGACATAATCTCAAGTCTTAAAATGAACCAGAAACCAAAGGTGATACGTCAGTTTGTTTGCACACAACAGTGGTGTAAAGTGGTTAACATGTGATATTTATTTGTCCTCTGGCCATTGTGGAGACTTAATTTTTTTAAAAATGTTGATCGTAATATCAAAGTAATATCAGAATTACGTATCCGACTGAAATTTTCTTTACACTCTGTGGTTGTGTAAAGTTTACACTACATATTAAGTTTAGTTCTAGAGCCTTGTAGAAGCTTGACTTATTCTAAAGTCTGTAAATGTACCAGGAATCACATGTGAGACTCCAGTTGAGTGCGTTTGCTTACACTCAACAGTGGTGTATAGTAGTTTGCAACTGATGTTTATTTGTTATCGGGTTATTGTGGGGACTCAAATTTTTTCATAAATTTTTATCGTAATATCTGAGTATTATTAGAAATACGAATCCGACTAAAGTCTTCTTTACACTCTGTGGTTGTGTAAGGTTTACACTGCATATTGAGTTTAGTTCTAGAGCCTTGCGGAAGCTTAATTTTCTTGCGAAATGTTCTACGTAAAATCAGAATTGGGAATCTGACTGTTAGTTTTCTCTACACCTAGTAGTTGTGTAAAGTTTGCACTATTCATTTGTTGTTAATATGTAGTTTATACTACAAATTTATTTGCTTCCAAATCTAAGCGTTAGTGTTCCTTACACTTGATATTTGCGTAAAATTTTGAGTTTTTGCTGAAAAACTTTTATCTGTTTAAATAATGTAAGGTCGTCTTGTTTAAAAAGGATAATGCTGATGTTAAGAACAATATTGTTTTCCGCGTTCTTGGACTGTTGTCATTATTGTGGCATGTTACTGTATGTGTTTACTGACTGATGTACTGAAATCACGCTAATTAAAAGTAGTGTACTAGCAAAGAAAAATGCTCCGATGGAACAAAAAAGATGTATATACTTGAAATTGTGGATTATTAAGAATGCAAAAGGAGGGGACTAAGAAAAATCTACCTAAAGTCGCAAAATCTGCTAAAAATCACACTTTCTCTAAGCTACGGAAAAAATCGAAGTGTTTTCTGCGGCCTCTTAAAAAGTGTCTCTTTTAAATAATGTTCGAAGTTTCAGATAAGAGTGTATAAACGAAATCTATAAAGATTACTTTTTTAAATTGCTGGCACCTGATTGATAGAAAACTAAGTGGTATTGTATTTTAAGTTGTTTTATTTTGTTTTGAGCATGAAAGCAAGCAAAGCAGGGTCCGATTGATTAGTGCACAAAATCGTTATGGGCATGCTAGTGTACCTACATTTAGTCTGTTTCAAGTCAACTTACGCGTTTCCTACTCTTTTAAACCATTCATTCAATTGGCTTAGAAAGACTGTTAGTTTACTGAACATCATTTCCCATAGCTACTGCATAGCTAATGTGCTGCTTTTTCAATCATTTTATGGTTAAATATTTATTTTAATCTGTTGGCCGCAGAATACACTTCGATTTTTTGCGTTGCTTAGAGAAAGTGTTATTTTTAGCAGATTTTGCGACTTTAGGTAGATTTTTCTTAGTCCCCTCCTTTTACATTCTTAATAATACACAATTCCAAGTACATTCATCTTTTTTGTTCAATCGGAGCATTTTTCTTTGCTAGTATCTGTATACACGTATATTACCAGTTACATCATCGTAAGATTAAAAACGAAAATTAACAATAACAATAACAGTAATAATAATAATAAAATAATAATAATAATAATAATGTTAATAAAAATAGAAATAATAATAATTGTAATTCATAACAATAATAATAATAAAAATAATAATATAAATAATAATAATAATGATATTAATAATAAAAATAATAATAATAATTATTATTATTATAATATTAATAATAATAATAATAATAATAATAATAATAATAATAATAATAATAATAATAATAATAATAATAATAATAATAGTGATAATAATAATAATAATAATAATAATAATAATAATAATAATAATAATAATCATAATAATAATAATAATAATATTATTATTATTAATAATAATAATAATAATAATAATCATAATCATAATAATAATAATAATGATAATAATAACAATAATAAAAATGATAAATATATTCATAAGCCATGACTTGTTCACAAAAATAATATCACTACCCACCTATATTTGTTATACTATCTGCTGCCCACAGGAATTGTACAAATATACAATAAGCCAAAAAAATTATCATGATCGGTTGAGGAAACATTGTTGAAGTCAGACAAAAGCAAATGAAAACTTCAATTCGTTTGATTCAGAAGAAGTAAGTAACTAGGTGCTAACCTTATCTATACAAAAATACAAAATATGCAGGTAAAGGTTAGTCACCTATAGTCAGTTAAACACTAATTTGGGCATAAATTTTAAAGACTGTCTCCGAAGCTGACTGATTGGTATTATGGCATTGATGTGATATATAATTATCGTAATCTGTCGGCATACAGTCGATGAAAATTCTTAAAATTTATGCCCAATGTACGTGAAACAGACTTTGAAGTGTAGCATATCACACCGCATGTCGTTTGGTTCAAGTAGGTACCTACTACCACATATGTTAGATTTTTGCGTTTTTGATCGCCTTAAAATCACGCAAAGTTTTGTTTTACTGAAATTACTTCGTAAGCATTAAAATCGCATTCGCAACATAACTTGCTACTCACAAGTCGGTAAACCTACCACCTGTGTACAATTTATGTAGTATAGGTACCTACTAGCAAAGAAAAATGCTCCGATGGAACAAAAAAGATGAATATACTTGGAATTGTGGATTATTATGGATGTAAAAGGAGGGGACTAGGAAAAATCTACCTAAAGTCGGAAAATCTGCTAAAAATCACACTTTCTCTAAGCAACGCAAAAGATCGATGTATATTCTGCGGCCAACAGATTAAAATAAATATTCAACCATAACAATGATTGAAACAGCAGCACGTTAGCTATGCAGTAGCTATGGGAAATGATATTAAGTAAACTAACAGTCTTCCAAGCCAATTGAATGAAATAGCAAACATCGAAGACAACTGAAGACATGGTTGGTTTAAAACAGTAGGAAACGCGTAAGTTGACTTGAAACAGACTTAATGTAGATACACTAGCATGCCCTAAACGATTGTGTGCACTAATCAATCGGCTCCTGCTTTGCTTGCTATAATGCTCATAAAATAAAACAACTTTAAATACAATACCTCTTAGTTTTCTATCAATCAGGTGCCAGCAATTTAAAAAAGTAACCTTGATAGATTTCGTTCATACTCTCTTATCTGAAACTTCGAACATTATTTAAAAAAGACACTTTTTTAGAGGCCGCAGAATATACATCGATTTTTTGCGTTGCTTAGAGAAAGTGTGATTCTTAGCAGATTTTCCGACTCTAGGTAGATTTTTCCTAGTCCCCTCCTTTTACATCCATAATAATCCACAATTCCAAGTATATTCATCTTTTTTGTTCCATCGGAGCATTTTTCTTTGCTAGTTCACTACTTTTAATTAGCGTGATTTCAGTACATCAGTCAGTAAACACAATCAGTAACATGCCACAATAATGACAACAGTCCAAGAACGCGGAAAACAATATTGTTCTTAACATCAGCATTATCCTTTTTAAACAAGACAACCTTATTGACACCATCCATTTTCAAATTAAAACTGCATTAAGTTATTTCTTCTTAATGTGCAGTTCACTTATAATCAAGCACAAAAATTTAACCAACGAATTCACATTGCAAATCCTCACTCAATCAATACACAAGCACAATGTGTTGTGACTTTTGAAATTGAAAACACCCAATTTTCAATTTTCAAATTGAAAATTTGGCAATTTTCAAATTGAAAATTGGGTCAATTTTCAAATTGAAAATTGGGTGTTTGAATTTGCGATAAAGAAAATAATCAAAAGATAGTCACTTGGTTTATTTAAGCCGAGTAATAAAATAACGACCGTCCACCAATTCCAAACTAAACGCGATTAATCTGATCACTATAAAAAAGTTTTGAAAAATGAGCTTGCTAAGCGAGAGTTGCAAACCAAGAGAAACTTAAAGTTAAAACCTACCATTAAATTATAAGAGAATTATAAAAGATTTTAAACTTCAAGAAAATGGAAAAGGCGGGATGTTGGTAAATTAGAAGGCAAAGTTTTTCGGCAAAAATTCAAAAACTTCACGCAAATATCAAATGTAAGGAACACTAACGCTTTGATTTGGTAGTAAAATAAATTTGTAGTATAGACTACAAATTAACAACAAATGAATAGTGCAAACTTTACACAACTACTAGGTGTAGAGAATACTAACAGTTTACGGCTTATTAATGTACATGATTACAATAAAGCTGCATATCTTTGTCGACTTCTGTGCACAGTAGTGTGATTGCTGGTTCATTTTAAACCACTTTTGCAGGCAATTTACATCAATTAAACGATAGCTCTCCATGTGCAAGATTTTGTGAAACATATTATAAACACGGCTAAGAAAGATTTAACTTTAATGCAACCCATTTAAGGCAAAATTACATCTCTTCAATGATCTAAGGACACTTGAACATAATTTTTAAATCACTTTAGATTACTTTTGAGGGTAAACAAACTCACTTAATTGATGTCTCACATATGAATCCTTGAAAATTTCTTGACTTCAGTTACAAAGTCTCTGCAAGTCTATCGAATTAAGGTTAACACGTAACGTAAACTTTACACAAACACATAGCGTAAAGAATATTTTAGTCGGATTCGTAATTTTGATATTGCTCCGATATTTCTTTCAGCATTTATGGAAAAATGAGTCTCCATAATGTTTTAAAGACAATAAACATTAGGTTTAAACCACTTTGCAATACTGCTGAGTGTAAGCAAGCGCGCCCAAGTGACGTATATATTTCATTCCCTGTTAATTTTTATATCTCAGGAAAAAATTTCGGTTTTTGCAATGCTCTAGAACAAAGGCTAACATGCAGTGTAAAAAATTACTCGGATATTATGATCAACATTCATGAAAAAATTATGTCTGGTCTGAGGACATATAAACAATGAATGTAAACTACTTTACATCACTGTTGGATGTAAACAAACGCGCCTACGTGACGTCTCACATTTGATCCTTTGAAAACTTCTAGGCTCCAAAAAAAAAATAGGTTTCTGGAATGCTCAAAAACGAAAATGAATACATATGTAGTGTAAACTTCATGTAAACACCTAGTGTAAAGAAGATTTTAGTCAGATTCGTAATTTTGATATTGTTCCGATATTACGATTAATATTTATGAAAAAATTAAGTCTACATAATGTTCTATGGGCAAACTAACAATTGGTTTAAACTACTTTACAACACCGTAGAGTGTAAACATATGCGCCAGACTGGCATATCAAATTTGGTTCCTGGTCCATTTCTAGACTTGATAAACATGTCTCTGACTCGTAACCGGAGAAGCAGGCAGAAAAAACAAGACAGAAACGCATTTTGAACTCCAAATTTTTGACTTTACACTCGCTAAATATTAATGTATAGACAATTTGCTTTGACATGCACCCGATATAAAGCAGTTTATTTTTATTCTATTAGACTTATCCCGACTTCGGGACGGAGAAAGTGGCGAACAAAAAACGCAACAAAAACGTATTTTCCATCATTTAGAACACTGTAAACTTTAAAATTCCGTACCGAACTCCCCATTGAGTTTAAAGAAATTCGGTTTGGTACAAATCGTAGCTTTTGAATCGTAGTACATTCCTGTGTGCCAAAATTCTGTTGCAAAAATTATTTGGCATGATTTATCAATCAAACTTCGGAAAAAACGTGTTTTTTCGCCCATTTTTTACCTCTGATTTCGAACTTTACACCCCCATTAATAACTCAATATTGCGTTTTTTAAATGCGGTTTGCTGCGATGTTTAGCCCCTGTGAGGCACTTTATTAATGCTGTCTTCGATTTGCACTGACTCATAAGCGGAAAAATTTGGCAGAGAAATCTTAGTTAAAATCCGTTTTTTTACACCATCCACTAGAGTGTAAACTTTAAAACCCCAGGATCTAACTCACCATAGAGCATAGAAGACTTTGCTTATATGCAGAATGTAGCCCTTGATCCGCTCTACATTTCTGTCAGAAAACATTTTAAAAACCTCATAACCGGAGTTAGTATCGGACATAGGAAGGTTGAAAACTCGACCAAAAAGTGCTTTTTCACCCCCAGATTTTCGCACTCTTTACACTGCCGTTCGATAACTAATGCGAATTTCAAAAAACAAAAAAAGTTTCATCTGTAGAATTCATCCTCTCTATTATCCTATCCTGTTCAATCCTTCGCGTCATCAATACTCAGTTGTCCACATGCCGCAGTAAAAAGGTCCTAAAATTTGTCCTATGTTATAACGTTACACAAAAACTTTACACCTTCTTTACACAGTCAATTTTGAGTTTCAAGAAAAACAAAAAAACACGGGCAGCGAATTTTTTTATTATCTTTCTTTTAAAAAAAACCGCATCTTCCAGAAGTGTCCCGTTATAGCTGTAGGGGGTGCACAGGTGTTGGGGGTACCCAAGTATATTATAGGTACGCGCTAACGCGCTACCTAAGATGTAGTAGGTATGTGATTAGTTACCTACCGACACTTTCCACTTTTTTCACATCAATGTCAAGGCGATTCATTCAACTTTTCTATCAGGCGGGTCCTTTCACTGAACAGTTTTTTGAGTCTGGAAACGTTTTTCACGTTGGAATTAGGAAATTGTTGAAATCTGTCCTATTGAAAATTGAAGCGCTGTGTGAAATAAATTCCGAAAAATTCAACGCCTTAACACCACATTCTGAATTCCGCCTCTCGGCTGTGAAATCATTTTCACTTTTATCTTATCTTACCGAATTATTGTTTATCATTTTGAAAATAAATTGTAGTCTGTTTCAAAATCCTTGAAACTTTTCACAGTATGCTAAAAATTTACTGTAATGGAAAAAGTGGCGAACCAAAAAGGGACAAAAACGTATTTTTCCACCATCCACCACATTGTAAACTTTAAAAATTCGAACCTAACTCCTTATTGAGTGTTAAGAAATTCGGTTTGGGCCAGCTTGCAGCCTTTAAATTGTAGTAAGTTTGCCTGTGGAAAGCTTCTGTTCCGCAAATACTTTACATATTGAACAATAAAAAAGGGAAAAATGTCTTTTTTTCGCTTAGTCCTTGATTTCGAACTTTACACCTGCATAAGTTACACAATATTAAGTTTTTTAAAACGCAATTAGCTGCAACGTTTAGCCCTTGCAACGTTCTTCAATTTTATTTTATTCAATTAGTTTAGACTTAAAGTTGGAGAACATAGCTGAGAAATCTGAGACAAAATCTGTTTTTCATGCAATCCACTAGAGTGAAAAGTTTGAACCTCTAGATCTAACTCGAATTGAGTGTAAAAGTTTGATGATAAGCCAAACGTAGCCCTTGAGTCGTAGTACATTTCCGCTGGAACGAATTTCTTGGAACCAGGCACGTAGCTCAGGGGGAATGGGGGTCCGTACCCCCAAAAATTCAGAAAAAAACGGAAAAATAGGACTTTTTAAACGTTGTTTTGTGCCATTTTTGGCCTGTTTGGACCCCAAACCCCCAAAAATTAGTGTTGGTTCCCCCAGAATAGGACGGTCAGCTACGTGCCTGCTTGGAACTCATAACCGGAGTTGTTAGCAGACAAAAACTGGCCAGAAAGTGTCTTTTCATCCTCAGATTCTTTACACTATCTACACTGCCACTCTGGAAATATGTCTAAATTCAAAAAAATAAAAAGTATCATTGAGCTATATCAATTGTGTAACGGGGGCGCCGCCTCCCACCGTTACGTGAGCAAAATTTTACCCGCACCGGTTTCCCGGATCTTCCGCTCTGATTCGCGGGTGTAGTACTAATCGACTACTCGGCATAGGCGTAGCCGGGATTTTTTCCTAGGGTAGGCACACCAGTTAACATACAAAAAAGTCTGCACATACTAAAGGACTACATATGTATAAGTGTGAATGTAACAAATTCATGGCAATTAGCAATAAAAATTTGCTAGAAAACAAAAAAGCTATAAATCTTGAATTGTTTAGTCAATACAGTATCTTATTCCTACTAGTCGCATATGATGACCAGTCCAACCGCCCAAAAAATGAATAGTCAATTTTCAGACACTATCATTAGCTACCTACCTTAGAAATCGAACAAATGTACTCGCTGTTCCATTAAGTACCACATGGATCACAAATCAAATGACCGCCTAACCAATCAGGGAAACCATCAGGTTGCTACTAGAACAGCTATGGGGATTGGGGGAATAGCAGGCACGTAGCTCTTGGGGGGAATGGGGGGTAGTCCGGTCCGGACCCCCCAAATTTCAGAAGAATCGGAAAAAGAGGACCTCTTAAACATTTTGTGTGCTATTTTTGGCCTTTATGGGCTTGGTCCCCCAAAATTGGTGTTAGTCCCCCAAAATAGGACGGCCAGCTACGTGCCTGGGGATTGGCCCCCAAAATTCTGGAATAACCAGTATTTTTTACAGGGATCCTTCAAACAAAAAAATAGAAAATACTTAAAGCTCATCTGAATCACCGCCTGAATAGATTTTAGCACATTTTTGAATAAGCCTAAAATTTTCGGGCGCTTTGCGCCTATTCATATACATACGGCATATTTGTTATTATAATTAAAAAAAGTTAAACTTTAAATTTTCTGAGTGAGTAGATCTCACTGTGAAAAGCTAAAAATACCATCATTTTTGCCAAGTAACTTAACAAAATGCAGATTTATTTAAGACGCCTCGTTATTGGCTTTAAAATAATGAAATCATCAAGAACAGCATTGATATCCATCTTTATCTCTGTGAATGTTGATCATCCCGAGTCCAGATTCTTGTGTACTATGATGTAGTGCAGTAGCGATTTTAGTGTGGTTAAACAGGGTTTTCGATCTTCGATAGTGTATTTTAGCATATTTCTGGGTTTTTGACGGCAAAAATTACTAAAAATTGTCTCAAAATGGCGCGAAGCGCCGAAAAATTTGACATTTTTCCATTATGGTACAGTAGCGATATTATTGTGGTAAAAACCGAGTTGTCCGACTTTTGGTAGTGAATTTTACCTAATTTCTGGGTCTCTAAGGGCAAAAATCAATAAGAATTGTTTTAAAACGGCGCGAAGCTTCGGAAAATTTTACATTTTTTTCATTCTAAATGCAAATTCTGCCATTTTAAAGATATGTAGGACAAACAATTACTTATTTCGGCGCGGAGCGCCTAAAATTTTGGGAATTTTACACCTTTTTACAGTTTTTGTCTTCCCAAAAATCTTTGTACATTTTGTACACGCAAATTTTTGGGTACTATAATATCGTACAGTAGCGATTTTAGTGTGGTAAAAAGAGTTGTCCGACTTTTGGTAGTATATTTCAGCTAATTTCTGGGTCTCGAAAAGGAAAAAATCACTGAGAATTGTTCTAAAACGGCGCGAAGCGCCGAAAAATTTGACTTTCTTCCATTCTAAATGCAAATTCTGCCATTTTAAAGATATGTAGGACAAACAATTACTTATTTCGGCGCGGAGCGCCTAAAATTTTTGGGAATTTCACACCTTTTTACAGTTTTTGTCTTCCCAAAAATCTTTGTACATTTTGTACACGCAAATTTTTGGGTACTATAATATCGTACAGTAGCGATTTTAGTGTGGTAAAAAGAGTTGTTCGACTTTTGGTAGTATATTTCAGCTAATTTCTGGGTCTCGAAAAGGAAAAAATCACTGAGAATTGTTCTAAAACGGCGCGAAGCGCCGAAAAATTTGACTTTCTTCCATTCTAAATGCAAATTCTGCCATTTTAAAGATATGTAGGACAAACAATTACTCATTTCGGCGCGAAGCGCCTAAAATTTCTGGGAATTTTACACCTTTTTACAGTTCTTGTCGTCCTCAAAATCTTTTTGGGCTGGGGAGTCTGGGGTGGCGCGGTCAAGCGCCCCCAGCGGGGTCCGGGGCAGAGCCATGAAAACTTTTGCTAAATTAAGCACTGAAATATTGAATTTCAATGTTAAAATTTTCATAAAATCGTCCGAATAATGGTCCTTAATTCAATTGATGAATAGATAAAAGAGACTGGCGCGCAGCGCTGAAATTTTCTGATATTTTCATGCCAGAATGACTGTTTTTAACACGCATGAGATGCGAATATTTTGTAGACTTGTCATGTTCCCAGTGCTAAGACAGCTTTTAAAAACGCAATCTGCACAAAGCGAACGAATCTTCTCCATACTTTTGTTTTTCTCTTGACTAGAAATGTTTGCGAAAAGGTACTTAATCTTCTCATGGCGACAAACGCTTTATTCTTTGTTATTATATTTTTTATATTTTATTTTCTTTGTCTTTACATATGTCTATGTCTTCTGTTTCAAATTATCAACGGTTTTCCTTATCAACTTACTTTAGCAGTTGTCCCTTGCAAATACGCTCACCTCAATAACTTTTCCTAAAGATATTCAAAAACTTGGAACAACTTACCTGATGATGTCGTCGCTTCTCCTAACGTTGGTTCATTCAAAAAAGAGCTGCTAAATATTGATTTTACAATTTTTTTGGTGAAGCATACCTACTTGTATCACACTCCGTGATCTGTATGTCCTTTTGTTCTGTCACTCTTTTATCATGTATTTATGTTTTACCGAATTTACTGTATTTTTCTGAACAACAGATATTTTCTTGTTTTGTCTCTCTGTCTGTTGCCATTAATTTAAAATAATGGCGAAAACTAGAATAAATCGGTGCGAAGCGCCGAATTTTTTGGTTTATTCACAACAAAATCGTCGCAGGACAGCGTTACGCAATCGCATAGCTCCACTTCTAAAAATTCGAAATTTTCCCCATTTCCCCTTCCCCCTGGCTACGCCTCTGCTTTTGGAGACCATCTTTGTACATACATGTACAAACGAACCTTGTACAAAAAAACACTGCTTCCAGCGCATAATAAACATTTTTTCCGTCAAAAACGTAAAAAATTTAAATGAAAAAATAAATTTTCGATTGCTTAAATAGTGCAGGAGGATGTGAAAAGCCCACACGTTATATAGAGGCCCCCGTCCGTTTTTATGAGTTTTCGGACGGAAAAATTCTTTTTGGATTCCCCCTTGCAAAAATCCTGGATTCGCCTATGATCTGGGGCATGAACACCACCGCTACTAGCAATCGTTTCATTCTCATCGCCGTTTATCGGATATGGTGGATTACTTGAGCTAGACTCTGAGGTGGCATGCCTGGCTCTAATAGGCTGATTAAAAAATCAAATAAAGTTGCCTGGCGTTTCATGGTGATACAGCACTACAATAAAAGAATCGACGCAACCTAGCAAGACAGGCGAGGCAACAGCTCTAAGACGATGTTAAAACTTACAGTAACAGAACACAAAGTTGTAATAGTTCATAGTCAGTAAAGTTGTGGCCCAACATAATTCGAAATTTTTCTAGGGTAGGCACGTGCCTCAAGTGCCTCCATGTAGCTACGCTCATGCTCGGGCTCTTGCTCACAAATGCGCAAAGTATCGAATAATATTGAGAAACAATGAAACATCAACGTCACGGGTTAAACTTCAGAGTAGGCATTTCTAGCCGTGTAGTAGCACTCCTGCTACAATTGTCAACATTCCAAAGAAACCAGACTAAATAGAATGCAAAACTGAGCTAGCTAAGTGGAGTCCTCCACCTAAATTTTGAAAACTTATATGCCATAACGTTACAGTAAAACTTTACACGCTCCTTACGCACTGAGTATTGATTTAAAAAAACAAAAAAAACACGAGCAGCGAATTTATTATTATCTATCGTTTAAAAAACCGTGCAATACAGAAGTGTCCCGTTATAGCTGTAGGAGAAGCTTGAATTTGTATTTGATTTCCGGTATTTTTAGGAATTGATAGCGTAGCGTCGCAATATTCTGAAAGTTTTGCTTGAAAATAGACGAAAACTATGCTGAAATATCTGTTTTATCGTTATACAATTTAATCCTAGAGCGAAAATAAGGCTCAGGGTGGACAGAAAATAATTAAATGCCATTAATGACCAAAAATCATTGCAAATTACATATCCATTCTTTATCTCGCCAAGTATTTTGGGCCAATACGGAGGGGGCCGCCCTCGTCCTCCCTATATCCACTTACAATTATTCCTAATTAACATTTTCAGGACTTACCTTAACATCAGTCCAGCCTTTTTACGACGATGCCATGGAATCGAAGCGAAAGTCAGATTTGCAAATTTACCTACGATTTCATTTTTTACACTCTTAAGCTACAAAAATCAATATTAAAACGGTTACAAAGAGATTCTGACATAGAAACATTTCTCATAACAATTATTCACTAACTTTTTATTATAAATTCAATTTTCATAACAATCACAACAAAAAAATTAGCAAATAAATGTTCTGAGAAATGAAAGATAACAAAAAATCAGCAAATATGAGAAATTTTTACATTTCAGAAATCTTACTCTAGCTACTTTTGTGTTGAATTTAGCGCTTCTGGAGTGCAGTCATCAAAGTACAACAAAAAAATCAGCAAGTAATTAATTACGTTTCTGTTGAATATGTTGAATTAAAAATTATGTTGACGGTAAAACTACTTCCTTTTAAATGAAATCTGCACAGGTTATATCACTTATGTAAATACCTAATAGTGAGCGTTTACTGTTGGATATGTCCCGTGTACACTGTACAGGTACAAAAGGTAGGTGGTATGTACACTTTTAGCAGAGAATCAAAATCTAAGAAAATCTTACTAAATGAGCTGAATAGTTCCAGAAATAGTAAAGACATTGAAGTACAACAAAAAAAATCAGCAAATATTTGTTATGAGAAATGAAAGTACAACAAAAAAACCAGCGAATATGAGAAATCTTTTTATTTTAGAAATCTTACTGTAGCTAATTTTATGTTGAATTTTGCAGTTCCGGAGTGCAGTCATCAAAGTACAACAAAAACTCAGCAAGAAATTGTTATGAAAAATGAATTTACAACAAAAAATCAGTGAATAATTGTTATGAGAAATGTTTCCGTTTCAAAATCTCACTTTAGCCGTTTTAATACTGAGTTTTCTAGCTCGGGAGTGTAGGAAATGAAATCAGCATGTATGAAAACCTACATATGAAAGTCATTCGGATTACATTCACCTTAATAAGTATGAGATATCTTTTCAATTCAGAAATCATACTGTAGCTACTTTTGTGTTGAATTTTGTGGTTCGGAAGTGCAAAAAATGAAATCAGCGTATTAGAAAACCTTTATTTAAAAACTGTGCAGGCTATATTACTTACATAAATACATGAAAATGAAAGTTTACTGTTGATCATGTTTTGTGTACGTGTACAAAAGGTAGGTGTCAACTAAACGTAGGAATACCGCTTTTATTATCATGCTAGTTTACGTGTTTTTATATTTTATCAGGCACTATCTATTAGTGATCGACCGGGGCGACTTTTTTGGCCGTGGCCGGGGCGGTACCGGGGCTGGAAAAAATCCCCGGCCGCGGCCGGGGTCAGACCAGGAAAATATTATTGCATGACACATACTTGGGGTGGGCATAGGAAAAGAAATAAGCGACTGCTCCATTCAAGTAAATGGCAAGCGCAAAGTTAGGTGCGCCTTTTCATATCAAGTTTTATTACTAATGTCACAAGAAACAAATTTAGTACAGTGTTTCATTGTCTGAATCATCAATAAAGTCTATGTCGCTGCTATTAGCACAATCTATATCATTCGAATCTTCGCTACTGCTACTGCTGCTGTCGCGATTATATGCAATAGGTATTGGATGTAATAAATGAGACATCACACATTCCCATAAGGGGGAGGGACCCCACTCAGGGTCAAAGACACAAGTCACTGTCAGACGATTTTTGGTGAAAACCTTTTGCATTTTTTGAACCTTATTTTTTAGTATGGCAAAAGTGTACCTAACTATTAGAATTTCACGAAGTGATACGTTATTTTAGAATTTGATCTAGGTAACCTTGTTAAAGCTTATAGTTGTTATGTTAGACCTTTATTAGAGTATTGTTGCAGTGTATGGAACCCTTCTTATCTTAGGGATATAGATAGACTGGAAGCTGTTCAACGTAGATTCACTAAATATATTTTTGGTTATAATAATATTCTTTTTACGAGGATCGTCTTACACAACTTAAATTGTGCAGACTTGAATTAAGACGCTTGCAGATTTGTCTGTGTATGATGTATCAAATTATTTGTCATAAATCATGTTTGGAAGCTGATGATTTTTTTTGTATTTAATCATAATATTACCCTTAGCATTAATAGATTTAAATTAGTTATACCTATTGTACATTCTAATTTAGAGAAGTTTGATTTCTTTTACAAATACATCGCAGTTTGGAACGATCTTCCTGACTTGATTGTTTCTTCCCCTAACCTAATCATATTTAAATCTAGATTAGCAAACTTCGATTTATCTAGATATCTTGTGGGGCGCGCGTAAAACTTGTCATTCCATTGACTCGCATGTCCCTTTACTAATTCGTAATTGCATTTTTTATATATCTTGTCATTTTGTATTTTAACAGTTGGTATTAGTAATAAAATTTTCTTTCTTTCTAAATAGATAAACTAGGCTGAAGTTAAGAATATGGTACTTTTAGAAAAGGAGCAAAACGAATACGGAATGCCAAAATTTTTGTGCCAAACTGGTAGAACATGATAAATTGAAGCGCGGAAAAAAATTTGGTGAAAATCTAAGCTATACTTGCAAAGTTGCAGGCAACTGTCGATTTGAGTGTTGGGTGGGACGATTAAACGGCTCGATCCAAGGACTTACACATTTGTCAGAAATAAATAATATGGGCTGAAATTATGGAAGGAAGCAAAGCAATGAAGGAGGAAAAAGAAAAAAGCTGCGGAAAGCAGTTTGAAATTTTAAAAAATTTTTCATTTTTTGCATGTTTTTTCGGTTTTACTTGATAAGATATAGAAAAATCTAAGTTTTTGCTTCTAATATTCTCAGGCTTAAACTTAGTATATCTGAAAAGGTGTTTTAAGCTGCTTAGGTCGAGGACGCTCCCGCTCAGGTCAATGTATTGATGCTTAGGTCGATGTATAGATGCTTAGGTCGATGTATAGAGCTTAGATCGATGTATAGATGCTTAGGTAGATGTATAGATGCTTAGGTCGATGTATAGATGCTTGTATCGACGTAAATTGGGTATCTACATGTGATTCTGCATTCAGTTGTTTGAATCTTTAAATACTTAGGTCGAGTAGATGCTTGCGTAGGTCGATAAGAGGCTAATTAACGAAACCCATAGCTTTTGTAATATTGATCATAGACGGATGAATATTTTTTCGCGCTTTCTTTCAACATGTTCTAAGTACTGAGCGAAAAAATCCGCTCTTCTGAAGTTTATTTTTATAGTATCCTGAAAGTACCATATTCTTAACTTACTCCGATAAACTATCACTATAAAACATGCATGTAATCGCTTAAAATTTTATGAGGGTCCCTCACTATACATGTAATGGCTGGAAATCTAGGGTAGGGGTCCCTCGCCATTTTTAGAAGGAGGGGTTAGCGACTAAATAAAAAAGGGTAAAAACACATAAAAATAGCCAAAAAAGCGCAGGTTTTCGCCAAAAAATGGGGGAGTGTGGTCAAATATTTTCTGACTTTCAAGGAAGTTCGGAGCTTCAAAGCCTGGATGGGGGATGACCCAAACTCCCTGTCACATGTATATTTCTCGGCCATTTTCATTGAAAGGGGGTAAGCGGCTCCATTTTTGCAGCCGCTTAGCCCCCTGAAATCTTTAAAATGGTACAATTTGCAATTTACAAAACAGTGTTTTTTTTGTATTCGCCAAAGATTTTTCCCGATGTACAAAGACTTTTCAGGACTATCTTTGTACATGTCAAAGATTTTTGGAAGATAAAAACTGTGAAAAGGTGTAAAATTCCAAAAAATTTTCGGCGCTTCGCTTTGATATGAAAAATTGTCTGTCCTATATATCTTTAAAATGGCAAAATTTGTATTTAAAATGGAAAAATGTCAAATTTTCAGGCGCTTCGCGCCGTTTTGAGACAATTTTTGTAATTTTTGGCGTTAGAAGCCCAGAAATTAGCTAAAATATACAATCAAAAGTCAAAAGACCCTGTTTTACCACACAAAAATCGCTGCTGTACCATATTATAGTAACCAAAAATTTGTGTGTACAAAATGGACAAAGACTTTTGGGACCATCTTTGTACATGCACAAACGGATCGTGTGCAAAAAAAATAATGGTACAAAATGTACTAAGACTTTTGGGTACCATCTTTGTTCATGTATATACAAAAGTATATTGTACAAAAAAACACTGTCACATACTGATAGTATGCGAAAATACGTATGTTTAAAAATATATTTATATAATATAGCTACAAAAATTTGTTAGCTCATACAAAGACTTTTTCGGAGATCTTTGTACAAGCACAAGACGCTCGTACAACAAAATAGAGTCGGCTAATAATAGTCCACCACTTAATTTTCTGGTCCTCCAATTTGGGATTTCACCCCTCCCTCAACTCTGGACCTTAGAAAACTATTTGAGATACATTTAGTTTATCGGATCGGACGCAATTCTGCAGCGTAGTTTACATTCGTTTATAATTAACCTCCGTTCTAATAACCATTACACAAGAAACGCGTTTTAAAGCACGCGGTTCCCATTCAATTAAATGTAAAAGTGTTTTTTGTAAAAACAGTTTGTTGAAAACGTACAAGTTCCAAGTAGAAATAGAACGTATTTGTCAACTCTAAATCTTTTAGCCATAGCTATGAATGAATGAGTTAAAAGTAGCATTTAGTTTAAATAAGTTAAGTGAAGGAATCGAAAACATGCAGATTTTCCTGAACATTTATTTATTCAGTAAAAGCTCATTTATACACCGTAGCAAAGTTATTAGGTACAAGGACTAAGTAAGTATACATATGGTCTAATCAGTTCAGTTCTCAAAGTTAACACTTGCTCATTGACAAATAAGTGCCAGTATCACAGCCTGTACAAAATACGAATTACACTAAATTTTTCCCCGGCCCCGGCCATTTTTTGACCTTGCCCCGGCCGGGGCCGGGGATGCTGAAAAATGGCCGGGGATTGCCGGGGCCGAGGGTCGATCACTACCATCTCTTTCCCTTTTTCTCCTCGCCCATTGTGACATCGTTGATTGCTATTTGTGTATTCTCTTTGTTTGATATAGCTAGTAGCTATTTATACTATTGTTTGTTGAGACGTTTGTGAAACAGTGTTTTTTCGTACTCGGCAAAGATTTATCCCGATGTACAAAGATTTTTCGGGACCGTCTTTGTATATGTACAAAGATTTTTGGGAAGACTAAAATTGCGAAAAAGGTCTGAAATTCGCAAAAATTTTCGGCGCTCAGCGCCGAAATGAGTAATTGTGTGTTCTATAAATCTTTATAATGGCAATGATTGCATTTCAAAAGGAAAAATGTCAAATTTTTAGGTGCTTCGCGCCGTTTTAAGACGATTCTTAGTAATTTTTGCCCTTAGAGACCTAGAAATGAGCTAAAATACATTATCAAAAGTCGAACAACTTTGTTTTTACCACACTAAAGTCGCTACTCTACCATATTATAGTACCAAAAAATTTCAGTGTACAAAATGTACAAAGATTTTTCGGAAGACAAAAACTGTAGAAAGGTGTGAAATTTCCAAAAATTCTCGGCGCTTTGCGCCGAAATGAGTAATTCTTTGTCCTATACAGGGGTGGATTTAAGGGTGGGGCGGTCCCCCCTTATTGGCCAAAAATATTTGGCGAGATAAAGAATGGATAAGCACTTTGCAATGATTTTTGGCCGTCAGTGACCATAACTTCTTAAGTTTTTCCGGCGCTACGAGCCGGATGGTACCTATTTATGACATTTATTTACTTTCTTGGCGACAGGAAGCACGTTTTTTAATATTCGGCAAAGATTTTAGCCGATGTACAAAGACTTTTCGGGATCGTCTTTGTAGATGAACAACAATTTTCGGGAAGACAAAAACTGCAAAAAGGGTCTGAAATTCGCAAAACTTTTCAACGCTTCGCGCCGAAATGAGGAATTGTGTGTCCTATATATCTTTGTAAAAGCAGAAATCGCGCCGTTTTAAGACTATTCTTTATGATTTTTGCCCTCATAAAACTAAGAATTGGCCAAAATACAATATCAAAGGTCGTCGAATAACTCTGTTTTTAAGATACTAAAGTCACTACCGTACTATATTATAGTACCCAAAAATTTGTGTCTTCAATATGTACAAAGACTTTTAGGGACCATCTTTGTATATGTACAAACGGAAAGGACCTTGTACGAAAACACTGCCTGGTAGCCATTTTCTGTTCATGTAGGTTTCAAAACAATTTTAACAGCTATTTTTGCATAGTTTTCTTCTATCTACAATTGAAAATTTCGATGTTCCGCATCAAATGCTATAAATACAGGAAATCAAGCAGCAAATTATGCTTCTAGACATGTATCCGCCTTAATTTCACAAATTTATAGGCGCTTCTCGCTAGATTTTTGTTAAAGTCAACGGAATTTAATGATTTTTTTCGCACAAAATTGTTTAAAATTTTAAAATTTCAAGAAAAATATTGCGTCAAGTGATCTTATGTAAAAGTATACAATGTAGAAAAACCGAAAAAACGTTATTTTGCGCGTAAGGGCAAATTTTCGAACCTAATTTCTGACTGTTTTTGGAAAAGTTGGGGTACTGCCCCCCATAGGAAAATCCTAGATCCGTTACTGGTTCTAGATAGCTTTAAAATGGCAACATTCAGAATAGACAAATGTCAAATTTTTCGGCGCTTCGCGCCGTTTTGATACAATTTTTAGTAATTTTTGGCATGAGTAATTACAATTAGCTGAAATACACCACCAAAGATCGAAAGCCCTGTTTTACCACATTAAAATCGCAACTGTACTATACTATAGGCTGCGAGAACTGCTATCGACAACTCTTTAGCATCATTGAAAAAGAAATTATGATTTTTCCAAAACGTTTCGTGTAGTATTTGCATTTGCTTGTTTAAAAGTTGCTTGTGCCTTATCCTTTTTCATGTTGTTATTATGACACTTCTGCGTAAATAATGTGCGTTTAAAGCATGATTTAAAACCGGGAAATTGTTCATAAATCACACGGGAAACCCGGGAAAAACCCGGGAATTTGATTGTGGGAAACCAGTGGCCACTCTGGTATCTAACATTTATTTTCATTGCTTGCCTACCTAAATAAAAATTCGAGTTGCTAAATGTCTGTCGATCAAGGATGAAAAAACTCATATTGGAAAATTTAGAATTTTGGGTTTCTGGGTTTTTTCGGCTTATTTTCTGTTTTTTGGTTTTATTGGGTTTTTTAATGAAAATGACAACTAGAACTACATACAGTAGCTGGGAATACTTCCAACAGCTGCAAGACATGAAACAAATAAAGAGCAACAACTTTATTCAGCTAATATTGAAATCCAACAACAAAATCGATCGTTCATTGCGACTGCCACACATATGTATGTATCTTTCTCTTTAATGCTCGGACATTATCAGATTCTGATCAAAAAATGCACTGGCTCTCAAAAAAATATTAGGAGATTGGGATGCCATATTAGGATCGTAACCATTTTGCTAAGAAATTAAAGTGCTCTGTTTTGCAGCATGGCATGGCAATTGTAAGCTGGGGGCTGAGATTTTTGAACATGGGCATTGTGTTGACTAGACTAAGGTTGGTTGGCCTTTACTAGTCAATGGAAGAGCATAAAGCAAACAAAAAGAGATTGGAAGTACAATTTGAATCACCTACGGTATCTATTTCATTCTATTTGAAAAATTGGTAACCTGTGAATAAAAAACCTAAAAAACCTAAAACCCAATGATTTTTTGCACCCAAAAAACCCAGAAAAAACCAAAAAAACCCAGATTCAAAGAACCCAGCCTTGCCAACCTTCTGCTGAAAGCGGAAATTCTGGCTTCGATGTTTAAAAACATTAATTTTTTTGAAAAAAATTTTTTTCGAATATTTAACCCTCCGTTTACCATGTCATATGCCGGAGGCATAATGAATCACTTTCGTGGCATTTTTTCCTGTTCTACCTTATCCATTTGTTCAAAACTTTGTCTAGCCTCGTTTTGGCTTCAGTTACATCGTTTTTAATGGTTCAGCTCGAAGATGAGTTATAGAGTAGTAAGAAATGGGCATTTTTTGGCCTATTTACAGTGATATCACAAAAACACAAGATGGGAATATAAGGTTCTGGTGGTTTATTCATTTCTAGCTCTTTAAATGCATCTTCTGGATGTGTTAAACAACAGAAATTTACTTTTTCTTGTTTTTGCATAATGTCCAACAGGTGCCTATTCTTATGCATTGTGATACTTTTTTAATTATACCCCTTTCAAAAATAATTTTCAGAAGAAAATAATATACATATTCAGAAAGATCATAAAATATGCATTAAATGAAAGTATGTATATAATAGCTGTCAGATAATGTTAAGAAGGCATAGCTTAATATACACTAGGAGTTTATGCCATGATGGTGCACTTCGACTGCAAAAACATGATGGTAAACGGAGGGCTAAACATTTGACTTGTATTTTTTTGAGATTTTTTGTATGTGAGTTTTCGAGATTTTTGAAAGCCGGAGGTTGGCAACACTGATCCTGCCTGATTCCTGTGCGCATCATTGTAACGCCGGTACTTATGCAGTAAAGAGAAATACCTAGCAGCTGCCGGGTTCCGATCCTTTGACCTCTTGCTCTGCAGCACATCGCGTTAACCACTCGGGCAACGCCACCCATTCTACGAGTTGCTCACAATCTTATGAGCCAACCATATATTTTTTCCACGTCTCACAAACAATATAAAATGGCTAAAAACGGAGGGCAAGCACGAGTGACTTGATTGTTTGAGGATGCATTTTGGTACCAGGGATGGGCTAAGCCTGCCTAAACATAAGGTACTGGTAACAGCCGAAGTAAAATTGAACTTCTGAAAAAATTTAAATCTAAATAAATTAATATTTTTAATTTGAAGAGAAATTTAAATCAACTCGAAATGTTTAAATATTAAAAAATTTTAATTAAAAAAAAATCAAATTAAAAAAAATTTTTAAATTCAAATTTCACTCCAGAGACAGAAAAACATTAAGGAGTATGTCATATAATATGTATACCATAATGCTGTATATACCCTGATGTTAAAAAAGATGAAAAAAATTCGATGGACAATAAACTGCATAAGTGCCTTAACTCCCATACAAGGGCAAGATAGAGGTGGTTAGAGGGAGGGGGCGAAATCCAGAATGGTCATATAAAGAATTGTGGTCATCGTTTTTGATAGGTCTCTTTGTACAGATATAAAGGCGGTCCCCAAAAGTCCATGTGCATTTTGAAAATAATAATACTTTATTCGGAATAAACGCAAGGATAAAAACAGTCGCAATAAAAATAAGATAGCAGAGTGTAAAATGCGAAACGTCCTGGACACACAGGCAAATATGAATTGCGCTCACGTGTGCCACTTTTTTCAAATTTCTCTTAAATGTCTCGACATTTGGAGAATTTCGAATATATTGTGGAAGATTGTTCCAAATTCTAGCTGTTCTAGTAGCAAAACAATACTTTTTGCAATCAAGTCGAAATTTAATTAAATAGATCTGATTTGCTATTGCATTCATAGTACGCGTTACCATAAAACTGATAATAATCTTGAGAAGGTAAGAGATTATTATGAATAATATTTTATGTAACAATTAAATCAGAATAAATTCTACGGAGTTAGAGCCTCTCTAAATTTAAGGCTTTTAGCCTTTCACCATAAGAAAGTCCCGTATATCCAAATAACCTTTTAGTAAATTTTCGATGTACCCGTTCTACCCTGTATATATCAGAAAGCAAATGAGGGCTCCATACAGTTGGAGCATACTCTACTGTATGCCGAATATAATTCTTAGGAGCAAGAACCAACATTTTTAGATCACGTGATTCAAAACATTTGAAAATCAAAGCAGTAATTTGCAAAGCTTTTGCTGATGTATTAGTTTAATGACAACTGCGGTAAACTGGGTTTCTTGACCGTTATTAGTGAAGTTTGGTTAATTTATAGGTTTCTAGCGATTAAAAATAGAGAAAATTATCAATACTGCGCGAAGCGCCGGAAAATTTTGATATTTTTGACCATTTTCAGGTAAAATTTTCGGCCTTTTTTCTGCAGTAAGTTCATAAAGTGTCTTGCAGCACCTTTCGCTTCCTCAAAATCTCCTGACATCATCTGGTTTTACAAAACCATAGGTAGGGGTAATACTTCCCTCTCACCCCCTATGCCCATGTGTGGTAACGCCTGTATATCGACCTAAGCGGGAGCGGTGCTGACCTGAGCGGGAGCGATACCGACCTAAACGGGAGCGACACCGACCTAAGCAGGAGTACACCCTCCGTCTAAATCTAAGCCTAAGACTAGTGAAAATAAAGAAGTTCGAAAAAATCGATAAGTGTTCCGCGGCTATAGGTACTTTGTACAGGCGAACACTTCAGATTTAGACGCTCGTATTCTATTTACGTCTATCAAGAACCTGCTATGAGCGCACCATATTAATACATATATCTCGTCTTAAGCGGAAGCGATATTAACCTAAGCGGGAGCGAAACCGATCTAAGTGGGAGTACCACCACCCACGTAAAACAAAGCCTATGCCTATGAAAAATGAAGTTCGAAACAAATTGATAATGCGGCTATGCTTTGTGCAGGCGTACAAAGCAGGTTTTAGATGCTCGTATCTTATTTACCAGACCATTTCAAGACCACAAGTATTTGCTCACCTGAAAGTCAAGTCGCCAAGCCAAATAATCACTGCCGTTGCCAGGGGGAAGGGGGAATTCCTCTCCCTCGGGGAAAATTTCGACATGTTCAAGAACTGAGCAATATGGTTGCATGATGGATGCTGCTCTGCAACGTAAAATCGAAAAGTTCGGCGCTTTGCGCCGATTTCTTTATCTTTTGGCAATTTCTATCGTGTTATTGCAAGAAAAGTCAAAAAAATTAGCGCTACGCGCGCATTATAAGCATTTTCCCATCAAAAACGTAAAAAAATTTCAGAAAAAGTAATTTATCTATTGCTTAAATGGTGGAGGACGATGTGAAAAGCCCAAAGAACAGTTTGTTTAATGGCCCAGCCCGTTTTTATGGATTTTTTTCTGATTCCCTCCTGGCGAAAATCCTATCCTGGCTACGCCTATGCTAATCACGCAAGCGTGCAGGACAAAGTCGACCAACACGCACAAAATTTGCAAGCTTTTAGCTGCGCACATAATAATTGTGTAAAGGCAAGTTAAAATTTTGTGCGGGTAGATTTGTTGTGTCTGATGATTGTTGGAAATTTAGGATTTTGTTTCGGGGGAAGTGCACGCACGGTCACCGTTTTTCTCCAGTGATTTGGTTGACATTATAGACCAGACTTAAAATGTTTTTCCACATTTTCCACTTTTTTCCACCTTTTTTGGGAGGTCTAAAATCGTTCGAAAATAGAGCGCCCTTGTTGAAAAATCACTGTTTCTCAGTACAAAATCGTATGCACACACAGATTCATATGCAGGATTTTGTTTCGGGGGGGGGGGCACGAACAAAATTTTTTAAGAACATAACGATTACTTGAGCTGCACACTTTGTTAATTTGGCTACCAGATGCCTTAAATAGGTGAGAATCAAAGGGACACCTTCTTGAACAAATCTCATTTTCTGCATAAAACCTGCGCAAAACAGAAGACATAGATGCAAAATACGCTTTAGTTTGTTTAAAGACTAAAAATGGAATGTTTTAATAGCGCGCTTGGGACTAAAGTAATTGAATTAAATTGAAATAAATTAAATTGAACTACATCTAAAACTTAAACATAAATTAACAAGTAATTGAATTGAATCAATTCGACGCGATGCGCTGGAAAATTCTGAAATTTGACCTCTCTAAAATGCATTCTTGCATTGCAAAAATTTTCCATAAATGCCAACCAAGCCCAAATTTTTTTTTCATTGTGTGAAATTTCGGTTTATAATTACATTAAAGAGTGAAAAAAACGCTGGGCACGACCAAAATTTTTTAAAAACAGAAGGAAGACCAAATGATGAATAAAAAAGACGTTTTACGACCACTAGAGCTGTCCTGTACTTTTTGTAAGTTTTGCTACCCAGATGCCTTAAATATGGTGAGAATCCAATAGACACCTATTTGGACGAATTCATTTTCTGCATGAAATCTGTACAGAACAGAAGACAGATGCAAAATACGCTTTAGGTTGTATAAAGACTAAAAATGGAGTGTTTAAACCGCGCGCTTGGGACTGAATGGACTCTAAACATAATTATGAAATTTTTGCGATTTTCGGTTAAAGAAGCAAATGGGGAATAAAGGAAAAAATCATTCTCAGATTTTATTTCGGGATAGGGGCACGTGCCTTGCCCTCCTATCCCGCTGGATACGGGCCTGCACGGAAACCAATGAAAATTGGTACCCTTTTATCGAAAAATCCTCACATTTTCAGGATCGTTATTTTCCGTAACTTTGGCCCGAGCGCGGCCGAAAAGGTCATTTTTTATAGCCTATTCAGAAAATATAAATTTTTTTCGAAAAACTTTGAATTTCATGAGCTTATTGGATGAAATATGTTCGGAAACATTATAAAATGCACTTAATTTTGGGCTCTGGCGAAGATGTACGTAATATAGGAAAACCAATTTTAAGACCCTCCCCTAAAAAATCCTGCGCACGCCCCTGGATGATACCTATTGATTGGTAGATGATTAGTTGGTACCACTATGGAAAAATATGAGTATGACACTGTGATCGAGCACGCTACGCAACTAGGCTCGAGTCTTTTGAACCTGAGAAGTTTTTTCGTGACCTTGAATGATTTGTTTTATGCTTTTGTACTAATCGTTAATTGTTTCTAGGCTACAGCTGCTATACTTATTAATTTAGTTGGGCGTGCTGCTTCAATAATATTTTGTACCGAACTTTTCAAAAGACTCGAGTCTACATTGCCTTCTGAATGTTGCTATGCTTCCGGAGATATGATAAGTCTTTCGCGTTCTGGATACTTGGAAATATATTCGCATCAGCAATGGAACCGCGTTTCTGTTACGTTGGACGAAACAGCTCTTATTTTAAGCCTAGATGAAACGATCGTCGCGCCCGGAAATACCACGTTATTGAATGATTACGATTCATCAAGAGATGTCACAGGTATGACCTCTACTGTAGCAAACCTTCCATTCAGTTTCCGCCTCTGCAAAAATGTATCATCGTTAATGATTATTAAACTATTACATATGTCTCTTCTCCATCGCGTGATTAGTCACTGTTTCGCAAGTATTACAAAACAACCATTTTCAGATGTTTCTCATTAAGCTCTGTCAATTAGCATCAAAAAATTGCGAACAAATATGTTTAAAAATTGAATCTTTGGATCTAAGGTAATTTTCGAATTCTGAAAGTTTAATCGAATATCAATGCTCAACTTTAGTAAAAATTGTCCTTTTTATGTGCATCATGAGATAACATGAGGATGTTTTGATTTGCATTTTTGCCATCGATATTTGGCCAGATAATCGCATTTTCTTAAATCCAAGTTTTTAAGTGCATTCATTAGGCTCCAGCGCGTTGCCTGTTTGCACTTTGCGCCTATGATTGGAATAGAAAATACTCTAGCTGGTTGACGGTTAGTAAACTGTTACTGAAACCTGGTCGGTCAAGTATCAATCGTTATTTAACGCGAAATATCAAAAGTCGAGTTAAGTACATATGAAAACATCAAAAACTGTCATAAGTTATCGAATACATATAAAGGGAGTTCGGAAAAAGGGCGCATTTCGCTTTATGTTGAAATTCCATAAATATGTAGTATGACGCAATTTTTACACATATGCATGGCACAACTATCATTTAACGTTCTTGCAAAAAATAATTGGTTAGCTCTTGGTGCTCTTTTTAACGGCGGCTTATTATTAGCCAAGCTGGACCACAAATTATCTTTTGTCAATTTCCTATTGATATGATTAATTATTCGCTATCTGTTGAGAAAATTTGCTAATCATGGAATAAGTTATAACTTTTAGCAGCTCTTATTTAATTTTAAGATGTTTTCTGAATTCTGAATATCTTACATTAATTTTAGACAAAATAAAGGCTGGCTATTAGTATTAGATGGCGACAATACCATGAATAACTGAGCGTGCAAAACCGTCCGCCAAAACCTGCTTAAAATGAATTGTTTTCAGTAATAGCGAATATCTCTAGCATTATTGATGCATTGTGCAGAAAAGAATGTAAAATTTGCTTGAAATCTGGTCCAATTTTCGATTTGCTGGAAATGTATGGTTTGAAATAAAATTGACTCATTTCGCGATAAACAGTCTAGATACAGGATTTTGCTTTTACGCTCCAATATTGCTTTTTGTTTATACAGGATGTGGACCAAAAAAGGCTACACCCAAGTGTTACTGGCCCAATTGAGGACAAAAGATTTTACACCTTGTTCAAATCGCGTAAAAAATGTTTGCCACCTATGAGCGGTTCGGGTGCTACAGCCATTTGTTTACACCTTACCTCGATATTGTTTAAATGCCAAAGCTTGTTCATTTATATATGTCATCCACACATGTGCAGTGCATAGGGTCAAGTGGGGATCAAGTGACTTGAGGCTGGGGAGTCGACCAACCACGGACCACGCAAAGCAAAATAAGGCCAACCACGCAAAAATTTGGGAAGAATCACGTAAAAATTCGGAAATATAGACAAAAATTTTCGAAATCTGTTAAATGAACAATGCTCCAATGTTAAGTTTACGTGATTGGTAGCCAACCACGATGTTTTCTTGTTGGCTAGTCCATGTTCTTTAGTTTCACGTGTCCAACAACACAATTGAGCATACGTGCACACGGCCAAAAGCCCTGGGAGGGGGTAAAGCGGAAGTTCTGGAGGAGGGGGTAAATGAGTAATTTTTTGTTATTTGATGTCAAATTTTGATATTTAATTTGTTGTTAATTTGCCGTATCTTATTCTTCATGAATATTTGTGGTTAAATTTGAATGAAAACATACAACAATAAGAGCGACAGAATGACTTTTAACATAAATATGTACGAAATAATGGAAGCAAAGTGCCTGAGTGACAGAATTCGTTAGTCTAATGCTAGAAGAATAACTATGTCATTGGAATTATGCTCTAGCCGTCTTTTTACGCTTTTTCATAGCTCGAGCAATAGGTTTTAGTCCAAAATTGCCTGGGGTATATTTTCAAAAGTCCTGGTAGGGGGATACCCCCTCATCATACCTGGGCAATGGCCGGTCCCTTGTTGATACCGGGTGCAAAAAATTTCAATTTGGTTGCCAGTTTCAAAAAGGATTAATTTGCTGTAAAAATTTATTTCACGCTTTTCAAATAAATGGTGAATTTCTATGTGCATTATGTATCTTTGTTTTATGTATCAGTCGAAGTATGGGGAGTGCTTAATAGGTCCTGATAATAGCATTCACTAAGTAGAAACAGCTATCATTTTTGAGTGTGTGTGTTATTATTACTTGGTTGGTATTGATTGATATGTACTGATTAGTTGGTTTATTGGTATGCATTGTTTTATGTTATTTATTTCCATTTCTTGTGCTTCAATATATTTTGATTCTATTTTGCATTTGTCTTTGATTTTTTAATTCTTGTTGATGCTTGCAGCCTTGACCGTGGTTACCGAACGGCCTACCGTTCATGATGGGTTGTACCGGGTTGAACCCATTGCCCAGATGTGCTCCTCATACCCCTCCCACTGTGCATGTGTGGTTACCCACTCTAGGGTTCATCCAATGTGTAAGTAATTTTTTTTGATCAGAGATATTGTCAAAAATGCTCAGTAATAACAAACAATGCAGAGACCACATGGTTTAAACAGTATCAAAGTAAGGTGTAAACAAATCGCCATACCGCACGAACGACTGAAAAATGGTCGAAAATTTTTGCACAGTTAAAGTAACAATATTTTTATCTGTAGAATGCAACATGTCTCAAAATTTTTTAGTTATGATTAGCTCAGGTCATGATACAATGTAGCAATGTAGCCTTTTTCGGTCCACCCTGTAAATGAGCAGACAGTTATGTAGCAGCCTTGACAAGCTGTTCCATCAAATGTGTAAAGATTGTAATAGAATCTAGCAGAACAATAATCTCATTTTATAATAAATTAAGAGTTATTACAATTTTACTTGCAGTACATTTTGGATCTTGCACTATATTATTGACTTTACTCATGACAACTTACTTTTTATACTCACTGTATTGATAATGTTGAATTTTATCCCTCCCTGACTACGCTGTCCATATGCATCTATGCAATTGCAAGTGAAACTAAATTTTTGCCTCTCTTCCTTGAAAAACGCAAAAAATAGATTTGTTGCTTAAACGGCCAGACGGTGAAGTCTTACTCACTGATTCACTCAATGAAAAATGTAACTCGGCTCTCCCCTCCTGTCCTTGATCTAGCGTATTTTTCAAATGTTCCTGCCTTTGCTTGGCTGGTCCTTTCTTCCAATCGACGAAAACAAGAAAATCTTTTTTTATTTTTTCAAATTTTCTTATTTTTCAAAAATCGTTTTCTTAAAGATCTGATTCGGCGGTCGCCCAGCAGCGCTGCTCACTATCAACCCGACAGCAACGTTGTGAATGAAAAGAGAGTTGTTCGCATTATAAAGCAAGACAATAACGGCCTAGGCATCAGTATAAAAGGCGGTCGCGAGAATAAAATGCCAATTTTGATAAGCAAAATATTTAAGGGCATGGCCGCTGACGCTACTGGTCAATTGTACGTTGGCGATGCTATTTTATCTGTAAGCATTTGCGCTAGAAGCTTTATCCTATTATGTTTCATCAAAATGCATAAGTTTTTATTTTTTCCCAACATCGTATTCCGTTGGAAACGTTTTCCAGCGATTATTGAAATTGAAATCAAGCGCCGGAGAAAGCGTATTATGTAGTTCGGTTCCTTAGAATTCGGCGTCTCTCCGACAGAATTGATAGGATGGAGATCTATATACTTCGCGGATGAATCCTTCATTGATTTAATTAGGAAATCGCACCATTGAATCAATTGATTTAATGTTTAATTGTTTCAGAAAGTGCCTAATTAAATCGGTTGTAAAAAAGATTATAAATACAAGTTTAGACCCAGTTTTTCCGAGGGTTTTTTGGAATCGACAGAAAGAAATGCAAGTATTTATGAATAAATTATGATTCTAAACATACATGTACCGGCTCGAAATTTTGGCTGGGGGTCCCCACCCCGGCCTTTTTTAGGGGGGAAATCCGTGAGAGGAGTGGTCAAAAATTTTCTGGCTTTCGAAGGGATGGCCGACTATCGGTGGGGGATCCCCCATCTCCCTCTTAAATGCATGGTCCTAAAGTTCGTTGAAATATGACTAGCATTCCTGACGTGTTTTAGAATTTCACTGTCTTTGTTTTTAGAAAGTTCAAATCAATGCCATATCGTTTAGGGTTCCTTCTCTACATACATAATAGCATATTTTTTGACAAAGAAACAAGAAAAATGTCGCATTCCTATTCCTTCGGACGATGGGAAGAAAAGTTGCTTCGATGAAGCAAATCAACACCATTTTCACTCGTAAGCAAGGGGTGAGAGTGAAATTAGCTCTCATTCAGATTTTGGAAAACCCATCTATGCTAAGTAAAAGTATCGTATGCAAATCTTTCATTTCACTTTGGAAACTTCAATGTTAATATCCGAGTTCACAAATAGCGTCGCCGGCTGTCTGCAAGTTGTATTATTTTTGTATAAGATTATGCGCTTATGGTCAGGCATTTTGTTTTTTTGTACTCGGCAAAAATTTTTCCCGATATACAAAGACTCCCGGGACCGTCTCTGTATATACATGTACAAAGATTTTTGTGAAGACAAACATTGCAAAAAAGGGTCCGGAAATCGTCAAAAATTTCGGCGCTTCGCGCCGAAATGAGTAATTGTATGTTGTTTGTATATATCTTCATAATGGCAAAAATTGCATTCCAAAAGGAAAAATGTCAAATTATTCGGCGCTTCGCGTATTTTAAGACGATTCTTAGTGATGTTTGCCCTAAGAGACCCAGAAATTAGCTAAAATACACTACCAAAAGTCGAGCAACTCTGTTTTCACCACACTAAAATTGCTATTGTACCCTATTATACATAGTACCCAAAAATTTATGTGTACAAAATGTACAAAGATTTTTGGGAAGACAAAAACTGTAAAAAGGTGTAAAATTCCCAAAAAATTTCGGCGCTTCGCGCCGAAATGAGTAATTGGTTGTCCTATATATCTTTAAAATGACAGAATTTGCATTTAGAATGGAAAAATGTCAAATTTTTCGGCGCTTTGCGCCGTTTTGAGACAATTTTTAGTAATTTTTGGCGTCAGAAACCCAGAAATTAGCTAAAATACACTACTAAAGATCGAAAACCCTGTTTTACCACACTAAAATCGCTACTGTACTATATTATAGTACACAAACATTTGATTGTACAAAATGTACAAAGACTTTTGGGGACCATCTTTGTACATGTGTATACGAACGGACCTTGTACAAAAAACACTGATTTATGTGCGAATGCTATTATCCACATAACAAATAATTAAAAACGGGTATTTAATAATATATTTTTAATATGCTTATCTAACTCTTTCCTCAAGTCAGAGATTTTCAAATATTTAAAAAATTTCAAGTTGATATACCTACATATCTTACCTAGCAAGAAATAGATCGGACTGAACATTGATCAAAGCGGATGTAAAAAAATTGCAAAAATTTTTTTATCAAGTTTTCATGAAGAAAATATTTAAACTTACAGCATTCTAGGATAATTCTTAACCTCGTATATTCAAGTTATAGTTACATACATAACATATTTATTATATTTTACGATCTTTGACAAATTTTTATATTTCCAAAAGTAATTTAGGAAATGTGATTTTTTCTATTTTTCTTACAATCATTTAGATGATTCTTTTGTGCACCTGACCACAGTAAAAATATTAGTCATCCTCATACATGGGCATTGGAAGGGGTGAGAGTGGGTGTTACTCCCCCTGAGTTTCTAAAAACTGATAGATATATAGCCATTTTGGCCGAAAAAACATTGCTATATAGTCTTATTGAGTTCAGAGAACTAGCTACTTATATAGCCCTTTTTTGACTCATAAACATACCGCATGCGTTCAGAAATGCTATTTAGAAGTTTTTCTGTGTCTCAAAAAAATTTATAGCTATTTTACAGACTTCAAGAAGTGCCAAATATATTTTCAGTCTAAAAAGGCTATATAGTTATTTTGTGAAGTCAAAAAACAATATATTAGCCACAAATGCTCGGAAACGGTGGTTTTAAATCGACAGCGTTGTTTTTCGCTATTGAATCGTTTTTTACAAAACACTTAGGTATCTCCAAGTTTTTGATTTTTATCCGTCATTGAAAGTTTGTCCTTGCCCACTTGTGGTAATCCTTGTCTTATTCAGAAGGGCAGAGCGACGGTCGTCCGCTTAGCCGTCAAATATTTATCTTAAAAGGTAAGGTAATGCTTGAGCGCCATACATAAACTTTCTACTGATCAAGGTGCCTCAAGTGCGACCAAAAACAACAATACAAAATGGAGTCAAAACGTTTTAGAGATTTTTAAACTGGGAAAAATTTCATTTTCCTCATGAATCCTGCAAGGTCTGAATTCAGTTGGATTTAACAAAAATGTTAGCAGTTAATTTTTGTTGAAACTGAGCTTTAAGGAAGTGTTCGCGTCCTAAAATTTCCACGCTTCGCGCCCTTGTACAGTTTTTAGGATTCCGGGAGAACGGAGGTAATTATCTTGAAAAATTTTGACATTATGATCTCAATGAATAGAGTACATTCGTAAAGGTGAAATGATGCGTTTTACCCAAGCAAACTATATGTACTTTGAAAAAATAGTATCCGAGTTAAAAAACAAAGTATCTGAGGCAATTGGTGTCTAGTCTGATGGACTATTCCTATATAGGTACTAAATATTAGAAATCAAATCAAAATTTTAGAAGTCAGATCCAAATTAAAGCGAATAATGATAAAAATTAAAATGATAATAATGTTTTTACTCCTTCCGAGTGAACGGTTTTATGCAGGTGAATGGAGAAAGCCTGAGAGACGCTACTCATGATGAAGCAGTTCGAGCTTTGAAACGAGCTGGTAAAATTGTGGATCTAGAAGGTTAACTAATTTATTTTATACTCGCACTATTGTTACCGAATTATTTTTCAGTAGTTAAACCGGATCTTAAAATATCAATTTTGCACTTTTAGTGCTTTACCTAAAAAATAAAAGTGTACGTACATAATATTAGGAATCTTACTGCTTCTGCTACTGTTTAAGGATCTTTAATCTAATCTGAAAGTTTTGTTAGTCTCGGTTATTAAAAATTTTAATGTCTTTAAGCCTTAGTAGCTCGGTGGAGCTAAAATTAAGCCCACATGTGCTTAAAATAAAGCAGGTCTTCTGGTCCTCTTAAACCGGCCTTATTATGCACGCTCTTTGGGACAGACGTTTACATAAATCAAGCTTTTAAGTTGTTCATACATAATTAGGCATTGAATAAGTCGAGGCACAAATTTATAAATTTTTAATTGTCTTCTTCCGCTTTAAATTGACCAAAGACATTATTTAAGATGATCGAGCTTTTAAGAGCCGGTGTCGCAAGTTTTAACGGTGGACAGACAAGTGCATTTGTAGAATATATAGATTATTGACTGTATATTTATTTGCAGAGTATTTCTTTTCGTTGTCATTTTATGCTAATTAGCTTGCTTCAGTAAAATATTTGCGCGAAGTAATGCCATATTTCCGGAAGCACAATGTGCTGAATGATATTGGATTTGATGACGAAATTACAGCGACGCCGAAATCTAGCCACAAAGATAGGGCAAAATGCGATATGAAGGTGACCTTTTATTTCAGTTCATGTCACACTAATTTTTTGTACGAGACAAAGATTTTCGAGGCTCTTCAGAGATTTTTGGAGCCATCATTGTACAATGTACAAAGCCTTTCTGGGGCAAAGTGATAGTCGTTTTGACGCTTTTTCGAGTATTTTCCAGTGAAATTTCAAAAATTTCATCGTAATTGCAGTCTATTTTAGCTCAAAGTGCAAGCATTAAACACTCAAAAATCATTCTTTGCATTAATTCGAACATCTTTGTACAGAATCAAATACCTTTTGCATCTATCTCTACTTTTTTATATAGATTTTATGCCAAAAATTATAAATATTTGACAACTTTCCCTTGTTTTCTGCCGTTTGTAGACAAAATTGACTTGTTTATCTTTATGTTGCATCGAATTCATAAGCGAATCAGTGTTTATTACGAGATTCAATCTGCATATTGCAATTGCTGTATCATTTCTGATTGTGTAATGCAAGTCATTTTAGCTTTCTGAGTCGATTTTTATGTGTAAAGTAGAGATGCTCCGGGGCCGTTTTTTTCGCCGGGGCCGGGGCCTAGCCGGGGCCTGCACATTACATATACACTATACCTACCAAGGTTTGTCATGCATCCATATAATACCTGAATAGATTAGCATCTCAGTACCACTGATTTAGGTATTAAATAATGCTTTAATGAATTAATGACATAAAAATAAACAGGATTAAAATGTGAATAAACAAAAGAATAGAATATATAATGAATAAATATAAGCTATAGACTTCAAAATCAAATTGCGCAAAAATATTGACTTTTCTGATGATTAGGCTAATGCAATGGGAGGAAGGAACGAGCAAAGCAGAACAGTGCAAAACGTTTTAAATTCATTGCATGAAAAATAAGTAGCCCAGGGCTTTTCCAACAGAAAAGGGTTTTGAAGGTACGCTGTTTTTAAATGATTAAGCACAGGCATAAAATGCCTCTCTTGAGAATATATGTAAACGAAAAAGTATGTAAGTGAAGAAATCTTTGTACATGCTAAACGGAGAGAGTAGAGCAGATAGAAGGAGAGTATTTCTTTGAATTTGCGTAGGGTATCTATTTCGCGTAGAACACGGAACGGATTATCAATATTTAAATAATATAAAAGGTATACATGAAACTGAACCACACATCATCAGTGAACCACTCTAAAATGAAGATATTGGCCCTGCTCTTTGGAGAAACGTACATAAATGGACAAAACATTTTATAGATACCGAGGCGAATCAACAGCATTTTGAATGTTTTTATCTAAAATTAATCAGTCAAACATGCTTATTTACGGAATAAAGACCGTTAATAAAACTAAACTTTTCAGAAATATAGCAAATAGTTTCAATGCCTATTGAAATCTTAGTTATTGGATTAACCTGAAAGGAACATAGCAGTAGTCTTCGCTTAATTTTAGCATAATTTAGCTTAGTTTTTGTTAATGAATTTATATATCGCTGTATACTTAAACAAAAAAAGATAAATTTTATCTTATTTTTATTAATTTTGTCCGCTTTTCACGGGCCCCGGCGCCGAGGTCAGTCAGGCCTCAATAGTGATCTAAAAAATTGATAAAAGTTCCGGTGCTTATCAACTTAATTTAGGACGGAGTAACTTTTTTAGGCAGCATGTTGAACTTCACAGACTGGTAGCATGTAAAACGTGTATATTTAATAGTATGTTTATATATTTATGTACAAAAAATTTTTCGGTCGCGTAAAGACTTTTCTGGAGATTTTTGTACGCACATGTACAAAGAGGCTCGTACAAAAAATAGTTGCAGCCATACATGCACAGCATGGGAATTCTGGGGGGGGGTGAAAACCTAAAGTGCCTTTTTTGGGCCCAAAAATGGCCGGTACGCGTTAAAAAACATCGTTTTTTGGCGTTTCTGACGATACTCTATCCTTCTAGAGCATAAAATCATGAAAAAATTTCGAAAAAAGTCGAATAAATTGACCAATATATCGCTTAAAACATGAATATATGGCGCGAAGCGCCGAAAATTTGGCGATTTTGAGCAAATAGATAGCCAAAAACCCTTAAAATGACACTTTTTCTACCAATTTTCAGGTAAGTTTAGGAAACTTTTGAAAAATCGCCAATTCTGGGGGGTGAAAAATTTTTTGCTGGGGGTGAAACCCCCAGACCCCCAAGATCATGTATGGTTGCAGCTCATATTGTCTCCAATAAAGACATTCTCAAAGTATCACTGTTTCAAAGTTTTTCCTAAGAAGAAAGACGAACAAACTACATAGATGCTGTTTTTATTTTGTGTTGTCTTCAGTTTAAAAAGAATGAAAGTGAAAATGACTCGTTTTTCACGAATATCGGTATGATGTCGTGTCGACTCGAAATCGTGAAACGACTGTCGGAAATAGTGCAAAACTCGGTTTTTAGCATCACAACCAAATTTACTGTGATTGTTTTAATAAAAAAATGATAAAATCCTCTAAGCATGAAGCTACTCGATTCACCTCAGCTGTAGGTGCGGGTGCCTATCTCCCGATTCACAGCCCTAGGCCAGCGCACCTGAACTAGACCGAGTCTGGGTCGGGGCCGGTGTGACTGCACAGAACGCTGTTACCATCCGCCACACAAGTGCAGCTTCCCATTTATCGACCTCGGAGGGATGATAGGCTGGGTTGGCCTGCCGAAAAGAATTGCGTCGACTTGGATTCGAACCTAGGACCTTGCGATCCGTAGATTTAAGTGTTTACCACTCGGTGTCTCTCCATTGTTTTAATAATATTCTGTACAACCGTCTCTAGTATCTACCGTTATTACGTATTTTCAGATTATTCACCTGAAATTATGCTACATCATTAGAGGAAGCTTAGTGCATCCGGATCCAGATCAGCGCATAATTGAAATCATATCTCCAAATGCAAGACATTCCTTGAGTATTAGGTAAGGGTAGTAGCTACTTATTGCTTTATTTGTCATGTATTTCACAGTTTATTAGTGGGGAGGGCGTTAGAAGAGAAGCAAACCTATATCACCCAAAATGTGACATCAGCCAGATTTGAAGTAATTCGTAGAAAGCAGTACTATCTCCTTAATCCTATCTTGTAGTTCGGCCTAAAAAACTTTAGCATAAGTTAAGGATTGTTAAGGGTCTAAAGTTCGAGATGACAGCTGTTCTTACAAATCGTAAGTCATAATATTTCAGCATGCTGAAACGTTCAAAGTGTTTTTTGAGGCATTCTTAGGTCGATAGAAGCTATAAAATTGTCAGATGTCCCATTATTTTTTTGCACTCAACCATATGTGTAACGAGAGTCGCATTTGGGAGGCGGAGGAGCGGCGACCGCTCGCCAAAACCCTCAGAAGTTTTTGAAAAAAAGAGTTTCGCACGCCTCATTTCCTCATTTCCATCGGAAAAATGAATGATTTGTTTCGCAGTTGCTATTCTTAAATAACATTTAGCGATTAGAAAAAAAATTTCGTCATTTTAGCTACCCAACCTGAAATGGTTTCTGAAGAAATATATAGAGCAGAATATCGGGATTCGCGCCATTAAGCAAATCCTGGGTACGGGCTTACATTTAAAGTCTCAAAACTCTAGATGGTCAAAATGACCCCTATTTTGGATTATAAAGGTAAAAAAAGCATCTACATAAAAATGGCTAAAACACGTTAATTTCCAACCTAAACTTGACAGGGGGTGATAAATCTCATTTTTGAGGGATGGGGATATCCGACTTTGGGTGGCGCATCCCAATTCCCCCTCTTACACTTATGCGAAGCTGGCGTAGAGACATCTAAGCATTAGATTTGATTTAAAAAGTTTTTGGTTGAAAAACCGAGACGAAATTCAGCTCTTATTTTCATATTTTCTATTATTTTCTATAAGATTTAATTGTTTCAATGTGACAGTTGAACGGGATTCTTTATCCGTTGGCAGCTTGCTTTAAGTTATTACTCCTCCTACTAAACTTTTATGAAAATGTTACACCTACCTAGCTTTTTAAACTTCATTTTTACCGTGTCGTGAAATAGTTTTCAACTTAACGAGCAATCGTTTTGTCCAAAATGTTCAGATGTCCGAGTTCTCACGAGGCCGATGTTTGGTTCCAGTCTTTACATTCTTGCACGCAGTCTTTGCTCACTCAATCTAATGCCGAAGTTAATCTGATGCTGGGTGGAAGTCCGGAAGTGAAATTAATGGGTTGGCTAGCAGAAAAAGTATATAAGGTTGCAAAGTTTAATTAGGTATGTACACTTAGATTTTTCGAATCGGGTACGATGAATACAAATGGGCACCAGTTGAATTCTGGGTGGTCCGCACGCCCATGTATGACGGTGATTGTATGCTTAAGTAAGTAAGTACATTCAGGGCCGTATTTGATGAGGAGTGGGGCGGGTGAGGAGGGGCGACCGCCCCCCTTTTGGCTGTTAATTAAATTTTTGCAGATAAGATTATGCACGAAAAAATGGAAAAAATTGCATCCGTTTGCTAGAATATCGTCAAATTCTCGACGCTTCGCGCCTTATGTGAAGTATTTTCTATAGTTTTGCATCAACCCCTCCAAGAATGACACTTTTCAGAGGTTTTAGAGAAAAATTTTTCGAAAAGCTTAAATTTTTTGAGCTTAATGGTCAGAGCATGTTAAAAAACTTCGAAAAGTACGGTTTTTACGAGCTATCCATACTAAATTGCGAGATATTGTCCAATTAACTTTGGGTCGACCTCCTCCCCTTGGCCGAAGCCTGTAGGGATGCAACGGGTAGTGAATTTGAGTGTATTCGGGTTCGGGTATCCAAATTAATATCCGATCGGCTTCTGGTTCGGGTTGTTCAGTAAACATATACGCATAATAAACTAAAGTATGTATGTGTGTATAATGGAAACATGTAGGTATTTCTTTTACGTTAGCAAACCTTCATCTTTACTATGCCAATATCAATCTTACATAGTTGTTCAGTGCTTATTAGACTCATATTTGGGGGTTTGGGGGTCTTTTTTGACCATAAGTAAGAGAAAACATAAAATTTTGAGGAAAAGTAGCCTTAGGTGGGACAAAAATGGGTAAAAATATCATTGAGCAGTGAAAAAGTAGCTTTTGTGCTTTAATGTTTATTCCACGTTTTGAGGCCAATGAAGGTTAATGGAGCCTAGAATTTTATGTCCTTATTTCCTATCTGACCCCCAGGCTGGCCTGGCCTCTCAAACCATCCGTCCTGTGCAACTGTGGTGCCTTCTGTTTCCATTAAAGCCAAAATTTGTTTTACGACTTTTAGTAGAACAATTTAACGTTTCTGGGTCTCTGACAATTTAAAAGGCAATAATTTGTCATAGTAGCGGATTTAGGGGTGGGGCGGGGGCGGGGCGGGGGCGACCGCCCCAATATTGGCCAAAAATAATTGGCGAGATAAAGAAAGGATATGTAATTTACAATGATTTTTGGCCGTCAGCGATCATAATTTCTCAAATTTTTCCTGCGCTTCTCGAGGGACAATACTTATTAATATCATTTATTTTCTTTCTTGTCGGTCCGGAAGCCATATTTTGCCCAGGGAATTCAGTTCAGACTATACGATTTTAAGAACAGAAACAACTTTTTCGGCTAGTTTTCTTCTATTTTCAAGCATAATTTTTCAAAATTTTAGATGTTCTGCGTCAAATACTATAAATGCAGGAGATCAAGCAGTGATTCAAGCTTTTAAAGGGTCTTGCGTTTTAATTTCAAAAATTTTCCGGCGCTTTGCGTCAGATTTTCGCTAAGATCAAAAAAATTTAATGATCTGTTCGAGCAAAATTGTCAAAAATTTCAAAATTTTTCGAAAAAATGTTGCGCCAAAAGCGATTTTAAATATAAGTAGACAAGGCAAAACGCCGAAAAAAGGATATTTTGCACGTGAAGGGCAAATTTTGAACCTATTTTTAACTGTTTTTGGGAAAGTTGGGGGTACCGCCTCCCTTAGGAAAAATTCTAGATCTGCGCTTGAGCCAAACTTATGGAAAATAACAATGTTACGGCGCCGAAAATTTTGAGATTGTTCAATAAAAAGGTGCCAATTTTCAGTGTTTCACATGCATTATCTTACCTTTCCAAAATTATTTTCAGGCTAAGTGAGGGAGACCGCCCCCTGCGTACGATCACGTATATATGTATGTATGCCAAAGCAGTGCCCAGTATCATTTTGAGATTAGAACCAATAATAATTTCAACTGCAAACTTTGCCCAGTTTATCCTGCTTGATTAAATGGCTTGCTCACTGGCCAAAAAGCTGCTATGTATGAAATCTAACTTATGAAATTTTTAGATATGTAATCGGTGGCTATTCCGACTTAATACATTTTCTTCTCGAAGTTGTTGCATTTTCTCTTCTTGTAGTTTTTCAGAGTTTTCGTCTTTCTGTCGTAATTAGATTACGCAGCAGATGATTTTCACACCGGCTGTTTTCATTGTTGACGTATTTTTCTCTTTTTTGTCTCAATTTTGCAAATGAATATTTTTGACCACAAAAGCTTGAAAGCAAATGTCAATTTTTTAAAATTTTTCCCAAGGTTAATGCAACAGCTGCCATTTAATACTATTTTTAAAATAAGTTTTATCAACCTTATGGTATTTGTCCATTGAATTGGACACCGCGAGCCATTGATTGATTAGAACTATCAATTTGAAGACGCTCCTAATTCGAAAAAGTGTAATAAAAACTTTATCATTGGCCATCCTGAAAACGAGACGTAAATTTCTCGTGACAATATGATGCGAAGTCATATACATACTTATGCACATTTTTTCTATGTCCTCCAAAATGCAGCAATGTGTCACACGGTTTATTTTTGCTCGGTTCTCTTTGCACCATGCAAAAAGTCTTCTGATAGTATTTTGCAAAAGCATATTCTACATGATGTTTCCTCAGACGTTTCTTTGTACTGTGCGAAAATCCCGTAAAAAAATTTTCTGCATGGGGCTAAAAAAGATTGCGCTGTACAAAAACACTGATGTGTTATCTGTCAATTTTTCAATATGCGAACCAGACTGGATTTGTTCTAGTATTAGAAAGCACTGTGCCCATCTAATTCTAAACCTAAAAAATTCGACACTGCGTGTGTGAAGTCGCGAGCACGGAATACTGGTCTTCTTATGAAACATTGGCCCGGCCCAGCCCAAATTTTTCAAAAATCTTGATTTACATGCCATTCGTTTTTTACCACCATCAATCCCAATAATGTAGCTGTTGTATTCGTAATTGGCATCCCAGAGCAAGATTGCGCATAATAAAAGGTTGAGTAGTATTAAGGTTGCTTTCGTTCGTATGTACATACAATGATTAATCCTAAGGTAAAGTTTAAAATTCGGTTGAAGATGTATTTTGCAACGTCCAACTTTTACATTTGCAAAAGATGCAAGCTGTATATGTGTATAGTACGGAGCTATACTATGGTGTTTTGGAAGGAGCAGTTAGTCGATTTAAGGAGAAAATGCACATATTTTTCGCGACACATTGTTTCTAATATTTTGCTCCATAAATACTTTTTTCTACAAAAATTATTTCTAGGTCCAGAGCAACGATGGATCCTTATTATGGCGTCCTGTGTTTGCTGCAGTTACTCAACACGACATGCTATTTTATGATCATGTACCAGCTTTGAAAGCAGAATGGGCTAATCCGAAAATTACGAGGCCCCTTATAGCAACTAGGTGCCTATTCTGCTTTCTTCTACATACGTAGCATAATTACCTATCTTGATACTATGTTATTTATTACTTCTCGTACACGTGGATTCATTACTTTACTTCCACGTAGAAATTGCATATTATTGTACATATTTACTTGCATAAAAATAAGGCGAATTATGATTCAGATTTGAAAAACTTAAATTTAATGAATAATATGAAATGAAATGTGCGCGCGTGAGAATGGTTTAAGAATCCTTATTCTGGTACTGAATAGTTGGAGATTTGCATATTTTTATTACTTGAGTTTGATTCAGTTTTGAGTTTGATTCATTTATAATTAGAAATAGAATGTCTGCTTTTCGGTACGCGTAAAATTTTAATGGAACACTGCTGATATGCACAGCATAAGAATTCTGGGGGATGAAATTTTAAAGTGCCTTTTCCGGGCTCAAACATGGTGGATTCGCGTCAAAAACATCGTTTTTCGGTGTTTCTGACGATGCTCTATCTTTCGACAGCATAAAAATATACAGAATTTAGGGGAAAATCCAAAAAGATAAATAAATTTAAAAAATATGGTTAAGAAACGAGTGTATGGCGCGAAACGCCGAAAATTAGGCAATTTTGAGCAAATAGATGTCCACAAAATACGCCTAAAACGGCACCTTTTCTACGATTTTTCGGAAACTTTAAAAATTGCGAATTTTGGAGAAAAGGGGTGAATTTTCTGTGTATGGAGAGGTGAAACCCCCATCCTCCAAGATCATATATGGAACAGTATAATTCAGAGCAATGCAACAATCCCATATGGATTTCACTAACATTAAAATCTGCATACATAAGTTGATCAGTAAATTAAAATTGAAGTGATTCCTGATTTAAGCGGACGATTCACATAAATGCAGAAACAACCTGTTATCCTTTTGTGTGATTTAAAAATTCACTGTTCTTTAGACTGGTTCACACAACATCCAGAAGCGATCCTATTATTAGCGGGCTCACTGACACAATTTCGTTTACAACCAGAACAGGGACAAAACAGGGCATTGAGAGCCATGTGTTACGTGTAAGCTTTTTTAAAATCTATTACTCTTTCTAAAGCGCTTAAAGGATGTTATGGAGTTAAACTTGATATATTTTACAAGACTCGTCCGTCTGAGGTCAGGGTCGGCGGTAAATGGGGTATAAAATCCCAGAAATCCAGACCAGCAAATTCAGTGTTTACGCTTTTTTGCTATAGCCAAATGACGAAAATGGTCGAAATCATACATGTAACGGCTTGAAATTTTGGTTGGGGTCCCCGGCATACATGCACAGCATGGGATTTCTGGGGGATGGAGTGAAATTTAAAAGTGCCTTTTTTGGGCCCAAAAATGGTAGGTACGCGTCGAAATCATCGTTTTTCTGCGTTTCTGACGATGCTCTATCTTTCTAGAACATTAAAACAAAAAAACATTCGAAAATATCGGAGAAATTGAACACAAAATATGGTCAAAACGAGTATATGGCGCGAAGCGCCGAAAATATGACACTTTTGAGCAAAAAGATAGCTAAAAACACTTGTAAAAGCACCTTTTCTACGAATTTTCAAAACTTTTTCGGAACTTTCGAAAAATCGCGAATTGTGGGTAGGGGTTTAAAAGATTTCTGAGGTGAGAGGAAGATTTCTCTGGAGGGGGTGAAGAAACTCCCCCAACCTCTCATGATCATGTATGGTCCCCGGCTATTTCTGTGGGGGGAGTGACCTCCAATTTTTGGCCAAAAACGGCCAAAAAACATAAAAACGGCCGAAAAGCTTTAATTTTTCCAAAAATCGGAGGTGGGATCAAAAATTTTCTGATTTCGTAATGGGACAGGGGGACGACCAACTTTGGGTGGGAGATCCCCAACGAAACCTTTTACATGTGTGGTCGAAATAGCCTGTATAAAGTGCTTTTGCGCGTTAAAACGATGTTTCGAAATGATCTGTTCATTTAGAAAAAATGCTTCTAGACTGGATACAAAAAAATAAATATATCATCTTGTAGAAAATTTGATCTTGCGTTCAGTAATGTCATTCTGATGTTCATGTTTGCAACGTGACGTAAACATCGTAAAAGTTTTGAAAATAAATTTAGAATTTGATTTTTCCTCGTCTTGTTTCTGCATGTTTTCGATTCTTGCCTGCCAAAATTATTTTTTACTCGAAAGACTTAAGATTTCTCGAAGCTTAAAGACTATTAAAGACTATTCAATTCTTGGGCAACGACTGTGGCCTGATAAAAGTTTTCGACTCTTGAACCGGATAGAGATCCGAGTCGCATTGACAGAATCGAGACAATCAAGCACAAGGAAGCCGGTCAAGGAGATTTCAAAATAAAACCTTGCACAAAAAATTAGATAGATATCGCTTTGTCTAAATTCTAATTTGATGCAGATTTGTTTTAGAAGCTATTGTGTTCCATATTAGAACAATTAAGCCGGGTAGGGATGCTAATGATAATGAAAACGGCATTTTTTAATTTTCTAAATTTGTTTGGTTTTTGTGCAATAAGACAATAAGTGCGCAATATTGTTTAATGAAACTTACACCATTAAACATATAATAAAATTCTCTACAAAATAGTTATTTACATAAATTTTTTATACCTAAGTATGTACATTTTCCAAGGAAGCAGATCATATCGAAACACCCTGTACTGCGTTTTAAAAGCATTTTAGTCTATTTTGTCTGTATCATATCGCTTTAACAGCAGGTCAAAAATAGAAACCGATCAATCTAGCATGAAATTTTGATTTTTTAAGACCATTCCGACTTAGGTTTGGACGTTTTTCGAGCGAAGAGCAAAATTTTGACTTATATTTCCTTTTGTCCTCAAACATGATGCAGAAAATGTTCCTTTAGCCAGAGAATACCTGTCTGTCTGACTTATATGTTATTTACATATATGTCTTACTCTTATCCAGTGATCGTGCGGGGTCAGATTTTCACCCCCGATCGGGGTCGGGGTCGGGGATGAAAAACCCCGGTTTTCGGGGTCGGGGTCGGGGTTGAAGATTAACAATTAAAATTGCATGATTACATACCAATTTGAAAAGGATAAAAACGATACCTTCACTTGTTTGTAGAGCATACTAATAAAGCTGGTTATGTTCAACATTTTATTTTCATGCCAAGTTCAAGCATGGTTTTAGCAATTTAGCATTACTTTCAATTATAATCACTAATCGCTCTCGCTTTTTTGTATTCTTCCACAGTTTTTTCATAACGGTTTTCTATGGCGCACTGATTGTAGAGGAGCCAATGGCGCGAAGCGCCGAAAATTTTCGAAATTTTTACCGTTTTCATGTAGAAGTTACGCCTTTTTATTGACAAACAGTTCGGAAATCATAAGTGGCGCAAAACATCAAGAAATTAAGTCATATTTCACCGCCCTAAGAAAATAATCGGCGGTGCTGAGCTCAGGAAAATTTTGACGTTTTTACTCTTTAAACTCAATTTATACCGCTTAAATCATACAGAACAGATAAACCAATTGCGGCGCGAAGCGCCGAAAATTTTTAAAAATTCCTAATCCTTTTACCTTTTCTGTCCTCCTAAAAATCTCGTTCAACATGTAGAACGAGATTGTACGGCTGGGGGTCTGGGGTGGCGCGCTAAAGCGCCACCAGCGAGGTTCAGAACAGAACCCCCGAAAATTTTGTAAAAAAGCACTCTAATTTTTAATTAGTAAAGTTAAAATTTTCGCAAATTGGCAAAATCACGGTTCTGAATTAAGTCAAAAAAAAACTTAAAATTGATGAACACCTACACTGCCCAAAACTTCTGAGCTGAAATGCGTTTTTCGACCTCTGCTAAGTATGTAGCGCAGCAACGGGTCGCAACCAATAAGTCATTGAAAGATGTATCAATGAGAATTTTGTTCTTACCATTTTCAGGCCCATTTGTGGCCTTCTTATTAACTAGTTCAGAACACAGAAAATGCGCAAAAACACAAGAAAATTTGGCCTTTCCTTTCATTTTGAATTGAGTTATGTGTCCTTGAAAAGAAAGATAAACAAAGCAGAGAATAGATAAATTGGTACGCAAACATTTTCGCACTTTTACTATTATGTTCAACATGCATGTGCAGTTTCATTCAATGATTTAATAGTGCATTAAATCACTAAAGTGCTGCGAAGTGCTGGATTATTTTGGCAGATTCAAGCGTTTAAATTCATTGGATCCGTATAAAAATAAAAAATACTGACTTGGCGCGAAGCGCCGGAAAATTTTGACGTTTGTGCCTTTTTGATCTCAATGTTCAGGACACATTGCGCCAGAAAAATCAACATAATTTCTGAAAAATTCCGGGGGCATGTGCCTCCATTCCCCCCCGGCTACGCCTATGATTCCGCAGTAATTTCGGCGCACTTCATAATGGAAAATATGCGAACATGTATGTACGTCTTAACAACATGGCGACCAGGCGTACTTTTTATGAAATATCGCGAGTGTCGATTTTTAACATATTAATTTTGCTGGTGAATGAATCGTCCTTGTTCCGAATTTATTTGCTACTAGTTGAGCTGCCCGGCGTTGCCCGGGCTGAACTTAGGCCTGATAGCTATATGGAATTAATATGTCTCTTGTATTTTTTATTTTTCAAGACTTGATGTTTTTGGGATATTTCTAAAAAAATTGTTGGTACAAATCATATTTTATTTTTTGGATTTTTTTAAAATGTCTTTTGTCAACCATTTTTTTGATCAAATCCATATTTTTGACGTTACAGAATGGTTTTGAAAATTGTTTAGCCATAATCATATTTTTGATGTTCTGGGGTGTTCTGGAAATTTTTTTAATAAAATTCATATTGTTGATGTTTTGGGATGTTTTGGAAAATTTTTTCGTCAAACCATATTTTTGATGTTTTAGGATGTTGTGGAAAATTTTTTAATCAAACCCATATTTTGATGTTTTGGGATGTTTTGGAAAATTTTTTTCGTCAAACCATATTTTTGATGTTTTAGGATGTTTTGAAAAATTTTTTCGGTCAAACCATATTTTTGATGTTTTAAAAATTTTTTGTTTGTTGTAGCAAAGGGTGTCATATATCACGTGATATGTTATAGCTGATGGTATCTCCTATCTTATATCACTGCATGTTATGGCACAGACAGGGTATCTATACCAAACCTATCTTATAGCATTGCCCATCTCGTAGCACAGGGTATCTTATATCCCATACTATCTTATAACGTTGCCTATCTTGCAGCTCGGGGTATCTTATATCACTTCCTATCTTATAGCATTGCCTATCTTGTAGCACGGGGTATCTTTTATAACGTTCGATCTTATAGCATTGCCTATCTTGTAGCACGGGGTGTCTTATATCACGGCCTATCTTATAGGATTGCCTATCCTGTAGCACAGAGTATCCTATATCACGTCCTATCTTATAGCATTGCTTATCTTGTTGCACATAGTATCTCATACCATGCCTATCTTATAAAATTGCCTATGTTATAGCATCATTTGGTTAAACCCGTATTTTGATGTTTCACAGTGCCGACCAATGCTATAACATATAACAATGTACATAGTGTCGCCAGGCATGCTCCTCTTGGCCGGGGTATCCCTATACAAACAGTATAAACTAATTTTTGAAAAAAATAGCAAAAAATCGGCCATCTCCCGAAATCGTGGAGGCTTATAGCACAGGGGCCAAACCCTGCTCCTTCCCTGCCCAGGGCCAATGGGTGCGTTTGTCGAAATTTCAAGATCGCTACGGCTCCTTCCCCCATTGGACCGACCTCGGCCCAAAATATCAGCCCACCAAATTTCATTGGGCCGGAGCCAACCCGGCACAAACATACATACATACAAACAAACAAACTTTCAAAAATATATAGTAGATTTATACAATTCTTCCATGTACCAACAAATAAAATGCTATATTTCACCCCCGAAAAAAGGTTCAACCCCGACTCGAAAAATCATGCCCCCGGTCGGGGGTCGGGGTCGGGGTTAAGGCCGGGGTTTTTCGGGGTCGGGGTCCCCGTACGATCACTGCTCTTATCTTCTTCACTGTATTTTAAGGTCGAAACTCATCGCGACTTGGCGACATGGGTAAAAACTATCGTACGTACGACTTACGAGGCATGCGCGTTGATCCGAGAAGTATCTTGTCGTAAGCGAGACACGTATTTTGTGCAGTGCATCTGTTGGCTAGGAAATCTGCTTTCATTAAATTATGTGACTGAATGAACAAACCGATTTGGACCCCAAGAATTGATACATAGATTACGAAAAATTTGAATATGTTTTAATGAGAGGATCGTACATAAAAGCCTTGCTTAATATCCGCTTGATTCAGAATTTCCGTAAAGGTTCGATTATTGTTAAACGTATTGGATTGGAAAAATTAAGCGCGAATGTTAAAAAAATTATTTGCTTACGTGTACGTTGTGACATTTAACAACGTTTTGTGGCAAAACTATAATCGTTTAGTGATTTTGCGCATTTTGAGTGAAAGATATTCTAGGTGCTTCGCATTGAGTATCTGCACTGAACTATTTAACATACAAATTTCGACGCCTTGTCCTCTACCTTTTTTATCCTTAAGCTTTATGTCTATATTTTTAGGTTTATTATAGTCTTCGTTGTACATTACGATCTTTACAATTTTCGCGTCTATATCCTATTTTATGATACTTATTTTTTATATTTTTATATTTTTTTATTCATACACCCAAAGTATGAATATGAAATATGAAAATATAACCCAAAGTCGGCCGTCCCCCAGAGGCAGGAAATTTTTACCCCAGATTTTCAGGAAAAAATCGAATTTGTTTGCTGTTTTAGGTGTTTTTTGGCCGTTTTCGGCCAAAAATTGACGGTCATTTACCCTTCCCTCAGCTAAAAATGGCCGGGATCATACATGGGCGTGGGGGAGGGGTTGGGAGGGTATGCACCCCCTCAGAAAGTAAAACACTCCCCATAGAAGCCAAAATACCCCCAGACATCAATTTTTGGAATTTTTTATTTTTTTCCTCAATTTTTTGATGTCAATGGATAGTGCTCGATGAGAAACGTTGAAAAATGGTGTTTTTTCGCTATGCCACTATTTTTAAGGACATTTTTTGACCTTTGAAAAAATCTTGCAACCCCCTGAGCTTTGGTGCCGCCCACCCATGCCGGGGACCCCCAACCGATATTTCGAGCCGTTACATGTATGCTCGTATATTTATATATATTTTTTTATTTTAATAGCATGCGTATGGCAAGGTCGTGACTGCCGGCTAGTTTTACACTTCGATCTGGGCCTCACGCTCACTTGCAGCGTTCCATCAAATAGCACAACGTTGCCCAACGCTACAACGATGCTGAATGGTCAGTTGCCCGGAGCTCAGCCACAAATTTATTGGCGCTGTTCGTTCGAAAACATTAAGTCCACTGGCGATGACGGCAATCGATTTTTTTGGATTGATTTTGGCTCCGAAGCTGGAGAGCAAGTATTGTTTTGATATCATTTACTGCTTTCCTCTTTATTAAGAATTTCTTATTGAAGTAAACGACATGCTATTATTCCTCTTTGAAAATTCGATTGCACATAGATGCGCTAAAAATCATTGAATAATCTTTTTTAAATTTCGGATAAAATCAGTGTAAAGTCGGAGCAACAATTGGCAAATAACTTTAGCATTTTAAAACTAATTATCTCTTATCTGACAATTTCGCAGTTGTTATTCTACATGTCTCGTATGTACGCTCGCGATTTACACCAGTTGAGAATTACGTCTTGAAAGTCTTCATCAGAAATTTTTTCCCTAAAATAATGTAGCCGATCGATAGTAAACATTTACCTAAACTTTTTAATCCGCCAATCTCAGCATGATTCATTTCTTGCTCATTTGAAATTAGAAATCAATTTTGAAATTAGAATTAATTGAGGTCCTTATCTCTTTTTGATCTCAAACGGTTAGTCGTGTGATATTAGAAAAAGATTGACGGGATTTTCTGTCAGCTTTGTCGAAACTTTTTAAATGAATGACTAAAAAATTACTCGCCTAAGCTGACTCAGTCGGGGATCAGGTAATGCACTTAGAAGCGTACATGTAACAGATGGAGATGAGGGGATCCCTCCACCCGGAGTCCGAAAGCCTGAAAATTTTTGACCCCCCAGTGTTTTTTTTGTACTCGGCAAAGATTTTTCCTGATGTACAAAGACTTTTCGGGACCGTCTTTGTACATGTACAAAGATTTTTGGGAAGACAAAAATTGCAAAAAAGGTCTAAAATTCGAAAAAATTTCGGCGCTTTGCGCCGAAATGAGTAATTGTGTGTTCTATACATATATCTTTATAATGGCAGAAATTGCATTTCAAAAGTAAAAATGTCAAATTTTTCGGCGCTTCGCGCCGTTTTAAGACGATTCTTTGTGATTTTTGCGCTTAGAGACCCAGAAATTAGCTAAAACACACTACGAAAAGTCGAAGATCTCTGTTTTTACCACAGTAAAATTGCTGCACTGTACCATATTATAGTACTCAAAAATTTGTGTGTACAAAATGTACAAAGTTTTGTAGGAAGACAAAAACTGTAAAAAGGTGTAAAATTCCCAAAATTTTTGGGGCTTCGCGCCGAACTGATAAATTATTTGTCCTATATATCTTTAAAATGGCAGAATTTGCATTTAGAATGGAAAAATGTCAACATTTTTCGGCGCTTCGCGCCGTTTTTAGATAATTTTTAGTAATTTTTGGCGTCAAAAACCCAGAAATTAGCTAAAATACACTACCAAAGATCGAAAACCCTGTTTTACCACACTAAAATCGCTACTGTACTATATTATAGTACACAAAAATTTGCATGTACAAAATGTACAAAGACTGGGGACCATCTTTGTACATGTACAAACGGACTTTGTACAAAAGAAAACACTGCCCCCCCTCGATTTTTGAAAAAATGAATTTTTGTCCGCTTATAGGCGTTTTTTGGGTGTTTTCGGCCAAAAATTGGAGGTCATCCCCCTAAAAATGGTCGGGGACCCTCATCCAAAATTTCGATATCTTAAAAACGGATACAAAATTTAGCCCGAAAGACACACTGACACGATGTGTGTATGTACTTATACGTACACATACACTAATTTTTTGGTTATTGTAGCCTCGTTTTTATATTTTCGGTTTTAAAAGCTCGGCATTAATCGATAAAAGTGATAACAAATTTTAAAATTTCAAGTTTAAACAATTTGCGATATCAGTGTAGTACTGTCGACCTGTTTTAAGATTGAGATTACACCTCTTACTAAGAGCCAAGAAATTAGATCACTGAACAATTCTAAAGTCTTACTAAGGTTTGCCAAGCCGATGCATGTTATAAAATAAGAGGTCGTCATGTGTACGTAATCAAGAAAATTGAAAAAATCAATAACTGTTGCGGCTATACTTTGCACAACAGCAGTTACTATTGTGTATAAGTGCCAAACATAAATACATGTAATCGCTCGAAAATCGGGAGTCTCTGGCCATTTTGGGGGGGGGGGGTAAAGACCTCCAATTTTTGGCTAAAAATGGCCAAAAAACGCCCAAAAACGCCTGAAAAATTCGATCTTTCCAAAAAATCGGGGTAGGGGGTCAAAAATTTGGCTTTGGAGGGATGGGAGGGGGACGTTGGACTTTGGTAGGGGGATCTCCCATCCATACATGTAGCGGCTCGAAATTTAGCAGGTCCCGGCCATTTTTAGGTGGGGGGGATAAATGACGTCCAATTTTTGGCCAAAAAACAGACAAGAAATCCGATTTTTTCCAAAAATCGGAGGGGGTGAACAATTTTTTGACTTTAGGCGGGGTGTGGGACGTCCGACTTTGGGTGGGAAGATCTTCATCCCCTTGTTACATGTATGCCCCCACCCCCAGCTACATGTAATACAACAACCTTCCGCGACGTCCAATGCTATAAAATATGTAAGTCGAACAACCCTTAGTAAAACTTATGGACCGTTAAGTTTTCAGAAATCGCGGCGAGAACTCTTTGTCCTGGATTTTGCTTGATATTTAACATTGATCTGATTGATAAATAAGTCCTTTTCAGCTAATCTAACAGATAATATATTTTAATTTCTAGGAAATCGATCTGCTTGGATCGCCGAAGCCAGTTGTTTTTATCCTACATAGCTTTTTATCCGCCAAAGTATACAGATTGGGAGTTTACGCTTAGGATATAAGAAATTATTCCGCCAAAATCGCAGCTCATCATTGTACCATTCTAATCGTCAGTATTCCAATGCCGTGATAATAATGCATATTTATTATTGTGTTGAGATTACGGCCATGTTTGTCATGTTATTTATATTTTATGCATTTCACGATTAGTGGGTATAAACGTGTACATTTATGACAGAAAATCGAGATCTTAACGAAATTTTGGAAAATTAACTCGAAAAAAGCCGAAACTTCTGATAATCGTTAAAGCAGGTGCCTGCAGATTTATGGATTGGTCGAAGCGAGAAGCTGATTAAAGCCATCCTTAAAAAATTTTTTGCATCGACTTTCTTCGTAAAGACATTTTTGAGACTTAATTTGGTAATTTTTGCAGTTTCCAACGTTTCCCGTTAAATTTTCGGCAAATTTCAGATGCTTTCTGTCGGAAATTAGAAAAAGTGTATTTCGGTTATTGACTTAAAACATTGATGCAGATATAAAAATTGTTAGTATATTGTGCTAGTACATGAGAACCATTAAGAAGTAATTTAATAGTTTTCTCAAATTGTTTTACATAATATTATCTTTAGATTTGTATTTTGCTTTGCGTGTCAGTTTATCTCTTATTTTCCTATTATTGATATTCGTAAGCACATAAGACTGCACACATTATTGCAAACGGATCTTGTATGCCCTAAGCTTATTTCCATAGTGTATTTGCAGCAGCACCTTGACCTTGCCCTCATACATGTAACAGCTCGATTATGCGTGGAAGGCTTCCCGGCCATTTTTAGGGGGAGGGCTGAGGGTAAATGACCTTCAATTTTTGGCTAGAAACGGCCGAAAAATTCAATTTTTTTCCAGAAATCGTAGGAGGGGGTAAAACTTTATCTGGCTTTGGGGGATGGCGGACGACCCTTGTTACATGTATGCTTGTCCCAGCCCATTTTAGTTACCAGGCTTGTATCTGGCCCTCTGAATTTTGGGTGAGACTGAAGTTCAAGTCTGATCCTGCTGAAAAGTTGTTTAACTTGTTTTATACTGAATTATGGTACATTGCAGACGAAAGCAATACGGAAAATAATTAATTCTGTTTTACTCAAACCTGGGCTCTTCGGGAGACAAAATTTCTACAAAAACAATGAACCCGGAAATTTGGGCTTATTAGCGCAAAGTTGTACTAAAATCTATTTTGACGGTATTTCAAGTGCGCTTTAACAATTTTCAATTTTTTCTCTGGGGGTGAAAATCTTAGGGAAGTAGTCCGCCCATCCCCGCCACATCTGCGTGCCTGCAGGTTATGCACAAATACACAATTTTTTGGAAATTAATGCGAATTATATTTTAAGATATAATGGCATGCTTGGGAGAACTAAGACTTGCACTGTTTTTTGGCCTTAGACGAGATTTTCACGCAAACGCTAGCCATTGACCATTAGAGGTCATGCAGATGAGAATAGCCTAACAAACCACGGGGATATGTCAACCAAATTTTCTTAAAACTGGAAATGGGCTGCTTAATCTTAGAGCTTATTTTATCCGATCATCATATACATGATTTTTGCCGAAAATTTTGTATCCTATTTCTATTTCCTCAAATTTTTGTACTAAAATGTACACATCTTATTTGCACTTCGTCGACGTTCTTTTCATTTTCTATTCCTCTAGCCCTCTTGCACTTTTCAGTTGCTACATTATCTGTCTGTTGCGAGCTACATATGTACATTTTAGTTTTCTTCGCCTATTTCGACGTCGGACAAAATAAGTACGTTATAGAAACAGTTTATTTTCAGCGCTTTCGTATGCTATATTCATCGCTTTTATCTCGCATTTCTGTTCTTACCGTTCGTATTCCTGTAATTTACATAAAAGCGATATAAGATTGGCTCATTTTTGCGTAAAATCGCGAAGTGGATTTTATAAATTATTTTTGCATATTTGTATATAATTCTGATGTTATATTTATTTTATTTATCTGCAGCTGTCGTAGCATTAACTATAATCTTTACCGAATGAACGGACGAATTGTAAAATCGGTGGTTAAGGCTTTAATCCAACCGTCTTCTTCAAAGGCTTTATAAATAAATACTAATTTCAGCGCGTTTAATCCTTTTGACCTTTATTAGTTTCTTAGCACGAAATCATTAATAATTTTTTTCCCGTTTTGGAATGTTCGGATTTTTGATTATTTTTTCAAGTTAGTTCACTCATTCCACGAGCTTGAATTTATCCACACTTCAACGTGTACATATTCCCATGCTAGATTTATCAAAGAAGCCATTATGGCCTAATTTCTTATAGCTTATACGGAATTTGGCCTTCATAAATTCCATATGCTTTATTCACTTCAGTTGCCTCGTAAAGTCCTCTTCTTTATAATGAAATCTTTCGAAAATTTTGAGCTAAGTTGCTAATCTCTTTTCTTGGGGTGAATAACATCGACGTTCGACTTATTTTTCGTGTCACTGTCTTCCAAAATAGTCGAATTCATCGTGTTCGTTATTATAATCACATATTTCAGTTTATTTTACGAAACCTGTGCAAATCGGCTGTCAAACGGTCGGTAGTTTAACTATGTATTCAAAGAGTGATCACTGTCATGCTCCTAAAAACTGTTTTGTAATCATCTCTCAGATACCGTTAAACATTTTTCATGCGGCAGAATTCGTAAAACAGATTAGTTATCTCCGTCGGTATGCACTTTACCATTTGTTCCGCGCCTTTCATGCACATAGGGGGTGCGAGGCGGCCACCCGGACGTGGTGGTCGGGGGTATGCACCCCCGAGAAAGCAAAATATCCCCCCCAGAAACCAAAATACCCCAGAATTCAATTTTGGAAATTTTTTTTTGTTTTTTTTCGCAATTTTTTGATGCCAATGGATCGTGCTCGATGAGAAACGTTGAAAAATGTTTCTTTCGCTATACCACAATTTTAGGGCTATTTTTTGACCTTTGAAAAATCTTGCACTCCCCGGAATTATGGTGCCACCATCTTTGGTGAGGGGGATATTACCGCTCGCTAAAGGGTCAGCCAAGCAGGTACTATCCGGCGATTTTGAGCCGACGGAACGTTTTTTTGCTTCATTTCTGAGGTCAAAAGAAGTAAAAATGTCAAAATTTTTGTTTAGTATGTAAGTTTTACTGAAATTGCGCCCAAAATTGATTTATTTCTGTATTTTTTAGTGTTATAAGTGATGCAATGTGACCTAAAAATGCTTCAGAGATGCGGTATTACTACTGGAAATTCGTTTTATAGGCTATTTCGACCATTTTTGCCGTTTAAACAGCAAAAAACCGTGAACGTTGAATATACTCTTTTAGATTTGTGGGATTTTACCACCCCCCCCACCCACCCTGACCTTAAGTCGCGCACGCATGCTTATTTTCTTGATGACGTCATTTACATTATTTATTCAATGTATGTACCTATACATTCTGATCTTTACGTCGTCGCTTCACGTATTTTTTTGTACAAAGCCGAATTTGTGAACGCGACCTATACGTTTACGATAATACTCATATGCATACATATAACGGGGATGGGGGGATCCCTCACCCAAAGTCGGACGTCCCTCATCCCACCCAAAGCCAGAAAATTTTAGACCCCCGATTTTTGAAAAAAAAATTAAATTTTTTGACCGTTTGTAGGCGTTTTTGGCCGTTTTGACCAAAAATTTTAAGGTCAATCACCCCCCTCTCTAAAAATGGCCGGTCCCCCAAAATTCCGAGCCGTTATAGTTCTGGCCTCTAGAAAAACCACTTTTTGTATTTTTTGCATGTACGACTATGTACTGTAGAACCACCTCAATCTTTAAAGTTATGTAATCAGAGCAATCTCACGTCAGAGCCCTATCTTACGCCATTTAGTTAATTTCACAAATTTCTTTTGTCTTATAGAAAAAATCGATCAAAGTCAAAACTAAAAAATATCGAAATTCAATTAAGAGCTAGAAAACCATGAAACCTAAAAAACCAGCCCTAAAAAGCTATGCTGCATGCATACTTTGCAGCGGAAATATGTTTACTGGACTTACATAAGCATATTTTGAGAAAATTTTCACTTTTTACCGATATTTTCTCCTATTACATCAATTTTAAAAAATCGATTATTTTGTCTAAGCTATATTAAAAGCTCTCTAATTTTTATAAATTAAGTCTTTGACTCGCAGACACAACTCTAGATGAGGTTCTTATACATCTTCTACAAGAAACAATGCTAACTGAAGCACTTCAATGCAAACTAATTTTGTTGCCATGGCAACATATACCTAGCATAGGTTTTTTTAGGTTACATTGATTTTTTAGGTCACAATCGTACTTTTTTTAAATTTTGGTGGGAGTTCCTATTTTTTCAGGAAAATAAGTAACAGGCATCACGTAAGACTTCAAGAGGAAGATTCCTGCAAAGTTTTATAAAAATCAGCGCTATTTTTTAGGTTACAAGGTTTTTATTAGGTCTGACTTTGAAGATTTATTGTAGCTCCATGGATAGGATATGAGAGCTAAATTTTTTTGAGAACAGCCTGCATAGGGGTCTAACGTGAAAACTTAAAAGATTCTCACAAACATCAATAGGGGTAGAATTACGGACTCTCAAAAATGCATGAAAAATGCGCAAAAAAAGAGTGATTTTTCGGAACTATTCAGCAAATTCATTTCTTAAGTTTCTGAATGATCCGAAAAGAGATCAGGACTCAGTTGTAGTCTATATGGCATAGTCCTTTTAACAGTATAATATCATTGGCTATCTCTTGCTTACGGAGAAAAGAGGTGGTTTTTTAAACTCCCAAATCCACTGGTTTTTGTAGAGGCCAGTACTATACATGTATGCTCATATATATGCCACCCGTCAGTAACCACAACATCGACTTGACTTTGTTGATTCACTTTTATCTTGAACACGGGAGGTGAGGGGTACATGGCGCGTCTGTTACACCGTATTACTAAAAATCGATTTAGATTCTTAAGCTAATCGCCATTTAGCTATTCCGGAGTTGACATAAGACAATTTTTCTAATAAAGAAAACGTTTTTTGTCACTTTAGCGAACCCCTTATGTTCTTGTCAGCTATTCATAAAATGTTGTCGTTAAACGAACACTCGTAAACAAGAATCACAAAAACCGCATTGCGCCTGCTATTCGTGTTCAACATTTGTAATCAAATATTTTATGTCCATTACTGACTCGCATATTCGTTCTGGTGGCGGTACTTACCGAGAAAAAATTGTATTCGATGTTTGAATTTTGGAGGGGAGTTTGGGAACGAGGAGTCTCACCAAAAATGGGTGTGGAAGGGGTCTGGATCGGACAACAAAAAACTGCGATATTTTTAAAAATGAATGAAGATAGAAAATATTCTTAATAAGTCCTTTAGGTTAAAGTGAAACTGTGGAATAAGGTAGTTTTAACACTATGTTATCATTTATACTAGTTTTTTTGGGTCATTTTGGAGTAAAAAGTTCCATTTTTGACCCTTCCCTAGATCAGCTGACCCCTCTGTCCTTCCACCGTCTGCATCCCCTCCGAAAATTTGAAAGATCTCGCCCAAAATCGATACACTCCAGAATTGAATATGTTGTACAATATTTGTCACTCCGTCAGACTATGTATGTACCCTCAGAATTTGGTTGCTGCTCATTTGTGTTCTGAACGTTTCTCCGAAAATCTGAAAGAAACCCCAATTTGATAGACCATAGAAATGATTTTTTGGTGCTAATTTGTTATCAATGTTGCCCCATCAGCCCCCTCCCTCAGAATTTTGCTGCTGCCAGAAAATTATGGGGGAGAGTCAGGATGGGTAAAGTCACCAAAAATTTTATTAAAAATAGAATTCTGACGTCTACAGCATACGTGGGCAGCAAGAAAATTCTGGGGGGGGGTGCAAGATTTTTTGAAGGTCGAAATATGGCCTTAAAAATGGTGGTATGGCGATAAAAACACCATTTTTCGACGTTTCTCATCAAGCACTATCCATTGGCATCAAAAAATTGCGAAAAAAACGAAAAAAATTTTCAAAAATTGAATTCTGGGGGGGTATTTTGATTTCTGGGGGGGTATTTTGGTTTCTGGGGGGGGGTGCATACCCCCCCAAACCCCCCCACGCCCAGGTGTGGTCTACAGTAGTCTGGGGTTTTCAACTTCTCGGGAGGGGGTACAACCATACCTGGGCGTGGGGTTGGGGAGTATGCATCCCCCAGAAACCAAAATAACCCCCAGAACTCAATTTTTGAAATTGTTTCTATTTTTTTCGTTATTTTATGATGCCAATGGATAGTGCTCGATGAGAAACGTTGACAAATGGTGTTTTTTCGCCACACCACTATTCTTAAGGCCATTTTTGTATCTTTAAAAAAATTTTGCACCCCCTTCCAGAATTTAGGTGCCGCCCACCTATGGGTATAACCCCCGAACCCCCCCACGCCCATCTGTGCTGACAACTTGTGCCCCGGATTCGGTCTTCGCTCGCAGTCAATATCTTTCACTGCGTTATCGTTGATTTTTGTCAGCTATGTACGTTGAATCGTTTTTAAAAATTTAGATTTGAAATTAAAATTAATGGCACTTAGTCACCTGTTATTGTTTCCAGCCGTCAGAAAATATGACGTGTGAATACACCGCTTATATTCGTGGTACATTTCTGTGCGGTAGAACTTGGGGCAACTATTGAAAAACAATTTTCAGCTGTTTAGCAAGCAGCTACAAAAGTGGTTTTCAGGCAGCTTACTACAATACAATTTTGCATATTAAAACTCCATATGCTTATCAATAGCTTTGTCTGCACAGAATCGTGATCGCTTTCACTTTAAAACGCTTCTGTAATCGATTTACAGCGATTCCTGAATTGTGTACCATGCATAATTTTTCGTGAAACACTAAAATATAAGCGCATATTTATGCTTCAACGTTTTCGGTTTTGTTGATAATGATTTTGATTTCAGGACAAACAAAATACGACAGTTTCAACTGTAGTCTTATTTTGTCCGAAGCCATGACGAGTTTTTGTACGTTCGATCGTGATTATTGCTTTCATAAATCGTAGTTTCCTAGATTTTTGGCCGAGGAAAATATGTAGATATTGTAGATAGTGTATCTACAGTGCCGTTACTTGTACGGCTTTTGCGCACCTTAGTGCGCCAATTCCGACCATCCGGTCTTTTGGTTCCACTGTGGCGATCCAGCCATATTTTCAGATCGTCGATAGTATGACATGCGGAGGCATTCCGACCACGCAGTGTCAATTGGTTGGACTCTTGTCGCTACGTGTCGCGAGGGATACGAAGATGCGACCTTTTACTGTGGAACCCCCTACAAGTCCCCTATCATTTCTTTACATTTAAAACAGGCGACATGACCGCTATTCACGTTGAGCCTGTGCGGAGACCCGAAAAATCTATGTGCAAGCAGCACTCATTTTTGTTATAAACACATTATACAATATTTTCTTCTTATATTACTGTAGACCATTCCCCCTACGGATTATTAATTAGTTAGTTGGTGGCAGTTTTAGCCTTTTGCGTTTTTCGGCGTGTCGTTTCCGACTTTATCAGCACCATTTCCTGTACATTGTTTTGATTTGGTAAAAGCACGAAAATTAACTGCCTAGAGGTGCAATATATCGCAGGCAGTTAGGATTTGGGATTAGGCCGGTCTCTACTTTATTTCTCGCCGGATTTTGTTGGGTAAAACCTTTTATTTATCATTTTGTGCAAAATTCATAATTCCTTTTTCGAACCGAAAATCTATAAAAATTATTACATAATTTTTATAGTAGATGACAGCCCGGATTAGAGCTCTTTGTTGTTGTGATTTAAGTACAGAGTGCTATTGGAACCGGAATTTGTAAGTAGTTTCGCCATAGGTAATCTGGTGCAAAACCTTTTCAATTCTTTTCGCGAAAATTATTCTTTTGGTCTAAAAAGGTCCAAGGACCTAGGGCGAATTCCGGGGTTATCTAATTACTCCTAGTTAAGATCTGCGGTCGGCATCTCCATCCCATAATCTCCATAAGTACCGGACCAATTACGGCCGTGGAGATTTTAGTTAGTAGGTATTTAGGGTCATTTTGGAAGAGTGCAGGTTTTTACCGCAGCTTCTTGACCAGCGCTAGCTGTAGTATAGGCACTTAGGTAAGCCCCGAAGGTACTTACTAGGGCTCGTTGCTTTCGTAGTTGTGTGTTGGGTATCTTCTCTGACGGCGTGCTGTCGGTTTAGTTATCCATACACTTCAAGCACTAAATCAGCCAACTCATTTGCGCGCGCTAAGATACTCCAATAACTCGAAAGCGGGCGAAGCCCACTAAGTTACAATATTTTCAGTGTATATCTCGAAACCTTGTGCATGGATCACAATCTTTAAAGCAACGCATGCAAATCCATTGCAAAAGAATTTATACTGGAGCAAAGTCACGAATTCGTGCATATCAATCGATAAGCATATGAAGTTTTAAAAAAGGCACGTGATTTTGGTATAACTTTTAACAATTTTGATTGACATTTAACCGACAACCATAATCGCAATCTGTCAGCTTTTCCTCGATTGGGTGGTAGCCTCACGTGGGCGTGGAGGGGAGGGTTTGGGGTATGCACCAACCAGAAGGCCAAATACCCCCAGAAAACAAAATACCTTCCAGAATTCAATTTTTTAAAATCTTTTTTGGTTTTTTTCGTAATGTTTTGATGCCAATAAATGGTGCTCGATGAGAAACGTTGAAAAACGTCGTTCTTCTGCCGTACATACCACCATTGGCCATTTTTTGACCTATCTTGCACTTCCCCCACCCCATCATAAATTTGGTGCTGCCCACCTATGGTGGTAGTTTTTAGTGGCTATTCCCACCAAGCCTGTATGAAACAGACTGGGCAGCCTAATTCACATAAAGCCTGACACATTGAATGTCCAACTGATGAGGAAGTCTCCCGACATCGCTTGCTAAGACTCAATGCATAGGTATATCGGGACTGTCATCTTTTAGCTCTGATCAACCTCAAAGAAAATTGTCGCTTTTCATCAATGAACTTACTGCTAAGTCTTTATTTTTGTGCAAATAAAATTTCTAAATTCTTACTGTATAATTGAGCGCGGGGACAAGCTCCCGGCTCCGTCCGTCACTCACTTAGCCAGAAGAGCCAAAGCCAGGCCAATCAATCAGCAGACCTAGTGCGTGTGCACTTCACTGGCGCAGCCAGTGGAAGGGGAGTGGGAATTTTCCCTGAGGAAACTTGTGAATTTTTGAAATGGAGTTATGCGGTTTCTTAACGCTGTTCTGCGACGATTTTTTGAATGAATGAAATAATTTATTACTGAAACGCGACAATTACGAAAGATGTAAAAGAGTAATAAAACGTACGGTCAATAGAATAAAAGCGTACAGCAAAAGGCGATGAGCGAGTCATGAAAATGACGATTTAAGCCCGCCCTATAATAAATTTGGATAAGTCGACATCAATTAATCTAGATTTGAATATATTTAAGTTAGGGGAAGAGACTATAAAATCAGGTAGGTGATTCCAAACAGAGATATACTTATAGAAAAAGTCAAATTTTTGTAAATTAGAACGGACAAGAGGAACAACTAGCTTGAAACGATTTGTGCAGCGAGTAGTATTTTGATTAAGCACAAAAAAATCTGTCATGGAAAGACAAGATTTTTGACTAATAATTTGATACATCATACATAAGCAAATATGAAGGCGACGTAATTCTAATCGACACAAGTTAAGTTGGTTAAGGCGTTCGTCGTAAGAAAGAGGGTTATGATAGAAAGAAAGAAAGAAAGAAAGATTTATTCGGTCTACAAAATACACGTACAAATTTAAAATATACGTACACATTACAATACAAATAATAAGGAAAAAGACAAATGTCATATAAATGCATAATTGAAATTCATGTACATATTGCAAACACACGTATTTAATTGTAAAAAAACGAATAAAGTGATTAAAGAAAGTAGTGTAATGTAAATGTAAGACACGCGGGTACGTACAGGCAATGAATTATAACTGCGCTTAGATACGCCCCTTGAGAAAAATGGATAAATCAAATTGTTTTAATTTCATCGTAAAAATGTTCGAATTAGCTGAGCAGATGATATCATCAGGCAAATAATTCCAGACAGAAATCACACGATTGCAAAATTCAAATTTTCTAACATTTTTGTTTACACGGTTAACGTAAAGTTTGCAAGAATTTACAGCACGATTTGGGTTTACATTAAATGTGAAGAAGTCTTCAACAGGTAACAAATTATCCTTGATTATAGAGCGTGTCATTGATAAATCACTTTGCATTCTACGTAATTCGAGTCTCTCCAAGCCCAATTCCTTTAATCGGGCATCGTAGGAGATAGTTTTATCAGAAAAAATTCGTTTGGTAAATTTTCTTTGGACATTTTCAACATTATTTATGTCACATAACAGATAAGGATTCCAAACAGACGAACCTTATTCCAAAATTGGTCGGACATAGGTTGTAAAGGCTTTTACTAACAAAGTTTTATCTCTTGAAACAAAACTCCGTAAAATCAAGTTTGCAATTCTCATGCCTTTTTTTACAATGTTTGTACAATGAGTTCTAGAAGATAAATCTTTACTTATTAAGACACCAAGATCCTTCACCTCCGATATATCATGTGGGATTTCAAAATTATCTATACCGTAAGAGTGCTTGGGATTAGATTTCCCTAAATGCAAAACAAAACATTTGCTGTGTGAGATCTTAAGCTGCCAGATATCAGCCCACCTCTTAATATGCATTAGATCATTTTGCAAGTCCAAAAAATTGGAAGCTGAATTAGATATTTTAACATCATCAGCAAATAGCGAAATTGAGCTGGTACTTTGAAAATCACATAAATCATTTATGAATAACAAAAAAAGGGTAGGGCCTAAAACGCTACCCTGTGGCACCCCACTGGAAACAGGGAGCGGAAGAGACAATTAATCTCCAACTGTAACCCTTTGGGATCTATTACTCAAAAAGCATTTTAACCAATTTAGGCAAAAACCACTTATGCCATAGGCAGCTAATTTTATAAGCAGTTTTTCATGCGAAACTGTATCAAAAGCTTTACAAAAATCGATATAAACAATATCGATTGGGCAATTTTCATCAAGATTTTTGGACCACTGATTTTTGCACTTTAAAAGTTGCAGTGTACAAGATTTATTTTTTCTAAATCCAAACTGATTTTCAGAAAGCAAATTATTTTCATTTAAATGGGTAGTTAGGCTAATATTAATTATCGATTCCATGACCTTACACAGAACACAACAAAGGGACACGGGCCGATAGTTTTCTATGGATGATAAGTCACCTTTCTTAGGTATAGGCACAACAATAGCTTCCCTCCACAGGTCGGGGATGCACCCTGTCCTGTAAGAAACTTCAAAAATTGACATCAAAGGTCTAACAAGAACTAATTTTAGCTTTTTCACAAAATATGCACACAGGCCATCAGGGCCAAGTGACAATGAAGGTTTTAGTCGATTTAGAGCATCCAAAATTGTAAATAAGTCAAATTTGCAAGAAACACTATGATTACGGTTAATTTTATCAGGAAATACAGGTAAAACATGATTGTCATTTACAAAATTGTTGGCAAAATTTGTATTAAAAGCATTTGCTTTGTCTAAATCATCCACAATAGTGATGCCGTTGCTTTTCAACAATGGAATTTTCTTTTTATTATTTAATCGATCATTTACAAAAGAGAAAAAGTTTTTTAAATTATTCGACTTTAGTAACTTTCCTTCCTCATTTGCAAGATGTTCATTCATCAAAGTTTTTATATTTTTGGTCAATTTCTTACATTTCTCTAACGTTTTAGCATGCCTATTAATTTTGTATTTTTTCCAAAGTTTACGCTTTGTAGCCTGCATTTTTCGTACAGAATTTGGCAGAAGATTTCTGCGCATTTTCTTTTTCAGTGGAACGAATTCGGAAATAGCTGTGTTGAGAATGGACAAAAAAGCCTCGTAGAAATCATTAACACTTACACAAGACGAAAAAATTTTTTCCCATTCAACAGATGCCAAGAAAGCTTCAATTGCTTGATAATTTGCCTTTTTGAAATCAAGCGTTATTAGATTTTCATCCTCATTGCTATTAAATGGCAAATTAAACGAAATTATTTCATGATCACTACTAGCAAAAGGTTCGTTAACAGAAACATTAAAAAGGAGTTCACGAGATGTACTCAAAATAAGATCTAAAATATTTAGATTTCGGTTTGGTTCGTTTGTCATTAAATTGAGACCTAGGTTTACAAAACATTCATAAAATATTTGTGTAACTGGGTTCCTGTATGCAGAATGAGAGGCAAAGTTTAGGTCAGGTAGGTTAAAATCGCCTAGTATTATGCATTTTTTCGTGTTTTCAATGTACTTTTCAAGAAAAAGACACAATTTTTGAGCATATTGAATATCATATTTTGGTGGCCTATAGCAAAGTATAAACCGCACAAATTCATCATTGGAGTGAAGTTCACAAATAAGAGTTTCAGGGCAATCAAATGGTTCCTTAAGAGTAATATTACAAATTTTCAGTGCATTTTTATACAATATAGCTACCCCACCACCTCTATAATCCAGCCTGTCACATCTATAAATGGAATAAACAGAAGAAGTACAAAGAAGACCATCAGAAATTGTATCATTTAACCAAGATTCTGTTACAAAAATGATATCGTAGGTTTCAGAAATGAGTAAAGCATGAAGTTCAGGTAATTTGTTCACTAGACTTCTAGCATTAAATAAGGCACAATTCAGTACATTTTTATCATTTTCATCATTTTTTGAAGTCAAATCGGGTTTAACAGGGGCGTTAACTCCCTAAGGGCGAGGCATGCGCACTTTATATTGTTTCAATTCATACGAGTTACGGTCAATAAACCAATTTTCCTCGCCCGCGTCCCGTTTTTCCTTCAAATCAGCATTCAATCGACGGAGAGCCTCACGTTGTTGCCAGGTGCGATCCGGCCGGGCGTAGATTTTGGATTTACGCCCCTTATCCGCGTATTTGGTGGCCAACTGAATCAACTCGGCCCTGGAGGACTCCGAGTCGCACTTGACCTTGATGATGCGGGGCAAGGTGGTGCCATCCTTGTACGATTTGACCTCCGGGCCGGAGCGCCGAATGCCGACGATTTTTTTGGGATCGAACCCGGCGGTGGTGACGTACTGCTTCACATCGTCCTCCAAGCTGCTGTCGTCGCCAATGGGAACGAAATTCTCCAGGACGACGGTGGTTTTCTTGGAATCTGCCTCCAAGGCGTCCTTCACTGCCGAAACGACCACTTTGTTGATGGCGATATTGGCCATCCGTGGCGGCCTCATAGGCGCGAAGTTAGGTGCCGCGAAATTAGGAGCCGTGAAACGCGGTGCCTGCGATTGGGTGACCTGCTTGGCTAAAGAGTCCAACTGTTCTTTAATAGACGCTTCGAGAGAGTCAAAGCGATTTTCCAAAGTCGAAACTTTCTGCTCCACTGTCAAAAGTTTCTTACCAACCGGTAAGCACATCGGGCAGAGAAACAGCTGGTCCAACAGTGCCAAGACGCTGTATTGGGCGTCGTTCAAACCTATGCAAGCCGTGTGAAACCAACAGTGGCAAAGGTCGCATTGAATCCCCTTGGAATTCGGGTCGACCGCTTCGTCGCATTTTGGGCATTTGTACACTTTGTCCGAAGCCAATTTCACTTTACGACCCATTGGAAGACGCGGGTAGCGAATTAATCGTCGAACTGATATCCAACTATGTATTTAGTAAATTTACGCTGAAGAGCCTCCAGCCTGTTGATATCACTAATATAAGAGGGGTTCCATAAAGCACAGGAATATTCAAGGATCGGTCTGACGTAAACAATGAAGGCCTTTATGAGATTATCTTTATCACGCGAAAAGAAGGATTTTCTAATTAAGATAGATCTCAAGAAAGCTTTCTTGATAATACTGTTGTAATGTTCCTTAAATTTCAGGTTGTGCGAAATTAGCACTCCTAAATCGCGAACATAGACAGAATCGTTCGTAATAACTTGTGTATTGAGTGTATATGACAATTTAGGATTATTTTTGCCCAAATATAGGACTGTGCATTTAGAATATGATATTGGTAAACAATTTCTGGTGGTCCAAATGGAAATTCTATCTAAATCGGTCTGAAGTGTTTGATAATTGCAGGAAAGATTGAATATTTTTAGGTCATCCCTGAACATAAAAGCCGAACTTGACAAGTTATCAAAGATATCATTTATAAAAATCAAAAACAACGTAGGTCCAAGAATGGACCCTTGAATAACTCCTTTTGTAACAGCAGCATAATCTGAAAAACACTGATTAACGCGAACACTGAATACGATTAGATAGAAAAGCTTTTAAGCAATTAAACAGGTGTTGTTGAATACCGTAACTAGTTAATTTAACAAGATTACATTCCAGTGATTTAACCCAAGAATATTTACAAGTTAATAGTTGCAATCCGCAAGATTTATGTTTTTGGAAACCATATTGAAAAGGTGATATTAACTCATTAGTAGATAAATAAATTGATAGTTGAGTATTAATAATACTTTCCATTATCTTACAAGTTGAGCAACATAAAGAAACAGGACGATAATTTTCAGTTAATGAGGGGTCACCCTTTTTAATTATAGGTACAACGTAAGCCTCCCTCCAAATGTCTGGGATATCACCTGATAAAAAAGAAACAGTAAAAATACTGATAAGGGGTTTAAGAAGATAATAAGTTAATTTTTAAACAAAAAAGTTACTTAAACCATCAGGCGCTATCGAAGTCGATTTTTTCATCTTAGCAATCGCCCGTGAGACATTATTTTCGTCGAAGACGATGTTTGAAATAGAAAAATCGCCCCGCTTCTGAAAAACAAAAGAATCGTCAATGTCATCATTGGTAAATACGGAAGAGAAGTAATCATTGAACATATTAGTTTTACAATGAAGATCAGTTACTACATTATTGTCGGTGGAAGTAATAGGTGGAATGCTTCGAGAATTAATTAAACGATTATTTACAAATCTAAAAAAGGATTTCAGATCGTTATGTTGCAATAAATTACTTTCCTGTAAACAAAAATGATTATGAATTTCTTTGCGTAACATTTTACAGTGATTACGATACCTTTGTTTGCATATAATTGTGCGATATTTTTTGTATTTTTTCAATAAAAGCCGTTTTTTGGCAAATAATTTTCGTAAAACTACAGGGTATGAAAATTTGGAAGGCTTTGCTTTGACTTTAGGAACAAAAGTACAAATTAGAGGCCTTAAGACATTTAAAAATACATTATACATGTCGTTAACATTTAAACAAGTAGAAAAAAGATCAGGCCAAGAAATAGTAGAAAGAAAGCTACCAATACTAAAGTAGTCTGCTTTTTGAAAATTAAAGTGAGATTCTACATAAGTAGTAGGTGGAGTTATCAGAGTTTCGAAAGATATAGAATTGTGGTCACTTGTAGAAAAGGAGGGTAGTTCTTTAACATTAAAAACATTATTTGCTGCAAAAATAACATCAATAATATTTGTATCATGCGTTTGATCTAAAACTAATTGTGTTAATCCTGTAGACGAGAAACAGTCGTAAAACAATTTGTTAAGAGAATTGGATGTAAAGGTACCTAAGGTCCAATCAATTTTAGGTAAATTGAAATCCCTAGGATAATTACGGGATAAGAGCAATTATTTACCCATTCTATCAAGCTACAGATTCTTAAAGCATGATTTAAATCGTAGTGAAGAGGTCTGTAAATAAGAAGAAATCTAATTCTATCCTGACCATGGAAAAAATCAGTAATTAAAGAGTCAGATATACTCAGTTCGTTAGGAACTTTAACAAAACGAGCACTAAAATGTGATTTTACAAAGACAATGACCCCGCCGCCTTGTTTATTTACTTGATCAGAGCGAAAAGTTTGATAATTGTTTTGAGGACATAAAATGCTATCATGAATTACTTCGTTTAACAATGTTTCACAAAAAAATTATGTCAAAATTGGCACTATCTAACAAATAATATAACTCCCCTAACTTGTTTACTAAACTTTGTGCATTGAATAAAAAACACCTAGCACTAATAAATTTGGAGGGCAACTTATCCTATACAGAACCGGAATCAACGCGAGCAAAAGATTGAGGAAAGGACGGTTTAGGAAAATTGGAACGAGCGCGTGACGCGTAAGTCGGCTTCTTTTTGACACAATCAGCAGCAAGGTCTATGAAAAGATCCGTTTCGCCCGAGTTTTGTCGGTCGTTCAATTCAGCAAACAGCTCGCGCTGCCGCTTGCTCTGCATGTACGAAAGGTCTGGTCGAGCACGCAATTTGGACCAACCATTAGATGGATTTGACGGGCGAATCACTTTGTTAACTAGTCCGATAAAACAACGTTGAGCACGTGGTGACGTGAGGCAAACCTTCAGGAATTGAGGTTTGCCCTGATGTTTGGGACCATCACGGAAAACTTGCGTAATATCAACAGATGACAAGTCGGGTTCATTGCTGAATTCATCAACCAAAGACTTTACAGAGTTCAAATCATCATCTGAATCGGGTAAACCGAATAATACTGCATTTGACTTTTTGGATTTTCGCTCCAAACAGTCCTTGATTAACAAGCCAATGTCAGACGTATGGGATGCATTTGCCTTCAATTCTTAGCGTTCTTCCAATAAATTTATTCGAGATTCTAATGTGGAAAATTTGGCTGGTAAGGAGGCAATATTTTCAAATACAGGTTTGCAACAGCTGCAAACGAATGGGAATGAGAATGAAGCGTCCACATATTGTTTGCTATTAAAATAAGAGACGAGTGCTGGTGGTAAATTTAGGCATTTGGCATGAGCCCATTTGTGGCAAATATCGCACTGAATGGCCGAAATATGACTCTCAGTAACTAATAGCGGACAGATTATGCATGGGTAGGCATCTTTTTTAATAGGAGAATTTCGAAGCATTAGATTTGCTGAATGCGATGGAGATTTGGATTGACGATCAATGGGCTTCTTTGACTGACTAGGTTTGCCCATGGTGGATGTAATTTAAAAATATATATAATATATAATTGCAGCGATTGACCGGTTGATGTACCTTTAATAAGAAGGTTAAATTCGGCGCTTCGCGCCGATTTCTTCTAGTTTTGGCTATTATCTTAACTTAATGGCAAGGCCAGAACTACAAAGCGTATGTTACCATGAGAGGATTACCTATTTGCAAACATTTCTAGTTAAATACTGCTTAGCATGACAAGACCAGCCAAGCCCACAAAATATTCGCATCTCATGCGTTCTGAGAATTCTTTTATTATTTTGGCATGGAAATATCAGAAATTTTCCAAGCCTCATGCTTCTTCCTATTTATCAGCTAAATTCGAAACAAGATTTGGACCATTTTATGAAAATTTTAGCTTTATAGGTAGGTAATAATAATAATATAATAATAATATTTATTAGCCAATTACTACCATAGAAAATGCAATAAAAAATTACATGAAAAAAGGATTTACGAAAGATAATGTCGAAAGAACAAAAGAAAGTTTACAGCATAGCATAGTAATGGCTGAGACATACAGGTGGATTGCACTCACGTACGCCCCTTTAGGAACTCATCTAAACAAAATTTAGAAATCAAATCCTTAAATCGTTTAAAAGATTCACAATCAACAATGCTTTCAGGCATAAAATTCAACATTTAAGTGCTTATTTCGTAAAGTTTTCCAGGCTCTGCCCCGGACCCCGCTTGGGGGGGCATTTGGCGCTTGAGCGCGCCACTCCAGTCCAGACCCTCCCAGCCGGCAGTAATTATTTGCAGTCAGCTGCAAATAATATAGCACACAATGTAATATTATTTGCAGTCAAAAACTGACGGCGTAGACTGCAAATAAGTTCAGACACAGTCTAATATTTGCAGTCGATACCAGCGGCTTACACTGCAAATAATACTGTGCGCAGTGTAATATTATTTGCAGTCAAAAAGCAGTGACCTAGACTGCAAATAATATTGCGCACAGAGTAATATTATTTGCAGTCAAATGGCCAAGACTGCAAATAAGATCGGACGCAGTGTAATATTGTTTGCAGTCAAAAACCAGCGATCTTGACCAAAAATAATATAACAGTGTACTGAATTATTTGCACTCTATGTCTCTGGTTTTTGACTGTGAATAATATTAGACTGTGTGTGATATTATTTGCAGTCAACTTAGCTGGTTTTTACTGCAAATAATATATTACTGTGTGTGTGTGTGATACTATCTGCAGCCAATGTCGATGGTTTTTGACTGCAAATAATATTAAACTGTGTCCGAACTTATTTGCAGTCTAGGCCGCTGATTTTTGACTGCAAATAATATTTCACTGTATGCTAAATTATTTGCAGCTGACTGCAAATAATCATTGCCCTCCCAGCCCCGAAAGAGGTTTATTGTTGCATTTTATTCTCTCAAACTCAACGTCCTACCCGAGCACTAAAACTTGTGAAGTGTGCAGCATTAATTGTGAAAAATTTTCAATAAAAAGTTTTATTTTCAAATGCATTAATTGTCGCTCGCAGGACGATGTGAAAAGTTCAAAAACGCATTATTTCCCAAAATCATATAATTTAAAAGTTAAGTTAACACCTGCTTAATTAGAAACCCAAAAACTAAGTGGAGAAAGTTAGAATGCAATCTTAAACAATTTGCAAGTATTCACCATGAGTCAGAGGAAATTTTTCAAATGAATATGATCTTAATTCGAGTAAAGGTGGCATGCATAGTAATGATGATTATTTTAATTTTGTTATTATATGATTATCATCATATTTACCATATTATTATTTTTTATCGCTAAGGCGGCCCCGGTGCAGCTCTAATATTTCTTTACTATACTTATCAAAGGCAGTTTATATATATATATACTAGTGATCGACCGGGGCGACTTTTTTGGCCGGGCCGGGGCGGTACCGGGGCTGAAAAAAAATCCCTGGCTCCAGGGCCAGGGCTGGCCAGGGTCAGACAAGGAAAATATTGCATGACATACTTGGGGTGGGCATAGGAAAAGAAATAATGAGTGACTGCTCCATTCAGTAGGAAATGGCAAGCGCAAAGTTAGGTGTGCCTTTTCATATCAAGTTTTATTACTATTTATGTCACAAGAAACAAATTTAGTCCAGTGTTTCATTGTCTGAATCATCGATAAATTCTATGTCGCTGCTATTAGCACACTCTATATCATTTGAATCTTCGCTACTGCTACTGCTGCTGTAGCGATTGGATGCAATAGGTATTGGATGTAATAAATGAGACATCACACATTCCCATAAGGGGAGGAGTATTACCCCCTCAGGGCCCAAGACACAAGTCACTGTCAGACGATTTTTGGTGAAAACCTTTTGAATTTAGCAAAAGTGTACCTACTATAAGAATTTCACGAAGTGATACATTATTTTAGAATTGCCAAAAAACGGGTGAGGGTGGTCAAATATTTTCTGACTTCCAAGGAAGTTCGGGGCTTCAAAGCGTGGATGGGGGATGGCCCAAACTCCCTGTCACATGTATATTTCTCGGCCATTTTTCGGGGAAGGGAGGTAAGCGGCTGCATTTTTGCAGCCGCTTACCCCCTGAAAATCTTTAGAATGTTAGAATTCGCAATAAGGAATTCTACACCTTTTTACAGTTTTTGTTCTTAAAAAATCTTTGTCATGTACAAAGACGGTCCTGAAACGTCTTTGTACATCAGCAAAAGTCTTCGCCAAATACGAAAAGACCATGCTTCTAAATGTGATAATTCGGCCTGAATTTAGTTGATATTAGTTCGGCGCGAAGTGCCAAAATTTTTATGAGCTTCTGATGGAAATCACCAGTGATCGGACCGAGGCCTCGGCCTCGGCAAGCCTCGGCGTTTTTTGGAGCCTCGGCCTCGGCGCCGAGGGCAAAGCTGAAAAGTGCCGAGGCGCCGTGGGTTAAAATCAAATTTGAATAAGTTTAATGTATCCGTTGAATATTAAGTATTCAGAATGCATCTGCAGTACACAGGCTATTTTTTACCTATAGACTTTCCTTATGGTTTTAGTCAGCGTGCCCAGTTACACCAAGTTACATACAGCAAAGTGCCAATTTATTATTCATGTGATGACTAAGTTTTAATTCTCATGCTCGCTACATGGATCGGAAAACACACATTCCCAAAGTTGGGGTGAGGGAGGGTTATTACCACCCTCTCAGGGTACAAGACTCAAGTCATTGTCAGACGATTTTTGGTGAAAACCTTTTGAATATTTTTTGACCTTAATATTTACTGTGGCAAAAGTGCAGCTAATTATTAGAATTTCACGAAGTGATACAGTATTTACGAATGTAAGCAAGAGTGAATAGACAAACTATCACTATAAAACATGCATGCAACAGCTCAAAATTTACGGGAGGGGCTGTTCGGCATAGGAGGGTGGGTCAAAATTTTCTGACGTTGGAGGGAAGGGTGTGGGGAGGACATCCAACCCTGGGTGGATGGGGAATTCCCCAAACCCCCTGTTACACGTATGGTTTTCGGCTATTTTCATGGGAGAGGGGGTTAATGATCACGAATTTTCGGCCGAAAATCGCAAAAACGCACCTAAAAATGGCCAATAAATGTAGGTTTTACCAAGAATCAATTTCGGCTAGTGCATTTTTTGGAGCCATTTTCATACAATGTTAAAATATTTTCTTGAACGAAGTTATATTAGTTATATCGTTTTTCAGTATATTTTAGGAAATTTCAAAAGATTTTCGGCGCTTCGCGCAAAATATCGCTAATATACTGTATTTAGATTGAAGCAGGGGAAATAAATACTCCAAAATCAATTTTTGTGTAATCTGGGCATCTTTATGCAGATTTAAATATCTTTTGTATCTATTTATACTGTTTTTAAAAATTTTATGCAAAATAAGTACTATTTAATAACTTTGCACTTTTTTGCCCTTCAAAGATAAAATTGACTAATTTATCCTGATGTTGCATTGGATTTCTAAGCACAGTAGTGCTTCTTACTAGATTTAATCGGCATATTACAATATCTGTAATATTTCTGATTTTGTAGTACAAGTTGTTTTAGCTTTCTCAGTCGAGTTTTATGTGTAGATTTCATCAAAAGCTCATAAAAATTTCGGCGCTTGCCGAACTAACAGTATCAACTAAATTCAAGCGGAATTATCACATTTAGGGCCACTGTTTTTTATATTCGGCAACAATTTTTCATAATGTACAGAGACTTTTCAGGACCATCTTTGTACATGCACAAAGATTTTTGGAGAGACAAAAACTGTGAAATTTCCGAAAATTTTGGGCGCATCAGTAATTGTCTGTCCTATATATGTATCTTTAAAATAGTAGAATTTGCATTTAGAATGGGAAAATGTCAAATATTCAGAAACCCAGGAATTAGCTAAGATACACTACCAAAGGTCGAAAAACCCAGTTTTACCACACTAAATCGCTACTGTACCATACTATAATAGTACACAAAAATTTGCATGCACAAAATGTTCAAAGACTTTTGGATACCATCTTTGTATATGTAAAAAGGTATCTTGCACAAAAAAACACTATTTAGGACTACATGCCGCTTGCAGGTCACACACTGGCAGTAGGTATGTAAAAATGTTTATCTTTAAAAATATATTTATATAAAATATCTACAAAAATTTGTTCGCTCATACAAAGACACTACTTAATTTACTGGTCCCCCATTTTGGGATTTCACCCTTCCCTCAACTCTGGACCTTGGGAAATTATGATCGGAAAGTACAGTGCAGTTTCCGTCATATTACCTGCCACACCAGAATTGGATGACCGAAAAAGCGTGTTTAAACATGCATTACTGCAAAAGCGAGCACAACAATGGCTACACTTCTGTCTTTACTTAGCTTATTTCGTTTGTTCGTTTATTTCTTCGACACTGTTTTCTTATTTATAGTAATAAAAGTTTTTAAGTGCTTGTTCAGCCATATTTTTTATTAACTTTTCCAAGTCTTCATCAACGGCAACTTGTTAAATTAAGTATGCTTTCATGCTGCTGACTTTATTCAATAAATCCTTCACACATTTAATCTACTATTATTGAAAATAAGGATTAATTGTTTTACATTCGAAAAAGTGTTTAATATTACGATTATTCTCTAACTCATGTGCATACAAAATATTCTAAGAGTACTATTTATGGGTATAAGTATATAAGCTTGACCCTCGGCATTACCCTCGGCCTCGGCCTCGGCCGAGGCAAGGGTTTTAAGTCGCCTCGGCCTCGGCCGAGGCCGAGGGTCCAAAAAGTACCCTCGGTCCGATCACTGGAAATCACACATAAAACTCGACTGAGAAAGCTAAAACAACTTGTACTACAAAATCAGAAATATTACAAAAATTGTAATATGCGAATTAAATCTTGTAATAAGCAACACTACGCTTAGAATGGAAAAATGGAAAAATGTCAAATATCAAGAAACCCAAAAATTAGCCAAATACACTACTAAAGGTCGAAAAACTATGTTCTACCACACTGAAATCATTACTGTACCATATTAAAGTATACAAAAATTTGCATGTACAAAACAGTGTTTTTTTGTATTAGCCAAAGATTTTTCCCGATGCACAAAGACTTTTCAGGACTATCTTTGTACATGTACAAAGATTTTTGGGAAGATAAAGACTGTAAAAAGGTGTAAAATTCCGAAAATTATTCGGCGCTTCGCTCCGATATGAAAAATTTTCTATCCTATATATCTTTAAAATGGCAAAATTTGTATTTAGAATGGAAAAATGTCAAATTTTTAGGCGCTTCGCGCCGTTTTGAGACAATTTTAGTAATTTTTGGCGTTAGAAACCCAGAAATTAGCTAAAATATACAATCAAAAGTCAAAAGACCCTGTTTTGCCACACTAAAATCGCCACTGTACCATATTATAGTAACCAAAAATTTGTGTGTACAACCTGTACAAAGACTTTTGGGACCGTCTTTGTACATGCACAAACGGACCGTGTACAAAAAAACACTGGTACAAAATGTAGAAAGACTTTTGGGGACCATCTTTGTTCATGTATATACAAAGGTACATTGTACAAAAAAACACTGTCACATACTGATAGTATGCGAAAATGTGTATGTTTAAAAATATATTTATATAATATAGCTACAAAAATTTGTTAGCTCATACAAAGACCTTTTCGGAGATCTTTGTACAAGCACAAGAAGCTCGTACAACAAAATAGAGCCGGCTAATAATAGTCCACCACTTAATTTTCTGGTCCTCCAATTTGGGATTTCACCCCTCCCTCAACTCTGGACCTTAGGAAACTATTTGAGACATATTTAGTTTATCGGATCGGACGCAATTATGCAGTGTAGTTTATATTCGCCTATAATTAACCTCTGTCCTAATAACTATTACACAAGAAACGCGTTTTAAAGCACGCAGTTCCCATTCAATTAAATGTAAGTGTTTTTTGTAAAAATAGTTTGTTGAAAACGTGCAATTTCCAACTAGAAATAGAACGTATTTGTTAACTCTAAATCTTTTAGCCATAGCTATGAATGAATGAGTAAAAAGTAGCATTTAGTTTAAATAAATTAAGTGGAGGAATCGAAAACATGCAGATTTTCCTGAACATTTATTCAGTAAAAGCTCATTTATACACAGTAGCAAAGTTATAACAAGGACTAAGTAAGTATACATATGGTCTAATCAGTACAGTTCTCAAAATTAACACTTGCTCATTGATAAATAAGTGTCAGTATCACAGCCTGTACAAAATACGAATTACACTAAATTTTTCCCCGGCCATTTTTTGACCTTGCCCCGGCCGGGGCCGGGGATGCTTGAAAATGACCGGGGATTGCCGGGGCCGGGGACCCGGTCGATCACTAATAGATACCTACCTACTCATACATGTAACGCCTCAAAATTTTGTTAGAGGCTCCCCAGCTTTTAGGAGAGGGGGTAGAAGACCTTTAATTTTCGGCCAAAAACGGCCGAAAAATTCTATTTTTTCTAAAAGTCGGAGGGGGAGTCAAAAATTTTCTGACTCTGGGGGATGGGGGGACGACTGGCTCTGGGAGGAGGGGATCCCCTCCATCTCCCTCTTTCATTCAAGTCAACTGTCTCTTGTAGCAAATCGAAATATATCCAAAATTGTAAAAGCATTACTTAGTGCGATTCATTAATTTCTATACCTAACATTTCTTAAGGATGCTGAAATTTGGTAGATTGGTTTAAATATGTCAAACTTTTTTTACGCTTCGCACTGAACTTATTGAACTTTCTGTAGTATATACTATTTGACAAGACTTTGCTTATCTATGATAAACATGTATAAATAACGCAATTTTATTATACATGCCTCGGGTTTGCTTTTCTTTGTACCGATTAGCCTAAGCCCGAGCTGATATTAGTATTAGTTGCTAACATTATTTCTGAATGAGTGCAACTTGTTGCTGATTTTCAGTTTAGGACTTATATACTACATAAGTATTTTTGTTTGTCATTGAAAAGTACCTAACAATTGCATGCTTCAATAGTATGACCAATTTTTTAGATGTTCCTTGTTTTATTGGATATGACTTTAATCGATTGATGGAACCAGTAGACGAAGAAAAAGAATTGCAGAGAACGCAGGAACAATTCGACGAAATTTGTATTGAACTGAATGTCGATCAAAAAATTGCTGATATAGCTTGGCGTGGCTACGAAGCAGTTCGAAGACAATGCATTCTTGAAGGTAGTTTAGAATAAAATAGATCATGGTAAAGTTATATTACTATATTGTCATATTTAATAAAATAATTGTAAACATTAGATGCATGTAAATAAGCGAATCAAAATATCATTTCCCGAATCCTTATAATATATATATCTGATTCTAAATGGAGAGTATTCTTGTTGCACTGTTATCTACTTTTTTGATTGCTATGTTTTTATTTAGTTGGGTCAAGTTCTATAGGTCCGGTTCACCCTAATTATATTTAAACATGTAACAACTTAGACTGATAGGTTTTTGAAAACAGGGTAGTCAAGTTCCATGGCTGGCTTGTTCGGTTTTTGTTGCAAGCTGGTTGTGTCCGCCGCAAAATCTAGCTAACCCGGCTTCTCCGAAGCCCACGGCGTTAGTTATTGTCAATAAATGCAAATTAAGGTATTATTCAAAATTATTTAAAGCAAACTTTATATTTGTTTCATAAATATATTATTTTCGTTTAAAGTATCATAGGCTTTTTCGAGAAGCTGCGGAAATGGATTATTATGGCGAATATGTCAAAAAGGTACTCGGAACAGGTGAGGGAGGATGCTTTATTTTTACGTCACCTAAATATTTTATTTTAATTTTAAGCTTAACAGATTCGAAAGCTTTCGTCTTTGAGACTAGGTATCTTTTGAGATGCACATGTTTCATAAAGTGGAATAGTAATCTAGCGATTTATTTATACGTACTACTCTTCGAAAGTTCAGGGAGTAAAATCCTGAAACTCGGGACCAGTAAATTTAGAACTCAAGCTTTTTTGCAGGTCAAACATGAAAAATGAATAAAACATCCTATATTTAATGTTTTAAGGTGAAAAACTGCATTTTTAGTGCTTTTTATCCAATTCTGACTCGTTTCGTCACTTTTACAGTAAAAAATATGAGAATTCATCGAAAATTTTAATGTTTCAGATCATTTTACCTTTATTCTAGGCATTTTATGCGTAAACAAAACAGAAATGTACTAGTGGGCGTAGAGCGCCGAAAAACTTTATTACCTCAAATCTTTGCTACATACTTTCGTCCCCAAAAGTCATGCAGAAAATGTTTGATAGTTTAGAATCGTTTGACAGCGATTCGAGTCTAGGACCCTGAGGTAGGGGTTACACCAGACTTTTTTAGCGCCAGCCACATTTGCGCAGCCGCTAATGGAGAGCGTCGGACGTTTGCGCAGAGAAGTTCATATTTGCGTAATAAAATATTTTATGCTTAGAAACTAAAATGCAATATCAATACACTAAGCGTAAGATTATAAGTATTTATCTGCTCATTTTTGTTAGATGCTGTAGCGTTCACTATACAGGCGATGCAAAACTGACTACTACGCCTATCTCTTATGCGCCTATATGATCCGCCTTCTGCATTTTACATATTTCCGGAATGAATATTTAAAGAGCTTCATTTCGTACAACTTTCAAGCACGAGTGAATGAGGTTTAACATTGTACATTGTTAGCTCGAAGTCGAAACGCTGGACTCATTACTTAGCTTGAAGCTCAATGTTGATGATTATCAGACATACGACTATACCAGTGCTTATCATATTTGGTTAAGAAATGTAAAAAATACTTGTCATGGCCGCTATAACATTGGTGGAGAATGTACCAGTGCTTTTCTGTGATGATAGTAATAAAATGGTAAATGACTATGGAACAACACTTATTTGTTCGAAAAAGAAAGTTTCACTTCACTTTAACTCCTTCAATCATTTTCTCATTCATTTCTCATCATTTTTCTTATTTTCGATGGTCAGAATTTTCCTTTGTGCACTGCGCAAATGTCCGAAAATTCTCCTTTGCTGCGCGGCCACTTTTGTTTGCGCCGCGCTAAAAAAACAGTGGGTTACACCATAAACGTAACGGCTTAAAATTCGGGGTAGGGGTCACCGGCATTTTTTAAAAGGGGGGGGGTAACTGACCTCTAATTTTGGCCAAAGACGGCCAAAAAACACCTAAAAAGGGCCAAAATTCAATTTATTTCAAAAATGTGGGGTCAAAAATTTTTTGTCTTCAGAGAGGATGGGGGACAGCCAACTTTGGGTGGGAAATCTCCATCCTCCTGTCACATGTATGGGTTACACGTACGCAACACATCACCTCACCCCTATAAGAATTGTATGTACTACATGCATATACACATGCTGTAAAACTTTATCGGTTAGTTTTATTATTTAAGGTAGAAAGGATGGAAAATTGTTTCGCAGTTACTTCTGTTGTTTTCAAGAAGTTCGAACCAATGCTCAGTGATCTATTTGTTACTGATTCTTTGTCAGAAGTACAATCAACATCGGTTACTAGACCAAAAACTCGATCCAATAGGTATTTTACTCTATCAGCGAAATTTTTTATTTTAATGTTATTCGAAATCACTTCGTTTTTTAAATCGAATGAATTTTATTACATGTGTATGCATACAGGCCCGTAGCCAAGTAGGGGTAAACCCCAAAACGAAAAAATTTGTTCTTTTTGAGGGTCACTGAAAGGAAAAAATGAAAAATCCTCGAAGTGCATTTAAAAGACCGACAAAACATTTTTGCGTACTTTTGAGCGAATCAGAATTTCCGGCGCTTTGCGCCGGATTAATTGTTTCTGTATAGTTTTTGTCTTTTAAATCGCTCAAATTTGAACTTGACATGAAGAACATGCCAAATTTTTCTGACGTTTCGCGCCGCTTCGTTAATTTTCTGGTTGTTTTTCTTTGCAGAGCACAAAGATTGAGTTCAAAGACAAAAAGTTAAGAAATTGTTTAGGGTCTGGATGATGTGAAATCAGTTGCGCAGGTGTGTAGTTTAAGCGATAGATTTTGTAGTATAGGAGTTTGAAATAAAGTGAAAAATGTTTTTAATTTTTTTGAAATTTTTTGAGGCGCTCTCAAAAATGCCTTTATTTTTGACTACCTGGTAATGATTCTCGAGATATCTGACTTTCAAATTTTTTTGTCACTCCCTCCGAAATAGAATCCTGGCTACGGGCCTTTATACATGCATGTGTAACATCGTATGATATAGTTTAGTGTGAATATTGATTCGGGCTAGGTACAACAGCTTTGTCAAGTGTGCAAATGTCTAAAATATTGATTCTGACGACTGCTAAAATTGTTAATTTGAAGGATTTTAAAGACAAAATTTTATCACTATGGGCAGGCCCGTATCCTGAATTCGACAAATTAGGGGGTCGGACCCCACCCTCATAAATTGGCTTGTATCTTGGAAACTTCGCTGAGATATGTAGCTCGCAAAAACCGAATTTTTCGACTTTTGTAGTGAGTTTTTCCTTGGCTTCATCGAATACGTATTTTTTATTTAAATTTTTAACTTTTTATTTACTTTGCTCTTTTGCCTCCTTTCAGGCCTTCAAATGAGTCCGCCGGCAAGAATTTATTGTTTCAAGATGCCAAGGCTTTTTGTTGGCTGCTTTTTATCTTTATTAAACGTGAGTTCTATCTTATCCTTTACGAACAAATCTTATTCTGTTGCTTTCGTCAATTTTTATTCATTCCGTTTTATGCATTTATGATTTTTGAATTTTTTACTTTTCTCTTTATTAATTACTATGTATCACACATTCCCATAGGGGCGGTGAGGGGGGGTATTACCCCCACATCAGGGTCCGAAACTTGAATCACTGTCAGACGATTTTGAGCTATGAAACATTTTCTGCAATGATTTTTGGGTACAAAAGTAGTGAAAATGTTAAAAAATTTTCGGCGCTCCGCGCAGACTAGTATATACATTTCTTTTTTGCTTACCCATAAAATACCTGGAATGAAATTAAAATGATCTGAAAAGTCAAAATTTTCGATGAATTCTATATTTTTTACTTAGTGACGAATTTAGTCAGAATGGGACAAAAATTAGTTGAAAATGCAGTTTTTTACATTAAAACATGCTATATAGGATGTTTTAGCTATTTTTCATATTTGACTTGCAAAAAAGGCTAGAATTCTAAATTTAGTGGTCTCAAATTTTGGGAATTCACCCCCTGAAATTTCGACCTTGGGAAACTATGCTATGTATGTAAGATGGATTTTTCCGCTCACTTATACGAGTATCTATCGATTATAAAGTTGCCTTTTTAGTTCAAAATGAGTTTAACGTGGTATGTAGTTCCTAATGACCTTGTTTTCAATCTTCGTCATTTCGAATAAATCAATTTATGTAAGTTTACATTAAGCGTCATGTTAAAATAACTTATGTACATACATATTTAGCGATTGTTTTATCAGAAGCATTTAAATGAATATTTAAAGTTAGAAGAATTTGAGTAGTAGTTTTGTTGTACGATCTGCGTGTGAAATCTCGGCAAAGCGGCTCATTTATCGTAAAAAGGTTACAAAAACTTTATATTTGTACATTACGAAAACAATATGGATATACAGGGTGGGCTAAAAAAGGCTACACCCTATATTGTATCATAATGTGGGCCAATCTTAAGATAAGATTTTGAGACTAGTAGCATTCGACAAATAAAAGTACGCTTGTTTTACCTATGCAAAAATTTTTGACCGTTTATCAGTCATCCGTGCGCTATGGCGATTCGTTTACACCTTAATTCGATACGTTTTAAACCCCATGGTTTCTTTATTGTATGTTATTACTGAGTATTTAGTACCCTATTTTGACAATATCTCCAGTCGGAAACATTAGCACATTGGCTGAACTCCAGATTGGATACTCCTTCCTACTAAATGCAAAAACTGCTAAATATGGTCAAAAGGATATGCAAATTGATGACGCAATCGAATTGCGGTTTAAACAAAATCGAGTTAAGGTATAAACAAATGGCTGTATCACCCGAACCGTGATCAGTGTTGTTTTGTGCAAGTTCGCTTTGTACATGTACAAAGATGGTCCCCAAAAGTCTTTGTACATTTTGTACATGCTAATTTTTGGGTGTTATTCTATGGTATAGTATCGTTTTCGGTGAGGTAAAACAGGGTTTTCGACTTTTGGTAGTGTTTTCTAGCCAATTTCTGGGTTTCTGATGACAAAAATACTGCAAATTGTCTCAAAATGGCGCCAAGCGCCGGAAAATTTGGTATTTTTACTTTCTAAATGCAACATCTACCATTATAAAGAGATATAGAACATACAACTGCTTATTTCGGCGCGAAGCGCCGAAAATTTTCGGGAATTTAAATCCTTTTTTGCAGTTTTTGTCTTCCCAAAAATCTTTGTATGTTGCATGTGCAAAAACGGCCCCGAAAAGTCTTTGTACATCGGAAAAAATCTTTGTCAAGCCGAATACAACAAAAAAACGTGCACTACTTGATAGATGGCCATAAGTTTCTACTCAATTTGAACAATGACTTTTTATCTATTAAATGACATCAAATTTAAAATTTTATATCTAGAATTACCAAAGTTATGGCCGGTTACATTTGGTGTAGCCTTTTTTGGCCCACCCTGTAGTTTAAATAGGTAGCGGACATGTGTATATACTATACAAGTTTTGGCTATCAAGAAGTTTGGCCACTTTTTCTGTCCAATCATTTAGAATTGTATTATTTTAAATCGCATTTCTTAAGCATATTCGAATTTTCGTTAAGCAGTAGTTGACATGAAATCTGAAGAAAAATGAAAGATTGTATTAGTTGCTTGAGTTTTTATCAGCGAGTTTTATGCATGTCTTATAATGCGATCATCCAATTTCGCAATGTATTTCATTAGAGCATTTCTGTTGATGCTGAAATTGTGCCTAATAAACAATCAGACAGTCATTACACGGAATATCAAATTTTTTACAACATAAAAGGTATTATACATATGTCGATTTGTGAAATGATTTCTGCGCGTGTTCGAGTATGGAGCAGTTTAAAATTAAGGTTAGAGCAGTCGTTCGTTTTAGTAAACTTGATATTTTTGATAATTAAAAAATGCCACAAATTTCGCACATTCATACAAAAATAGGCCTTATTTTTCGTTTAAAACATCGAAAGCAATAATGTTTTCCTCACTGAATTTTCGGAAAAACGCAGCAAGTCGGCAAAATTGAGTTCTTATACAATGAGATGACGACTTCGGTCGATGTCATAAATGTAACGCCTTGAAATTTTGGACGGGGGCTCCACGGCCATTTTTATGGGGGTAATGAACTTCAATTTATCCGGTCAAAAACGGCAAAAAGCACTTGAAAATGGTTTAAACGCAAAAAATCGGGGAGTCAAAATTTTCTAACTCTGTGGATTGGGGAGGAGACGACCAACTTTTGGTGGGGAGATCCCTTATTCCTTATTACCCATCCGCTTGATGTTAAAGGGATCCCATAAACCGTGCACGAATTTAATCTTTATTCATCGCGCTATAGGTTCCTCGCCGGGCATTCAAGATGATCTGATAAAAAGCCACCATTTGTTATTGTGCTGTCTCGATTTCATTTACACAAACCTTCGTTTATGTAGCGAATTGATCAAAAAGTCATTCGGTAAGTGAATCTACTGATTTGAGGAAACATTTTCCAAAAGATCAATAAGAAAGGCCTTCTACTTGGAAAATGTGTCTTCGTTATGATACTTTGGCTTTCACATACGTTTAATCACATCAGCAATTTATTGTACTTCGTGTGCCTCAAAGTAAATTAATACAATTCATAAATTAATAATAAATAATAAATAAAAAACAAATAATAACATTTGATTTAGTATGTGAATTATAATGTGCTAAACCTGATGATTATCAGGAATAGGCAAAGTAGAAAAATGTGTCTTATATTCTCAAATAAATTAACTCTTTCAGATTATGAGATTTTTTGACCTTTTAACGTTTGTTTCTTAATTGTCAAAAAATTTCCGCTTTTCAACATTACGCATAATTACCTCACTGGGTTTTCTTTGTGCAAGCACCAATTCCTGATATTTTTTATCGCTTTTTTGTACATATTTGGAAGGTCCAATAACAAATTGGATGACATGATTTGTTGCTTTTGCTTGTTAATGGTGTAAGCTAAAGAAGTTTGAGTAAGCCTTAGTTTTTACAGGTTGTCCCACCTGAGGATCCAAACTATTATGTCCCATTAAGGCAATCAGTTCTTAGTATTTTTAAAAATTTTTTTGAGCGAATATAGAATGTTTAACAGGCCCTTGAGTGATAAGCTTTGGCGTGATTTGTTTCCACTCTTTAAAATGTAGCATTTTTAGATAACTGACTTTCATTCGCTATGTAAAAATTGTAGCACATACTTTTGACAGCAATTTCGCAAGACCTTGCGTAAACCTATTCAACGACTTTATGTTAATTCACAAGCATTCAGATACTGAAAATTCATTATCTTTTATTGCTGAGTTGCTTTAATCGTGGGCTTTTGATTGATAGGAAAATATATAAGTTGTGAAAGGATGCTTGCACACTGGGGGGTATGGGTGGTATCCCACTACCACAACTTTGAAAATGACGTGGCAAACCTGGGCAATAGGTGCAACCCGGTACCCTAGAGCAGGTCCGGTACCAGATAGAAGGTCTGCCAGTCGCACCTGATGATATGAGTAAATAATAATTAATCACACACGCATACGCACGCACGCACGCACGCACGCACCACGCACACACACACACACACACATACACACACACACACACACACACACACACACACACACACACACACACACACATGCACTCCCATAGAACCATCACTCAAAATCTAGTGTACAATTTTAAATGAGCTTTTTGACCAAACTTTTACGACTAAGCAACCAACCAAATAATTTGGTCTTGGGTACCAGCTGGGGCAATGGCTATTGCCCAGCTATGCTAATAGGGTAATTTCAATTATATACACATTTATTTATTTTTCGAGCATTTTATATACTGTTCAATTCATTCACTCAGACATTTTTCTTTTATTATTTTGTATTAATTAGATGTTACACGTCATTCTATTGCTCTTGTTCTTATTGTTTTCATCAAATTCGGTCATAAACGTTCATGAAAAATTAAATACGACGAATTAAGCAAAAATTTGACATTGTAAAAAAATTACCTTCCTCCCAATGAAACTCGGTTTACCCCCTCCCAGAGCTTCTGACCGTGTACATGAGTGCCTTCCATTACCATGTCCAAAAATCATTAAAAAAAGATTTAAAGGAGTTTTTATGAAAGAAAACATGTTGGAGATAGTTACATACGTGGACATTCTATTCTATACATACTATATTGTCAAAAATTTGTAGAAACCTTTCTATGCAAATATATTATGCTGGGAAACGACGCGCTGAATTATTTGAAACTTTTATTTTTATCCTGCCGCGTTGATTTGTAAATATGCGATAATTCTTGCTTGCCTAGCCGATGATGATGAAAATGCGTTGATTGAATATTTATGCGATAAATACGATGGTGTTACGCTGGATGCCAAACAGATGCGAGTGCATTGGTTTAAGAATAAGATAAGGAATCTGTTGAGCGGTCAAATTCTTCGTGGAAATGACGACACGTTGACCGAATGTTTATCCGAAGCTTATCGTCCGGACAACATGTAAATATGCACCTAAATTTATAAATATTATATGCTTTTTATGTGTATGTACGTGTGGCTTTATTAAATGAACACGATTCACGGATCTTTTCACAAAGAGTTTGTACGCTATTCTAACATTTATTTATTTATACTAATTTTCAAGGTCATATTAGCGCAAGGAAAGATCTACGATTGATTCCAGACCGGCCTGACTGCCCCAGATCGGCCATACTTTGCACATGGTTATAAAAACTGCACGTGTCGCTAGTTTACAAAAATGATTTTAATATCTTTTGTAGTACGATGTTTTGCCATTTATCAATGGAAAAGTCTTTTAAATTGATTTTACTTGAGTATTTTGCTATATTAGCATGTATGTATTCCAGGGATGTGCCGATTAAGCGGAACCGGAACCGGCTGGAAGCGACCAGTTTTTGGAACCAAAGCCGGAAGCGAGAACCTATTTTTCAATTTTTAATAACCGGAAACGGGACTGATTTTCAACCGCTCGATTCCCAGGTCTAAGAAGCGGAACTGAAAACGTCGGTTCCAACTTTCGTAAGAACCGGAACCGGAATGGAGATTTTAATCTTTCTAACAACCGGAACCGACTTTTTCGAAAAAACCTGGAGCCGGGACATACTTAATGTATTCAGTGGCGGGCGCATCCAGCATTTTCTTTACAGGGGCGGAACCCCAAAACTTCCCAATATTATCAAAAAGAGTTCAGAAAATCCGTCCACTATGCTTAAATTAGCGTTTTATTGTTGCCTTTTGACAAGCGGAATAATTTCTAAATTCTGATGCAAAAACTATATAGAAATTTTAAACTTTTTGAAACTTTAATGAGAATCATGCAGAATTGCACTCGGAAAGTCACTGTAAGAACCACAAAATCTTTACTTTATACAAAAAAACTTACTGTGTTGACATGGAAATAAGGTTTTTGGAGCGCCAAAAAGTCAGTAAACGTCATTCTGAATCGCGAAGTGCCCGAAAAATTTGAAAAATCATTAAAAAATTGGTTGGAATCACCAGAAAATACACATTTTTGACGCTATGGGAGGCGCAAATTAAGAGTTTGTATTTACTTTCATCTTTACATCATACTTAGGTCGTGTTAGCATACATATTTACATTGAAAATGTCTTAGCCGTGCAGTATTTTATTGTAACATTTTAATTTTATGACTGCGCTTCTTATGTAATACGCAGAAAGTCGTTAGCACCAACATTATGAGAAATTAATTACAAAGAAGGGAGATATGGACGAGCGAGTGTTCGTGACTCAGTTAAGCCCATTGACAACGTCATCTGCGGCACTAAGTTGCACTCCTTCGAAAATAAGTAATTTAAAGGTTTTAATTCTGGTTTTAGTTTTAATTTTAATCTTGTACTGTGATGGCACACCTAATGTATTTTAAAGCATCTTTTCCTAAGCCAAAATTAGGCGCAATTGAAGTCAGCGCGGATGACCAAATTGCATCCGATTAATTGAGAAATTTAGTGTGGCCATTTACGGGCAAAAAACCTGCAATTTATAGTTAAAAATTGAAATACGCAATTTTTATTACTGTAGAAGGTCATACCTTTTCGTAAAAATTGTTAACATCCTCTCTTTGGTTGTACTATTTATGTACATACATATGCCCGCTCGATAATGCGATAAATTGTTGAATAGGTTTTTAATGCAAGCAAGCTGCGCATTTTAGAAGTTAAATAGATTCCGTCGCTGAAATTTCATCAGTCAAACATAAAGATAATTTGAAAGAAGAAACAGTAAATCTGAACAAAGAAAATAAGCGAGCAGTCAGCATACATGGTCTTGGGGTTTTTGGAGTTTTTTACCCTCTCTAGCAAAATTTTCACCCCATCCCCGAGAAATTTTATCACCCCTCCCAGAATGCGCGATTTTTCAAAAGTTTCCAAAATTTTCTAAAGTCGTAAAAGTGCCTTTTTAAGCGTTTTAGCTATCTATTTTCTCAAAAAGTCGAATTTTCGGCGCTTGAGGCACTCTAAAATTTTGCCCCCAGAATTCCCATGCTGTGCATTTGTGACTGTCAATTATTCTACAAATAGGATGCATATATAAATTAATGGATATTTTGAAACTTCCCGTCTAATTTTGCTCAAAATTACAGAAGTGGGTACTTGTACAGTTCTTATTCATCATGAAACTTTACTGAGGCCATATGATATAATATAGGTCGTCTTCCTATGTTTTAGCACGCTTATGCTAAAATATACGACGTCGTCCTTCAATCCTATGTATGTTATAACAATGTCCCACCTCTTAAGTTCATCTCAAATTTTTTTAAGGATGGCTCAAATATTCTGACGAATTTTGTATGTTTAAAAAATCACCGCTAATAATTTTTTCATGTTCTGTTGAAAAGGTCATAAGATTAATTATTTGTTCTTATATACAAAGTCTTTTATATTTAAATAAATATGCTCGTAAATTTATTTGACGAGTAATGCTTTGTAAGCAATGAAATGAAATTTTAATAAATAAAGAAATAGGATACATATATATATATATATATATATATATATATATATATATATATATATATAAAAAAAATATATATATATATATATATATATATATATATATATATATATATATATATATATATATATATATATATATATATATATATATATATATATATATATATATATATATATATATATATATATATATATATATATATTTATGTTTACCGTGTGTGAGTGCTCCTTCGAGATGGACAGAATATATTTCATCTACCAATTATTTATTTTTTCTAATGAATAATTGTAGATCTACATGCCTACGTAATGTGCGATTTTGTACAATGTACGTAATTTAAATTAATGGCAGAATAATATCGTACTCCATTTTTAAAAATACCCTTTTTACATCATTTACCGCGTATTTTCACTCATGTTGTTTGTTGTTTATAATGTAGGTATGTTTTTACATAACTTGTTTCTATTCGTTTCATTAATTTTTTAATTAGGCGATAATAGGATGACGCCAGACCGCGAAAAAAATTGAAAAAGAAATGCTATTGAGAAGAAACGGTAGAAGCTTGCTTAGAAAGAGTGAGGGCTAAGACCAATTGTTATCGCTATTGTAGCTAAGCTGGTTTATTTTATCACAGTGGGCTATAAAATTGTGTAAGGTACATTATTCTTTTCCGTGGTTTTTCAAAAAATTGGTCATTGTCATATTTAGAGAATAAAAAATAAAAAATGTGCAAAATCGGTATAAATATCCATCTCAAATTTTGGGACGTGACCAGTGACGGAGGCCGACTGCCCTGACATGAAGAAATTAATTTTTTTGGTATGAAGTTTACCAAAGAAAGATCAACATTCTCAAAATGCATTAAAAAGACTGCCAAACCGGACCTTAGCTCATTTCGATGCTTTTAAATCAGTAAGCTATTCTTTTGCTATACTATGTGCATGCAGGGCCGTATCCGCGATTCGGCCAAAGGGGTGGGGAGAATTCAAATTGGTATATCTCATGGAAAATTCGTCAAAATATGCATAGCTTGCAAACAACGCATTTTTCGACGTTTTTTCAGAAATGCTCCATCCATTAGATCATAAAATTCAAATTTTTCGGAAAAAAGCTCTTGATTACTCAAAAATCTATAAAAAGTGTTATTTTTGGTCGCGCTGAGCCAAAATTATAGGAAATAGTTTTACACCTGGTGCAGAAAATTTGAAGATTTTACGACAATGACCTGCGGTTTTTCCATCTTTCTTTACATTATCTTACCTTTCAAAACTTTTTTTGCCCTAGGAGAGAGGCGGCCGCCCTCCCCCGCCCTCCCATAAATACGGTCATTTATGCAATGCTTGTCCGATGAAAAACAACAAAGCGTTGTTTTACATGAAAAATATGTCTAGTTTAAAATTAGAAAAATAGCCAAATTGTCATTTGAAAGTAAACCCAGCTTAATTTTGGGTGAAGTACGTAACATTAAAAAAGCGAGTCGTAGGTTACGATTTGGCAAAGCATCTTAAAAAAGTAAAACAAGGAGCGAAAAATCGCTCTATCGGGCTACCATCTGCACAGTTTTTCATGTTGTTGCGCTGTGATAAATAATCGTAATCTTATCGAAACCTGAATTGAAAGATTTAGATATCCCTTCATTTTAATGCACGTTTTTTAATTCATTCAATACACAGGTTAGCCAACTACCGGCCCCGACTCCATTTACTGGGCGTCGTTATTTAGATTCGGACTACTTTTGCCCGATTGACCCGGAGAACGCATTTCAGTCTGTTAGCAAACTTCAGTCTTTGGTCGCTAATCTCTCTCCTAGTCCATCTGCCGATTTGTTGGATATTCTAAAGTACATACGTACAGGCCCGTATCCAGGATTTTATTTCAGGGGGGAGGTGGGGCCGGAATTTTGAGATCATGTAGTACAAAGCAGACATGGAGTACGCAGGTTGCGGGGGTGGTAAAGGTGGGCGGCCGCCCCTACCTTCCCAAAATTCTTTTTGTTCGATGGTGCACAAAATAAACACAAGCACACATGAGGGGTTATCTTCCTACCAGGAATTTTTATTTCGAAAAGTTAAAATTTTATGAACTTTATGGATATAGTTGGAAGTTCAGAAACGCTAGAAATGCACTTTATTTTGTGCACCGGCGAACATATGCCGAAATATAGGGTTTCTAATTTTGGACCGCCCCTCTAAAAATCCTGCGTACGCCCCTACATACCGATATGTTGATTGTAATTTACATATTTTATGTTATTGATTAAAAATATCAGTATTTCAAATTATTTTCTTTTGGAATTTTTAGTCACTTGGTCATTTTTTGCCTTTTGCCCATTTTTGCAAGTATTTGTAGTTCTTATCATTAGGTTATGTATTATTTAGGTACATTTTTCCTTCAGTCTTCATTTCATACATGCACATAGGGGGTGAGGGAGGTATCAACCCGCGTAGAGTTTCAGCCAGACAGGTACTGTCCTGCGATTTTAAGCTGATGGAACGTTTTTCGCATCATTTTTGAGGACAAAAACAGAAAAAACGTCACAAGTTTTTAGTGCGCTTCGCGCTAGATTAGTACTTTTAAGTACTTTTTACTAAAAAAGCGCCCACAATCGATAAATTGTTGCATTTTTTAATGTTAAAAGTGATATAATGCTGTCAAAATGGACTAAAAATGCTTTTAAATGTGGTTACTACGAAAAAACGTTCTATATGCTATTTTGACCATTTTGATTGCTAAAACAGCAAAAAAATCGTGAACGTTAAATTAATTGTTTCGGATTTTTTCGAATTTCACCTCTCTTGCCGACCCTGACCTTGTGCACCTATGCTTCAAATCATTTAGAAACTCGGTCTGATTAGCATGCGCGCTACATACATATATCTGCATACTTGGGAAATTGTATGATATCGTTTATCGTTGCCTCTGCTTGTTAATGTATGATTTTTTTGTAGATTTTTGTTAGTTAGACGTACTTTTGTACATATTTATACATTTAGTGTACATACGTTTATAATGTGACATCTGTTTTCTCGTTTGCGCATTACACCAGCGTTCATTCAGCTGCTTTCTTATTTTCAGAGTTATTTTGTACTTTCGCATGTAAATTAGTGCAGCTGAGCCATGAAATGGACACTAAAGTTTCCTGAACATTGGCTTCTGCAACAATTTATTGCATTCTGATCATACATGGTCGCAGAAGTCAATAAAGGGTCAAGTGACTTGACCCTGGCTGCTGAGCGACCCCGCGACTCCTTAGGAGAAACTGAAGCAACTCCGCAAGATTTATGAAAATTTCATGTGGATAATGAGGCAAAACGAAGACTGAAAATGAATGAGAACCGAAAATTTTCTAGAAAGCGCTTGAAATTGACCAGAAACTGCAGAATAACGTAGTTTGAACGCCATTTTAGCGTTTATCTCACTTTTTGAGATCATTTTAGTCCGAATAAGGATCAATTTTCTACCCCCATCCCCAGATCGCTTATACCTGCATCTTTGGCCATGACCAACCCCGCAGCTCCAGGTGATTCGTTTGACCCTGAAAAACTTTAGCGCGCCCATGCATGCGATGGCTCAAAATGGTGGGCGGGGGATCCTCGGCCATTTTCAAGGGGGGGGGTAAATGACCTCCAATTACTGACCAAAAAGGGCCAAAAAACACCTAAAGGCGACAAAAAATTCGATTTTTGCTGAAAATCGGTGGGTGGGGGTCAAAAATTTTCTGGCTTTGGGGAATTGGGGGACGGCTGACGTTGAGTGGGGGATCCCCCATCCCCCCCCTCTTACAGCGTATGAGCGTGCCCATATATGATTCTGATCGTATTTTATTTAACTTAATGAATTACAGCTCATATAGACCAGAAATTTTATCAAATCATCAAGCGCATCGTGGCTGAAATGGGCGGAACGTTTTTGTCAGCCTGCGCTCAGGTATACGATTCCTTCAGTTTTGCCACCCCACCCAAACTTTGGACTTTAAGGAACTGTGCTGCTTGCACCCCTGTCTTTATTTATGTATCTAATTTATGAGAAAGCATGCATGTATGTGCTATAAATGCAAATTATAAGCATAGTAAGATTGTATTTCATTACTAAATTGATTTTTAAACGTATATATGACCTAGGCAAAGCGACGAGAGAGTGCAGGGCAGGTCCTATCATGCCAGTATCCAGGGTATAAAGGCACGTGTCTTCCCCCAAAACGAAATATGAGAATGATCGAATTATTAGTCTATTTAGTCCCAAGTACGCGGTACCCTACCATTTTTAATCTTTGAAATCTAACGCGTATTTTGCTTATTTGTCTTCTGTTTTACACAGGTTTTATGCAAAAAATGAGATTTGTTCAAGGGGTGTGAATTGGATTCTCACCATATTTAAGGCATCAGCTGGGTAGCAAAATTTACAGAATGTACAGCTCTTATGGTCGTAAAACGCCTTTTTTTAATTCATCAATTTGTCCCCCTTATGTATTTGCAGCCCAAATTATTCATGTACTTCCGACTAATGTCTAGGCTCTTAGATCGAGCCGTCAGGTTATCAAGTCATCTCGTTTTAATCAATTAAGAAAAATATGTCTATTAAAATATTGATAATTTCTCAAATCACTTAGGTACATATTTTAGTTTTTACTTCAAAACTCATAATTTTGGTTGCTTTGCATCACAACAACACGAAGTGCAAGTTTCGAAGGGCCAGCAGAAAAAATAATATCCATCTCAATACTCACGCGCTGGCGACGAAATTCGCATCAGACACGTGCCACGACCTTCAGTGCGAATAATGCAGTGCAAGCAATTCGTGATCCCTCAGGTAGGGAAAAACAGGGGCCGAACCGGGCCAATGGCAGTGATTATATGCAGCCAAGTGCAAATAATTTAGCATGCATCAAAATATTGTTTGCAGTCAAAAACCAGCGGCCTATACTGCTCATAAATTCAGACACAATGTAATATTATTTGCAGTCAAAAACCAGCGACATAGAATGCAAGTAATATCACACAGTTCAATATTATTTGCAGTCAAAAACCACTTGACTGCCAATAATATCACACATTCTAATATTATTTCCAGTCAAAGACCAGCGACCTAGACTGCAAATCACACACACAGTTACATATTATTTGCAGTCAAAAACCAGCTACCTCGACTGCAAATGATATCACACAAGTCTATTATTTGCAGTCAAGAGCCAGCGTCTTAGACTGCAAGTAATATCACACACAGTCAAATATTATTTGCAGTCAAAAACCAGCTACCTTGACTGTAAATAATATAGCATAGTGTACTGAATTATTTGCAATCTAGGTTGCTGGTTTTTGACTGCAGATAATATTTAAGTGTGTATAATATCATTTGCAGTCTCGGTCACTGGTTCATGACTGCAAATAATATTAGACTGTGTTTGATATTATTTGCAGTCAAGGTAGCCGGTTTTTGACTGTAAATAATATTTTACTGTGTGTGATATTATTTGCAGTCTATTTCGCTGGTTGTTGACTGCAAATAATATTTAACTGTGTATTATATTATTTGCAGTCTATGTCACTGTTTTTGACTGCAAATAATATTACACTGTGTCCGAACTTATTTGGGAATTTGGGCAGTTTATCAAGTTTCCAATTTTCACTAAATACATATTTTTCTGCCATTCTCAAGGTTGTGGACTACAAGAAGTTAAGTTATACCGCGCGGAAACCAAGATTAAAGACAAATTTTTTTGTAATTTTTTGCACAAATTTTATAGAAATTTTTTTAATTTTACTATTTGTAGCATTGTTTACATCCAGTTCAAGATTTCTACTTAAATACGATTCAAACAGCATTTTGGATTATCTCAAATTTGCAACCATTTGAACATTCAAACAGTGGAATGCAGAATAATATGTAGCCAATTTAGGTCAACCTAAGCAGCTATACATCGACCTGAGCATCTATACCTCGATCTAAGCGAGAGCGACCTCGACCTAAGCAGCCTAAAACACCTTCTTAGATATACTAAGCCTGAGCCTAAGCGTAATTTAAGCAGAAACTTGAATTTTCACATATCTAATCAAGTAAAATGACAGAAAAAAGATGCAAAAAATATTTTTTTTAAATTTAAAAATTTTCAAACAAAGTTTTTTTGTTTCTGCGAAATAAAAGTTATTTTTTCGTAATCAGCGACCTTGAAAATGTCAGATACATATATTAGAGCCCAAATTCGGAACATTTTGGTAAATTATAAAATACCCATTATTTGCAGTCTAGGCTGCTGGTTTTTGACTGCCGATAATATATGCTACTTATGCTAAATTAGGATTGACTGCAAATAATCACTGCTCAGGCCAACCGGAATATCCTACTTGAGTCTAATCTGCATACTGCTGTTCTGACACTGGCATGGCCAGTAGGGGGAAAAGGAAATCCCTCCCCCAGGGAAAAATTTTGAATTTTCTGAGATGGAGCTATGCGGTTGCATGGAGCTGTTACGCGGGCGGAGAGTAAAGCCGAAAAATTCGGCATGAGAAGAAGATGTATTTGCAACACATTTCTAGCAAATAGAAATTTGGAAAATGCAGAAAATTCATGCGCTTTGCAAAGATTGTGTTTAGAGTTTGTTAAATAAGCTAGGTGATTTGAAACTTTTACTTAATAGCAAAGAATTTGAGATGATGTTGTGAATCTTGGCTTTATCCTGAAATTCCAGATAGCCTACTTTGCACTCCAGATAGTTATCAAGATTTCAATGTGACCATCTCAGGAAATGCGGGGGTGGAGTTATAGCTTTGGTCAGTAACAGATTACGTATGAAAATTAACGAAAATTCCCGTCATTTTTCCTGCTAGTGAAATCTTAATTTTCGATTTATGCAATAAAGATATTTAAACTAGATTTATTTTAGCATATCGTCCTCGCAACTACAATACTATATATGCTGAGAATCTTTGTCATTCAATTGAATGCACTTCAAATGTTTCTTATCCTTTAATAATAGTTGGCGATTTTATTTTTCCTAAAATTAATTGGGTTTCCAACTCATTTCCCCCTGATCCTATTAATACTTTATTTTATACTACGTTCTGTACAACTGGTTTGGATCAACTAATTCGTAGTCTAACTCACGATAATAATATTTAAGATTTGCTCTTTTCAATTAACATAGCCACTACAGGTGAAAGGTTTACCCCCTTTTTCAGATAGTGACCATAATTCTATTGTTTTTGAGATTCATGGGTCAAAAGAGATAACAAACGTGCCCTTTCGTCTAGATTTTGTAAAGCTAATTACGCAATTAATCTCTATTTGTTTAGCCACTGTTTCTTGGCCTGATTTATTTAATCAGTGTACTTCAGAAGATGATATGTATATTTTTATTTCTGTTCTTCAAAGTATTAGTTCTGATCTCATATCTAAAAAGTACAAAAAAATTCTGAAAAAGCCCTCCCTAAGCATATTCGTAAATCACATTCAAAAAAAACTAAGACTATGGAAGAAATACAAATTGTTTAGAACTAATGCTAATTGTATCATCTATTCTAGTTTCTGCAAATCTATAAGAAGAGAAACCAAAAAGTTTTTTCTAACAAAGAATTAGAAGTTTTAAAATCAGGTGATATCCGTAACTTTTACAATTTTAATAATTTTCGTTTAAAAATCAATAAAAATTCATTTCCCTTGACTCTACGTAACGGTATTGAATTGGATATCGATCATGTAGAAGCTAATCATTTCAACTCATATTTTACATCTGTTTTCACTCTTGACGATAAAACTCTTCCTGTTTTTCAGGCTCGTACATTTCATCTTTATCGACTATCGATTTTGATGTAGACACAGTTTACAGAGCTATTTGTGAATGTTAAAACAAGTACTGCATTAGGCCCTCATGGCCTGTACTCGTATTTTATCAAAAAAAAATTAGGTTATTCGCTCTCCTCTCCTCTTGCCTCTATCTTTGAAACATCTTTTCGATCAGGTTCAGTCCCCAAAATGTGGTGTCAAGCAAATGTAATTCCTGTTTTTAAAAATAAAGGCGATTCTGCTTGTGTTGAAACTTTTCGTCGATTTCTTTGTGCTGCTCTGCTTGTAAAATTATAGAAAAAATCGTCAATAATAAGATTCTTGAGTACTTAAATAAAAAAATTGCTTTCTGCCCTTCAATTTGATTTTTAGAAGGTATATCATGTGAAACCCAATTGCTATAGTGTAAAAACGAATGGGCAAAATGTTTCGATAAAAAATCTACAATTGATGTAACTTTCATCGATTTCAAAAAAGCTTTTGACAAAATTTCGCATACAAAATTACTTCATAAAGGTTCTGCATATAGCTTACATGGTTCCTGTTTAACTGGCTTAAATCTTTGTTATCTTCTCGATCTCAGTGCGTAGTCGTTAATAGTCCTTTTTCAGATAGCCTAAATGTATCCAGCAGAGGGAGTGAAATGCATACGTGGGCAGCAAGAAAATTCTGGGGGGGGGTGCAAGATTTTTTTGAAGGTCGAAAAATGGCCTCAAAAATGGTGGTATGGCGATACAAAACACCATTTTTCGACGTTTCTCATCAAGCACTATCCATTGGCATCAAAAAATTGCGAAAAAAACGAAAAAATTTTCAAAAATTGAATTCTGGGGGGTATTTTGATTCTGGGGGTATTTTGGTTTCTGGGGGGGGTGCATACCCCCAAACCCCACGCCCAGGTGTGGTGAAATGTATCCAGCGGTGTCCCACAAGGGAGTGTAATAGAGCCAACTCTTTTCTGAATTACATAAATGATTTGTGCGATATCAATAGTTGTGTACGTTTATTTGCGATGTTAAGTTGTATAATTTGTCTTCCTGTAACGCTATACTTCAAAATGATCCTAATAAGCTTTGTATATGGTCGCGTGAATGGCAGCTTCAGATATCTATCGATAAGTGCTCAGTTCTGTACATGGGTTATAAAAATCCCAAACATCAATATTTCATTGGAAATCAACTATTGCCTTCTGATTCGGACTGTGCCCCCGACTTAGGTGTTCTGCTGTCTCAAAATTTGAAATTTAATCAGCACTATCACGAAATAAATAAAAAAGCTTCTCAGTGCTCTAGTCTGATACTTAAGTTATTCTTTTCTCGTGATCATAAAATTTTGTCTTGTGCGTTTAAGATCTATCTTCGTACACTGCTCGAATATCGGTTTGTAGTCCATATCGTATTCGAGATTTTGATCGCATTGAAAGAATTCAGCACAGGTTTATGCGAAATCTTTTCGGCTTTAACAGCGGTTTTTTTCTATAACGATCGTTTAATTAAACTGTTTATAGAACGTCTTGAAACATGCCGTATTCATTTTGCATTGCGCTTGTATTTTCAAATTATTACTGGACAGTCCCATATTCTTTGTGACGAATTTTTTGCTTTCAACAACAATTATACTCGCTGTTAATAATTTTAAGCTTGTTGTTCCAGTAGGTCCTTCTGATATTCTCAAGTATGATTTCAGTCATAGATATGTTAATCTGTGGAATTCGCTTCCATACGATCTTGTAAATTCACCTGGCTTGGAAATTTTTTATGCGCAAACTCAGTACTTTCGATTTATCTTTTTTGTAAAGGGGCACACGTAAGTTGTCACTTTGTGACTGCGTGTCCCAATTGCTGTCGTTTTTTTATCATATGCTGTGTAGTGATCGACCGGGGCCCCGGCCCAGGCTATCCCCGGCCATTTTTCAGCATCCCCGGAAACGCTACTTAGAGTTGACAAACACGTTCTATTTCTAGTTGGAAATTGTACCTTTTCAAAAAAAATATTTTTAGAAAAAACACTTTTACATTGAATTGAACGGGAACCGCCTGCTTTAAAACGCCTTTCTTGTGTAATAGTTATTAGGACACAAGTTAATTATAGGCGAATGTAAAGTACGCTGCAGAATTGCGTTCGATCCGATAAACTATATATGTCTGATTTATTACATACAATACCTATTCCGCCCAATCGCTACATCTCTGTGATTCCACTATAACTCGTTTCTTGCATAATAGTTATTGAAGCGGAAGTGAATAATAGGCTGAAGTAAACTACACTGCAGAATCGAGACCGATCCATAAGCTATGTGTTTCTCATTTATTACGTCAAATACCTATCCGCCCAATCGCTACATCTCTGTGATTCCACTACTTCTGTTTCTGGTTTTGTTAGTAACGATTATTACTTCTGTTTTTTATTGTAGCTTTCTCATTTATATTAAAAGTCTTTGTTTCCTATTTTAAATTGCTTGGAAAATTATGCTCTGTTAGGGCATTGTCTGTGTGCCTTCATTTCTACTCGCTTCCAGACATGCACAGTAAAAAATTCCTGAGAGGGTGACGCCGGAAAATTTTTTAAAGTGCCTTTTTACCATAAAAACGCTTGATATGCATTAAAAACGCGATTTTCAAGCATTTCTGATGATGCTCTTTCTTTCTTGAACATAAAAACACGAAAGAATTTCGTAAAATTGCATTAAATTGGCCAAAATATAGTCAGAAAGTGACTATTTAATGCCAATTTTGACAATTTTGAGCCATTTGAACGCCAACAACGCTTGAATCTAGACACTTCCTATAATGTTTCTGAAAAAGCAAATTCTGGGGGAGGGAATTTCTAGCGGAAGGTGAAATTTTTTTTGGGGGGGTGAAAACCCTCCAAACCTCTATGATCATGTATGCTCGCTTTTATAAGTTAGCTCTCGAAAAATACCTCAGCCCGCCTATTAAATCTGTGTCCAGCGAACACGAATTCAAGTCAGCTCTTGATTTTGCTAATGATTCAAGAATTAGATTAAACCAGAAAATCTTCAGCTCTTATTTCTAAAGCATAATTTGCGAGCAATTGGATTCAATATGCGGGAGCTCCCAAGCACTTAGGTTGATGAACATGTAGAATGCGGCGCAAGCTGCAGCAGTAGTAGTAGTGAAGATTCAAATAATATTGAGTGTGATAATAGCAGCGACATAGAATTTAATGATGATTCAGACAATGAAACACTGGACTAAATGTTTCTTGTGATATAAATAGTAATAAAACTTGATTTGAAAAGGCGCACCTATTTTTGCGCTAGCCATTTACTACTGAATGGAGCAGTCGCTCATTATTTCTCTTTCTATGCCCACCCCAAGTATGTGTCATGCAATAATATTTTCCTTGTCTGACTCCAGCCCCAGCCCCGGCCGGGAATTTCTTTCAGCCCCAGTACCGCCCTGGCCCCGGCCAAAAAAAGTGGCCGCGGTCGATCACTAATGCTGTGTTAGGCTTGGCTAAACTTAAGAATATGGTACTTTTAGAAAAGGAGCAAAACAAAGACAGCATGCCAAAATTTTTTGCAAAACTGGTAGAACATGATAAATTGAAGCGCGGAAAAAAAATTTGGTGAAAATCTGAGCCATACTTGCAAAGTTGCAGGCAACTCTCGATTTGAGTGTTGGGTGGGACGATTAAACGGCTCGATCCAAGGACTTACACATTTTGTCAGAAATAAATAATATGGGCTGAAATTACGGAAGGAAGCATAGCAATGAAGGAGAAAAAAGAAAAAAGGCACGGAAGCTTGTTCGAAATTTTGGAAACTTAGAAAAATTTTCATATTTTTTTGCATGTTTTTTTGGTTTTACTTGGGCTAAACTTAAGAATATGGTACTTTTATAAAAGGAGCAAAACGAATAAGGCATGCCAAAATTTTTTGCCAAACGGGTAGAATATGATAAATTGAAGCGCGGGAAAAAAATTTGGTCAAAATCTGAGCCATACTTGCAAAGTTGCAGGCAACTCTTGATTTGAGTGTTGGGTGGGACGATTAAATGGCTCGATCCAAGGACTTACACATTTGTTAGAAATAAATAATATGGGCTGAAATTACGGAAGGAAGCATAGCAATAAATGAGAAAAAAGGAAAAAGGCAGGAAACCTGTTCGAAATTAAAAAAACTTTAAAAAAATTTTCATATTTTTTTGCATGTTCTTTCGGTTTTACTTGATAAGATATACGAAAATCTAAGTTTTTGCTTCTATTATACTTAGGCTTAGGCTTAGTATATCTGAAAAGGTGTTTTAAGCTGCTTAGGTCGAGGTCGCTCCCGCTCAGGTCGATGTATAGATGCTTAGATCGATGTATAGATGCTTAGGTCGATGTATAGATGCTTAGGTCCTTGTATAGATGCTTAGGTCGACGTATAGATGCTTAGGTCGACGTAAATTGGGTATCTACATGTGAAAGTCTTTGTAATTCTATTGAATGGGCTTCTAATGTACCTTATCCTTTATTAATTGTTGATGATTTTAATCTTCCTAAAATTAATTGGGTCTCCAACACCTTTCCTTCTAATCCCATCAATACTTTATTTTATGATACCTTCTGTACAACTGGTTTGGAGCAACTAATCCGTAGTCCAACTCACGATAATAATATATTAGATTTGCTTTTTCACTTAATCAAGCCATTAACGTTAAGATTTCACCTCCTTTTTCTGATAGTGATCATAATTCTATTGCTTTCGAAATTCAAGGGTACGAAGAGACAAATCACATGCCCTCTTGTTTAAATTTTCGAAAAGCCAATTACGAGTTAATTTCTATGCGATTAGCCACTGTTTCTTGGCCCGATTTATTTAATCAGTGTACTTCGGCAGATGATATGTATAATGTTTTTGTTTCAGTTCTTCAAACTATTAGTTCTGATCTAATACCTAAAAAAGCACATAGCAATTTTAAGAAAGTTCTTCCTAAACACATCCGTAAGTTATATTTAAAAAACTTAAATTATGGAAAAATTACAAAAAGTTCAAAACTCGAACAAATCGAACTATCTATTCTAGTTTCTGCAAATCTATAAAAAGAGAAACCAAAAATTTTTACGCTAAAGAAGAACTAGAAGTTTTAAAATCAGGCGATATCCGTAACTTTTACAATTTTGTTAATTCTCGTTTAAAAATCAGGAAAAGTTCATTTCCCCTGACTTTATCTAATGGTACCTATTGAATTAGATGACGATCATGTTAAAGCTAATCATTTTAACTCATATTTTGCCTCTGTTTTCACCGTTGATGATCAAAATCTTCCTGTTTTTCAGGCTCGTACTTTTTCTTCGTTAGCAGAAATCAATTTCGATGTAGACACCGTTTACAGAGCTATTCGCGAATCTAAACCAAGTACTGCATGTGGCCCTGATGGCCTATGCTCATTTTTTATTAAAAAACTAGGTTATTTGCTTTCTTCTCCTCTTGCTTCTATCTTTGAAACTTCTTTTCGATCAGGTTCAATTCCAAAATTGTGGTATCAAGCAAACGTAATTCCAGTTTTCAAAAATAAAGGTGATTCTGCTTGTGTAGAAAATTATCGTCCGATTTTGTTGTGTTGCTCTCCTTGTAAAATTATGGAAAAAATTGTTAATAAAAAGATTCTGGATTACTTAAATATAAATAATTTACTTTCTCCTCTTCAATTTGGATTTTTAAAAGGTCGATCATGTGAAATGCAATTGCTAAAGTGTAAAAACGAATGGGCAAAATTTATTGATAGAAAATCTACTGTCGATGTAATTTTTATCGACTTCAAAAAAGCTTTCGATTCTTTATCGCACACAAAATTACTTCATAAACTTTCTGCATATGGTCTAAATGGTTTTCTTTTCAACTGGCTTAAATCTTTTTTATCCTGTCGATCTCAGTGCGTTGTTGTTAATAGTTCTTTTTCAGATAGCTTTAATGTAACTAGCGGCGTCCCACAAGGGAGCGTGATAGGGCCAACCCTTTTTCTGATTTACATAAATGATTTATGTGATAATATGAGTAGTCGTATTCGGTTATTTGCTGACGATGTTAAAATGTATAATTTGTCCTCTTCTAAAACTATACTTCAAAACGACCTTAATAAGCTTTATACATGGTCGCGTGAATGGCAGCTTCAGATATCTATTAATAAATGCTCAGTTTTGTACATGGGTTATAATAATCCTAAACATCAATATTTTATTGGAAATCAACTTTTACCTTCTGATTCTGACTGTGTCCCGCGATTTAGGTGTTCTAATGTCTGAAAATTTGAAATTTCAGCAGCACTGTCATGAAGTGATTAAAAAAGCTTCTCAGCGATCCAGTCTGATACTGAAGTTATTCTTCTCTCGTGATCATAAAATTTTTGTCTCGTGCTTTTGTTGTATATGTTCGTCCGCTTTTAGAGTACTGCTGTACGGTTTGGAGTCCTTACCGTATTCGAGATATTGATCGTATCAAGGGAGTTCAGCGCAAGTTTACCCGTTGTATTTTCGGTTTTAACAGTGGTTTATCATATAATGATCGTTTAAAAAGTCTGTCGTTAGAACGTCTCAAAATACGCCGTATTTGTTTTGCTTTATCCTTTTATTATCAGATTATTAATGGAAAATCACACATTCTCTGTGACGAGTTTTTCGCTTTTAATCGCAACTATACTACGCTCTGTCAATAACCTTAAACTGACTGTTCCAGTAGCTTGTTCAGATATTCTAAAGTATGATTTCAGTCATAGATATGTGAATCTGTGGAATTCACTTCCAGTTGATGTTGTAAATTCACCTAGCTAAGTAATTTTTCGACGCAAACTAAATGCTTTTTGATTTTTCTGTTCATCTGAAGGGGCACGCGTAAGTTTTCACTTTTTTGACTGCGTGTCCCGTTGCTGACGTTTTAGTCATATGTCGTTTTATCATATCTTTGTATCGTACGCTGTGTCTTTATTTTTACCATGTCTTGTACATTTTGCAATAAATCTTTGTTGTTGTTGTTGTTGATTCTGCATTCAGCTGTTTGAATCTCTAAATACTTAGGTCAGCAAGATGCTTGCTTAGGTCGAGAAGAGGCTAATTAACGAAACCCTTAGCTTTTGTAATATTGATCATAGACGGATGAAATTTTTTTCCGCGCTTTCCTTCAACATGTTCTAAGCACCGTTTTTTCCACTTTTTGGTCTATTTGTAAACCAAAATTTTGGGAAATGAAAAAAATTTTTGGGCTTGGTTGGCATTTGTGGAAAATTCTTGTAATGTTAAAAATGCGTTTTAGAGAGTTAAAACTTCAAAAATTTTTCGGTGCTTCGCGCCAAATTGATTTAATTCTTACTTATTATTAATCTTTAAGCCGCTGGCCGCGCAAGTGCAACATTTTTATCGACAATCTGGTCTAGAACTTCACTACGATTGAAAATCCTTATTTTCTGCAAGGATTCGGTTAGTTTTTGTAATGCAAAAATGCGTTTTAGAGAGGTCGATTTAATTCTTACTTGTTATTGATGTTTAAACCGCGCGGCGCCAATTGCAGCATTATTATCGATAATCTGGTCCTAGAACTCCACTACAATTGAAAATCCTTACCTTCTGCACAGTTTTTGTAATGCAAAAATGATTTAGAAACTAAAATTACAAAATTTTCTGGCGCTTGCCATTTGATAAATTATAGTTTTAATTGTCAAAACGACTTCAGAATTAGCTAAAATGCTTTACTGAAGGAAGGACATTCAAGTTTCAACATAAATAACGTATACTGATCATGATATTTCTTGTAGAGCGCGAAATTTTTATACAAAAAGTGCATCAAACACCGCTATTGCATGTGTACCATAAATTTACTTAAAAAACACTGATTTTTCAACACAGGCGCCCTATTCTAAACGTTTTAGACCTCCCAAAAAACGTGGAAAAAAAGTCGGAAAAAGTGGAAAAAAATTTTGGGTTCGGTCTATAATGTCAACCAAATCGCTGGGAAAAAAACGGTGGTTCTAAGTACTGAGCAAAAAAATTCGCTCTTCTGAAGTTTATTTTCTAGTATTTTGAAAGTACCATATTCTTAAGTTACTCCTTTTACTTGATAAGATATACGAAAATCTAAGTTTTTGCTTCTATCATACTTAGGCTTAGGCTTAGTATATCTGAAAGAGTTAGATCATGTGCGTTACAACTTGTTGAGTGCAAAAATCAGTGGACCAAATTTCTAGATGAGGGAATTCCTGTTGACATTGTCTACATTGACTTTTGTAAGGCTTTTGATACCGTGTCACACAAAAAACTGCTAATTAAATTGGCATCTTATGGACTGAACAAACTCTCTTTTAATTGGATCGAAAATTTCTTGACTAATAGATCCCAAGTCGTTAAAATTAAAAATTCTTTATCTGATTCCATTCCTGTTACCAGTGGCGTGCCCCAGGGTAGTATACTAGGTCCCACACTTTTTTAATCTTCATTAACGACTTATGTGAAATGCGCAAAACAGTAATTTTACTTTGTTTGCTGACGATATCAAACTTTGGAATCTATCATCCAATTTCATGACACTTCAAGCTGACATAAATTATGTGCATGAGTGGGCCAATACATGGCAATTAAAAATATCAGTTAATAAATGTTTAGTTCTATATCTGGGTAGTTCAAACCCTAGGCATTCCTATCACATAAATGATTTCTATCTTTCTACTGACACACTTTGTGTAAAAGATTTGGGTGTTTTTCTGAATTCTAATTTATCGTCCAGATCTTCATTGTGAATATATCGTGAAAAAAGGCATGCAGTTAAGCAATCTGATCTTGCGTAGTTTTATTTCTAAAGATAGATTATTACTTGTTAAGGCCTTCATTACTTACGTCCGACCAGTGCTTGAATTTTGCTGTGTTTCGTGGAGTCCTTACCTGCTGTGTGATATCACCTCCGTCGAACGGGTTCAAAGAAGGTTTACGAAACGAATTTTTAGTGATAAAAATTTGACATATGCTGAAAGATTACACGAACTTGGTCTGGACACTCTTGAGCTAAGACGCCTCCATAACGACCTAACATTAGCCTTTTCTATTATCAAATGTAAAGCTCTTCCTTTCAAGGATTTCTTCACAATTAATTTAAGTTCAAATCGAGCAGCAAATTCTTGTAAACTTCTCGTCAATCATGTAAATAAAAATTGCAGAAAATTTGATTTTTGTAATCGAATAATTCCTATCTGGAACTCTCTACCTGAACAGATTATAAGTGCTCCAAATAGACACGTTTTTCTGACTAAACTTAAAAGATTAAACCTTTCTAAATTTCTTAAAGGGGCGTAAGTAAGAGCAGTTTTTTCTATTGCCTTTACGTTTACCCTGCTTCGTCATACTTAATTTGTTCTGTCTTTCATGTATTTTCATTTTCGTTCATTCGTCCTATCCATGTATGTTAATATTTTCTTTTGACTTAGCGAATAAATTTGTTACGACTTGGTAACAAAAAGAGGGGATTGATTGAAATTGATATGTTTCGGGATTTAAGCAAGTTAATTCTTAGTTTAACTCTTGCTTTATTATTTATAAAACAACAAATTAGGATAACTTGTGCGTACGATACGTGTTTTACAATATTCAGAATTGTTATCTCGATATTACGGATTCTGCTCTCTTAAACCCCTATTCTGTTCGTTTATTTCGTTCGTTCTGCTGTTATTTTCGATTATCGATGCTCTCGATTTTATTTTAATTCTTGCCGGTTTCTTTTAACTCGGCTTTTGATCATGCGGAGTCGCTCGGGTTCTCGCTGTCTGACTGTTTGAGTGTCGCAGAGATTGTACGACTCTCTGACTGACTGACTGACTGACTAAGTACCTCGATTACTTAAGTTTTTATTCACTCCATAACTTCCTATTTTTAGTCACTTTTCAGGTCTCGCTTACTTCGTGTCAGGGAGCCTATGGACCCTCCGCTATTAACTCCTTTATCATCTCTGTTCGTTTACTATTTTCGGTTCGGGCAATTCGTGCATCTAATTAAGGATTGTTCTGTGCTTAGCGTTATGGAGTTCGATATTTCTGAAGCTCGTGTGTCGAGTTAACTAATCGAGTGATTGACAGGTTGCGTGCCTGACAACCTGTTTCGAGGTCTGCTATTAAACGGGGTTTGAAGCGAGAGACAGAAATAACTATGAATAAAGTACAGCGAAATATGCGCGCATGCAAAAAATGAATGACGGTCTTAAGTTTACAAAATATACTTAAGGTGTAAAAAAATATCTGTTATATAGTATCTTATTTGTCCTTTCCTTTACATGCCGCCCCTTTGAAGGTCGAACGCCCTCGTTCGACGACGAGTCCTTGGTGATTGAGGTCGTTGTTTCTTTCTTCTTTTGTTTGTTGCTTTGTTGTGTTGTTTGATGTCGGCCCCTGTGGGCTGAGCTCTAATGGAGCTCGGCAAGGCATTTGGGCAACACCATAAGGCGTGCCTGGCACATCTCGATCGGTGCCAACTGTTTTATTCGTATGAAATATCTGCTTTTGAGTTGCTCGAGTCCGTACTTTACAGCATGCGTATTTGCATATTAATTCACGGTTTAGAGTCAGTTTACTGCGTTTTTTACAAAACGACTTCGAAATAAATTTAATTTTTCGATGTTTTAGAGGATTGAGCTGATTGTTAGCTGTTGTAGCATGCGATTTTGTTACTACACAGCTTTTAAACGAGTTCGGCGGTTCTGAAATATGGGCACTTCTCAAGAAAAGCGCGCTAAATTCTGTATTCGTTAATGCGAGCTTTTCTTTCACCAGACAGACGAGCAAGCAAAGCATAACAATACTTAGTATCGTTTTCAGATTATGCTTTGTTGGCGTGTTCTTTTCTAAATTAGTGTGTGGTTTTACTTGTGAGCCGTGTGACGTTGACTCATATTCGTTTTGCGGTTCTGTATTTGTGCCCAACGAAGCAGTTTTGCACAAGGCACGATTAGAATATTTGGTGTTTGGCTGCATCACAGATGAGCTTTTATTTTCAATATACTCTTTATGCGTTTGTGACATGTTCACAGCTTTACGATTTTTATTCGTACGCATTTTACGTGAACTTTCTGTCATCGTACTTCGACTTTCCGACTTAGGTGGCAAAACGCTATAATTATTCTTGAACGAGCTTATTCGCTCACGGTTTAAAGTCTGCCCGTTTGAATTCACGTTCTGATTTTTAGCTTTCATCATTCTGTTTGATTTTAGCACCATTGACGGTGGTACTTCATTACAAAACTGATAAACGAGATTCGGATCGTCGTTATCTAACTGATCTTTGTTAGTCACGTTTGTGCTAACTTTCCTATTTTGTCGAATATTTACTGACTGATTGAATTTTCTGTTGTCTCTGTTTATCATATTATGCGAGGCGTTCGGTCGCTGCTGTGTATGAATGCCTGTCTGTTCACCATTATGCAGTAGCGATCTGCATTCAGTTGTTACGTGATTTCTGCGGCCACATATCTTGCATGGCTTAATTTGAGGCCTGAACCAGCAAAACTCTGATTTATGATTCGTTCGTTTGCAATGAATACATCGCTCTTGGTTGATCGCATAATTTTGATTTGAAATGATCATCTGCTTGATCTGCTGCAGCTCAGATTTAATAGCGTTCAGCTCAGATTTTACGTTGAAATTTGAAACAGCGTGTATATAATCTTTATTAGTCATGCGATCTTCTCGTTCTATCTGAGATTCGACATATGCGGCTGATTTCCAGGCATCATCTAGATCAACAAATTCTCTGTATTTTATTGCGTCTCGGATTTCTGGGGATAGGCCTTGCAAAAATATCGGTTTTACGATTAGATTACGAGCATCCTCTGTTAATTCGGGGTATGCGGACCTCGCTAGTTTCTTAAGTAATCTTATGTATTCGTTTATGCTCTCAGCTCGCTTTTGTTTTCTTTCGATCAGTAATTGCTGGTGAACATCACTGTCTCGCCCAGCCGGGAAGCGCGCCGCTAAAATTACTGTCAGATTTTCGTAGTTTGTCGGATTTTCTCGACGTTTTATGTCATCAAAAATTGCGGATGCTGAGCCAGATAAATGCGCCTCGAGAAAAGCCTGGCGCATCTCATCATCTTCTGCTGCTATGCCGCTTAGAGTCATAAATTTTTCAAGTTTTTCCAACCATTCTGAAAAGCTTTCTCCTAACGCTCCCGAGAACATTTTTGGCTGTCTGATCGGTAAAACGCTATTCGTTCTTATTCCTATGCGCCTGATTTTGTTTAAAATACTGTCATTCTGCTTTTCTGAATTCATTTCGGATATTTTATAATCGAGACGGTCTATTGCGCGCATTACTGCAACATTATCATCATTACCAAATTCGTTATCTGATGGCATGCTCACGATTTTTCGAGTACTTTTTGATGCTGTAATCTTAGCGTTACGTATTATTTGTTCGAATTCTTGACAAAGCGATATTTTGCTTTTATCTGACTTTGTTTTTTGTTCAGTCAGCTTTACGATTTTTCGAGAAATTATTATTCGTGAAAAATAATTGAAATAAGCGAAATTTATGATCGGTCGATAGTGAAATGTTACGCCTTTTGGAAAATTATATTTCGAGTATAAATTATCGAAAGATAGGCGAATTACTTATCGATTCGATATGCCTGCGTTACGGAAGATCTCAGGTTAACGGTAACGGCGCGATCGCTCAAAATATGTTACGACTTGGTAACAAAAAGAGGGGATTGATTGAAATTGATATGTTTCGGGATTTAAGCAAGTTAATTCTTAGTTTAACTCTTGCTTTATTATTTATAAAACAACAAATTAGGATAACTTGTGCGTACGATACGTGTTTTACAATATTCAGAATTGTTATCTCGATATTACGGATTCTGCTCTCTTAAACCCTTATTCTGTTCGTTTATTTCGTTCGTTCTGCTGTTATTTTCGATTATCGATGCTCTCGATTTTATTTTAATTCTTGCCGGTTTCTTTTAACTCGGCTTTTGATCATGCGCGGAGTCGCTCGGGTTCTCGCTGTCTGACTGTTCGAGTGTCGCAGAGATTGTACGACTCTCTGACTGACTGACTGACTGACTAAGTACCTCGATTACTTAAGTTTTTATTCACTCCATAACTTCCTATTTTTAGTCACTTTTCAGGTCTCGCTTACTTCGTGTCAGGGAGCCTATGGACCCTCCGCTATTAACTCCTTTATCATCTCTGTTCGTTTACTATTTTCGGTTCGGGCGATTCGTGCATCTAATTAAGGATTGTTCTGTGCTTAGCGTTATGGAGTTCGATATTTCTGAAGCTCGTGTGTCGAGTTAACTAATCGAGTGATTGACAGGTTGCGTGCCTGACAACCTGTTTCGAGGTCTGCTATTAAACGGGGTTTGAAGCGAGAGACAGAAATAACTATGAATAAAGTACAGCGAAATATGCGCGCATGCAAAAAATGAATGACGGTCTTAAGTTTACAAAATATACTTAAGGTGTAAAAAAATATCTGTTATAGTATCTTATTTGTCCTTTCCTTTACAAATTGTTGTTGTTGTTGTTGTTGTAATTTAAGCTGCTTAGGTCGAGGTGGCTCCTGCTCAGGTCAGGTCAATGTATAGATGCTTAGATCGATGTATAGATGCTTAGATCACTGTATAGATGCTTAGGTCGATCTGTAGATGCTTAGGTCGATGTATGTATGGATGCTTAGGTCGATGTATGGATGCTTAGGTCGATGTATAGATGCTTAGGTCGATGTAGAGATGCTTAGGTCGACGTAAATTGGGTATCTACATGTGATTCTGCATTTAGCTGTTTGAACCTTTAAATACTTAGCTCGAAAAGATGCTTGCTGAGGTCGAGAAGAGGCTAATTAAGGAAACACGTAGCTTTTGTAATATTGATCATAGACGGATGACATTTTTTCCGCGCTTTCTTTCAACATCTTATAAGTACTGAGCAAAAAAATCCGCTCTTCTGAAGTTTATTTTTTAGCCTTTTAAAGTACCATATTCTTAAGTTACTCCGCTGTGTTATTATTTTTATCACGTGTTTTCTTGGACGTAGCAATAGATCCTTTGTTGTTGTTAAACGTTCTAAGAATTTATTACCTAGTCATTCAGGCATAAAAATATCAGAAAATTACCGCGCTTCGCGCCAGTATATTTATCCTATTTATCAGCTGAGTTCAGAACAAAGATCCAGACGACTTTATCAAAATTTTAACGTTAAAACTCAGAACTGTAGTGCTTATTTTGCAATATTTTCCCCGGTCTTCTGAGCAAGATACAGTAATTCTTGATATACTATTTCTGCCTAAGCAGTCTCACCTGCATGCATTCGAGTGTCGAAATTCAAAAAAATCGAATCCTTCGCAACTGGAATATTACAAGCCCACAAGAACGAAAGATAAACGCACGAACGATTTAGCATACAAATTTTATCAATACCTAGAGTCCATTTTTTATAACCTACATATAATCTGTTTTCTAACCCAGTGCAAGGATTCAATCAGCCAACCTAATTTTCGTATTACTGTAACACCCGATTTCTTCGTCGCTCAACCCGCCAACTATAGAAAATTTGCTACCAACTCTGACCGAGCAAGGAAAAAATTGAGCGCTACTAGCTTATGCTAAAATTTTATGTAGATGTATTGAATGGGCTTGTACTGTTCCTTTTCCTTTTGTCATCTTAGGAGATTTTAATTTGCCAAAAATTAATTGGCGCTGAATTCGGTTCCTACTGATAATCTTGATATCCTATTTTTCAACGCACTTTTGGGCACTGGTTTACATCACTTAATAACAGAAAATACTCATGATAATAATATACTAGATCTTCTCTTTGCATCTGATCGAATTTGTAACGTATAAAAGTTGATATTCCTTTTTCTAATAGTGACCCTAATTCAATTATATTCGATTGTCTTTTGATGCCAGTTAAAAATCCTGGATCATCTTTTTTCAACTTTCGTAGAGCTGATTTTATGCGTTAGGTCTTTCGCTGTCTCAGATTTCTTAGCCTTATCTTTTTGATTCCTGTTCTAATGTAAATGATATGTAGGTACAACTTGTTTGTTGGAGTGCTTCACTCATTAATTTATGCATTTGTCCCCTTGACTCAACCATAGCCCATGAAATGTAAATATCCCAAACTGATTAGAAGAATGTTAACAAAGAAACGTATGCTTTAAAAGAAACATAAACTTCAACACTTCACTGATACAAAAATCAAATATAAATCTTTTTGCAAAAATTGGATGATGAAATTAAAAATATGTCTGCTTCTGAAGAAATTTATCTTCTTCCTGACAAAAATTTAAAATCCTTTTATAAATTCGTCAATAATCGGTTGAAGTTATTCACTCTTTTCACCCTCTTCTTCATGACCATTAAATCGTTTCTGATCCTATTGAAAAGGTAAATTTGTTTAATAACTACTTTTCTTCTGTTTTTTCTCTTGATAATAATCATCTTCCATTTTAAGATTCGATGACTGGTTTTGCATTGCGAACCATTCATTTTGACGCTTAAACGTGCAACAGGTTTTAAATCGAATCAAAGGTTCTTTTTCTATTGGTCCTGCCTGACGGACTCTGTCAATTTTTTTAAAAACTTCCACATTATCTTGTTGAGCCTATAGCAAGTATCTTTAATGTTTATTTTTTAACTAGCACTGCCACGCCACCAATTTATGGAAATTGGCCAATTTAACTCCTGTCTTTAAAAAAGGAGATGCAGCATCAGCAAATAATTGCAGACCGATTTTTATTTGCTGCTCATCAAGTACAATCATGGAAAGTTTGATTAACCCGAAAATTATAGATTTTCTCCCTACAAACAGACTCTTATCTTCCTCTCAGTTTGGTTTTCTAAAATCTAGGCCCGTATGCACAAAGGCCGATAAATTTAATCGGCGATTAAGGCTAATCGTAGATTAATCAATCGGAGATTAACGACCGATTAAAATCCGTATGCACAAACGCCGATTAAAGGCCGATTGACTAATCGCAGATTAAATTTTTAATCGTCGATTAAACGCCGATTAACAACAATTTTGATTGGAATTTCGGGTACTGGACAAGTCCAGTAGGTAGAAAAACGAGTACCTATTTTTCTGTTTGAATCGGTTATTTTTTGGCATGCCTGGACAGGATTGATAAAAGCACAAAAGTAAAAACAGGTTGGGTGGAAGCTGTAGTTTTGAAATTTTTTGTCATATTTGATCGCATTAATTAAAACTGCGAAAAATGGACATCAGTAATAAACTTCGCGAAAGAATGTAAAATTTTGACAATGAAAAAATCGAATTTCTCTTTGAATGCGCTTCCGAGAAAGCTGAAATTATCGAAAATAAAAAACGGATTCAAAAACGGCGACTGCTAAAAGCAAGGCATGGGGTGCTATTGAAGAAGTTTTCAAAGCGAATCCTAACGTGAAAGATCGCAGCAAAGCTTTCAAGTAAATTGATTAATTCCCTAGCGCTGTTTTTGTTCAACTTGTATTGCGACCAAAATTTATCATCAGCGTAACTTTCTAGCGGATTTGCTCGTTCCAAAAATACCCTCCATGGAATCACGTTTTCCAAATTTTCGTCATAATTTTCGTCCAAATCGTCAAGAAAGTCAAGAACGTCCATAATCAAAGAAAACAGAAACCAACTGGCTCACAAAACGAAAGAAACTCACACTTATCGGCGTTTAAACCTGGGGAGGGGTAGGATTAAAATCTCCGATTAACCGAATCGCCGATTACCACTAATCGGCCTTTGTGCATACCGATAAATTTAATCGGAGATTAAAGTTGTAGTTTAATCTCCGATTAGCGCTAATCGGCCTTTGTGCATACGGGCCTAAGTCGATGTAGCTTACATCGGCTTTTCGAAAGCTTATGATAAAATCCCATTATCTAAGCTTTTATATAATGTAATCTGCGAGAGTTACACGGTAGGCGAACTTGCCTTAGCAGTTCGCGATAGCCATAACATAGCCAATACTAGTAGCTATCTATGATAGTGCACTGTGGGCTATGCCTTCGGTCTTCCCATTATTTCCCCAAATTTTCAATAATAAAAAACATTTAGATACTTGTCCGGTAGCATAGAGTTAAGTGTATGATAATAGTAATTGTTTCATGCATACCGCTTGTGTAATCGAGAACTTTCGATCTGAGATAAAAGCTTATCAGTATTACGTTAAATTGATCTTTGTTTAATTTACTGTAATGGTCCTTGAGGCCAGTGTACGTAACGTTGTAGTTTAGTCTGGCTTTTGGTTTTTTCGTTGGCCGGTTGTTCGACTGTATAATCTGTACATTGTCGTTTTTCTTTTGCGTATTTTGTTGTCCGGCTATAGGCCGTGAATTCTACGTCGAATTAAAATAGAGAAAACCTACCCAGTGGTTTTTGGTTATACCGAGGGTTAGGTCGGCCACCATCCCTACGTCGAGGATTTCCACCCATCTAGTGGACTGATAGGTAAATTTCGTATGATAGTTTATTTTATTCGGAAATCATAATTTATTTCTCAAGCCAAAAATTGATCAAAAATATTATTTAATCTTTAAGGATGATTGATCAGCATAGAGCTCGTTGTTGTTGTTTTCATTGTTCAGCGTGCTACACATATTAGGAACCAAAAACATTTCTGATCAGGCACTGATTGAAAATAAGTTAAATATACAACTTGAGCTTGAGATAGGTCAACTGACCTCCGCGGCAAATACCGAGACTAGGTAGGTAGCCTTAGGTCTTAGGGCGTAGCTGCTGAGATCACCCGACAAGAAGCAGCCAGCAATATTAGGGCTGAGGGGATCGAAGCCGTAAGGTCTGTAAGGGTCCAAAGATCGAAAGCCATTCAGAGCCGCGCGATCGGGGCCAGCACTAAGCGTAGACTTAAGTACCTACGTACCTAGGTAAATCTCGAAGGTAATGTATCCGTCCTATGTCGATTCTTTGTAGACATAAGGCGGCTCTACATTTACATTGGACGTTCCCTCCTTTAGGCTGCTAGCTACAGCCGAGCTGATCAATCATCGTAAAATTATTTTTCGATCCAAAAATTTATCATTTTGGCCATCTAAGAATGTGTAACATTTCGTTCACCTTTGTTGTTGTATCGACCGCGATCGTGGCAGTGCGCAATTTAAGTAAGCGTCCGTGGTAAAGATTTTGTGTATCGTGGTAAAGTCATCGTTATTTTTCTATTTCCGTCGAAACTTTATCGACGAAGGCAGCTCTCACGCTCGTATATTCATTTTTCTATAAACGTCGACCCTCAGGCGACGATTCATCATTTTTCTCTCCTGACGACGAAATTCCGTCATTTAGGTTCTTACCTACCTGTTTTTCTAACCACGTACACGTTCTTGCGCTTTAGGCTTAGTCCTACCTGTTTTCGATCATTTCACGTCAGGTATATCTTACTTCACGTAAGGAAGTACTATTCACGTGGAAAAACCTGTTTTTCGGATCGACAAAGGCCAAATTCGAAACATTTATTTTGGGAAAAATTTCGACGTACTGAAATTTATTTTACCCAAGGTCACATTTTTCGACATTTTTGATACCTAAAAATGGCAGGAAAAAGGTTTTGCGGACACCGCCCGCTAAATTGAAAAAACCTTCTACGCCACCTACTTCAGCTCGCCAATTACCTACCGCGCCTGTTGACTCTAATAGCGCGAGTAATTCTGCGAGTAATGACACAATTATGAGAGACGTAACGACTAAGGCGAATAATGATAAATTACCCGCGTCACTACATGCCGCGAGTAATACACAGTCTGAAGATGAACTATCATTGAGTACCATGCGATCTCGCATTAATCAATCTTCGCTAACTAGATCGGACCCTAATATTGACAATTCATCAAATCATACAATGATTGATAATACGACTACCATTAACACGGCAAATAATCCTGAAACCAGTTCGGAGCGCGAAAATCACGATTCTGACGTAGAAAGTAATCATAGTCGCAGCATGAATGCCGACAGAGAGCGTGCTAATGCTAATGTGACTAATGATCTTATTTTGAAAGCGCTACAAGCTATTCATTTGCAATTTTCGGATCTTTCTACGCGCGTTGATCAAGATAAAAAGGAAAATGCGGATGAAATGCGTAAACTGCGTCTGGAGCTAAGCACTATGCTTAAACCCCAACCAGTTCTGAATCGCATAGAAAATAATGTATCTGAGCGCGTTAACCACTCAATCGATAGCGCAAATTTTTCTGAATTTAATGCGCAAAGTGCGAATCGTGCGCAAAGTACGCATAGGGCATCTTCATTGTTGTCCACTGGCAATAGCGCATCAAATTCACGCTCACCTTCGGAAACTGTTCCTGAAAATATCATTCAAAATTGTACGAATCGCGCGCCTGAGATATCTAATTTGTCACAGAATCCTGTAAACACGGGTTTGCAACCAGTGCAAAACTCGGGTTTTTCGGAGAATATACCTACGATTTCGCAGCCGTCGGTATCGATTTCGCAGACGTCGCGATCTCGGCCTTCGCTGCCCTTAAATCGTAATGCGCCTTCTTTCGTACCTAATCCTTCTATTGCGAACTCGCAGCAGCAATTGAATCCACCACCGCTGCAGTATTTCCCACCTCAAGGCGAAATCTTACCAAATAATTATGTACCTAATCCTATAAATGTGGAAATACCACCTAATAATCCTATTTTGCATTCTTCTAATATCGAAATGCAACCTGTTGAGATAAACTTATCTGGCATTAATAACGAATCTGCACATCTGCAAAACGAATCTGCTCCTCTATCCGAATCATCTAGTAGGAGAAAACATGTCAAATTCTCTGACGACAGCTCATCTAACAGCTATGATCGCCCGCGCAGTCGTCGCTCGCGTCGCAAAAGTCGATCGCGCAGACGACGTCATCGTTATAGTTCAGGTTCTTCATCTGAAAGCTCGCGTGGTGACTCACGTCTCGCTGATTCCTTGAATTGCGGACCATTTTTGCAGCAGATGCAATTTGCAATCGCAAATAAAAAATTTTTTGATGGCGAAAAATCGGACATAAAAGCATATTTTGCAGAATTTGAATCACTTGCCAATACCTATGATATTGACAAAGCTGATCGTCTAAAATTCGCAACTGGATTTCTTGACCCTTATGTTTTGCGTTTATACCATTTGTTACCTGCTGATATACAACAATCTTATTCGAAAATGAAACAAGCGCTAATAACCGAATTTTGTCCAATGGACACCGGTGCGCTCTTTAATCGTTTTTTGTCACACAAACAGCAGCCTAACAAATCGGTTAAAGCTTATTATCTCTCGCTTCGCGAAGAGTTAATTAAATCTGATCCATATCTTGAAGTTGACTCGCCACATTTTAATAATTTAATGCGACATCAACTAAAACAAGGTTTATTACCACACATTTCGAAAGAGGCATATCACAAAAAACCTAGAGCATCATTAGCTGAATTTTTGGACAATGCGCTTAGCGCTGAATTTGCTAATAAAGAATTTGAGGATAAAAAGGCAGTAACGCCTTACGTATCGGTAACAGCTGCTCCCGTAGGCAGCGTAGTACCTAAAGATACTCCTCGCGCATCTAACCAAAATGATTCAAATCGTTCACGTCATAGAACGTTTCATCGCTCATCGCGTGCTGAGAAACCAGAAAATTCTTCTCGTAAATATTGTACCTTTTGCAAGCGCATAGGTCACATTTATGAGGAATGTTTCACGCGTCAAAGGCAAGAAACGTCTAATAATGCTAATTATAATAACCAAGCTGATCGGAATACTAATTCTATGGCTCGCAATCGCAGCCAATCGCGTTCTTTTTCGCGTCAAAATCGTTCGCCATCGCGTTCGAATTCGCAAAATAGACATCGATCTCAATCACGATATCGTAACTCTAGTCAACATCGTTCATCTAACTATGCGAATAATGATAATCGCTTTGAATCAAAGCAATCACGATCGAATTTTCGGCAAAATCGTAATGATTATTACCAAAATTCGCGTGCTAATTATCAAAATTCGCGTTACGATAATCGTTATAATAATCAACCGCGCCAAAATACACCTTTTGTGCAATTTCCAAATGAACAGCGTGGAACATACTATAACTCGAACTATCGCAACGACAATAATTTTAATCGCCCATATGTCACATACACTGCAGATAACCAACCCGCCACAAATGTGCCCCCACCGCAGCCAACCCTTACATCTCCTCATGATGTGAACACGGTTACTGCGAAAGGGCCAGAATCTAGCGCGCGTCCTAATTTATTCGCGTCGCAAGAATTTCTTGAAGAGTACAAACGTCTACAACGTCGTCTTGCAACTTATGAAAAAATCAATCTACCTCCGTCTAAGACTTTAGATCCTAATATTCCTATCGTAAGCCATGCTGGGACAAATTTACCCACCATTCTCGTTAAAGTTCATGGCGTTGACGTACCTGCTCTCATAGATACGGGTTCACAGGTCACCATGATGACCACGTCTGCATTCTTACGTCTTGGTTTTAATTTACCACCTAAACAAGTTTCACAAGTCGTACATGGTGTAGGCGAAATCACTGCAGTCGTTCGTTATAAAGTAAATATGACTTTAACAATCGCGGAACAATCTATTTCTACCCCAGTAGCTATAATTGATCATTTGCCGGAAGACATGCTCTTAGGATATGATTTTTGCGAATCCGCACTCATGTGGGTTAATCCTATTGAGCGTTGTGCTTTTATAAACGGCATAAAGGTTAATTTACTTTCATCTCACGAAAAATTGCAATTTCGCGCTGAAACCCAACGCAACCACCTCTGGTGTTGTGTGTGTGCATGTTTCGCTACCTGAGCCTGTTATTATACAACCTAGGCATGAATTAATTACACCTGGCTATATAAGTCACGGTTCTTGCAATTTTGACTTCGCATTATTCGAACCAAATCCTGATTTTATGGAAAAAACTTCACTTTTTGTTGCTCCGTCTATAGTCGATGCTTCACAACCTTTAATACCTGTTCGCGTTTGTAACATCTCCAAAGCGCCAATTCGCATTGACTCTGGTGAAATAATAGGTTCTTTAACCACTGATGCCGAAGTCGTGTCACACGTTTCATCTTTGGATGATAGGACACCAGAACTTTTCGCATCAATAAATAAAGCTTTAAACGGCTCCGCCGTTGATTCTAGACAGCAGCAACAAATTCGTGAACTTTGCTTAAAATACGACTCAATTTTTGCATTAAAAAATGAACCTCTCGGACGTACCCCCTTGATGAAACATCATATTGACACAGGGGATAATCCACCCGTTGTTGGAAAAACTTATCATGTTGAGCATTCTAGAAGAGAATCTATGCAGAAAATTATAAATGAAATGCTTGCCGGAAAAAAGGACGGTTCCCTTTATGTAAATGTAGCTGCCCTGTATCTACAATAGCGATACGGGCGAGGCTAACATTTGCCTTCGAGATTTACCTAGGTACGTAGGTACTTAAGTCTGCGCTTAGTGCTGGCCCCGATCGCGCGGCTCTAAGGCTTTCGATCTTTGGACCCTTACAGACCTTACGGCTTCGATCCCCTCAGCCCTAATATTGCTGGCTGCTTTTCGTCGGGTGATCTCAGCAGCTACGCCCTAAGACCTAAGGCTACCTACCTAGTCTCGGAATTTGCCGCGAAGGTCAGTTGACCTATCTCAAGCTCAAGTTGTTTATTTAACTTATTTTCAATCAGTACCTGATCAGAAATGTTTTTGGTTCCTAATTTGTGTAGCACGCTGAACAATGAAAACAACAACAACGAGCTCTATGCTGATCAATCATCCTTAAAGATTAAATAATAGTTTTGATCAATTTTTAGGCTTGAGAAATAAATTATGATTTTCGAATGAGAAAAGCTATCATACGGAATTTACCTATCAGTCCACTAGATGGGTGAGAAGTCCTCGACGAAGGGATGATAGCCGACCAAACCCTCGGTATATCCAAAACCACTGGGTTGGTTTTCTAAGATTTTATTCAACGAAGAACACACAGCCTATAGCCGGGAAAACAAATACGCAAAAGAAAAATGACTATGTACAGTCGAGAATAACCGACCAACGAAAAACCAAAACAAGCCATAAAACTCTAATCCGACCTTCATTACACTGGCCTCAAGGGCCATTACAGTACAATAAAAACAACGATCAAATTAACGTAATACTGATAAGACTTTTATCTCAGATCGAATGTTATCGATTACACGAGCGGTATGCATTAAACAATTACTATTATCATACACTTAGCTCTACGATACCGGACAAGTATCTAAATGTTTTTTATTATTGAAAGTTTGGGAAAATAATGGGAAGACCGAAGGCATAGCCCACAGTGCACTATCATAGATAGCTACTAGTATTGGCTATGTTATGGCTATTGCGAACTGCTAAGGCATGTTCTGCCTAAACGTGTAACTCTCGCAGTTACACTTAGGCCAGTTGTCGATTATCGACGGTTAAATGACATTACTAAAACGCAAGTTTATCCTCTTCCACAATTAGACGATTATTTTGACACCTTAGGCAATGCCGCATATTTTAGCACACTCGATTTAAAATCTGGATACTGGCAAATTCCACTCGATAATAAATCTCGCGAAAAAACAGCATTTATATGTCCTGTTGGTCATTACGAATTTGAAGTTTTACCTTTTGGTTTAAAAAATGCGCCCGCAGATTTCCAAAGGCTAATGGAGCTCGTGCTCGCAGGTCTAAATTGGAAATCTTGTCTCGTTTACATCGATGACATAATTATTTTTTCACGTACTTTCGAAGAACATTTAAAAGATCTTGAAAATGTCTTCATTGCTCTTAAAAAGGCAAACTTACGTGTAAAGCCTGATAAATGCCATCTTGCGCATGCAGAGGTAAAATTTCTTGGCCACAGCATAAGTGCAATGGGCATCGCTCCTGATATGTCCAAAGTCGCAGACTTAATCTCCTTTCCCGTGCCAAAAACCGTTAAATCCTTGCAGAAATTCCTTGGCTTAGTCCAATGGTTTAAGAAATTCGTTAAAGATCTTGCTAAAATCGCTAAACCGTTATTCCATCTTCTTCGTAAAGATGTCGAATTTTGCTGGAAGGCTGAACACCAAACCGCTTTTGAGCTTCTGAAGAAAGCATTTACGTCCCCACCTATTTTGCAATTACCAAAATTCGATGATGAGCACCAATTTATTTTAACAACTGACGCAAGTAACTATGCGTTAGGTGCTATTTTGACGCAAAAACATTTACCATCCAAAAATCGTTTTATTCTTAGCTACGCTAGTTGCGTGCTAAATTCTGCTGAATGTAACTATGCTACTTCAGAAAAGGAAGCGTTAGCGGTAGTGTGGGCCATCAAGCATTATCGACATTATCTTTACGGTAAAAAATTTATTGTCGAAACTGATCATCAAGCATTAACCTGGTTAGTAAACGTGAAAGACCCATCGAGTCGTTTACGCCGTTGGGGTCTCAAATTACAGGAATACGAATATGATATCGTCTATGTTCCTGGTGCATATAACTGCGCAGCTGATCTTCTTTCACGACATCCTAAATATGATCATGCAGAACGCAAATATAAAGTAGAGCGCAAAAATATCGTTAACATCGCAAATTTAGAATCGGAAGATTCTGAGTCAGATGATGAATCGGTTCCACCTGACCGATCGCGCGATAATGCGCCTACTGCACCAATTAATCATCCAAATGCGCAAAATAATAATTCTACTGCGCAAACCGATCCTACAAATTCGAAACCACCTACATTTCGCGAACGCTTGTTACTTACCGATGCCGAAAAAGCTGAAATGCTAACACCTGCGCGTTTACTCGCTGAGCAACGTGCAGATGATGAATTGCATAAAATTCGCATCGCATTGAATGACTTAACAACGAAAAAATATCGTGACGAATTTTTTCTCGTAAACGATGTACTTTTTTGTCGTTTCCAACCTAAGCGTTCACCAACTGTCGTTCATCAAATAGTCATACCCAAATCTTTGCGTCGTTTTATATTAACGGAATTTCATGACTCTATTTTCGGAGCTCATTTTTCATCGCGCAAAATCTTGCCCGCCATACAAATGCGTTATTGGTGGCCGCGCATGGAAAATGATGTGATCGCGTGGTGTCGGAATTGTGATGTGTGCTTACAACGTAAGGTCGCATTAAATTCCACATCCGTTCCATTGCAACCAATCGAAGTATCCGCGCCCTTTGAACTCATTGCGTGCGATTGCTTGCATATGCCGCGATCCCCCTCCGGAAATGACCAAATTGTAGTTTTTATGGATTATTTTACAAAATACGTGGAAGCTTTTGCTGTTTCTGACATAAAAGCAACAACAATTGCAAATTTATTGCTAAGAGAAATTATACCACGTTATGGAGTTCCCAAGAAATTTTTGACAGATCAGGGGTCAAATTTTACATCTACCCTCATTTCGGAAGTTTGCAAATTATTAAACGTTCAGAAAATTTTTACAACCCCATATCACCCCCAGTGTGATGGGTTGGTGGAACGTTATAATCGCACCTTGATTGATTGTTTGTCTAAGTTGAGTGCGCGTTCCCAGTATGATTGGGAGCAATTTCTACCTTTTGCATTATTTGCATACCGCGCGACTCCACAATCATCGACTAATATATCTCCTTTTGAAATGCTTTATGGTCGCGAACCAGCATTTCCTCTTGACACTTTACTTATAAATGACTTCGTAATAAATCCGAATTTACCATCTGTTGCGGAAAAATATGTCATTGATTTAAAGCTGACTTTACAAGATCTGCATGAAATCGCGTCTCAAAATTTAACTCAAGCGCGTAAGCAGCAAAAATCGCAATATGACAAGTCCGTAACGCACACAAATTTTAATCTCTCGGATATAGTCTATCTTAATAATACCTCAGTCATTCAACCAGAAATCGGTAAACTATCACCCAAGCGTGTTGGTCCATACCGAATTATTGACTTACCTACGCCTGAAACTGCGAAAATCGCATATGTCTATAATCCTCTGATCACTCATCTCGTCCACAGGAATAGACTTTTGCCTGAACCTAAACTACCTTACTCTGATTTAATTGTGGAAAAACACGCGTATGTCCCTGGCGATTTTGTGTTGGTAAAATTACCACATCGCCCTCTTGCCCCGGCAGTTGTCATAAGTTTTGAGGATTTACCGGGCAGGGAACAAAAAGCTAAGGACTGCGCGCCTGTACGTTTATTAAATGGTTCTAAAACAGCACATGCCGTACCATTATCTAATGTTTTTCCTTTTGCAGACCCATGGCTGCACAAGGTACCCCAAGCAAGGAGGCATTGCTGGAGGCAGCTGGTCGCCGATGCAAATTTGAGGGGCGTGATCCCGCGTCCCTAGATGAGTTTCGTTCGGCATTGACCAGTATGGCTTTGGAGCGGGGCTTGGTTGTACCAGACCCGCTGCCCCAAAATGATAATAGTCGTGTTGGCGGTCTAGAATCACTTACCGCAAAATGGATAAAGCATAAAGCAGCACATAAAATCACAAATCATAAAAAGCGTATTAACGACCAACAACTCTGGTGGGAGAATAGGCTTGGTAGATGTCCTTTGGTAACCCCTCGCGTACCAAAGAACAGACTTCTACCCACCGTCATAATCTCCAATGACCAGAAGTCGTTTGGCGCCATTTTGGCGTTAATTCAACCATCAAATATGACAAATGGCACTTTATTCTTAGGTTACGACTCTGAATTTGTGAATGACAGAAAAGGCAGGCATTATAAGACCTGGGACTTGCGTTTTCAGCAACTATGTCCCACTTACCAGGACCTCCATGGCCCATTCGTACGCTACGTCCAAGTGGCGAGCGCGAACGGCCATGTGTTCTGTTGGGATCTAGCGAAGTTCCCGCAACCTCCGTTCGGGCTTCACCAGTTGCTCGAAACGCGTTTACCTAACGTGTATATGGTTTGTTATGACCCGACGCAAGATCGACTTGCGTATTTCCATGTTTACGGGCCAACTTTTGAGGAAATTTTGGCAATTCCGGATGCAGAAATTTGCAATAAACTGCACTGGAAAGATCCATTCATTGCAAATTTCATTGATATTCAGCCATTGGCGAGAGCGTTTACGCGTCGTTTACGCATTAAAGCGCAGTCGCACTCATTAAAGCGCTTGGCCGAATTCTTTTTTGACATGTATATTGATCCGAACGCGCCTGATAACTTCGGACAGGCGTGGAGCTTACCCTTGACTCGGGACATGCAGCATTATTTAGCGATGGACGCCCTCATAACTATCGATGTTTTTATACTGATAGAAGGGTGCACGCAAGATAATCGCATTACTGACGATAGAAAACCCATGTCGGTTTCGTTTACAGGCGATGAACTGTATATTAAGGCTAGCGGCCCTAAAGCTAGAGTGCGCATACCGTTGTCGACTAGTAAGCCACCACAAGGACAGTCGACCAGCGCAGCTGCTGACGCTGAAGTTGATTCGAATGGCGAAGAGTTAATCATAGCTGAGGACTTTTATTGCCCAGCTCCGCAACCGCCAGCGGCCATAGCTGCGGCCACTACCGTCGCTTCTGTAACGGATGCGATGGCTCACGTTAACGTTTTCGAGAATCCAATGTTCTATGCTCAGGAATCGCAGACCGTTGCCGACCCAGTTTCGGGCCCGGTCAATGCGCCTGACACGGAACCTAAGTCAAAACCAACTAGCTCGAGTACTCCAGCTTCTGTGTTTTCGTCGCAAACCGATATTCCCTACGATTCGCCTATGGTTGATGTAGAACCATCGATCTCCACTGAAGATGACGATTTATCTCCCAAACGTTTAGTGATGGCGTTATCTGACGCCGAGGCGGAAAGACAAGCTAACTTGTCGCCACCGCGTGTAACACGCGCGGCAATGGCTCGAAAAGGGGCTGTTACCGTTTCGCAACCGATTGTCTCACAATCGCTTGCGGCGGACCAACAAGCACCCTTGGGCATCAGTTCGCTCGCACCTTTACCGACTTCGCAGCCGGGTTGGGTAGAGCGTGATTCTGAGCCCGATGTGATCATGACTGAAATTATTGGTTTTCCGCCGCAACCACAACGTACACTAGCTGCACACAAAGTACCACAAGTAGCATTATACACGCAAGTCACGTCTCAGTCCGTGCCACAAGGTACGTCGGCACCGGATACTCGTTTTACGGCTTCTATGGCCATGACGGGTGTGTCTAGTACCATGGCGAATATTCAACCACAGGTTACGCAAAGCCAATCATCAAATATGGAAGTCGCAATACCTGCGCACATTCAAGCTATTCGCGAACGTATTGCCGCGAACGAAAGCGCCAGAATCCAAAATCGCTCGCGCTACGTACAGCATTTTTTCACCATGATGGAAAATCTGACGCGCGAACCACCGTGCACTATCGCGCCAGTCGTCTTGCACGAGTTACGTTCTTATTTGGGTGAGGTCGCAGGATCGCGTTTGTACGATCAGTTGGTCGAAGCTGCTCAAGTGTACTTCGATCGAGTGTACGCAATCCATTTGCAGTACGCGACTTCGACTGACTCGCCCTCGCGTCCTTTAGTGTGGCCTACAATCGCACAGCCTGTGGCTGGTGTCAATCGTGAGCCCGCACCTTGGTTTATTAGCGAATTGAGCGTGTTTAACCGATTATTTTATCCAGACCAATACTTCGTGCGCATACGGTTCTTTATCACAACCGGAATGATGTTGTACGAGGTTCCGCTCGAGTATTTGGTCGTACACCCACACGTTGACGCACCGAGCGAGGTGATTGACGGCGTTGCACATCAGATTCGCCCGGACTTATATCCGCACAGGATGTCTCCAGCGCCAGATCACCTAGCGCCCATTTTAATATCGGCGCGTCAGATGGTTGACATTTTTGATACTTTCCGAGAATTTCAGTCATTATATGATTCGGAGTATCGACACATGACGATCTTTTCTTCAATAGACGTCATGCGCGCTACAGCGCTTTTGGAATTCTTGGATAGGAAATTCCACTTCTTTGCGTACGCCTACGGTAATCCCGGAATAGGTTGGCGCATGGTGGAGCAATTACGTCGCATGCTGCGCGTAGCATTCCTTGGTGAATCTTACACACCTTCGCCAAGTGAGGCTTTCCCGGAATTCCCGGACTTAACGGCACGAATTGAAAGTCCTCATGTTTTACACAACATGATTTGGCAAATTCGGTTAGCAACCGACCCGCCGCTTGAAGTTCCGGCTCAATTCGATCGTTTTCGAGGTCGTCAAAAATCTGTGTTTTACCTCAAACATCGAATTCAAGGCGAATTAGAGAAAATTCGTAGAGAAAGGCGACAGGCATCCTCGCAGGACCCAAGCGGATCCGCAGCAAGCCTTGATATGCCAGAAGTCGATCTTTCCTTGGAGGCACAAATTGAAATGCGTAGAACACGCATGACGATCGAGAAACGCGATTGTGAGAATTTGGCGACGGAAATGCCACGGCGTGCGACGAAGTTACGCGCCGCCGGTTCTCTTGCTGAGTCTTCAGAAGTTCGTCATATGTCAGAAGACGAACACAAGGCCAAATTGAATCGTTTTTACGATACTAAATCCGAGCACACTTTGCGTCGGTTAAAGAATTTGGAGAAACAACGAGTCAGAAGACTCGTTCAAGCTGAAGTTGCAGCTAAATTGAAAGCGCGTTTAGGCCAAAGAGGATCGAGGCGGCAAGACCCGCAGTCATCCCGGCAACGCTATGCACAAACGCATCACCGTTCACAATCGCAAGCACAACCGCAAACACAAGTAAAACCACATGTACAGCAATACACAAGACCGCAGACCCAACCGCGGCAACAGCAGCAATTTACGGAATCGCGTGAGCGTTCCGAGGCGTATTCTCAGGCCGATGCTGGTCATCTGTCGCGCTCGCGACAGCAGCAGCCTTATGAATACCGCCGTCCGCCACAGTCAAACCGCGGAACTCATCGGGGCCGGTCACAATCCCGTCAACGTCAACAATGGGACCAGTCGTATCGCTCACCGTTGGAACAAAGTCAACCAGCCACCGGGGGCTATCAGCCACAACCTCGACCCGGTCCACTTTTGCCAAAACCGTGGCCTGTTACGCAACAACAACAGCGTCCACGCGAACCTTCACGTGAACAAACTTACGGTTTTACGCCGGAGCAATTATTCACTCCGCCGCCACCTATACCGCGTCGTTACGCGGACGACTACGAGGACGACGACGATTTTGAGGACGATGATCGACCAGTCGATCCACATCGACGCTTACGCCAACATATGTACGGGCGTAGGCAATCGCCATATCAGTATCGTGACCATTCGAATACGCGTCGCGAACCGGAATCGGATCAAGAATATTTTCAACGTCAAAGACGTCGCGGAAAACCGCATGGCTCGAAGGCCAATTATCAGGATCGTTATTAATTATCAAGTTCGACGTACTGAACTTTTTGGAACTCTGCGACGGCGTCGAATTCGACCAGCAGCTTTTCGTCAATTTTTTTCGTTTTTCGTCCTGATGTGGATTCCAGGACTTCACGTATCGTTTATTTCCTGTGTATTTTTTCTCTTGTCATTTTTTCTTGCTGTAAAAATTTTTCTTTGACGGTGCTCGTATTTTTCCTCGTTATCTCGCATAATTTGCCATTTTTCTCGTTTTTATTGTTACCTCGTGTTTTAACTCGTCAGTGACTTTAATTTTGCTCAGCATAATTTTGCCTTATCATTCCGTATTTTAATTTGTCTTTTGCTCAATTAGCGGTGTTACTATTATGGTACCTTAACTCTTTAACGGACAAGGGGTTAATTTACACCCAATCTACAAATTTTTTCAATTCAAAATTTTTCTCATTACCCGGGGACTGAAGGAGGCTACTTGGGCAGCGAGATCGAATATTATGCAATGCTGTCCAAGACCGGAGTTCATCATTACTCGGGCAACAATATAGTTATCCCTAGCGCCATTGAGAGTGTTGCTCGAGAGTTTTCCTGAGTGCGAACGAGGTCATGCGTTGACCGTTACCGCTTATCGATATTTGTTATTTTTTTGTTCTTTTTATTTTTGTTTTTCACGTTTGCTCAGGATGAGGCGTTGCGGACGCCGGAGTTGAGGCGTTGCGAACGCCAGAGAGCCGAGTTGTAGAGCGTCGCCGACGCTAGTGTTGATGGTATACCCCCGAAAAAATTCTCCACTACGTTTCAAATTTTTTTCTATACGTGGGGAGTGTAACTGCGAGAGTTACACGGTAGGCGAACTCGCCTTAGCAGTTCGCGATAGCCATAACATAGCCAATACTAGTAGCTATCTATGATAGTGCACTGTGGGCTATGCCTTCGGTCTTCCCATTATTTCCCCAAATTTTCAATAATAAAAAACATTTAGATACTTGTCCGGTAGCATAGAGTTAAGTGTATGATAATAGTAATTGTTTCATGCATACCGCTTGTGTAATCGAGAACTTTCGATCTGAGATAAAAGCTTATCAGTATTACGTTAATTTGATCTTTGTTTAATTTACTGTAATGGTCCTTGAGGCCAGTGTACGTAACGTTGTAGTTTAGTCTGGCTTTTGGTTTTTTCGTTGGCCGGTTATTCGACTGTATAATCTGTACATTGTCGTTTTTCTTTTGCGTATTTTGTTGTCCGGCTATAGGCCGTGAATTCTACGTCGAATTAAAATAGAGAAAACCTACCCAGTGGTTTTTGGTTATACCGAGGGTTAGGTCGGCCACCATCCCTACGTCGAGGATTTCCACCCATCTAGTGGACTGATAGGTAAATTTCGTATGATAGTTTATTTTATTCGGAAATCATAATTTATTTCTCAAGCCAAAAATTGATCAAAAATATTATTTAATCTTTAAGGATGATTGATCAGCGTAGAGCTCGTTGTTGTTGTTTTCATTGTTCAGCGTGCTACACATATTAGGAACCAAAAACATTTCTGATCAGGCACTGATTGAAAATAAGTTAAATTACAACTTGAGCTTGAGATAGGTCAACTGACCTCCGCGGCAAATACCGAGACTAGGTAGGTAGCCTTAGGTCTTAGGGCGTAGCTGCTGAGATCACCCGACAAGAAGCAGCCAGCAATATTAGGGCTGAGGGGATCGAAGCCGTAAGGTCTGTAAGGGTCCAAAGATCGAAAGCCATTCAGAGCCGCGCGATCGGGGCCAGCACTAAGCGTAGACTTAAGTACCTACGTACCTAGGTAAATCTCGAAGGTAATGTATCCGTCCTATGTCGATTCCTTGTAGACATAAGGCGGCTCTACATTTACAATAAGCTCTCAAAATATGGAATATAAGGTCTACTTTTTTAATTGGCTCGATTCCTTTCTACATGGTCGGTCTCAGCGTGTTTGTATTAACGGATTTTTTTTGACTTCATGCCTGTTGGCAGTGGTGTCCCTCAAGGTACATAGTTGTGTATTAGTCCTACTTTATTCTTAATTTATGTTAATGACCTATATGTAACTTGATTAAATATAGTAAAATTTACCTCTGCCGATGATAACAAAATCTTTGGTCCATCTTCTGACTCTCATTTAATACAAAACGATCTGGATAATCTTTATGCTTGGTCTATTATAAAGTAGCTCTGTTATAAAGTAGTGCTGTTGTTGTGGTTGGGTGGTAGGTAACCCTCCTTTGTAGGTAGATGGGAGCTCATCAATTAGAAAACAACGTCGCTAAACTCAATCGCTCCGGCCACGACAATCTCAATAATTATGTGAAAAAATTACAGTAACAAGATGGAAGAAGCTTGCCGATGAATTTTTGATATAAAAAAGTTATTTTTGTTAAATTATATTATTGTCAAATAGAAATTGATAATAAGTTGGAAATAATAATAGTCTGTCCACCACATGTATGCATGTTGTATGTACTGTTACAGTAAGTGATTTATTGTAGAGCATCTGCAATATATGCGGCGCCATTGGCCGCAGAGGGTCGCATCGCATGCCTCGCAATAAGCGATTTGTTCTGCTTAGCCAAGGCGCCCAAAACTGCTGTGAGAACAGTAGGGTGCTTAATTGACATGCACGGTCACAACTTTCGAGAATGCAACAGGAATGTAAGGGATCACCCTCTTACACTATTAATTGGCAACTTTCTGTTGCTACGGAAAATGTGGTTTTACAACTTGGTAAAAACTCGCTTCTCCTAACATTTCTTAGTTCAAAAAAGAGCTCCTAAACATTGATTTTACAATTTTATTGTTGGGGCATACCCAGTTGTATCACATCCCGTGATCCGTAAGTCCTTTTGTTCAGTCGCTGTTTTACCATGTATTTGTGTTTTACCGAATTTTGTGTATTTTTCTGGACAATAAATATCTTCTTATAATGTCAATAATACGGAAATTAGTTTTCCGAGCGGATTCATGCACCAGGTTAAATAAATACTTATAGTGCATGGCATGACATAACTCGCTAATCAAATATGCTTATCACGTTAACAGACGTTTCTTTGTCGCTCGAATCCAAGTCATTGACAAAAGAGCTCGCTATTGATTCCGTCGAGCAAGGGAGAAATTGAGTGCTGCAGTAATAAGGGAGTAAGCCTTTAGATTGCATTCATACACTGTAATAGGTTAAAGAAAGACTATACTTACCTTCACATGAACTATAACAAGTTGCAGCAGGTGTTTTACAAAACTTTATGTATAAAAAGCTGCTTCTCCTGCACTAACGAACAAAAATTGATGGAGAACAAGCACCGTCTCCTATTATGAGTACAGTTACATAGGTAAAGACCGTTTCATTTGTTCAATGTTTTAAAATAAATTTAAACAGCCTACGAAAATGTAAGTGACGCCATCGTTACGATATTCTACAGTATATCAGGTTGTGATACGTTTGCTATTGATAAGCTGCATTAATGTATAGGTAGGTACCTACTATTCACAGCAAGATTCGCGTCGGTTAAATTCAAAAACCTCAAAATCAAATGAAAGACTATACCATTTGATATCTTAGGTAGCGCGTTAGCGCGTACCTATAATATACTTGGGTACCCCCAACACCTGTGCACCCCCTACAGCTATAACGGGACACTTCTGGAAGGTGCGGTTTTTTTAAAAGAAAGATAATAAAAAATTCGCTGCCTGTGTTTTTTTGTTTTTCTTGAAACTCAAAATTTACTGTGTAAAGAAGGTGTAAAGTTTTTGTGTAACGTTATAACATAGGACAAATTTTGGGACCTTTTTACTGCGGCATGTGGACAACTGAGTATTGATGACTCGAAGGATTGAACAGGATAGGATAATAGAGGGATGAATTCTACAGATGGCACTTTTTTTGTTTTTTGAAATTCGCATTAGTTATCGAACGGCAGTGTAAAGAGTGCGAAAATCTGGGGGTGAAAAAGCACTTTTTGGTCGAGTTTTCAACCTTCCTATGTCCGATACTAACTCCGGTTATGAGGTTTTTAAAATGTTTTCTGACAGAAATGTAGAGCGGATCAAGGGCTACATTCTGCATATAAGCAAAGTCTTCTATGCTCTATGGTGAGTTAGATCCTGGGGTTTAAAGTTTACACTCTAGTGGATGGTGTAAAAAAACGGATTTTAACTAAGATTTCTCTGCCAAATTTTTCCGCTTATGAGTCAGTGCAAATCGAAGACAGCATTAATAAAGTGCCTCACAGGGGCTAAACATCGCAGCAAACCGCATTTAAAAAACGCAATATTCAGTTATTTATGGAGGTGTAAAGTTCGAAATCAGAGGTAAAAAATGGGCGAAAAACATGTTTTTTCCGAAGTTTGATTGATAAATCATACCAAATAATTTTTGCAACAGAATTTTGGCGCACAGGAATGTACTACGATTTAAAAGCTACAAATTGTACCAAACCGAATTTCTTTAAACTCAATGGGGAGTTCGGTACGGAATTTTAAAGTTTACAGTGTTCTAAATGATGGAAAATACGTTTTTGTTGCGCTTTTTGTTCGCCACTTTCTCCGTCCAGAAGTCGGGATAAGTCTAATAGAATAAAAATAAAGTGCTTTATATCGGGTGCATGTCAAAGCAAATTGTCTATACATTAATATTTAGCGAGTGTAAAGTCAAAAATTTGGAGTTTAAAATGCGTTTCTGTCTTGTTTTTTCTGCCTGCTTCTCCGGTTACGAGTCAGGGACACGTTTATCAAGTCTAGAAATGGACGCCAGTCTGGCGCATATGTTTACACTCTACGGTGTTGTAAAGTAGTTTACACCGATTGTTAGTTTGCCCATAGAACATTATGTAGACTTAATTTTTTCATAAATATCAATCGTAATAATATCGGAACAATATCAAAATTACGAATCTGACTAAAATCTTCTTTAAACTATGTGTTTACATGAAGTTTACACTACATATGTATTTATCTTCGTTTTTGAGCATTCCAGAAACCTAATTTTTTCTTGGAGTCTAGAAGTTTTCAAAGGATCAAATGTGAGACGTCACGTAGGCGCGTTTGTTTACATCCAACAGTGATGTAAAGTAGTTTACACTCATTGTTTATATGTCCTCAGACCATTGTAGAGACATAATTTTTTCATGAATGTTGATCATAATATCCGAGTAATTTTTTACACTGCATGTTAGCCTTTGTTCTAGAGCATTGCAAAAACCGAAATTTTTTCCTGATATAAAAATTTACAGGGAATGAAATATATACGTCAGTTGGGCGCGCTTGCTTACACTCAGCAGTATTGCAAAGTGGTTTAAACCTAATGTTTATTGTCTTTAAAACATTATGGAGACTCATTTTTCCATAAATGTTGAAAGAAATATCGGAGCAATATCAAAATTACGAATCCGACTAAAATATTCTTTACGCTATGTGTTTGTGTAAAGTTTACATAACGTGTTAACCTTAATTCGATAGACTTGCAGAGACTTTGTAACTGAAGTCAAGAAATTTTCAAGGATTCATATGTGAGACATCAATTAAGTGGGTTTGTTTACCCTCAAAAGTAATCTAAAGTGATTTAAAAATTATGTTCAAGTGTCCTTAGATCATTGAAGAGATGTAATTTTGTCTTAAATGGGTTGCATTAAAGTTAAATCCTTCTTAGCCGTGTTTATAATATGTTTCACAAAATCTTGCACATGGAGAGCTATCGTTTAATTGATGTAAATTGCCTGCAAAAGTGGTTTAAAATGAACCAGCAATCACACTACTGTGCACAGAAGTCGACAAAGATATACAGCTTTATTGTAATCATGTACATTAATAAGCCGTAAACTGTTAGTATTCTCTACACCTAGTAGTTGTGTAAAGTTTGCACTATTCATTTGTTGTTAATATGTAGTCTATACTACAAATTTATTTTACTACCAAATCAAAGCGTTAGTGTTCCTTACATTTGATATTTGCGTGAAGTTTTTGAATTTTTGCCGAAAATCTTTGCCTTCTAATTTACCAACATCCCGCCTTTTCCATTTTCTTGAAGTTTAAAATCTTTTATAATTCTCTCATAATTTAATGGTAGGTTTTAACTTTAAGTTTCTCTTGGTTTACAACTCTCGCTTAGCAAGCTCATTTTTCAAAACTTTTTCATAGTGATCAGATTAGTTGCGTTTAGTTTGGAATTGGTGGACGGTCGTTATTTTATTACTCGGCTTAAATAAACCAAGTGACTATCTTTTGATTATTTTCTTCATCGCAAATTCAAACACCCAATTTTCAATTTGAAAATTGATCCAATTTTCAATTTGAAAATTGGGTGTTTTCAATTTCAAAAGTCACAACACATTGTGCTTGTGTATTGATTGAGTGAGGATTTGCAATGTGAATTCGTTGGTTAAATTTTTGTGCTTGATTATAAGTGAACTGCACATTAAGAAGAAATAACTTAATGCAGTTTTAATTTGAAAATGGATGGTGTCAATAAGGTTGTCTTGTTTAAAAAGGATAATGCTGATGTTAAGAACAATATTGTTTTCCGCGTTCTTGGACTGTTGTCATTATTGTGGCATGTTACTGATTGTGTTTACTGACTGATGTACTGAAATCACGCTAATTAAAAAAGTAGTGTACTAGCAAAGAAAAATGCTCCGATGGAACAAAAAAGATGAATATACTTGGAATTGTGGATTATTATGGATGTAAAAGGAGGGGACTAGGAAAAATCTACCTTAAGTCGGAAAATCTGCTAAAAATCACACTTTCTCTAAGCAACGCAAAAAATCGATGTATATTCTGCGGCCTCTAAAAAAGTGTCTTTTTTAAATAATGTTCGAAGTTTCAGATAAGAGTGTATAAACGAAATCTATCAAGGTTACTTTTTTAAATTGCTGGCACCTGATTGATAGAAAACTAAGAGGTCTTGTATTTAAAGTTGTTTTATTTTATGAGCATTATAGCAAGCAAAGTAGGAGCCGATTGATTAGTGCACACAATCGTTTTGGGCATGCTAGTGTATCTAGATTAAGTCTGTTTCAAGTCAACTTACGCGTTTCCTACTGTTTTAAACCAACCATGTCTTCAATTGTCTTCGATGTTTGCTATTTCATTCAATTGGCTTGGAAGACTGTTAGTTTACTTAATATCATTTCCCATAGCTACTGCATAGCTAACGTGCTGCTGTTTCAATCATTGTTATGGTTGAATATTTATTTTAATCTGTTGGCCGCAGAATATACATCGATTTTTTGCGTTGCTTAGAGAAAGTGTGATTTTTAGCAGATTTTCCGGCTTTAGGTAGATTTTTCCTAGTCCCCTCCTTTTACATCCATAATAATCCACAATTCCAAGTATATTCATCTTTTTTGTTCCATCGGAGCATTTTTCTTTGCTAGTACATATAATAGGTAGGTAAAGCACGTTTGGGTACCGAATTCACTTCATCATAACAGAATAAACACATTACTATATAATGTAAGTGGTAGTTCAAATTTGATGTTTCGGCTTCTTTCGTTTTTTCAGTTTCCAGAGTTGTTGACGCACGTTGGATTTTGCTTCCGCAGGTTTTTTGTTCTCCTATATAAATAGCAGAGATGCAAACACAATTCAACAACTAAACATATACGCTTCCTGCCAATACGTTGTTCAATTTAACTTTGGTTTTTTCTTGCTTAAGCCGCATGAATCAGGCTGCAAAAGTGGTATTAACTTGTGATGCAGTGATGGGGCAACAATGCAAACGATTCTCCATAAATTGATCAACAAACTGTGGCATATCACAGCTAGGGAGTTATACTTTGAAACACTTTTGTAGACAGTTTAAATTTTTTTAAAAACCTCATAGATGGAACTGATTATATACCAATCTGTACATAAGTCTATTTTCAGAAGCCTTGATGCAAGGCAATCAATTTTCAGCACTCCAGCAAAGCAAATGGCAACAAAAGCAGTTTCCATGCAAGCTGCATATGATTAAGCTAAGAACAACTTCACACGCTTATCAACAGCTAAGCATAGTATGGTGATGACGGCTCCAGTTTAAATCTTTTTTGTAATCGAATTTACATTGTTTCAAAAATTTTTGATCTATTCACAAGGTTTCGTGAAATAGATTATCGAGAAAGGTGTAAGTACACATACATTAAAGGCCAAACATGCACCCGGTCGAAAGTTCTAGGAGGGGTGTAAACCGAGTTTTCTTGTTTTCTTGGATGGTGGGCTAAATGAAAATGAATACATAATTTTGCTATTTAATGCCAAATTTTGATCCTTAGTTCGTTGTATTTCATTCATGAATTTTTGGGATTAAATCTGCATGAAAGTAAATGGAAATAAAGACGATTGAATGACGTGTTACATCAAATAATTACAGATAATGGGAGAAAAGTGTCTGAATGAATGAATTGAACATCCTGCTGCTCGAAAAATAAGTATTTATACTCAAAATTATACTGTTAGTCGTCATTTGACGCTCTTTCCTTTTTCGAACAATAGGTTTAGTCCCAAAACGGCCTGAAAGGGTGTGTCTTTCAAAAGTACTGGTAGGAGGATACCCCCATACCCCCAGTGTGCATGTGAGTTGGTGGCGAAAAAATGACCATCAAAAAAGGAAGAATACATACATATGCATATATGTGACTTACATGTAATAGGAATAAAAATAGGTTCCCACCTTGGTCCAATGTTATTCACAACAAAAGAAGGAAACCATAATGAAAAAATCAATGAGGTACGTGACTGTGACATGCGCGATGTTGAGTTTATTCTACATTTTATATTATTCATTTCATATTATATATTTTTAATTTTCAGTTTTACATTTCAAACCTTAAATATTTTTCATGATCAATTATTAAGAATACCAAAAAGTAAATAAGTGATGAAGTTAATTCATTTTCAAAAAAGCTCTTAATTGCTGCAGAAAGGGTTTCTGTTAATTCACAAAAATTATATTTCCAACTCTGCTGACCGAAAGAGATGGGGGACTTACTATCCGAAGGAGCAATAAATGAAAAAATTGAGCTCACCGATCCTGTCTTTTCAGCACTCTGCTTCTTCTTGTGCTTTTCACCACCTTTGATAAATGCGTATAAATTCAATCAAGCTGTACAGCACAGAAATTTTAGGAGTTTCAGACTTAAAACCTTTAACGAAAGTGACTTTCTGGGCTTAAAAAAGTTGGGCGCGTCAAAAACAACTTTCAACGTTTCTGAGTGTTCCAAAACATGAGAAAGATTTCCTAGAAATTATATGAAGCTGAGAAACACAGTCAAAATATAATGTAAAAGATATCATAAACCATAAAAAAATTAGTACCTAGGTTTTTTCGAAAACTGAAAATTCTGCCGCGGTCAGCAGCACATAGTTCTCGCCGCGAAATTTGAACTTTTAACAATCCTTATAGATTTTCCACCCAAAACACAGAAAGTCATCATATCTTTTGCAATGCTGCGTTAAAACATAAATACAGTCGAACACACCCTTCGGACAAGGTTTAATTGCGTCTTATAGCCGAGTGTGTCATATAAGCAATGTTATGCTTTACTTGAAATAAGAATGTGCTAAATAAGAAGTTCAGTGGAAATAATCTCTTATCCTAGCTTGTTTCAAATATTTTTAATTATATGCAATATATGTATTAGCAGACTTAAGCAAGCAAAAGTCGACAATCATTCACACATCGCATTTCACACTTGTTACCTGTTTGCAGAAAAAATGTACAGAATTTCACCTTGGCCCGCAGAAATTTATATATTAATCACTTGAAGTGGTCGCGTTTTATAGTCAATGTTCCCGCGTCTTATAGCCGTGCGTCTTATAGACCTTGCTTTATATGTATTAAGTATATGCAATGGGAGCAGGTCAGCTGCGTTTCAAAGTCTTTTAGTCAAGTGTCTAATAGGCGAGGTTCTTATATATCTTAATGCATTATGATTGCCCGCACCAGTTTTTTGCGTCTTATAAACCGAAAAGTCTTATATGCAGGGTATCTTATAGCCGAATTCGACTGTATGTCCATTTATGTAATTCAAAGTACTGTGCTAAAATATATTTATGTATGTATATAAACTCTGCAATTTTTAGCAAATCTCATGGACTGTTTGTTGTATGTGTTCAAATTTCGTGGCGAGAAGTGTTGGGCGCGCTTACTCTGAATGTATAAGTGGACGGAGTATATAATGCTCGGAAAATATTTCAGATTATACTGCTGGACATCGTTTGGCGCTCTTTTATAATTGCAATAATAGGTCTTGGTCCGCAAATAGCCTGAGGGGGTATGTTTTTCAAAAGTTGTGGCAGGGAAGATACCCCCATACACCCCAGTGTGCATGTGTGTTTCATATTATAGAGAAATCTGATTTATTTGTGAATAACAAATAATGAAAAAATTAATGGGATGATTTTTCCAGATATGTATAAACAGTTTTTAAAAAATAACTATTCTATAATGAGATGCTGAATCGAGGTGTCAATAAATAAGTGTAGGAATCCTTCAGTCAAAGATAGACTTTCTTAAGCCAGAGACCAACTTCGCTCGAGTAAACAATAATATTTATTGACGAAACAAGTATCCTTAGATAAAACATGGTTAAATTAGCGATTTACTTCATCTCCGAAATTCACGACTTAAACTTATTTCACCGTTTAAGCCGGGTCGCCCGCCGGCATTTTCATCTCTGATTTTCTCAATTTCGATTCTTTCGAAAATATTCCACCGAAAATTGATTTTCCCAGATTTCGGTCGGATTATTCCGAAATAAATTTAAAATTTTTGAATCATTTTGTGGATGTCGTATGAATTATTCTTTTTGGTTTATTAAGAACAATTTAAATGAATATAATGTAATAAGTAACCTGAATTAAGATGTATATTTTCACATGCGCACAGAATAATCATATTCATATATGTGCATATCAATCAGTCAATTCTCTGATAGAGACATATGTACAATGCAACGATTCAAAATTTCGGGAGGAGGTAGCCGGCCGTTTTCAGAAGTAAGAAGGGGTGGTAAAGGACCTTCTATCTTATGTCGGAGCTCCATGTTTTTGAAAAAAATTGAATTTTTTGGCCGTTTTTTAATGTTATTTGACCATTTTGGCCAAAAATTGGAGGTCATCAAACCTCCCCCTCTACAAAAATGGCTGGGGACCCCTCCCCACCCGAAATTTCGAGCTGTTACCATAACAGCGGGCACGATAAATTGAGCCAAACTAAGAGGATAAAGTCAGTATGTTGTATGTGTAAGACACGAAGCAAAATCTGGATTACCTCTCCTACCGCGTTTACGGCGTATTTTTGCATTAGTATTACTATCGTCTTTTGCGGAGGTCGATATTCTAGGTTTATGTCTGGGGTTTTCCATCTTTTTGCGTTCAGCCTCTAATTCTTCTTCACTGTCGGTGACATGGAAAGCCAGATCAGTGAGACCGCTTATTTGACTCAATCCGCTGCAACTTTCCAAATCATCATCATCGTAATCATCCTCGCAAACTTCATCTCCTTCCCCAGTACTGGCGGATTTGCCGTCAATTATCTTTAAGTATTATACACATGGGCGTAATCAGAATTTTATTTCAAGGGGGGTCGGAATTTTCGATGTCAATATCTCGAGAACCGTTAGAAGATAAGTGAGAATAACGGTACTTTTGAGCGTTTTTCAAAGATCTATACGGCGATGAAGAGAAAAATTTAGATAAAAATCAAAATTTTTCGCTTGATTACAAACTTGGAAATGAAAAATTTATCCTGCGTGAATAATTTTTCAATATTCAGTTCAAAACCGACTATAGAACATTTAGAAATTCTTGTCTTTGCACTTAATTTTGGGCCTTCTAAAGAAAAATGGTATTAAAAATAATAAATCACGCGAAGCGCCGGAAAATTTTTGACATATTCGACTATTTTTAAGTAAAGTCTTGGCTTTTAGGATAACAGATATAATAGTAAAATATTTTGACTTCAGTAGCTCAAAATTATACTAAAAACCATCTTGACTGCCTTTTTAGCAGACTTCGAGAAGTTTTAATGTTTTGGATTCAGGGGACCCGTGTGAGAAATGAAAATAATTTTTTATGTGAAGAAATGGCAGGCCTACGCGCTTTCACCCCGGCCGGTTACACCCGTACTAATAAATCGACTAGAAAAATAGATTGTTATAATCGAATGATTAGTAGGCAGGCCAGCTCCTAAAAACCCTAATAAGTGAAGGCACAAGAACCAAATTATATATTTGTAGCTTATGTACATATTTAGTCCACAGCATGCATATAATGTACACCTGTGCTGTATGAATAGCGAAAAAATTTGACTAGCCAGGACTCGGACCTGGGCTTCTTGGTTATCAGACACGCGAGCTTCCAACTACACCGTATTTAAGGGGGCATAGGCGACCCCTTTGGCCGGAAAATTTTTTTTAAACGCTGCACGAAAAGATATAGAAATTGCATGTCTTTGACGTACGCCAGATGTGAAGTATTTTCCATAATTTTGGCTCAAGCGAGACTAAAAACGACACTTGTTATAGCCTTTTAAGTAGAAAAATTTTTTTCGGAAAGTTGAAATTTTATGATCTTAATTGATAGAGGATGTCGAAAAGACGTCCAATATGCGGTTTTTACGAGCTATCACGACGAATTTTTTGAGATAAGTCATAAGTCACTTGACCCTGAATTGACCCTGTGCCCATGTCAGATACAGACCAATTTATTTTGAGTTCGGTCCGCCCCTGGCCGAATCCTGGATACGGCCTGTACATAGGTAAATATAGTTTTTCTGTGAGAGTATTAGACATAATAAAAATTAGGTAATACCAAAATTTATCTTATATTCAACTGTGAATAAGAATTATTCGCTGCAACTCACATCCTCTTTGCTAACCAAACATTCGACGTTTGATTCGTTATCAGTTTTTGTGTCCAACGCCAAATCTTCCCCATCGAATTCAGTGCTGGTACAGAGTTCAGCAAAATTCTGCTGCGCTACTTTAACTTTTGATGTTAACGTTGCGTCCTTTGCATTCTATTTAAACAAAAATGCGTCTGTATAAGCAGAAAACGTGGTACCTGCATAATTTAGGCAAAATAGCGTTCAAGAAAATTTTTTTATTTTTCTGGACGAAAAATTGTATTAATTTTTAGCACTATTTACACATTTTACACGAACAATTCTAATGATTTGCAACTACTGTCTATAAAGCTCCAGGTGCGCCATGGTCGTCCCCCATCCTCCAAGGCAGAAAATTTTTGACCCCCACCCATAAAAATGGCCGAGGATCCTCACCCGTAATTTCGAGCCGTTACATGTATGTCTTGAACTGAAGGGCCTTTGGAGGTTACGGGCTGCTACTTTTAGTCAGGAAATTTGTTCATAGTGTAAGTTGACTGTATTCAATTTAATCATCCAAAAAGATAACAACTTTGCCCTTCATGACGTCCGAAAAATTCATTTTTTTAACTTATTCATATAATAGGTGCATGTGTATGTCCGTTTTGCTATATTTTATCAAAAACCTACAATTATCAGCCTAAAACTTCAACGTAACAAGGAACATCATCTAATTATCAGTCTTTTAAGGTGTCGAAAACACCATGCTAAGTATGTATATAAAACAGTTTTTGTTAGAAACTGAGGAGGATTTAGTTGTAAATCCATATTAATTAAATTGAGGACCATTTCGAAAAACAACACTACAAATTCTAGAAAAGCTAATGTATCTTTTGCAGGACTTAAGGCCTTTTTCTTGACTTATAAAAGTAGAACTATCAAAAGTTGGTCAATATAATCGCGCATGTAACGGATCAAAATTTCGGACCAAGATCAATCGGCCATATTTAAGGGCGATATTTATCAAAATAATAACTTTTCGGTATACATGCAAACGGCTCAAAATTATGGGTGAAAGTCCCCGGCTATTTTCAAAGAGAAGTAAATAAGCGCCAACTTTTTGGCTAAAAATGGCAAAAAAGCGCCGAAAAATGGCCAAAAACGCAAGTTCTTTCCAAAAATTGGGGATGTCAAAAATTTTTCTGACCTTACGGGGATGGGGGACGACTAACTTTAGGGTGGGCGGATCCCCCCATCCCCCTGTTGCAAGTCTGCTTTTCAGTCATTTTGGTTGTGAGTTACATATGCACGAAGCGAAAGGACACCTTCAGCCTTGCAAAATAAAACACGAAGAAATTTGAAATATTTCGAGGTAAAAAATATATTCAGACTTCTTTACTTCCACTTATTAGAATAATTGAATAAGTCGATTGTTTCTCACCAAGACAGCCGAATCAACATTGGTGGGCTGAAAAAAGTATTTATCACCAAATTTAAGGAATAATTAACAACGCATAATACCTACAACTGGCAATCATCAGAAACGTTATTCTGCACATTAGCAAAATCAGATCGGATCAAAGTACTTTTAAAGCCATCACTAATACTTCTACAATCATAAAAAACTCAAACAAAAAATCAGGACAAAGGTATTAAGTTTTCATTGAGTAAATTCAACTTAAATTGTTAGACATATAAGGTCTTATTAAAACGAAGGTTTTTTAGCGCTGAATGATTTATATTCGTGAATAGCAAACTTAGAATAAAATCAGACGATACAAGTCCGTGTCCGAAACCCAAAAATAAAAGAATAATTTTACCTCATTATAACCATCATTCAATCAGGTTCACGTGATCTACAGTTTACCGTTGTAAACATTTGTCAAAGTAAAAGTATTTTTTGTATGTATTATGTATACAGGGTATACATGTAAAAGTTTGAAATTTAATTAGGGGTACCCGGCCATTTTTAGGGATGGGAAGGGCAAAGACTTACAATTTTTGGCTAAAAACGACCATAAATGCCTAAAAACGGCCAAAATATTGAATTTTGTCCAAAAATCGGGGTCAAAACTTTTCTGACTTTAAGGGATGCGGGGACGACCAATTTTGAGTGAGGGATTCCCCCATCTCCTGTTACATATATGATACGTGTGACAGGGAAATAGGAAGGCCGGCCGCCACCTCCCTTTAACCGTAAAAAAATTTTCAAAAGTAACATCATGCACAAAAAGATGGAAAAACTTCACTTATTATCAGAAAAATCGTCAAACTTCCGGCGCTTCGCGCCATTATAGATATGAAGTACTTTATACGTTTCGCCACAAGCGCGACCAAAAACTGATTTTTTTCACAGTCTATCTAGAGGGAAGAAAAAGTTATTAAAAAAGTTGAGTTTTATGATTTTAACGGATAGAGCATGTTAAAAACGTCGGAGAATGCAATTTTTTCGATCTATCCTCCCGTAGTTTCCGCGATATTAACCATCCCCTCCCCCTTGGTCGAATCCTGGATACCGCTCTCTATGTATGTAAACACTTAGAGTCACTAATGATTGGTTAGTTGTACTTACAGTTTTTATAAATAAGTATAATTGCAACAAAGCGATAACAAGCGCTTTCCTATGATTCACTATTTGCAAAAAACACTGCAACCAGCAGGAATTAGAAAATGTTTGAAGAAGCAAAAATTATGTTCTTAGTCAAGCAGTAACATAGCTAAATAATGTTTTCGAATGTGTCAGCCAGAATTTTTCCATTTATTACGCTATTAAAATCGACAATTTGCAAGTTTGAAGCATATTATGCGATTTCAAGGATTGAGGGTTCTGCGATAAACTTAGATATGTATTCCAGATTATCTAAATTATTTAAGTATAATTCTACGAAAAAGATCAAGACTTTAGAACAGATTTATAAATGCTATAACAATAAAGTTTTACCTCTGCCTGAAATATCACTACTGGTGTTTATACGTAGTTAATCATAAGAAAGCTGAAACATTTATGTACATGAAAATTGGATCGCAAAAGTAAAAAACATACTTCAGCAGGCTTATCACGGTCTTTCTTCTGAAAAATACAGGAAGTACTTAAGCCATTGCAAAGACACATTTGTGCATGCGTAGATTAACGATTTATTAGGCTAATGTCATCAGTATCGCAATTCTACACGTTATATTTCGGATCAGATCAAAGTACATTTTGTGTACCATCACGTGACGAAAAAACACAATAAATAAATAGAAATTCAGAAAGTAGCGTCTGCTTATAAGTAAAAATAAACCTATTACAGAAAAACCATAAATGATAAATCTGGCTCGAAGCGCTGGAAAATTTTGTGCTGACTAGCTCAAAAATACGCTAAAACCTGTTTTGTTGGTCTTCTAAAGACACCTCGAGAATTTTAATGCTCATATTTTTATTTCGAGAGGGGGCAGCAACCCCTCGATCTCCTGAATACGAGCCAGACTGTGAGTTGATGACGGTGATGCAAAAGAACAAGTATTCCTTTCAAACAAAAATTATAGGAAATAATTCGAAGCAAACACAGTTTACAATCAATAAAACAAGAACCTTCGATTTCGCTATGAAGTAGCACTGGTACGGAGTAGCGTACTTAAGGGGGCGGGGGCGGCTTTTTTTGGTCAAAAAAATTTCTTGAAGGGTAAATCTTCAAAATTTCCGCCATACATATAAAACGTGAAATAATTTCCATAATTTTTCCACAAGCTTGATCAGAAACAACGCTTTCATAGTCTATTGAGGAAAAGTAGAGAATTTTTTTGAAATTCCGATTTTTATGATACGAATAGAGCATGTTAGAATATGAAAACGTCGAAAAAGGCGGTTTATGAAAGCGTCTTGACCCCAGAATTAAAAATTGGAAAAATTCTGGGAATAATGAGACAAAATGAAGGCCAAAATGGATGAAAATAAAAATTATTCTTTAAAAGTGCTTGAAATTGACCAGAAAGTGTGGTATAACGTACTCTTAACGCTATTTTAGCATGAATACTAGTTTTTGAGGTCATTTCGGCCCTGAAAACCAATTTTTGACACCCCGCCCCTCACCCAGAGCAGCTATGCTATGAATCTATGGCCGAGGCTAAGCGACATTGTAAGCGAAACAGAAGAATCTGCCGAATAGCTGTGGTTTTTCTTATTGTGTGCATGACACTCATTTCATTTTGTCGACAAGGTAGGATAAAGTGCCCAATTTAGTAAAGCGTAATTTGTAAATGCTCATTCATACTTATTTTATTCTTTATAAATACTTGTGGTAAAATTTGCATGAAAACAAATAACAATAAAGGCGATGGAATGACCCGCAACTTCAGATATACTCGTTTATACGGAATAATGGAAGAGAAATGCCTGGATGAATGATTTTAATAGTTTACTGCTCGAAAAATACGTACACACATGTGATTGAAATTGTACGATTAAATTTCGTTTGACGTTATTCACGGTTTGATCCAGACATGTAACAGGGGGATGAGGGGAATCCCCACTCAAAGTTGGTCTACCCAATCACTCCAAAGCCAGAAAATTTCTGACCCCTCCTATTTTTGAAAAAATTTGGATTTTTTGCCCATTTTTAGGTGTTATTTTTAAAATTGAAGAAGGTCATGTAATTCCCCTCCGCTCTCTAAAAGTAGTCGAGGACCCCATCCGAAATTTCGAGTCGTTATATGCCTGGTTCGAGCAATAAGTTTTGGTCTGAAATGGCCCGAGAGGTTTGCTTTTCAAAAAGTTCTGTTGGGGGATTATCCCTCACACCATTCAAGGTTAAAAAATTTGATTCGCCCCCATTTTTGAAAAAATGCATTTTTGGCAATTTTTGCGTTTTTGGCCAAAAATTAGAATCATTTACCCCTCCCTTAAGATGGCTGTGGAACCCCCATCCAAATTTCGAGCCGTTACATGTAGTATGCTTCATACCCCCCCGTATGCATGTGTGATTATGTATATAGGTGCGTACAACAGCTGAAGAGCTCACTTTATCCGACAATTCGGAACACTCCGTACTACAATTAGCCGGCGGCACGAAATAAGGTAAACGACCTCGTTGAAAATCATTTAGGATCATTTTAGCGGTTGTAGACAAATCAGGTTCACCGCCCTGTAATGCAGGTTTATCACATAATTGGTGAAACGTATCCAACGATTCCAAAGTTTTCCATTTGACTAATTTTACAAAAAAGTGGTATGCAACTTTTAAGCTCAAAAACGCCTTTTAAGGCTCTGACAAATCTAAAAAATGAGGTCACTCCATCCGAAATAAAAAATACGTGTACTTACGTAGTAACATTAAGAAATGCTTACTTTTAACAAGCGACCGCATCTGCATGCCAGTTTAGTTAAAAAATCCTCAACGTCCGTCCAGTCTGTTATCTGATAGGTCCTTGTGATATATTCCCGTTTCACTCGATTTAGAACAGCATCGATATGATTTTCTGGATCTTTCACATTCTCAACCCGCACCTTAATTACACTGTTCAATAACGAATCGCACACTTTATCATCTATTTTATATTGCATATGTGTATTAGTATAAGTAGATATGAAAAAAGAACAGTTAATCAGGTAAGAGGAATTTGTACGACGACTTTCATTTAAATTTACAGACTGTTCACATCATATACGTCCGATAACGACAAAACACTTTTTGGCTCTTTTGGTTGATCAAGTATATTGTCACGTTACGTTCGTTCTTTCATACTTTTCTTATTACCATTTTCGTGCATTTTAATTAGGAAATGGGTCTGTTAGTTTTTATGTGTAAATAAGCAATAAACGAAACTATATCTAAATCCCATCTTAACATACTGTCAATAAACGCTTATTGACCAAATTAAAACAGAAACGAGTCATGATATGATAGGCAAAGCCACAGCGCTTGGCAAAAAAATAGGTACTTAGCTTAATTTAAAAAGTTAATAAAATATTTTAATATTTAAAAATTAGATAAAATAAATGTATGGAATCAATATATTATAATTAATAATCAATGTAATAAAATACATATAATAACGAGTGTCCACTAAAAAATGAGACTGCGCGTTAGAGTACCATAAGTCAGCAAGTTCTAAAAAGTAAGAGGAAAAGTTTACACGGTTAGAAAGAGCGTAGTTAGTCTGTCTGCCTCCTGTGTTCCGGGATGTCGTCAAAACAGGATGTTCTTCGATCTCGATTGAACAAGTTTTACGAGGCGCATTTTGACAAAGGACGTCTGTTCACTGCTAGTCATTTTAAAAATGAGGACGTTTCAAAAGCGACTATTTACCGGATTCTTAAGCGATTTTACAATAGAAAATCTTCCATTCGAAAACCCGGATCAGGTCGTAAAGCGAGAATCCTGACAAAACCTAAGCTAGCAAAGCTGGAAAGGCTGTTTGACAACAAATGCAGCATTTCCGTTCGTCGGGCAGCCAACAGACTTAGTCTCAGCAAGTCATATGTTCACAAATTAGTTAAGAAATGTCTGAATTTGCAGTACCGAAAGAAGATGAAAATTCCGTCGCGTTCCGACTTACAAATTCAATTAGCAAAGACAAAGAGCGGCCGACTGTTTTTACCTTCTCTCATTCCTCAATTAATGGAAATGAAGCATATTATACCAGAGATGCCGCTCCGCCTAATATTAAATTTGCCAGAAAAGCTAAATATGAGGACAAAGTTTTAGTCTGGATTGCAGTAGGCCCCAAGGGCACAAGTCAGATATTGATTCGGAAATCGAGCGACGCAATCACTCGCCAGCGTTATTTAAATGAGTGCATCAAGCGTAGACTGATTCCTTATATTCGAGCAAACTACAATCAAGGTGAATATGTCTTCTGGTCAGATCAGGCGAGCGCTCATTACACGAAAACAAAGATCGCTTATCTCAAGTCTGAAACATTGATTTTGTTGACAAGCCTTTGAATCCTGCTTATGTCCCCGAAATACGTGCTATTGAGGACTTCTGGAGTTATCTGAATTCCCTTGTTTACGTAAAGGCATGGCAAGCTAAAAGTTCAGCCCACTTGATCAGCCGAATTAAATTTTGCTTGAAGAAAGTTGATCCTACTGTTGTACAAAAGCTATCTCTGCGTAGCCAAAAAAGTATCGATAGCATTCGTCGCAGCGGTGTGATTGAAAGCCGCGCATAGTTTCATTTTGTTGGCCTTTTGTTCCTCTTTAGAACCATATACATATTACTTGTTGAGTTTTTGTTTTCGGATTATAAAAAAAGTTTGTACTGAATGAGTCTCATTTTTTAGTGGACACCCGCTATACTGAACAAAAAATCGGATATTTAACAACTTAACACATACAGTATCAATTATCTAGCAGCACTTAGGAATAGAGATACAGTCACGAACTTACCACTCCCTTCAATATCAACTGCGTATCCGAATCTCCACTGGGATAGACAATACCAGGGCAATCAATCAGAAATATACGCCTCATCAGAGTCACATACTGCCAAACCTAAACAAAGATATTTTCAATTAGGTTTACAAGACAAAAAATTGTCATTGTAAAAAGCAACTCAAATAAAGGATCCGACAAAATCAACAAACTTATTTCTTGTTCTTTACCAACCTAAATACAAAAATAAGGTAATGGAACAAATACGATGGATACATAAGTAAATTGTACCGTTGAAAACTTATCATATTGGACTGGAACTAACGGACCAAAAACGAAGCAAATATTTAAACCTCGGACATCAGCATAATAAATACAAACATACGTATAGTGTGTCTTGCTTTACCAAAATATTTGTTGCACATGGGTCACATATTTATGGATTTTGCAGTCCCCTTTCAAAAATGAGGACTTTCATGTCAAGCTGCGATTTCCTGGAAGCGTTCTTGATTTTCATAATGTTCGATAAACGTCACTTATCGCTAGTCACGAATTTTTTCATTAAAACCAGAATTGCTTGAAACTTTTAATTATGGTGGACTGATTTGACAGCGCTATATTTAACTAGTAAATTATGCAAGTAAATCTGAATAAAGAAAGGGAACAGATTTTTCAATCTCCAAGCTTGAACTTTTAAGTCTCAACTTCAAAACTGCTTAGCTATTCATGAATAAAATTCCTTCTATTTTATAATTTTAAATTTGCGTACAGCAGTTTTTCAGCCAGATTGCCAAGCCAAACTACAAATTTTATCCGCCCTAATTAAGTCTTTTTGACAATTGCTTTCAGTTATTGTAGGGCATTTTGTTTTGTGGCTTTTGAAATGATTTTAATTTTTTGGGAATAAGAAATTCATTGAGCCATCATCACATGCGCCAAACTTTAAGCCAAACTTTTAAAGTAAAAGACCGAAGAGGTTAAAATACGATTTTACGGTAGAAAACGATCATATGTTTAATACGAGAAACTTACTTTTGTTTCACCAGCCAAAGGCGCAACATTACAAACTTTCTTCTTACGCAATGTGTTAATTATTGAGCTTTTGCCAACATTTGGATAACCAATAAATCCTATGCTGATTTGTTGTTTGTCCTTGTGGAGCTAGAAATTAATTCTAATGAAGAAATGAAAGAATAAGGGCAAATTTAAACTATAATTTGAGAAGCTGCGAAACAAAGCATGGCAAAACAAGTGACGAGTGCTAGATTTACGTAAAATGTAACCCAATAAAAAAATTCGATTGTCAAATTTCACTCTCTCACTACCAGTAGTTTTGAACAATACATTTGAACATACTTAATTTCATTTTTTTGATTTTGAATAAAGATTTGCGATATTTGAATAGTTTGTATTTCACTTTTCTCTAATTTTGGAGTAAATTAAAAATAAGATTCTTTGACAATCGAATTTTCGCCCACCAGTCGTTGCTCAGTGAACTTTTGACTTAGCGGAACATTGCAAAAAATATTACATGACATTTAATGTCAACAGCAGCAAAGAGTACGACTAGGGCAATGACATTGTTGAAAAAACACCCAAATATAAACGATGGTCATCGAGTTGCTGGAAAATCCTAACATCGGTAATTATGTGGTGAATCCTAGGGTATGTGTGCATTACAACATACGCAATCATTATATAATACATACAACCAGGTCCGTAGCCAGGACTTTATTTAGGAGGGGGACAAAAAATTTTGAACGACGGATATCTTGAGAAAAATTAGGGTTTAGTCAAAAATAAGGGCATTTTCAAACATTTCTCAACGAACTTTACACAATAATGAAGGAAAATTTCAAAAAAAATTTCAATTTATTCCATACTCATACATAAAAACATTTATCGCTTAAACTATATGCGCAACTGATTTCTCATCATCCAGTCCATAACCAATGTCTTAAATTTTCGTATTTGTAATCCATCTTTGTGCTCTGCAAAGAAAAACACCAGAAAATTAGTGATTCGGCGCGAATCGCCGGAAAAATTTGACATTCACTTCAGGCTTAACTCAAATTTGGACAGTTTAAAAGACAAAACCATACAGTAACAATTAATACGGCACAAAGCACTGGAAAATTTTGCGTTTTCCAGCTCAAAAGAACGCAAAAAACCTCTTTTAGCGGCCTTTTAAATGCGTTTCAAGAATTTTTCAATTATTCCTTTGGGGGACCCTTGTGAGAAAAATTTTTTTCGGTTCAGAGAGGCAACTGCTCCCATTGTCCCTCTTGGCTACCGGCCTGCACACAGCAAACATCATTGCAAATAGCACTTACTTTCCCAAATTGCCTCAAAATATTAATCAGAGCTCCTTTGCCAAATGAATTATTGATGCTAGCATGAAAGGCAATTGTTGGATACTCGGCCGAAAGAATAGCGATCCATTTTTGCGTAAAAAGCAAAGTTATACATATGCAAATAGAAAACGAGGTGAGACCCTACCGATCCTACGAAGAAAACGGTATGTAGCTGATTAAGAATATAGACCAATCGAATTCAATGATTTCAAATGCAAAAAGTAATACTGTCACGAAAAACTCTTAGAGGCCGCCTAATTCCCAAACATAAAAGTGTTGCCGTTTTTAGGTGTTTTTGGCCAAAAATTTGAGGTCGTTCCCCCTAATGGCTGGGACCCCCCCCCAAATTTCGAACCGTTGCATGCATGATGCAAATAAAGAGGAAGCGATATGTCTCATACATGGGCAAGGTAGAGGGGTCAGAAAGGGTGGAATCTAGGAATGGTCAATAAGTGAATTTAGTCAATTGTTTTTTTCAAGGTCCCTTTGCACATTTATGTAGAAAGACGGTAACTAAAATTTTTTGTTCATTAAACCTTTATAATGCGTTCTGTGTGCTGAAAGTGATCTTTTGCTTCTTTACCTTCGCCAATTCATGCATCTCTACTGTAAAAATTCAAGATATTATTAAAACGACGCAAAGCATCGGAAAATATTAATATTTTTCCCCTTTTTAACGTTGAAAATAAAATTCAATGCTTCTGGCACAAAATAATGTTCACATTAAATTACCATTGATCTAAGTTATTGTTATATTATGTTTGAGTCAAACTTAGTAGGTAAATTAAAACGGAGCGAAGCACCAAAATTTTTAGCGTTTTATTTTTTTAAATTATTTTTAGCATTACAGAGGCAGACAATATAAAAAACTACTAAATACAACATTTTTCGTATTATCGTCCACGTCTAAAACTTTTCAACTTGACTAGAGACGGTCCGGATGGAGAAACCAGGGTCATGACATCATACATGTAAGAGGGGGACGACAGGATCCACCACCCAAAGTCGGTCGACCCCCCATCCCCAAAGCCAGAAAATTCTTTACCCGAGGTTATTAAACCCCTACCCCACCCGGAATTTCGAGCCGTTACATGTGTGCATGACATGTTTTCTCTCGAAATGCCATTTCAGAATTATAAGAAAAGGATTAAATTCAATTTAAAAATGCATTTTATGGAATAAAACCTCCGGCTTTTAATCGCAATCTATGCAGATAACTCAATCTGCGCGGAAGGTGATTAATAAATGTTTTTAACAAATGTTCTTTGTACCTGTACAAAAATGGCCCCAAGTCTTTGTACATTTTGTACATGCAATATTTAGGGTACCCATACGTAAGCATATTAGAACATGGTATGGTAATGCGTTCTGCGCAGTAAATGGTTTTCGAAATATAATAGGAAAGGTTGAGCAAAATTCTGGGTTTTTAGCGATAAAAAAATCAAAAATTAATCAATAAGAGGCGAAGCGCCGAAAAAGTTTGATATACAATTTACCGTTTCAGGTAGAATTGAATAGATGAAATAGAATTAAACAGACCCTTATCCTAAACCTATCTAACTCAGCTCAAAAATTGTTTTGCAGCACCTTTCGTTTTCTCAAATCGCTTGACGGTAACCCAATTTATTTACAATTTTGGGTAGGGGCTCCAATAATCCTCTATCACTCCAACGCCTAGGCTCGGGTGCGGTGCGTTTTTTATAGTAAAGCCGAATCTCACTCTTTCCTGACCTTAGATTCCCGATTTTCTGTGCGCTTCAATGACAAAATGAAACAGCTAAATCAGTCGTCATGAAACGATAATTACCGTAATCCACGAAGGCACCAGGTCCACTTTATTCAAAACAATAATGAGGTGCTTATGAGGTTTTTCGTTGCGTAAAAAACGCTCCACTTGCAAACACCGAGTGCCCATCGGATCCCTGGCGTCTACTACCTGGCATACAACATCAGACGAGTCCAATACTTTGTATAACTCATTCCAGATCCGTTTTGATCTGCCTTCGTGGACGAAACGACGATGTTAAACAAAGAGTACAACCCAATATTTAGAAGGATAAACGACTGTTTTAGGGGTAGGTTAGGAATAGGGATTGGACGAGGCCTCGGACTCGGCAATCCTCAGTCTTTTTTGAGATCTCTCGGCCGAGGGTAAGGTGAAAAATGGCCGAGGGACCGGGGGTTTTCAAATTTTGTATTTTTTGAGTGATACCGAACTAGCACAAATACAGCAAAAAAACGCACGTGCTACTAAAGACCCATTGCCTCGAAGTCAAGTCAATGCTGTAATACGCGAGCCTATAGACGGCAGAGACAAGAGGATATGCTGATTAAAGAAGGCACATTATGTGGGCGTTTTCCGTGTTCATGCATGCAAAACCTACATTATGCATAAGCCAAAGTTAGGCATGGGCAGAGGCGTAGCCAGGATTTTGGTTCGGGGGGGTGGGCATACACAAAGATTTTTAAGACTACTTTTGCATTGAATGCTAGTAACGTTATATATGTTTAGCAGAAGTGAGTTTTTCGACGTTTAGTAGTGAAGCCTATCTAATTTATGGGTTTCTGACGATCTATAATTCAAAAAGTGTAAAGTGGCGCGCATCGCCAAAAATTTTCAAAATTTTTACTGTTTTCATGTAGAATTTACGGCCTTTTTATTGACAAACAGTTCGGAAATCATAAGTGGCGCAAAGCACCAAAAAATTCAGTAGTTTTTACCGCCCTTAACATGTTATAGCTCTGTGAATACTAATGGTCTGACAGAGCTGAACACGAAAACTACTAATTATCACCTAAGTATAAAGATATTTTGACTGATTCAGGCTTTTAAACGCAATGCTGGAGCTTTACAAAGAGAAAGACAGTAACCGGCGGTGCTATGCGCAGACGTTTTTGCTCTTTAAACTCAATTTATACCGCTTAAATCATACAGAACAGATAAACTAATTCCGGCGTTAAGCGCTGGAAATTCTTGAAAATTCCTAATCCTTCTACCTTTTCTGTCCTCGTAAAAATCTCTTTGCACATGTGCAACGAGATTGTACGGCTGGGGGTCTGGGGTGGTGCGCTCAGGTGCCCAGCGGGGTCCGGGCAGAACCCCGGAAAATTTTGTAAAAAAGCACTCTAATTTTTAATTAGTAACGTTAAAATTTTCGCAAAATCGGCAAAATCTCGATTCTGAATTAAGCTCTAAAACACTTAAAATTCATATCTCCTACGCTGCACAAAACTTCGAAGCTGAAATGCGTTTTTCGACCTCTGCTAAGTATATAGCGCAGCAACGGGTCGCTGCCAATAAGTCATTGAAAGATGCGCCAATGAGAATTTGTTTCTTACCGTTATCAGGCCCATTTGTGGCCTTCTTATTAACTAGTTCAGAAAACAGAAAATGCGCAAGAACACAAGAAAATCGAGAAAATTTGGCCTTTCCTTTCATTTAAAATATAATTATGTGTCCTTGTAAAGATAAGCAAAGCAAAGAATAGACAAATTGGTACGCAAACGCTTTCGCACTTCTAATATTATGCTCAACAAGCATGCGCAGTTTCATTCAATGAGCTCATAGTGCATTAAATCATCAAAGTGATGCGAAGTGCTGAATTATTTTAACAGATTCAAGCTTTTAAACTCATTGGATCTGTATATAACAATAAATAATAATGACTCGGCGTGGAGCGCCGGAAAATTTTGACGTTTGTGCTTTTTTGAACTCAATGTTTTGGACGACACATTGCGCCAGAAAAATCAACATTATTTCTGAAAAATTTCGGGGGGGGGCATGTGCCCCCAATGCCACCCCCTGGCTACACCTATGGGCATGGGTAGGAAATTCAAACGTTTTTCGCGATCGCATTTTCGTTCCTTTCTTGTGTGCTGCATGGCGTATTATATACATCGCATTTTGCCTCTCTTGCTCAGTGGAGCAGCCGAAAGTATGAGCATCTTTATAGATAATTTAGCTCAGACAAAAACTAGACGGATTCTGCATTATGAACTCGATTAGCAATTTGTCACTACTGTGCCTGTCATTTGCATACCTACCTTTGAATAAAATTTGAATAATAGCTTTTTAGCTTTGAACTATATTAAACTAATCAATCCTATTGCTACTGTACCCACATCACATGGAGCATATATGTATGTCCTATATTGTTTGTACTCATACACTCATATTATATCTGTAACAAATCCTAGGTCCCTCGGCCCTTGGCCGAGGCGAGAATTTCAAAATTCCTCGGCCTCGGCCTCGACTGAGGGGAAAAAACCCTCGTTCGATCCCTAGTTAGGAAACACAATTTTTCAACGTTTGCTCTAGAATGTGTAACAAATAATTTCTAAACAGACCTAAATAAGTAAGCTGCGTCCGAAATTATGAGGATTTAATTTTTTGAGAATGGCCAGATGGCTGACTTTAGGTGGGGCTTACATCCTTACATATTTCTTATTATACATAAGCGATCAAAGAAGATTTTATTTCAGAAGAATAATTATGAAATATGTAGAGACTTAAAATCGCAAGCCAAAGCGGTTGTATTAAGCACAAGCCCACTAAGCTAGAAATTTAAACTAAGTAAAGGTTGGAAGGGTGAAGGTTGAAAGTTGGAAGGTGAAGCTTGAAGGGAAGGGTGAAGGATGAATGTTATGTAGATAGGCTGACGTTTTGTTGAATTCAGCACCTATCAAGCCAAACTTGAATAAAAACAAGCTGCAGTTGTCAGCATTTGGTACAAAATTTTCAGATTATCTGTATTACGATGACAAAATCTGAAAAAAATTTTGTTGCAAGAGAAAAGAAATCAGCGAATTCCGTTCCACCTTCTGTTATTGGCTCAACATGAATTTTTTCAATCAAACTCAAGCGCTCTTTCCGTAAGTATAAATAAACTGTTTGCGACGCATCTCAGTTTTTGTGCACGATTTTTCTATAATTTTGATGATTTTAGCTAGAAAGAATATCAAGGATGGTCAATGCCTAACGAGAAGGAGAAATTGGCGACTAACTGGATTAATTTTTCTATGAATAACAACAATTCTAATCGAAATTTGAACACTTACTATGTACATAACAGTCCTCAAGCTTTGCAATGGAAAGCTTTGCATACATGTACATATATGTAGTATACCGTATCATAAAAATTTATTGTTTTAACACGGCAATGTATAAACATACGACACATCCGAGATTATATCATATGCCAATAATCCTTGAGGATTATTTAGTGTTCAAATTTTTCGGCAAGAACCGAATAATTTAAATTATATTGATATATATAAAAATTAAAATAATCAAATATTAAACTAATAATTAAACCGCACACGTCGCTCGAAGCGTTGAAGAAAGAAGGAGTGCATAGGTATGCATCAGACACGTGAGAGAAGATTAATTATTTATTGTTTAAAACAAGTACATACATACTCGTTTGTATCCAAGGTTTGCCAGAGAATATGACGGACCCTAGATATGTAGTTTGCTCAATATTTTAGGGACTATTTATGGAAAATTTGGACGCAAAAGTGCATTTTTCAATGTTTTTCAACACGGCTTTATATTATTCGAGATCAAAAAAGTTCAATTTGTTCTTTTTCGGTTTTCGCACTCAGTAAATACAAATTCATGTTAGCGAGACGCGAAGCTACTAACTGCGAATATTGTACATTATCTTCCTTCCATAAGGAAATTTTCGCCGTAAATCACAGTACAGGGTAAGCCACATATCTATCACCGATTTTGCCTTTGTGTAAAAGGGACACTTTTTGTGTAAACTTGATAAAACGTTACACTAATGTACATACAATGAACAGAGAAGTTCCATTCGTCAAAGTTTGTAGTTTTTCGTCCCATTCTTGCTAGTTGTATATAAATTTTACCATGTCCTATTCTGTGACTGAACGTTGCAAAAGTCGCTACATGGTTTGAGTGGACGAAAAGCATTGTTACGGTCCAAAGAAAATTTTGAACTAAGTCTGGCTGTGACCCACCTCACAAGAACAGCATTTACAAGTGGCACAAAAATCTAATGGAAACTGGATCAGTTATGGTTATTAGAAAAAAGTTCTTTTAGAATATCGTGAACGATTGTACAAATTAGTTCAAAATCACGGTGATCACGTTGAAGCACTGTTTTTTGTACTAGCCTCTTTGTACATGTACAAAGATCTGCGGAAAAGTCTTTGTACGAGCGAACAATTTTTTGTACATACATATAACGTATATATATATGCTATTGAATCTACACATTTCTACATACTACTAGATTGTTAAGCGTGACCCGCACGCTTCGCAAAAGGTGTAACTTTGTCCTAAATTCAGCTGGTTATATTAGTTCGGCCCGAAACGCCTAAATTTTTATGAGTCTTAGGTTGAAATTACACATAAAATTCGACTCAGCAAGTTAAAATGACTTGTTACACAATTATAAATAATAAGCGGTTGCAATGTGCTGACTGAATCTCATAATAGACACCAATTTGCTTATGAATTTAATGCAACGCAACGATAAAAGAGTCAATTTTATCTTCAAACGACAGAAAACAGTGCAAAGTTGTTTAATAGTTCTTTTTTCTGCATAAAATCTTTATAAAACAGTAGGAATAGATGTAAAAGTTGCTTAAATCTGTAAATCTGTACAAAGATGCTTAAAGATAGATTTTGGAGTGTTTAATGCCAGCGCTTGGAGCTAAATACAATGCAATTATGATATTCGGCGCGAAGCGCCTAAAATTTTTGAAATTTTGATAAAAAATACTCAAAAAAGTGTTAAGATTACTATTACTTTGCCCCAAAAAGTCTTTGTACATTGTGCAAAGATGGCTCCGAAAATCTTTGTACGAGCCTCAAAATCTTTGTCTCGTACAAAAAAAACAGTGCGTTGAAGTTTATAATTTTTGAAGCAGTAAGTTAACATTGACCAAAATTTGTCACAATAAACTTTGATGTTTACTTTCATTACTTGCTGAGTACTAGAAAAACAAAATCGGTGATAGATACGTGGCCCACCCTGCACTATTAATATGTATTACAAATAATCCATACCTTTATCATAAAGAGGATCTTTGAACCTATCAAAGCTGGCAAAGGGGTCCGACTCTAAACCGATCCGATCAGCAAAACAATCTGTCGACTGAAGAGCATCAGACGAAAATGTCTAAAGCACGAAGTAACTAAAAAAGGAGAACATCAGATTGCAAAATTATAAAACCTATGTAGCTCAGCCTTGAATAAGCGACTAAAGATTATTTTTAATGCCGATATTATGTATGTATTCACTGTATCCATATATATTATCACACAATTCTAGCATTTTCAAATTTCAGTAAATAAAATTAACAAATAAAAATTTCCCTCTTAGAATAAAATACATAATTTCAAAATAAAAATAATTAAAATTAAATGATAGCAAAATCAAAAAATTACAGGAAAAATTGAATAAACTACACAAATTAATTTATTACACTTACTTTTCAAATTATTTTTTTAAAAGGCCATTATAATTCGATAAAAGCAAAAAATCTGAACCCATTGGGATTACACATGCAAGTGTATCACACTATAATTTAGTATATGGGCAAGAAAGAAATGACCTTGTTGTTTACCTTAACCGAAAACTGGAGTTTGAAACTTATCTTTATCGTTGCCAGAGAAAAGAATGCACAGGCATGAGTTCAGGAAATAGATTCTTCAATTTTTCCAAAGAAAGTTGGTATTATAAAATCTCTGCCTAGATACAAGTGCACGTGTAGCTCAGTTAAATATGATTATTTTCGTTCAATACCTGCAAATCCTGAATATTCAATTTCGGCTTTTTGCGCTGACTTTTGGGTCCAAATGTGCTTTCAAACGTTTCTGTGTCCAAGACGTGAACTCGAGCTGTCTTTAATTTAAAAAAAGCTTGAAAAAAGAATTAATTAAAAATGTTGCACTAACATAAAACCAGAATTGAACGGAAGAAAAACGTATCACAAAAGTGATAAAAAATACATATGAAATGCGAGTATGTAAATGTACATTACATATATTAGGGATGAACCGGATCCAAAATTTTTAAAATTTCAAGTCCGGGTCCGGATCTTAGTCTTTCAAAATTTTGAGTCCGGGTCCGGATCCGGATCTTTAACCTTAGACTCGACCGGGTCCGGATCCGGATCCAAAGGTACCCTTACTGTGCAATAATTATTTATATCTGCTGTTATATAACATTATTATACTCATTGTTTTCTGATAAGATGGGGCTGTTGACATCAGTGTTTTTTGTACTAAGGTCCGTTTGTACATGTATATACAAAGATGGTCCCCGAAAATCTTTGTACATTTTGTACATGCAAATTTTTGTGTACTATAATATAGTACAGTAGCGATTTTAGTGAGGTAAAATAGGGTTTTCGATCTTTGGTGGAATCCTAAAAACAACCCACCCTGCATGTGTGTACATAATACACATTATGTGTTGTGTACTAACTAGTCCGTAACCAGAGAACAGGGGGCTGACCCGAACCTCTCCTCAAAACATAAAAAATGTTAACTCTTTCCAAGTGTCCCAAACAACGAAAAATTCTCGGAGTGCGTTAAAAATGCTGCCAAGAGAAGTTTTCAGCTAATTTTACGATTTTTGCATTGTTTTTCTTCGCAATGCATCAAAATTGAGTACAAAAATAAATTAAATTTTTTCATTACCGTACATGGCCTGACTAAGGAAAACGGTTACATACGCAGTTTGAAATAGACGATATATTTTTACACTAATTTAAGACACCGCGAAAAAGGTGCTTCATGTTAAATTTTTCTTCTCCACTTAATAGAAATCGTAAAGAAAAAACGTAAAAAATGTCATTATTCAGGCATACCAACTTATAGTTTTCGAAATAATTGGCTTCAGAAATTTCGGTCTCCCTAAAATCAAATCAAGACAAGATATTATTATACAAGACATTATTTACGTTATTTATGCATGTATGTATTTAGTGAACTGTACATTATTTATGCAAGTTGTATGTATTTATTGCCGAGACAATGTACTGTATGCGTGTGTTTGGCCCTGATTAAACATGCCCTCAGTTTCATGTTTATATATGCTTGCATACCTTTGACTTTTCGTTTAACAAAGTGACAGGAAGTTTGGTCTGCTTCATAACAAATTGGTATGGGTCTTTCATGACTTTGCCCAAATGTTCCTGGAAATTTTGCAGGGCCTGCTGACCTATGACTCGCGTATTGCCTTAATATGCGTAGGTATGCAAGAGATACCAGAATGTATCAAGTGAATAATATTAGTATGCATAAAAATGATTAAATTGATGCTTAAAAAGAAACAGACGCGTGTAAACCAAAATAAATACGCATGTTGTATCATGTCACACTATGAAAGACTCATTTCCACACGTACGTGCATGCCTATCATTGAACATGATCTTAACGGTGATTCTGAGCTTTCGCCCCTTTACAAAAAATTTTTGAATCCAGAATTTTTTTATTGACGGAAAAAATCGTATAATACGTCATATGTTAAGCGTTTTGAGCGATCTTTTATCATTTAATTTCGACATTATGAAGAAACGATTGTTTTCATGAGATAAAATACACTAATATGACCGTTATTATCACGAGAAATGTTCTTGTATCCGAAAAAACATGCAGATGCAAAATCAGCGACGAAATCCGATCGATATAACTTTTAGCATTTTTAAATGTATGTTTTTCTATTTATAACTTTTTTAATCTTCAACTTTTAGCTTTTTTAAGTTTGTTTTTCTACTTGAGCAGTGCAGTCTTATGATTTTGCAAACCACCTGCTTGCATTTCATGTACTGCGGGTACATAAAACGTGATACTCATCTTACGGGTAGCTCAAAAGTTTCACTTTGTTCAGTTTTAACTTCTTACCGAACCATTTCCTATTAGGCTCAACCCTCGCAACGGTCCCTGAAGCTAATCGTTCTTGAAAAGGAGCCGCTTTAATTACATGACCACGCTTATCTCTAATCGCCTTAAAATTTTTATACATAAGCAGCCGTTTGATAGTGGCGCGGTCTCTTTGATTCTGGCCACCGGCACCAGCCGATTTAGGCCTATCTGAAAAGTTAGTTCGATCTACATGATCAAGAAAATAAATTATAATTTGACTGAAAAGACAAATAAATCAAATGTGATTACTTCCTCTATATAGATGTGTAATGTGCATACCTAAGCGTGGGGCGTTTGGGGGGTATGCACTCCCAAGAAACCAAAACACCCCCCAGAATTCAATTTTTAAATTTTTTTGTTTTTTCGCAATTTTTTGATGCCAATGGATAGTGCTCGATGAGAATCGTTGAAAAATAGTGCTTTTACCGCCATACCACCATTTTAAAGGTCATTTTCGATCTTTAAAAAAATCTTGCCCCCAGAACTTTGGTGGCGCCCACCTATGGTAATGTCTAGTGTGAATTAAATACAAATTTCGAATCCCGCTAAAAGCGTACAACTCGATAAATGACAATCAATTCAATTTCGTACATGCATCGTTGAAAAATCTGATTAACGTGCACTGTAGCTTACGTGCATTGCATAAAAGAGAAACAGATTGGATTTAAACACAATGACAAAAATAATACGATAATGTATTGCATCTAAATGTTGAGCAGAAAAAAACGAATCCACTATTTAGGATGTTATGATGACCATACATGATCTTGAGGGTTCACCCCCATCCCCCAAGGAAAATTATCACCCCCAGAATTGGCGATTTTTTGAAACTCACCGAAAATTTTCGAAAAATTTGTAGACAAGATGCTTTTTTAGGCGTTTTTAGTTATCAATTTGCTCAAAAGTGCCAAATTTTCGGCGCTTCGCACCATTATACTTATGTTTTGACTATATTTTGTTCAATTTGTTCGAATTTTTTGTTTTTTTTCCGAAAGTTTTATGTTTTTATGCTCTAGAAAGATAGAGCACCGTCATAAAAGCTGGAAAACGATGTTTTTTGATGCGCACCTACCAATGTTGGTGCCGCCGGTAAAATAGTACGCGGTAACAGAATCATAATACCGAAAAGCTTGCTTTGCTACATTACTTAGATATTTTTCAGTTACGACATATATACATATGTAAACCAATAACTATGTACAAAATTTAAGATTTGAAAATATGTGATTCTCTTTCCAGATGCGTGGCCCGTTGATCCTTAAGGTCGATTAATCAAAAAACGTTTTAATCAATCCTGTGATAATAAATAAGAGTTTATGATATGGAAGGCTGAATCAGTTCTTTTTAATACACTTGGAATTAAACAAAAATGAATCCCATATATGATTGACGTTGACAAGTCTACCAGGGATGTATACAAATGCAGGTCCGTATCCAGGATTTGTTTCTGGGGGGAGGGAGGGGCACGACCGAAATGTATAAAAAATATATAGGGGCAGAGAATGGATAAAAAGACATTTTACGACTGCTAGAACTGAACACTTTGTAAATTTCGCTACCCACATGCCTTCAATTAGTTGAGAATCTCGACAGTCATACAAGAACTTATGTCCGCTGAGACACCCTCTTCAAAATTCCATTTTCTGCATAAAACCTCTACAGAACAGAAGACATCAATGCAAAATATGCTTTAGATTGTATAAAGATTAGAAATGGGGTGTTTAAACCGCACTCTTGGGACTACAAGGACTCTAATAATAATTTTTCAAGAGCGCCGAAAATTTTTTGCGATTTTTGACTAAAAAAGCAAAGGGGGTAGAGGGAAAAATCATTAACATATTTCATTTCGGAAGAGGCACGTGCCCCCTATCTCCCACTAGATACGGGCCTGTACACATGTATATATGCATTTCTGAATATACTTAAAACCAATGTCGATGAACAAACTATTAAAGATCTCACCTGAATTATAAATTTAAAACTAATTTGCATTCTAATCACGACAACCCAATAACAAACGCCGCAAACATTGAAATCGGCATTTAAATTAATATTCGATTTATATATGCACAATCTTCTTTGGAAAAAGTTAACATAACTGTCCATTCTTAATGAGGAGCAAATGCATATTTTTAATTCTAAATTAGACGAAGAAAGGCTCAATTTCAATTTAACGTCATGATCAGCTTTGAAACACCATAATCTTATTAAGAGATACAAGTTCAAAACCACAAGTAAATAAAAAAGTAGAAAATTACATCTGTAAACGTTGAAAAAGAAGAATTTTATTTTATAATTCGAAAAAAATGCCGACTTGTACATGATGAACGGCTTAATCCGCCTCAGACTCCTGTTTATTCCATGCATTTAGGCCCGTATTCAAAGGGGATAGGGGGCACGTGACTTCCCCCGAAGTAAAATATATGAATGATTTTCCTTTACCCCCTTTGCTTTTTTAGTCAAAAATCGCTGAAAATCTTCGGCCACCGAATTTAAAAATCATAAATAGACTCTATTTAGTCTGAAGCGAGTGGTTGAACTAAGCTGAAACAATTTATTGCATAAACGCGGCTATTACGAAGGATGCAAGCAAGAGAATAATAAAACGTACGGTCACTTCAGCAAAAACGTACAGCAAAAGGCGGCAGGCGATTCATGAAAATGACGATTCAAGCTCGCCCTCTAATAAATTTGGATAATTCGACATCAATTAATCCAGATTCGAATATATTTAATCAGGGGAAATTTTGGTCGTGCCCCCCACCGAAAAGGAATCCTGGAAACGGGCCAGTATATTAGTTAGATTCGAAAACAATTCTCGATTAACACGTACCAGGATTGAGACTATGACCATGTTTTTTAACCCTGTCAACCGGCTTCTTCGATCGAACGCCTTTTGCTACCTTCATTGAACAGCGTGAAAACGGTAACTTAAAAAACGGTGCTTTAATAGTTGTGGTGTGGAATAAGATTCATTAGATTTACAGTATCATGAGAACACAGTATTTAAATTAGTAGAATATTGAGCTTGCATCATAAAAGAATTCATTTTTCTATGAGCAATAAGTTTTACATAGGCCTATTATTTCCATGTGAGAATTTCCTGCTGCCATCAACCATCAGTCTACTGTTAGCGTGATAAAGTGATTCGTTATATTGAAAATTGTAAACATACTGCCGGTAAAAATTTTCAAAATTAAAAGATTAACAAGAACTTGACAGATCACAATAATTGAGCCACAGAAATAGATACCTATTTTAGAACGTAGATTTACTGTCGGTAGAAATCTCAAAGTTGCTTTTAACTACAGTCAACTTTTTAACTACTGTACTAGAAGTCTCTGGTTAAATTTGACTTTAGCAATTAAGACACCATTTCTGAGAAGTTCGACCATCGATCACTGCGTTTTCACTGATTTTCAAGAATTTATTACATTTTGAAATGCAGCTTTGTATAGCCCTAACTTGGTGAAATAATTGAGCCCCTATGAGAAAGAGAATTAAATTTCCTTTCGAATGATGTATATTTCGTTTCACACATTTGCTCCTACAGCAATATATCAGTTAATAAACATAATGTAATCTGTAACCAAACAAAACCACTAATGAAGCTAAAGTGTCAGATATAGTTTTTTGATTTAATCTCAAGAACCACCAAACCGATTTCAAAAAAGTAAAGCTTTCTAAATACAAAGCAAAAAAATGAAACTATTTTGCCAAAAAAAACTTTCAATTTGTTATAACTACAGTATACCACATAGCAAAAATAGCTTAAATCTCAACATGGCCGCATTTGTTACTAGTTTGTTACATTATGCTGAAAACTGGCAAAATAGCTGCGTTTTAGCATCCTCTAAAATGTTCATTTTTTTGATTTTTCTTCGAAGCCCGCCGTTTACTCTACAAACGCGTTTTAAATTTTTTCCAATATGGCTGCCCCCTTAAGCCATGCTTATTATGCGCCACAGGTTGTATATTATTGAATGTTTGAGCTTAATATGAAAAGAGCGTGAAACGAGCTTTCAAATGATTATTTACTCGTCCAATTTGATCATAAATTCGCATTTTTCATTTTTAGACATGTAGGCAGCCATAATGGAAAATTACTGTAGTTTTGCACGTTTTTATCCACAATTCTTTGTGCATTTAAGATCTTCCAAAAAATTTTTCTGTAAATAGATAGAAAATTTTATGCTCTTTTTAATGAGATAGGTTTTAAGGTTTGGTTCCTTGTACTTTGTTAGATTAACTTAAAAAACCATTGTTGTACGCTGAAAACGCAGTGCGATGTGATAAGTGAAAAACAAATTTGCCTGAAAATCAGCTATGTTAGGTACTTTTTGACGCTGAGCACGAAATTGATGGTCATTTTGCTTGTAACTCAAAATTCATCTAGCTACCGCAACCCAAAGTGTACGATTTTGTCAATTTTCGCAATATTTTATAGTCATTGCCTTAGGCTGTGCCCTGTCTTCAGTTTTAGTGATAAACTCGTGAAATTTTATCCATTGACCAACCGATAAATGCGGTTTAAACTACAGAAGGGAAATCAGGGGAAAATAAATTTTTCACTTTACACAACTGTTTATAATCGTATTTTTCTTGATAGAAAAGATAAAATTTTACACTAAAAATGGCGTAACGTGCTCAATACATGAGAGCGACAAAAAAATTTCGCCACAAATATGTGTTTCTATGTTGTAAATATAATCACCAGGAATTACAGGAAAAAAATCCTAGCAGCAGAAGTTATACAGGTTTTACTAATTTTTATTGATGCCTTGTTTTAATAAAATTGGGCACAAGAATTGATGCTGCATCATCAATATGGGAGCAGAGATCAAGAAAATATGAATTCTTATATTTTGTACATGGCTGTAAAAAATTAACAGAAAATCACTTTTGGAACATGAGTTATACGGGTTTTTACTAATGTCATAATGTAATTTTTAAGTAAAATTTTACACAAAAACTAATGCAACATAGTTAATCTACGAGCCCAACAAATTCTATTCTCCATGATCGTGCTTATTTTGATTTGATCCGTAACTCTCGAAAATCGCGGAAAAATCTTGCTAAACTAAAGTATAGCAGATTTTCTTAACTTTGGCAGAGACGTTATTTTATCAAAATTTGGCGAAAAAATTGATGCAGTATCCACAAACTGTGAGCAAATGATACGGGATTATATTGTATGTTGCGAAAAGTTTAACGACAATGTCTTATAGGACAGCAATTATGTGGGTTTTGCCATCTTCAAAAGTAAACGTTTAAAACTTTTACACAAAAATTGATGCAGCAGACTATGACAAACGTATATCTTGGAATGCCAGCTATATTTTTGTAAAAAAATTATTAATTTTAGGAAAACAGATTAAGCAGAAGATTATGTGGTTATTATTAAACAATTATTTTGTTATGAAAATTTTATGCAAATATTAACAGAACCTTTAATTTGACAAATGAAGCAAAAGGTCTTTGCAAACTTCCTATTATATTTCATTTCACGCGCACACTGAAATTTCACCTTTTGAAATTTCATATACGAGTAGTAGGCGCTTATTTAATGTTTATTATTATGACATAATAAAATGAATTGGTTGAAAACCTTTTTCCAGTCGGTTTTTGGCTCAGAAAATTAGAAAACTGGATGCATGTGTAACGGTCTCAACGTACAATCGACGCTGGATGATAATTTAATGGGTTGATAATAATGTGGTGACGTATTATTTTAATATAGGTGATGGGAGGTCATAATCGCAAATATCCGTGTACGCTCTACTAGTAAATTTATCTAATGTGATCGTTGCCCGTCACATTTTGGGTGGGGGCAATCTGGGAAAGCGCGCCCAGTTACCCTCATATTTTGATATTTTCTAGAATGAGGAGCCGACGGCCAGAGAGAGTAAAATTGCGCCAATATTAGGTGATTTTTTACGCCCGCTTTAATACCGACTGGGTCCCAGGAGACCATAATTTTATTTTATTTGTTAATACTAATATTTAGTAGCGATCTGTAGGTATGATCGTCAAGAAAATCATATTCGACGATT